>CM022181.2:18340193-19540193 GCA_011420285.2 Erysimum cheiranthoides
CATATTCCCACATGAAAAGGGATCAAACTCACAAGGTTATGGCAATGTGGATGCTTCTTCTTCGAACGGCACGTATAGATAAAAAGAAAGAAGTATGGTTCGTGGTAAATGGTGTACCAATCCGCTACAGTCTAAGGGAGCATGCTTTGATTTCGGGGTTAGATTGTCGGTTGTATCCTCTGGATTATAATGATGCGGGGTCAGATAAGTTTAAGAAAAAATATTTTAAAGGGAAGAAAAAGATTACGATTGAAGACGTGAGGAAACAGCTGGATGTAATGGTACCAGATAGAACTGATGACAGGTTGAGGATGGCGGTGCTTTACTTTTTATGCACCGTCATGGTAGGGCAAACCAAAAACCTGGTAAACATGCTTCAGTAGTGACAAATTTTGTCTGAAAGCGGTGGATGATCTGAACTTTTGTAGGAACTTTCCTTGGGGGAGATACTCATTTGAGTATATGTTAAGATCGTGTCGCATACATGAGCCATTTGGAGGGTCGTGCAGGGAAAGAACCATCCGTTCCAGGTTTTTGTATTCCTCTGGAGGTAAATGATTTCAAAAATTAAGTCTTTTGTTATTGCAAATACAATTTATAGGTGATCTAACTTTGTTATTTGTTATGATAGTTATTACCATTTGAGGCAATTCCACAATTGGGGAACGAGTTCTTAGAAGCAACTCCTGATGCGGATGAAAACTGTCCTAGGATGTGCAGAAGACAGTTCAAGCAAATCAGTATGACAGGATGGCCTCTGGAGAAAATATATGCAGCACTTGGTACAACTACGGTCAGTTATCCTTCAGTTATACGAATGTCAGTTATATGAGTTATATTTGGTAAATTTGGTAAATTATGTATTTTTAATGAGTCTGTTTATTTCATTGTTTAAACAGGAGATTACTAGTCCTCATTACACGTTTGATCGGAGAAAGATCTCTTCTCCAAGGACTCATGGAGGAAGGCGATGAAGATGATATCTATGATTCAGTTGTTAATAGTTGGATGAGACGTCTTTGTAGAGGATTGCCTGTATATTTTGAAGATTGTACGAGCAAGATGTGGCTTCCCGGGCAGAGCAACACCATGAGAATGTTGAGGTAGATGATGAACAACCGAGAGTAGACACAATTGAATTGGTTGATCTTATGAAGGACTTGAAGGAAGATTTCCAAAAACAGATGAGAACATGAATAAGGAAATGCAAACACAAATGGATACCATGAAAGAGGAGATGCAATCACAGGTGGATGTCTTGCAAACACAGGTGGATATCTTGCAATACAGTTGGATAACCAAAAGATCCTTCAAAGGTAATAGTTTGCGATATGAAGAGATGTTGAAATATTAGTGAATTTTTTTTAAAAAAATTTCGCATCCTGGCAGGCTACAGCGAGTACTTCTAAGGCGGCAGGTGGTGGAAGCAAGAGAAGAAGAGGAAGAGGGAGAGGGAGAGGAAGAGGGATGGAAAGGATGGAAGTACTAAGAAGAGTCGTCAGTCTTAGTAGAAATGAAGACTGAATTTATGTTTAAGTTACCTTTATTGTTTCCTTATGCTTTTGAATTAGGAGTATCTCCAAAACAGAATAGGAAAGTACTTGTCTTTTGGTATTTTGAGAAGTTATTTTAATCAGTAAAACTTAGTAATTCTGGGTAAAACTGAGACAACTATGTAAACTAGGTAAAACTGATAATACTATGTAAACTAGGTAAAACTGATAAAACTATGTAAACTTGGTAAACGGAGAAAACTGTGTAACTTGGTAAAACTGATAATACTATGTAAACTAGGTAAAACTGATAAAACTGTGTAAACTTGGTAAACTGATAATACTATGTAAACTAGGTAAAACTGATAAAACTATGTAAACTTGGTAAAACTGATAATACTATGTAAACTAAGTAAAACTGATAATACTATGTAAACTAGGTAAAACTGAGAAAACTATGTAAACTTGGTAAAAAAAACTAGTAGATTAAAGTAGTAGATTTAAAGGTCTAACACAATTCCGAGTCTTAAGGAACTAAACAACAGAGGTAGTCACACAAAGAAACAAGAAGGATTAGTCTTCATACATTACAGAAATATAAATCAATCAAAGCAACATTGTTCCAAAATCCGGATACGACTGTCAAATTCATCCAAATACCCATTCAGTTTGGCAATCTCTTCATCCTTCTCTTTATCCTTCTCTTGTATCTGCTTCACTTCATCCTTCAGTTTGACAATCTCTTTATCCTTCTCCTGGATCTGTTCTTTCATTTGAGAGATTTGCAATCATGTGAAGCGAAGTCCCTCATTCGCTCACTATGCTTATCCACAGTTTTTCTTAAACTCCGAGTCTCTTCTTCAATTGCATGTACCCAGTATTTGCGCCTGTGTAACCCATCGTTCTACACAACAAACTGATAATTAGGATCTAGCCCAATTCTCATAAATCTAAAAACCCTAATTCGATATGGGTTTCACCTCAAATTCCATTTGACTAAGAATGAAATTACCTCATAATTAACGCAAGTCAAGTATCTCTTTTTTTCAGTTTCGGTGTCAGATATCTCCTCACGATCCGTTCACCACACGGACATTGCAGAGGCACTCCCCAGCACCGTCGGCTACGGCCTGTCGCCAGTTATCAAGCTTCTTCAACCTCGCCATGTCGACGTAGTACGGGTCACAGCATGAATCGGTGGAATCATCGGAGGATGAACATTGTTGCGAAAATTAGAGAACTCGATGACAGAGAGAGGTCGAGAGGAGAGAATAGGAGAGAGAGGCTGATAAACGAAAATGAATGGAGGAGAGAAGGATAAGATAAGATGTATTTAAAAATTATAAATTTTTAAAATTTAAAATTTTAAAATTTTAAAGGAATGGGCGGAAACTCGTGTAGCACGTGTGCGCCGTTTTCTCTCATAAAATCAGACACGTGCTCAACGTGTGCGCCGTCTTTTTGGGCTACAGTTTACCTAGTAATTTCGTATTACCGAAATTGTTCATAGTTGTACATTTGAGGTTTTCCTGTATTTCCAGTTATACACAACTTAAAAAAATAATTCTTAGTTAAACAGTTTAGTAAAGTATATTAACATGTATTTTGCAGCTTTCTATGCAGTCAAATGTTCAAAACACACAGATCCTTACTTTTGTCATCATACCTTGGAGAATATTCACAAAGTTACATACAAAGTATAGGCAAACTATGAAGTATCATATATTTTATCAATACAATTTAAAATTTCTAATTACTAATTTCTTATTATCAATTTAAAGTGTAGTCTTACTAATTATTCGTATTATCAATGTGAATTAATATCAATGGTAGTTAGTAATTATTCGTATTATTCGTATTAAAATACTATTAATAAGATCATACAGTTTAATGATAGTTACACTAGTAATACGATATTACAGTTTTTTGATAGTTACACTAGTAATACAAAAACTGAAATAGAGTTGCCACAACAGAAGGGAAAAACCAGTTTCCAAAAAAAATAAAAAACCTAATTTCACAAAGTTTAACATAGAAATACAACATCAAAGGTGTGATAATACAAATCAAACATTAGAAGGCTCTCCAAATAATATCCATTGAAGTCGTTGTCGCTTCCGCCTTTTATTTTGCGTTCTTGGACGCTTACCCTTTTCTCCTGCTGATGGAAACCTTGTAACTTCTTCTTCCTTTCTTCTTTTTCGGATCTGGAGGTATGATTTGCTTGCTCTTAATGTCTTCTGGAACATCCCAGTGATCCTTATGAGGAACTAGATATATTGTCCTGTAATACGCCTTTGTCCACGTTTCGGTCCAATAATATCGTGAACACAACTGATGCAACTCGAATCTATCATCATGCAGATGGAATTGAATGTAAGCAGCTAGTCCGTGTAAACAAGGATACTTTTCAATATCAAACACCCTGCAACTGCAACTTCTCTTGCGCAACTTCACCAAAAAATGTATTCCATCACTATCTATGACATTGTACTCAAGGTCGAGGGTGTTTAGCGCCGTAACATTCAATTTCTCAGCAACACCCCATTTATCGTGGCACCAGTTCTCAACAAGAGGCACCATTTTATTATGTATCGATCCAGCAGCTGCTTCTTGCCGACGCTCATTAAACCAAGCAGCCAATTTTTTAATGACCGCTCAGCAGGGTATCAATGAGTAATTCATTTCCTCCTTAAAAACTCTGTTCACAGATTCCACACAGTTGCTTGTGTCTAAGTTGTATCTTTCTCCCCGGAAAGCAATACCTTCCCATTTTTTCTTTCTGACATGTGCGTTTAACCATACTCGGCCACGGATTGGATATCTAATCTCAAAAATATCACATAATCTGCTTGAAATCACCTCTGTGTATGCTTACTGCATTGTATGAATCTGAAGCAACTACGTCTCTATTCACGTTAGAAGCATGACCTTTCACATTTTGAGACAAATGCCAAACACAATACCCATGATGAGCCCGAGGATACACCATACCTACTGCTTTGATGATACTTTGATTCCTGTCAGTCATAAATACTATTGCAGAAGAGTCTCTAACAACGGTTTTCAACATCTCAAGAAACCAAATCCAGCTTGCATCGTTCTCACCATCAAGAACACCAAAAGCTATGGGATAAATGTGACGATTAGGATCTTGAGCTGATGCAAAAAAAGCACACCACCATATCCATTCTTTATAAAAGTTGCATCCATGATTATCACTTTCCTCATTTCTTGAAACCCTTCTACACTAGCTCCTCCCAAAGCTATGAATAGGTACTTGAATTTTTCATTCTCATCCAATTTCACACGTGTTACCGTACCAAGATTCACCTTCTCTAGCATGTGCAAATAGCAATATAACATCTTGTAGCTATCTACAGGGTTACCACGCAAATTCTCAACAGCTTTATATTTTCCTCTCAAAGCTGTGGAGTATGATACACTGACACCTAGTTTTGTCTTAACAAGATCTATGATTACTTTAGGACAAGGAGTTTCCATTTGTCCTGGAAATAATTCTTGCAACAGACCTGCAACTAACTCTGGTGTGCCGTGCCTTCTTATATTGCTGTCGCTTGTACTCTGACTAGCCCGAGAGCAAGTGTGCATTTTGTTGTACCTTTTAATCGCGAAAATCTCTGTCTTTGCAACCCTTGAACCTCGTATACGCCATTTACAGCCTGCTTTAGTACATGTTAGCACTACACGTCCCGGATCAGACTTCTTATGAACAAAACCAAAACTGTTAACAAAAGCACCTTTACCCACCACGTCTACCAATTTCTTCTTATTTGGAAATTCTTGAAGTAGACTTAAACCCAAACCGTCTTCCCATGGATCTTTAGCCTGAACAGGTTGTACTATAGGTGGAGCTCAACACTTCATCACCCATATCTATGATCTATCCATACCTTCATCACTTGCTACAATTCCAACCTCTTTAGATAGCTATCATCCCTTGATACAATTCCACCCTCTGTAGATTTCTCATTTCATCACCAATCATCTCCTCGATCCACTCTATTAAGTTCTTTTTGTTGTTCTTTCCGACATATAGAGTAATGGCATTTGGTCCGACTTCCCCGCTTGACTTGTCATAGTTCTACCAAAGGAACTCTTTTACCGCTTTGAGTGTTGTTCGGGGCAGGTCAGAAAGTAGTATCACTCCACAAACTTAAAATCAGCAGGACGGTTCTGGTGATCAATGGAAGTAGAGTAGAAAAACATTACAACTCCGCATCATCTTTAATAATCGATATATCCTCACATCCAACCACCAGTGGATTGTAAGTTAATTGCAATTTCACCTCTATTTTCATCTAACACAAGCTTCTTGTATATCCTTTCTTCTACCATGGCTAAAGTTATCTCTTCTGTTGATTTCTTCATCACCATACTATACATACAACCTTCACATTTAAAATGTATGCTCACATTCTTCGTCATCCTAGTAGCCTGCCAAAACAATACAAAAAACTATTTCAGTGTTTCTAGTTGTACTACTTTTACTGCCGTAATCAGTTATACAAGTTCGACCTATTTATCTCTCATATCGCAATACCACAAATTTGCTTTGTCTCGGGTTCTACTCTTCAATTTCACTACGATTCACCACTGCAATCGATTTATTATCACTTTAAGTCCTATTTCACCCACAAAACCTTGCTTAAAACACCCAATGTATATCCAAAGGACCAAATCGATAGGAATTGAATAGTAGACCGAGAAACATGGATTTAAAGTTGAAAGAAGCTCACCCAAGCTGAAGAAACGGCGGCGCGAGTCACAGAACAACAATGCAGAGCTCGCCAGCACGCCGGAGATCAAGAAATCGAGCTCGACGGCGGAAGCGAGATTCAATTTCTTCTTTTTCTTTTTTTTTGTTTTTTTTCTTCGTAATTCCTTTTTTTTTTAAAAAAATTTTAACAGATTTTAGAGAAAATTCGATGAGGGTAGAATGGTCTCTTCACTTGGAGCACAATTCAAAAGTGGCATTGAGATTAAGAGAGGGCAAAACTTGATTGGGGTTTGAGCAAAAAGGTCCGTTTGAGACTTTGTCTCCTCATATCCCCCTTTCGTAATGAAAGAACGAAACTACCCTTCTAACAATTTTTAAATGAAAAGTGAAAGTACAACTACCTACCAGTTGTACCACAACTACCCAGTACAACTAGTACCACTACCCACCAGTTGTACCCTGTTATTCCCAGTTGTACTCCGCCTAGTGGATTCGAACCCTGGACGCACGCGCATGTCTGTCGCGCTCGCAACACACGCGCAACCACTGAGCCACTGCGTTTTTCGTTGAACACTTACTGTTTTAATTATATTTAACCCTTATCACCGTTCATTAAGGGTAATTTCGTCTTTTTGACATAGGGGGTTTTCAGATTTTGGATTAAGAGAAAGGGGATATGAGATCTTGTCCCTACTATTTTACTTTATAGAATTTTTTGAAAAAAACAAATTGAAAAAAGAAGCAACGTTTACAGAGCAGTAAGGGAAATGAAATTGCCGATGGAAACAAACAGAGTTTTACGCTTTGAAGGATATCCGATCTCAGCACCGTGAATATCGCCGTCGGTATAATGCTCCACCACTTCCACTCCCTTCTTCTTCATCAGCTTCGCCACATCTCTCTGCCGATCTATCATCGGATCACTCTCTCCTCCAATCACCATCACTTTCCATTTCAAACCGTCCGATTTTCTCTAAATTCTCCGATCCATCTCCCACCGTCGGATTACAATACTCGTGATCTCGGTCAACGCCGACGGGAAGACATAGATCCCAGAATACGTCGGTGACTATCGGAGGACAAATCTGATCGTTCACAAGTCTAATCTCGGATCCACATCGCGCTTCGCCGCCGAAGAATGGATGGTGTAGAATCAATCCACGGATCTGTAACGGACTCAGATCAGAGACGGAATCGACGGATCTTAGCCCGACGTTGTAAGCCAAGTTCCCGCCGGCGCTAGTTCCCATGAGGAACACATTTGAGAGATCGGCGTGAGATTTGATCCACTCATCGTCGGAGTTTTTAATCCACTCCAGCGCCTCGGTCCCGTCGTCGTACGCCGCCGGTAATCTGTGCTCTGGAGCTAATCGGTAAGAAGTAGATACGACGATCGCGTTGAGATCACGAGCCATCTCGGAGCAGAAATCATGGAAGAGTTGACAATCGACGCTGCAGAGGATGAAACCTCCGCCGTGGTAATACACGATGAGAGGGAGTTTCTGAGACGAAACGCCGTCGTTTACGGCGGAGTAGGGAAGGTATAGACGGAGCCACGTTGACTTTGACTGGTTAACGGGAAGATCTTTAGAAACGACGGTGTTTTGTGGGGAAGGATCAGGTGTGGCTGCGACGCATGGGAAGATGGTGAGGTCGCGAGTGATTGAGCCATCTGGATTCTTGACGATGTTAAGATAAGCGTAAGGATCAGAGATTGGAGTTGGATCGGACATTTTTTTGCTGTGTGGTCTTTTTGGATTATAATGTGTATTATGTAACTGGAATATGCTAGTCTTTATATAATACTAGTCTACTAGATCGTGTAAAGAATTGTTTTAAAAATTAATATTGGCAGATTCACGCAAATTCTCTCATTATTTTAATGAAAATATTTACATTCAATGATCACCAAAAACAAAACAAAAAAAATGGAAAGAATTCTATTTATGTAGTCATAACTAAGGCAAATGTCAAAATATTACTAAGTTTTATTTTACGTTACTTTTAGCTGGTATGAATGAATGATACATCGATTACCAAATCAAAAGTGTTTATTTTGTGATTAATGCAGCGTAAGTGGGTAGAGATAAGATTAACCACACAAGATAATGAAAATGACAGTACAAGTGGAGAAAACGTAATGCCCTTCTTTATTTTATCTTTTTATATGCATTGAACGAGAGACTCTTCTTGGTTCACTAGTCGCTAACACTTCTTTTTAACAAATCAATATAAGTTGCTGTTGGGAAAAGCCAAAAGTGATTTGAAGTTTGACAATCTCATACTCTTGAGTAGATTTAACCATTTTATACCCCATTGTTAGTAGATTAATACCAATTTCAAGAGAATGTTATTAAGCCGTTTAAGTTTAACATAAACGATTTGATGCGGACATCCAAACCACACAATACCGGGATAATGGAACAATCAAACCAGCAGCTGAACCAAAGCTCATTCAAACCGGATGCACAAGCCTAATTAGACCCGACAAGTACATATGCTCATTGTTTGAAGCATATCAGTTCAACCATGGAGATTCAAGGCATGAAACCACTTGGAGATTGTTCACAGCTCAGCCACAAAACACCAAGAAGAAGAATCATCCCAAAAGCTATTACCATGAAGAAGTTATGGGAGTTACAAGTCAGCAATTCTCCGATGCATCCGATAAAGACCTACGATCACATAATGAATCATTCCGGCCAGACCAGGAGGAAAAAGGCAACAAGTCCAATTGTTCTAGAACCCCAACTAATCACAAGCATGCGGCGAAGTGGAATCAGCCAATTATCAGCTCACATGAAGGAGATATTGTTTTTCTAAAACAAAGGATCCTCCACTTGCCTTATTTGGAAGCTCATGGATTCAGCTGTCTACAAACGAGACTTTGGAGACCAGGAGATACATCTAACCATTTAGGAGACACATATAACCATCCAGAAGATTCATCAATCATCTTACAATGCACCACACCACACTTGATCAGGCGGATCACGTCCAAACGCCACTTACCTTATTTGGACCCGAGAGACATCAATGCACAATGGAGCTTTCCCAAATCACTTTTGCGTCTTCTCCAACTTGGTTCAGTGAACCTAGACGTCCCAAGGAGCCACCTATACACGCCCAAGCTGTCTAGGCTGAAGACCAACGGCTATTTCCATGTTTTGACCGATTCCACACTTAAGCCTCTAACGGCTAGTTTCTTCAATGTCGCCCATTTGTTTCTTTATTTAGTTGTTATGAACGTTGTACTCAGCTCTATATAAGCTGAACTCTCATTCTATTGTAAATCACCCTTGAATTTTCGAAGTTATAAAGTTTGTTCTTTTTCTCACAAAGTTTGAGTCTTTGTGTTGTTCTCTTTTCATTAGAGTTTAAGTGAGTGATTCACTTCTATTCTCTTGAAGCCACGGATCTGTTTGTTTGTGTGATTCAAACAACCTTATTCGTTCACCGATTGAGCGAGTCAATCACCCCGTTATCCATCACGTCCCCTTGAATCGATCCCACACGAGAGAAGCGATCGCCATCGTGTTAGATCTCCACCTTCATTATTCCACCTTCCGCGTCGTAAGCTTGGAATCTCGTGATCATCAAGTGATCTAAAGTTGGAGTGATTCCAATCTTGCATCATCTGGTATCAGAGCTTCAAAAGCTCCTATCCCCCAAGGTTGTATCTCTTCAAACTTTATCTTTTTCGATTTTTTAGTTTTTGTTGTTTAATTTTTATAAAATCTAGAAAACCAACAAAAAAGTTTTTGTTTCTTGCTTGTTCTTATTATTTTTCTTCAGTTTCATAATCTTAATAAAATAAAAAAATAAAAAAAGTCTTCTTGGTCAACTTGAGTTTTTGTTTCAGGAAGTGCATCAGAAAGTGCTTCAGCGATTTGTTTTCTTGTTTAATTCGATTTTATTTTATTTTTTTTTAAATCAAAAAAAAAAATTGCTTTAGTATTTGTTACAGCATTTGTTTTTGCTTCAATTGATTTTTGTTATTTGCTTCCGCACCCATAAATTCTAAAACCAAAATAAGAATTTTAATTGCTTTAGTTGGTTATTTGTTTCAGTATTTTTGCTTGAATTCGTTTTTAAAAAAAAAAAAAAAAAAATCGTTTTTTTTTTATTTATTAGATAATTTTGAGTTTGTTTTGATTAAAAGTTAAAAAAAAAAAGTTAAAAAAAAAGAAAATTTTATTTGCTTCAGTTTGATATTTATTTCGAATTTTCATAAAAGAAAACCCATAACAATAATTTTTTTCGTGATTTATTTTAATTATTTGTGAATTTTTGAATTTAATTTGGATAAATTCATTAAAAAAAAAAAAGTTTTGTTTCTTTATTTTCAATTCATCAGTTTCGAAATTTAATTAAAAAAAAAAAAAAAAAAGATTTCCATAATTTTCGTTTCTTTTTATTTCCTTAATTGTTGATTACGTTTTGATACGCTACTTTTCTCTGTCTTTTGCGAGATTATTCCCCCAAGGCAAACAGAGGAAACGCCATGGGAGCTTATTCTGAAGATGAAGAAGGCTTAAACACATCCAGCCCCTATGAATCCGAGTGTGAAGAACCAAGCCCGAGTTGGTTCAATGAGGAGGCTGACTATGAAGCACCACCGTGGCCTGGAGATGAGTACTCAAACCCTAAATTCGAAGCAGACCATTACCAAGGTGACTACGAATATGACTCATGGGGAGCAGAAACTGAATCTAATATCAGTTTAAGAGAAGAGGATGAACGTGTAGATGAGTCATGGAATGAGGAGACTAGTCACACAACTAGCTTTGATGGAGATTCTGAAACTGAAGGTGATTATAGAGAATGGGATAATCATGGCAACGTTTCATGGAGTGGAGAAACTGATTATGAAATCGGTTATGAAGATGAGCATTGGCGTGAGGAACAGCCATCAGAATCACCATATCAACTCTCAAAGCATTCTCATCCCATAGTTAAATCCAACAAAACGGGATACACAACAGCGATGTGGGAAATGATTTCGAGTCTAAAGGCTGAAATGGAGACGGTAAACAAAAATCTCACACGCTTGGAGGAATCAAGGGAGAAACACCTCCACAACAATAGTTCCAGGAAAAAGGTGGCGGCCATATTCAAAAGAGAAGAAGAATCTCACCTTGTAGCAGCAACCATGAGGAGAACACCACGTAAAACTGAAGTGTGGGAAGAACAAGGGTATGAGTTCTATGGACCAGAAGATGCCAAGGTCTATTTCAAGTGGCAAGAGATGATGGAGGAAAAGTTTGATCGATCGTACTACACGGAGCAAAGAAAGTTCAGCACCGCGATTCAATATCTCAAAGGTGAAGCAAGTCGTTGGTGGGATTATGTCAACAAGATGCGGAGAACTTACAAGCAAACACCCATTACTTCGTGGGCTGAGTTGAAGTTACATATGAGGCGGAGATTTGCGCCAGAGTATTGTCACAAACTGGCTCAGGAACCCTATCAACAAAGCCCCAGAGAAACACACCACTATATCCCACAAGATTGCAAACGCAAGGAGCAAACCACAAAATCAAGAGGAGAAGTATCCCTGAAGTTAAAGAACGTGGAGAGAGAACCTAGACAGAGAAGTGTAGCCCCCAAAGTGGACGAAGAGCAGACACCAGCCGCAGCACAAACGCCTACACTAAACTCCACACCATTACGTAACCTGCAACGTACACAAGTGAAAGGTAAGTCCTCTAACCTTTTAAATCCAATGGACACAATTTGTTATAGGTGTCAAAACAGAGGACATCGTGCTAAGGAATGCCCAACTAGACAAGTAGTAAACTCTACACATCTAGGATCAAAATCTGAAAGTAATCAAAAGGTTAAACTAGATTCTTTTGCATCAAATTCTAGTTTGATACACTTGTCTTTGCCAAAAGGATTTGATACAGGTTTAACACCTAAAGAGGAGCACACAACCAGAGGTAACAAGCCACACGTGAGCATTATTACCCATGATCAAAAGCATGATCATAATGACGTGGTGATTAAGACCACAAAACCAGATCAAAGCAAGGTAAGTGATCACATGGAGCATTATGATTTTCAACCTCCAAATTCTGTGATAATGCACTTGCCTCTTGCCCAAAGTGTTAAAGCAGATCTACGTTCAATGAAAGAGCCTATACTTAAAGGAGAACTAGCTCACGCCACTCAACATCAACAACAATCCAACGAGGAACAAGAAATTGTTTCATTGCATATGGTTGAGAAGGTACAAACTGAAACGTCTCAAACTATTTTGAATGATCCAAAAACTATGATAATACACTTGTCTTGTCCAAAAGATGTTGCAGAAGGTACAGGTTCAATGGGGAAGTGCAAAAATCAAGGAGTGTTACAAACACAACGAGAGATTGTTTCAGCCTACATGTGAAACGGCCCAATCTGATTTATTTCAATCATTTTATAGTGGTTATATGACTGTCTTAACACACTTGTTTAGTGCCAATAGCGTTGAGAAAGTTTCAGGTACTAAGGAGATAAGCATGGAACAAGAAGACACTTCATCAAAGGAGAAAATGTTCTCAGACCAGAATCATAACTACCACGTTTTTGAACAATTTCAGCTCATAACATCAAGAAAGGAGGCTGGACACGTCACATACACCCTACAGATCAAAGAAGAGCCACCAGATTCACCCCAACAAACCCATATCCAAGGAGAACCTCATGGAGAAGTAAAGAGTGAATTAGGAGAGTTCATCAAGGGGACTATAGTTCTGTTCAAGAATCAAGAAAATGGCCTCAAGTGTCCCATTGTGATCAAGGAGAAACCGCCAGACTCCACCAAACATTCTCCAACAATTCACAACCCAGGTAACTATCTAAACTCTCAAAATCGAATGAAAGCTAACTTGCTTTCTCTTGGTGCAGATTATATAGTTTCGAGGTCGAAACTTTTTCAAGAGAGAGGGTATGATGCGGACATCCAAACCACACAATACCGGGATAATGGAACAATCAAACTAGCAGCTGAACCAAAGCTCATTCAAACCGGATGCACAAGCCTAATTAGACCCGACAAGGACATATGCTCATTGTTTGAAGCATATCAGTTCAACCATGGAGATTCAAGGCATGAAACCACTTGGAGATTGTTCACAGCTCAGCCACAAAACACCAAGAAGAAGAATCATCCCAAAAGCTATTACCATGAAGAAGTTATGGGAGTTACAAGTCAGCAATTCTCCGATGCATCCGATAAAGACCTACGATCACATAATGAATCATTCCGGCCAGACCAGGAGGAAAAAGGCAACAAGTCCAATTGTTCTAGAACCCCAACTAATCACAAGCATGCGGCGAAGTGGAATCAGCCAATTATCAGCTCACATGAAGGAGATATTGTTTTTCTAAAACAAAGGATCCTCCACTTGCCTTATTTGGAAGCTCATGGATTCAGCTGTCTACAAACGAGACTTTGGAGACCAGGAGATACATCTAACCATTTAGGAGACACATATAACCATCCAGAAGATTCATCAATCATCTTACAATGCACCACACCACACTTGATCAGGCGGATCACGTCCAAACGCCACTTACCTTATTTGGACCCGAGAGACATCAATGCACAATGGAGCTTTCCCAAATCACTTTTGCGTCTTCTCCAACTTGGTTCAGTGAACCTAGACGTCCCAAGGAGCCACCTATACACGCCCAAGCTGTCTAGGCTGAAGACCAACGGCTATTTCCATGTTTTGACCGATTCCACACTTAAGCCTCTAACGGCTAGTTTCTTCAATGTCGCCCATTTGTTTCTTTATTTAGTTGTTATGAACGTTGTACTCAGCTCTATATAAGCTGAACTCTCATTCTATTGTAAATCACCCTTGAATTTTCGAAGTTATAAAGTTTGTTCTTTTTCTCACAAAGTTTGAGTCTTTGTGTTGTTCTCTTTTCATTAGAGTTTAAGTGAGTGATTCACTTCTATTCTCTTGAAGCCACGGATCTGTTTGTTTGTGTGATTCAAACAACCTTATTCGTTCACCGATTGAGCGAGTCAATCACCCCGTTATCCATCACGTCCCCTTGAATCGATCCCACACGAGAGAAGCGATCGCCATCGTGTTAGATCTCCACCTTCATTATTCCACCTTCCGCGTCGTAAGCTTGGAATCTCGTGATCATCAAGTGATCTAAAGTTGGAGTGATTCCAATCTTGCATCATCTGGTATCAGAGCTTCAAAAGCTCATATCCCCCAAGGTTGTATCTCTTCAACCTTTATCTTTTTCGATTTTTTAGTTTTTGTTGTTTAATTTTTATAAAATCTAGAAAACCAACAAAAAAAGTTTTTGTTTCTTGCTTGTTCTTATTATTTTTCTTCAGTTTCATAATCTTAATAAAATAAAAAAATAAAAAAAAGTCTTCTTGGTCAACTTGAGTTTTTGTTTCAGGAAGTGCATCAGAAAGTGCTTCAGCGATTTGTTTTCTTGTTTAATTCGATTTTATTTTATTTTTTTTTAAATCAAAAAAAAAAAATTGCTTTAGTATTTGTTACAGCATTTGTTTTTGCTTCAATTGATTTTTGTTATTTGCTTCCGCACCCATAAATTCTAAAACAAAAATAAGAATTTTAATTGCTTTAGTTGGTTATTTGTTTCAGTATTTTTGCTTGAATTCGTTTTTTTAAAAAAAAAAAAAAAAAAAATCGTTTTTTTTATTTATTAGATAATTTTGAGTTTGTTTTGATTAAAAGTTAAAAAAAAAAAGTTAAAAAAAA
The DNA here is from genome assembly GCA_011420285.2 of Erysimum cheiranthoides. Lineage (NCBI taxonomy): Eukaryota > Viridiplantae > Streptophyta > Magnoliopsida > Brassicales > Brassicaceae > Erysimum > Erysimum cheiranthoides. Next base: position 18,355,172 of record CM022181.2, read on the forward strand.
AAAAGAAAATTTTATTTGCTTCAGTTTGATATTTATTTCGAATTTTCATAAAAGAAAACCCATAACAATAATTTTTTTCGTGATTTATTTTAATTATTTGTGAATTTTTGAATTTAATTTGGATAAAGTCATTAAAAAAAAAAAAGTTTTGTTTCTTTATTTTCAATTCATCAGTTTCGAAATTTAATTAAAAAAAAAAAAAAAAAAAGATTTCCATAATTTTCGTTTCTTTTTATTTCCTTAATTGTTGATTACGTTTTGATACGCTACTTTTCTCTTTGTCTTTTGCGAGATTATTCCCCCAAGGCAAACAGAGGAAACGCCATGGGAGCTTATTCTGAAGATGAAGAAGGCTTAAACACATCCAGCCCCTATGAATCCGAGTGTGAAGAACCAAGCCCGAGTTGGTTCAATGAGGAGGCTGACTATGAAGCACCACCGTGGCCTGGAGATGAGTACTCAAACCCTAAATTCGAAGCAGACCATTACCAAGGTGACTACGAATATGACTCATGGGGAGCAGAAACTGAATCTAATATCAGTTTAAGAGAAGAGGATGAACGTGTAGATGAGTCATGGAATGAGGAGACTAGTCACACAACTAGCTTTGATGGAGATTCTGAAACTGAAGGTGATTATAGAGAATGGGATAATCATGGCAACGTTTCATGGAGTGGAGAAACTGATTATGAAATCGGTTATGAAGATGAGCATTGGCGTGAGGAACAGCCATCAGAATCACCATATCAACTCTCAAAGCATTCTCATCCCATAGTTAAATCCAACAAAACGGGATACACAACAGCGATGTGGGAAATGATTTCGAGTCTAAAGGCTGAAATGGAGACGGTAAACAAAAATCTCACACGCTTGGAGGAATCAAGGGAGAAACACCTCCACAACAATAGTTCCAGGAAAAAGGTGGCGGCCATATTCAAAAGAGAAGAAGAATCTCACCTTGTAGCAGCAACCATGAGGAGAACACCACGTAAAACTGAAGTGTGGGAAGAACAAGGGTATGAGTTCTATGGACCAGAAGATGCCAAGGTCTATTTCAAGTGGCAAGAGATGATGGAGGAAAAGTTTGATCGATCGTACTACACGGAGCAAAGAAAGTTCAGCACCGCGATTCAATATCTCAAAGGTGAAGCAAGTCGTTGGTGGGATTATGTCAACAAGATGCGGAGAACTTACAAGCAAACACCCATTACTTCGTGGGCTGAGTTGAAGTTACATATGAGGCGGAGATTTGCGCCAGAGTATTGTCACAAACTGGCTCAGGAACCCTATCAACAAAGCCCCAGAGAAACACACCACTATATCCCACAAGATTGCAAACGCAAGGAGCAAACCACAAAATCAAGAGGAGAAGTATCCCTGAAGTTAAAGAACGTGGAGAGAGAACCTAGACAGAGAAGTGTAGCCCCCAAAGTGGACGAAGAGCAGACACCAGCCGCAGCACAAACGCCTACACTAAACTCCACACCATTACGTAACCTGCAACGTACACAAGTGAAAGGTAAGTCCTCTAACCTTTTAAATCCAATGGACACAATTTGTTATAGGTGTCAAAACAGAGGACATCGTGCTAAGGAATGCCCAACTAGACAAGTAGTAAACTCTACACATCTAGGATCAAAATCTGAAAGTAATCAAAAGGTTAAACTAGATTCTTTTGCATCAAATTCTAGTTTGATACACTTGTCTTTGCCAAAAGGATTTGATACAGGTTTAACACCTAAAGAGGAGCACACAACCAGAGGTAACAAGCCACACGTGAGCATTATTACCCATGATCAAAAGCATGATCATAATGACGTGGTGATTAAGACCACAAAACCAGATCAAAGCAAGGTAAGTGATCACATGGAGCATTATGATTTTCAACCTCCAAATTCTGTGATAATGCACTTGCCTCTTGCCCAAAGTGTTAAAGCAGATCTACGTTCAATGAAAGAGCCTATACTTAAAGGAGAACTAGCTCACGCCACTCAACATCAACAACAATCCAACGAGGAACAAGAAATTGTTTCATTGCATATGGTTGAGAAGGTACAAACTGAAACGTCTCAAACTATTTTGAATGATCCAAAAACTATGATAATACACTTGTCTTGTCCAAAAGATGTTGCAGAAGGTACAGGTTCAATGGGGAAGTGCAAAAATCAAGGAGTGTTACAAACACAACGAGAGATTGTTTCAGCCCCTACATGTGAAACGGCCCAATCTGATTTATTTCAATCATTTTATAGTGGTTATATGACTGTCTTAACACACTTGTTTAGTGCCAATAGCGTTGAGAAAGTTTCAGGTACTAAGGAGATAAGCATGGAACAAGAAGACACTTCATCAAAGGAGAAAATGTTCTCAGACCAGAATCATAACTACCACGTTTTTGAACAATTTCAGCTCATAACATCAAGAAAGGAGGCTGGACACGTCACATACACCCTACAGATCAAAGAAGAGCCACCAGATTCACCCCAACAAACCCATATCCAAGGAGAACCTCATGGAGAAGTAAAGAGTGAATTAGGAGAGTTCATCAAGGGGACTATAGTTCTGTTCAAGAATCAAGAAAATGGCCTCAAGTGTCCCATTGTGATCAAGGAGAAACCGCCAGACTCCACCAAACATTCTCCAACAATTCACAACCCAGGTAACTATCTAAACTCTCAAAATCGAATGAAAGCTAACTTGCTTTCTCTTGGTGCAGATTATATAGTCTCGAGGTCGAAACTTTTTCAAGAGAGAGGGTATGATGCGGACATCCAAACCACACAATACCGGGATAATGGAACAATCAAACCAGCAGCTGAACCAAAGCTCATTCAAACCGGATGCACAAGCCTAATTAGACCCGACAAGGACATATGCTCATTGTTTGAAGCATATCAGTTCAACCATGGAGATTCAAGGCATGAAACCACTTGGAGATTGTTCACAGCTCAGCCACAAAACACCAAGAAGAAGAATCATCCCAAAAGCTATTACCATGAAGAAGTTATGGGAGTTACAAGTCAGCAATTCTCCGATGCATCCGATAAAGACCTACGATCACATAATGAATCATTCCGGCCAGACCAGGAGGAAAAAGGCAACAAGTCCAATTGTTCTAGAACCCCAACTAATCACAAGCATGCGGCGAAGTGGAATCAGCCAATTATCAGCTCACATAAAGGAGATATTGTTTTTCTAAAACAAAGGATCCTCCACTTGCCTTATTTGGAAGCTCATGGATTCAGCTGTCTACAAACGAGACTTTGGAGACCAGGAGATACATCTAACCATTTAGGAGACACATATAACCATCCAGAAGATTCATCAATCATCTTACAATGCACCACACCACACTTGATCAGGCGGATCACGTCCAAACGCCACTTACCTTATTTGGACCCGAGAGACATCAATGCACAATGGAGCTTTCCCAAATCACTTTTGCGTCTTCTCCAACTTGGTTCAGTGAACCTAGACGTCCCAAGGAGCCACCTATACACGCCCAAGCTGTCTAGGCTGAAGACCAACGGCTATTTCCATGTTTTGACCGATTCCACACTTAAGCCTCTAACGGCTAGTTTCTTCAATGTCGCCCATTTGTTTCTTTATTTAGTTGTTATGAACGTTGTACTCAGCTCTATATAAGCTGAACTCTCATTCTATTGTAAATCACCCTTGAATTTTCGAAGTTATAAAGTTTGTTCTTTTTCTCACAAAGTTTGAGTCTTTGTGTTGTTCTCTTTTCATTAGAGTTTAAGTGAGTGATTCACTTCTATTCTCTTGAAGCCACGGATCTGTTTGTTTGTGTGATTCAAACAACCTTATTCGTTCACCGATTGAGCGAGTCAATCACCCCGTTATCCATCACGTCCCCTTGAATCGATCCCACACGAGAGAAGCGATCGCCATCGTGTTAGATCTCCACCTTCATTATTCCACCTTCCGCGTCGTAAGCTTGGAATCTCGTGATCATCAAGTGATCTAAAGTTGGAGTGATTCCAATCTTGCATCACGATTGCATTTCCAAAATTCCATAAATCTTCAAAACGATTGGTTTCTCAGTTTAGGACCTTTAGGTAGAAGTTCTCCAAAACCAGTTGTTGTAAAGATTTTGGGATTATAAGAATGCAATCACTTTGGTTAAACGATTTAGTAACTCTCCTTTAAATGATGTATACGGATATGTTATTGTTGACTACTAGTCTACTACTACTAGATCTAAGATAGCAAAATCAACTCAAACTTTGAAATTCTTGTGTTTGTTTGAAAGTTTCTTTTTTCTACTTCCTCCCAGTTATTTTGAAAATAAGTCGCAAAAATACAAAAATGCAATTCCACAATTGGAATTTTTCCTTTCACTCCTGGCCATCACTAGCTAGTTAAATAAAGTTAAAGCTGTTCAATAAATATATTAAATTACAACAAATTCATCTTACATTAAATTCAAGAGTATAGCGTTGAAATGTTTTCGGCCGTTCGAAGTGACAGATATCTAATCAATTTTAGTGATTATACCACCGTCCTAAGATATGACATCAGACGTTAGAACACCAACAAGGCATTAAACCAGAATGATTTAGAGCTCATGGGCTGCCACTAACCTGGATAATTAACTGCACATCATTGATATCTAGACCACGAGCAGCAACGTTTGTAGCCCACCAATGTCGAAAACTTGCCATTCCTAAATCCAGCAAGGGTAACCTATAATCACAGGACTCATAGTTAACAAGCTGATACTGCTATGTTTAAGAAATTCAACGGGAAGAAAGATCATATTCTCCCAACTTAACTTTGCTTATGCAAGAAAGCTTGAAACGAAATTTAATTAACATACCTCACGTTGTGATTCAGTGATTGCTGTATGTCACCATGCAAAGGTCTTGCTCACTCTTGCCCCAGCCAACAAACCAGAAAGCTCAGAAGCTTGATCTTTTTTCTCAGTGAAAATAATGGTTTGGCCTCCACTAGATTGTGAAAACAAAATTGGGTAAGAGACTTGAGCACTTCTAAACCAGACAAATATTGGTTATGGAAATGCACTAACATAGTTTGAAGTCTTATATATACCTGCTATAGCAACTGATAATATCAGGAGTCAACCGAGTCATGGCTTGCTTATTACAGGGGATAGCAATGTGCCGTACACTACTACTGGCCAGTCTGGCCTTCATTTTATCATTACCAACAAGATCAATAGTCTTTTAAGAAACCTGGTAGAGATCTGGTAGGAGCAAAAAAGGTCTCAGCCACAAATAGAGAGAAAAGGAACAGAGCAAAATATTACAAAAGCTTAACCCATGAAAATAGCAAGAGGAAATATTTGAAAGGGACGCACATTTTTCACCCATGATGGCAGAGTAGCACTGAAGAGAAGAGTCTGGACTTTAGTAGCATCCTTCACTTTCCCTGAAGTTATAGAAAGAAGATATAAGATACTATCCCGAAGATACTAGGAGTAAGCTGTTTCATATCAAGAAAATGAAAAACCACATTATATACCCTAATATAAGTTCAACATCCTCAACATTTCATCAGCTTCATCAAGAACACGGAATTGCAGATGACTCAGATCAATGTTTTGTCTTTCAATATGATCCTGCAATGAATATCAATTACAAGGTCAAGAGAGCACACAAACAAAAACAATCATTTGAATCCAGGGCAAACAAAATTTAAAATTTACAGAAAAAATTTATGTTTAGAAAAGAGAGAGAAAAAGAGAGACGTACCTTAATACGAGCAGGGGTTCCAACTACAATGTCAACACCTCTCACTTTGAGAGAAAAGACTGATTTTCCTTTCCTCGATTCACTTTTTTCTTCTTTTTCTTCTCACTTTGCTCTCACTATTTTTCGTAAAAATTTGATGTTTGTCTCTGTGTTTTTTTTTTTTTTTAAATATAATTACTTTTTTTTTTTTTGTCAACAAATATAATTACTTTAAATTTTTTAAAATGCAAAGCAGGGGCATAATGCTAGTAATCTTAAATGTTTAGTAAGCTCTTTTTTTTTTTTTTTTTGGTAGGGATGTTTAGTAAGCTCTTGGGCCTAAAAACATTACTATTTTACTTTATAGATTTTTTTTTTAAAAACAAAAAACAATATTGAAAAAAGGAGAAACATTACAAAGCAGAGGAGGAAATGAAATTGCCGATGGAAACAAACAGAGTTTTACGCTTTGAAGGATCTAAGATCTCAGCACCGTGAATATCGCCGTCGGTGTAATGCTCCACCACTTCCACTCCCTTCTTCTTCATCAGCTTCGCCACATCTCTCTGCCGATCTATCATCGGATCATCCTCTCCTCCAATCACCATCACTTTCCATCTCAACCGTCCGATTTTCTCCAAATTCTCCGATTCATCTCCCACCGTCGGATTAGAATACTCGTGATCTCGGTCAACGCCGACGGGAAGACAGAGATCCCAGAATACGTCGGTGACTATCGGAGGACAAATCTGATGGTTCACAAGTCTAATCTCAGATCCACATCGCTCTTCTCCGCCGAAGAACGGATGGTGTAGAATCAATCCACGGATCTGTAACGGACTCAGATCGGAGACGGCATCGACGGATCTTAGCCCGACATTGTAAGCCAAGTTCCCGCCGGCGCTATTTCCCATGAGGAACACATTTGAGAGATCGGCGTGAGATTTGACCCACTCATCGTCGGAGTTTTTAATCCACTCCAGCGCCTCGGTCCCGTCGTCGTACGCCGCCGGTAATCTGTGCTCTGGAGCTAATCGGTACGAAGGAGATACGACGATCGCGTTGAGATCAAGAGCCATCTCGGAGCAGAAATCATGGAAGAGTTGATTATCGACGCTGCAGAGGATGAATCCTCCGCCGTGGTAATACACGATGAGAGGGAGTTTCTGAGACGAAACGCCGTCGTTTAAGGCGGAGGAGGGAAGGTAGAGACGGAGCCACGTTGACTTTGACTGGTTAACGGGAAGATCTTTAGAAACGACGGTGTTTTGTGGGGATGGATCAGGTGTGGCTGCAACGCATGTGAAGATGGTGAGGTCGCGAGTGATTGAGCCATCTGGATTCTTAACGATGTTCAGATAAGCGTACGGATCAGAGATTGGAGTTGGATCGGACATTTTTTTGCTGTTTGGTCTTTTTGGATTCTAATGTGTATTGTGGAGCTCCCCTCGAATATGCTAGTCTTTGTACAATACTAGATCGTGTAATGGTGTAAAGAATTGTTTTTAAAAATTAAGATTGACAGATTCATGCAAATTCTCTCATTATTTTAATGAAAATCTTTCCATTAAATGATCACCAAAAAACAAAACAAGAAAATGGAAAAAATTCTATTAATGTAGTCATAGCTACGGCAAATGTCAAAATATTAGAGTTTTATGATGTGTAGGCTGACTTTAAATAGCTTTACGTTACTTTTAACTGGTATAGTGGTATGCATGATTTCGATTACCAAATCAAAAGACAAAAGTGTTAATTTTGTGATTAATGCAACGTAAGTGGGTAGAGAAAAGATTAACCACACAACTCAATGAAAATGACAGTGCATTAAACGAGAGACTCTAGTTGGTTCACAAGTCGCTAACACGTCTTTATAACAAATCTACAAGTTGCTGTTGGGAAAAGCCAAAACTGATTTGAAGTTTGAAAATCTCATACTCTTGAGTAGATTTAACCATTTTATACCCCATTGTTAGTAGATTAATACCAATTTCAAGAGAATGTTAATAAGCCGTTTAACATAAACGATTGCGTTTACAAAATTCCATAAATCTTCAAAATCAACTCAAACTTTGAAATTCTTGTGTTTGTTTGAAAGTTTCTTTTTTCTACTTCCTCCCAATAAATATATTAAATTACAACAGATTCATCTTACATTAAATTCAAGAGTATAGCGTTGAAATGTTTTCGGCCGTTCTAACCGATAGATATCTAATCAATTTTAGTGATTACCACCGTTCTAACAGACAGAAACGTTAAGGGCAAACATTGGTCGTGACCCGTGAGTGACGAAGTAATAATTTAATCATCATTATCATCCAAATTACACAAAATTGATAAGAGGATACGAGAGCCTCCATAAGTTTGTTCGAAGAAGAAGAAAAAAAGACAAGAAAAAGGAAAACACACAGAAGAAGCTATGATAATGTAGAAATCATCAGCCGCGTAAGAAGATAGTAATGAAATTATAAGACGGGAGTTTAGAGATATTTCTGGCCTCTACCACCTTCCTCCTCTACCACCACCCCTTCCTCCTCTTCCACCACCACCGCCAAACCGATTTCCACCACCACCACCACCAAACCTGTTTCCACCACCACCACGACCACCATATCTTCTTTGTGGCATTGGTTCTCTCTCCTGAAGTTTAGGCATCTCCTTAACCACTTCCAAGCTCATACTTCCAGCACTCTTTTGTCCACCTTCAATGAACAAGTCTAGATCGGATAGCGCAACGTCGAACACCGCCCCGCTTTTATCTGCTGTTAGGGTTAACCCTTTAATCAATTCCACCTTGTCTTCTGGTATACTTCTCCTTAGCAATCCATAAACAAATCTGTTGCAACAAATCATTTTAGTACTTGCTTTCAATGTCAACAAAGACTATAGAGCGAGAGAGAGAGAGAGAGAGAGAAAAACTTACGATGGCGAGTATATTGGTTTCCCTGCTTCAAGATGTAGAGTGACATGGTTCTCCATTGATGTAAGAAGTGACCTTTTCTTAATCTCAGTGTATCCCTGTAGTGATTAAAACTCATTTTGAGTATTTGCTCCGATAGAAAACAAAAATATTTTAGAGGGAAATTTTCCATGAGACTAACCGCGGTTTTTGCAAGAGCTTTTGCGAGGAGTACTTCAGCTGATAAACCAGAAGTTTCTAATAATTCCTTGGCAGCTCCCAGGAATGCAGGAACCACACTGCATTTACCATATTCTTAGGTCAATATATAATGTTTCCTAGTTATTATATTTACAAGAACATTGAGGTGCAACTGTATGCATACCTGTCACAGACTTGTGTAATTTTTTCAGCAACTTCCATACCAACAGATCTGGCAATATCATCAGGCTGAGGTGCAGAAATATACTCAAATTTTATACCAGCTTCTCTTTCGATCTTGGATATATTGGACCTACTGGATTCGTAGAGCGTAACAGCAACTCCAGTGTTGCCTGCAACGAAAATAAAATAAAAATTATGACAACATCAAGCAAACCTTGCGCAAGCAACTGCACAAATATATCAAAGAGCAGTCCAACTAGTGTCTGTGCTTTACCAGCTCTTCCTGTTCGGCCTGAACGATGAATATATGCTTCAACTTCACGTGGAGGCTCACACTGCAACACATTTAAACAAGATATGACATCAGACGTTAGAACACCAACAAGGCATTAAACCAGAATGATTAGAGCTCATGGGCTGCCACTAACCTGGATAATTAACTGCACATCATTGATATCTAGACCACGGGCAGCAACGTTTGTAGCCACCAATGTCGAAAACTTGCGATTCCTAAATCCAGCAAGGGTAACCTATAATCACAGGACTCATAGTTAACAAGCTGATACTGCTATGTTTAAGAAATTCAACGGGAAGAAAGATCATATTCTCCCAACTTAACTTTGCCTATGCAAGAAAGCTTGAAACGAAATTTAATAACATACCTCACGTTGTGATTGCTGTATGTCACCATGCAAAGGTCTTGCCCCAGCCAACAAACCAGAAAGCTCAGAAGCTTGATCTTTTTTCTCAGTGAAAATAATGGTTTGGCCTCCACTAGATTGTGAAAACAAAATTGGATAAGAGACTTGAGCACTTCTACTCCAGACAAATATTGGTTATGAAAATGCAGTAACATAGTTTGAAGTACTATATACCTGCTATAGCAACTGATAATATCAGGAATCAACCGAGTCCTGGCTTCCTTATTACAGGGGATAGCGATGTGCCGTACACTATTACTGGCCTTCATTTTATCATTACCAACAAGATCAATAGTCTTCTGGTCTCTTTTAAGAAACCTGGTAGAGATCTGGTAGGAGCAAAAAAGGTCTCAGCCACAAATAGAGAGAAAAGGAACAGAGCAGAATATTACAAAAGCTTAACCCATGAAAAATAGCATGAGGAAATATTTAAAAGGGACGCACATTTTTCACCCATGATGGCAGAGTAGCACTGAAGAGAAGAGTCTGGACTTTAGTAGCATCCTCCACTTTCCCTGAAGTTATATAGAAAGAAGATATAAGATACTAGGAGTAAGCTGTTTAATATCAAGAAAATGAAAAACCACATTACATACCTAATATAAGTTCAACATCTTCAACAAATCCCATCCTCAACATTTCATCAGCTTCATCAAGAACACGGAATTGCAAATGGCTCAGATCAATGTTTTGTCTTTCAATATGATCCTGCAATGAATATCAATTACAAGGTCAAGAGAGCACACAAAAAAAACAATCATTTGAATCCAGAGGCAATCAAAATTTATAATTTACAGAAAAAATTATGTTTAAAAAAGAGAGACGTACCTTAATACGACCAGGGGTTCCAACTACAATGTCAACACCTCTCTTTAACTTATACTCCTGAGCTGAATAGCCATCACCGCCATAAAGACAACAAGAACTTAACCCAAGTGATCCTCCGTATGCCTCAAAGTCGGCAAACACCTAACAAAGAAAACCATACCATCAGTAAGACTTAGAGAACCAAAAACGAATTTGCACCAAATCTCATAACAACATGCTCAAAATCATTACCTGCTTGGCCAATTCTCTGGTCGGTAAAAGGACCAAAACACTTGGTGGTCTGCCATATCCATTCTTCCTTTTGCTTTTCGCAGGTCCGTTGATTAAAGATTCCAATATAGGCAACACAAAGGCAAGTGTTTTACCCTGCATCACACCACATATGGTCAGCAAAAACCCCTAACTTTGAAAAATTCACTCCAAGCAAGCACGACATTCACAATACCGAGTCCATAAGTCTTAAAAAAAACTCAAATTAATAGCAAATTAGACACTCTTAATATCAAACCTTGCACATAAATATCCAAAAGCCTACCAATTCAATATAAGACCAACGCATAATAAGTAAAACCAAAATCAAACAGTGACCAATACCTGACCAGTACGAGCCCTTCCAACTAAATCAGCACCATCGAGAACCATGTCAAACGTTGTAGCCTGAATGGGGAAAAGAGCTTCAATACCCTTCTCCTTAAGCTTCTCCCTCAACGGAGCCGAAATCCGAAACTTGGAAACAGCGTTAGGGTTATCAACTTCAACATCCTCCACACCCAACTTGACCTTCTTGCTGCTCTTCTTCTTCTCCGAGCTTGAATCGCTCTTCACTTCCTCCTCGTCGTCCGCAGCCTTACGCTTCTTGTCCTTCTTCTTACTCTTCTTCTTCTCCGACTCTTCTTCATCCGAATCAGAAAACTTCAGCTTGGCCTCCTTCTTCCCCTTCTTAGAGTCAAGCTCTGGGGTTTCCAAGGCTATCTTCTTCTTCATCTTCTTCTCCTCTTTCTTATCGGATAACATTAGTGAAGGCATTTAGGTTTCCGTGGAGGTTGAGATATCAAAAGAAGATGGAGAATCGAATCTCTCCTGCTTTTTGAGAGATTGAGGCTATTTAAAGTGCGAAAGCAGGGAGAGACAGAGGAGGCAAATGTCTAGGGTTTACGCTTCTATTTATAGTTTCCAGATTTTAGAGGTTCCTTTTATCAAAACCCTAATTAAAATCTTAACTGCAATCTAGTCCGTTAGATGAGTTTACTCTTACTTGCCGTTTTTATATTTACATAGGAGAATGCGTGTCGGTTGTCCCCATGTGATTAGGTCAAAGACTCGAAAATATCTTCTTTTCTTTTTCTTTTTTTTTTTTTGTGTGCAAAGACTTTAAAATATCTAGTTTTTAATTTTCTATATTAAAATGGTAAGTTGGGTAACTTTCTTCTTTTTTCACAAAATGGTAACTTTCTTCTTTTATCACAAAATAACATACCTATCGAAGTTTTCTTCTCAATCAACACATACACATAGTTGATGAATTCTCACAAACTTCTGATGAATACAACACTGCTCATAAAATCTACACACTGTTATTACGAGTAGAGTAGTAACTTCATCATCGCTTTATGGTTAATACAGATCTGAGAGAAAATCTTCCGAGGGCTATCTATAGACCCAATTCTCCAACAACGGTGCACATTTATTCTTCACAAGTCCTAATATGTTCATACAAAACCGACAGTAAAACCGGAAACATAACAGCTTACAAGAGCAATGTTGTACCGGCAACAACAAACCCTAGGAGTATGAGCACCATCCTTCTGAGACCAATGGCTAAGATGCTAGAATCCGAGGCGCTGTTGCAGTAATTGAAACCATACCATACACTCTCAGGGATGTGCGTGTTATATGAGAAGGTGACTGCTTTGGAGCCATGGCTAAATATCTTTACACTCTCTGGAATCCAACCATCTGGACCAGACCTGTAGAGATACACATAGCATATCTGGTACGTGCATGGTCCGTTTATCTCAAATGTATCTGATGAACATTGCTCAAACGTTCTTGTAGATGGATCGTCAAGCCTTGGTGCATAAATCTGATACAAGAAAGCAAAACCCGAGCTATGAATTTCGTCAAACCAAAGCTAAAAACTGAACATCCCTACGGTTTATTAGTGACAGATACAATAACAAATTATACACTATAGTTACAATCCATTGACACTTTCATCTCTCCCAAAGATGTGTATATTCCTCTAAAACTCAAATGTTCCGTGAATAGAGAACTTAAAGACTCCACATAAACGATCAATTTGGCATCTAATATTTTGTAATCCGGTGTGTAAAACATGAAGCTGTACTCCAGATTAACCAGAGCAGTTGCTAGGTTTCTTCCATAGCAGTGCTAATGTTATACATATTCGTAGCTACCTAGCCATCAAGAACAGACCTGACCATGCTAGAAATCTAATGATACCAAAGATGAGCTGAAAATATGAGAAAATCCACCTGTAACTGTAACTAAGCTCAATTACGAAGAATCAGATACATGCATCAACCAATTGTGCGAAAACAACATTGTTTTCAGGATGGAACATTCAAATGGAACCCTAAGCCTAATTGATATACCAAAGTCTTACCAAATTCAAAATCATATGTTCTGAAGAAACCAAAATCTCATTCAGCGGGAAAATCTAACCTGATTGCCGTATCCATCGCCAAAAGCGACGCTGATCTGGTCGCGCGTGTACCTCGTCGACGAACAGCTCGTTGAGATGATCACTGAATAAGAGCAAGTAGCCCCCAATTTCTGTATCCTCGATGAAATTTTACACCGATACAAAGAAAATTATAAGTTTCTCGGGCAAATCCAGCACAAGAAGACGAAGAAAGTTCACACGGGAAAGAGAACAAACCTGGATGAGGCTGACATTGAAAGATTCAGCGACGTGAGGCTCCAAAGCTTTCGATTCGGCAACAGAGATGAATATAAGGAAGACGAAGGAGAAGAGAGTGAAGAGTCGTACGCACACCATTTTCGTGCTTCTCGAAATCGCTCGCAGATACAATTACAAACGAAGGGAAATTGAAACAGTAATTGAAAAGATAAAGTATCGAACCAGTCTGAGGTGAACCGGATTAGACCGGGTCGAATGCAACTAATTCAATTTTGGGTATAAGAACCGAATTAAATGACAACGCTCCCAAGTTACACAGGACACATGTCTCAATGTCATTGTCAATGTGTCATCATGTATTAGATAGAGGAAAAAAAATATAATTAATGATTTTTTGGTGTAGAAAAATGTAATTAATGTTGTGTAGAAATTGATTAGAGACACCAGACATATGTACAGTATCTGTATTCTGTAGGTTATGTAGTGCTTAATCAAGTTACTAGTTTAAGCCTTGATAGTATTCTTTTACGTATCAAATCAAAACTTTTTTTATAAACTACAAAACAAATTTGCAAACAATTAGATAAATATTTGTGTTATGTATTACCATCCACAAAAATTGAAATGTGATCGACAAATTGATGATACACTACATAAAATTACAACACTTGATATACTGGACTTTCTATAAACTCGAATCAACAATATACAATAATTTGTTGAGTAAAGTTTTGAATTTTAAGAGGGCTTGCACATTAAATTGGTATTCTGGTTTGGAAAAACTAAAAGGTAGCTTTACGGATATTTTAGAAGTACACAAAGGTCGTTATCAAATTGTATTTTCGTGGCGCGTAATCTAATATTCAACGAGTCATAATATATAATACGTCACATACAAAGCACTGATGCAGAATTTATATGGTAAGAACTCAAACTCATTATTTCCATAATATCCAACTACAAAGACAAACAAAGGGATTACACCATCCTCATTAGTTATTAAGCAAACTCTTAACTAAAAACTCAAACAACCACATCAGCAAATGCAAATACAATCGCAGCCAACGCAACAACTAAACTCTCACCACCTCCACGTCCAGAGGCAGCAGACGGCCGTGGTGACGGTGGCGGCGGGACAGAAGGTGGTTCGGGAGGAAAATAAGGCGGCGAAGGCGGTGGGACAGAAGGTGGTTCGGGAGGAAAATAAGGCGGCGAAGGCGGTGGGACAGTGGGCGGAAACGGAGGGAAATCCGGCGAGGGTGGTGGGTCAGTGGGGGAAAACGGAGGGAAATCCGGCGAAGGCGGTGGCAAGTCGGTGTTGTTGCAATTGTTGTTGCCATACCAAATGTTCTCAGGAATGTTTTTGTTGAAATCAAATTTAACTGATTTGGAACCTTCCTTGTAGATCTCGATGGTGTCCGGGATCCAGCCATCAGGACCGGTACGGTAGATGTAGAGGGAGCAAATAGTGTTGAGACATTCACCTTTGACTTGGAATGTGTCCGATGAACATTTCTCAAAACCTCCTCCTCTACTTAACGGTTCGTTTAGTCTTGCTGCAACCACCTAATAAATTTAAAACGTTAATACGTTTTCAGAAAAATTGAATTTACAAAAATTACATGTATTTGTAACCCTTTATTCTGAGTCTTCCTAGAAAGATACACATGTGTAACAGTGTAATTAAGAATATTGTTACTAAAATCCATACCTGCAGCTAGAACTTAGAAATGTACAGTCCGGGCCTTTTTTTTCTTTCTTCTTCTTTTTAGGTACAACCGATGTAAAACTTAATCTAGTGTAGATCGATGTCTTACAAATTTCTTCATATATATGTTTTGTGCGTTATGCGAAATTTGAACTCGAAGTTGAACATCAACAATACTACCTCATGATTTTAATATATTTTAAAATCTTAAAATAATAATTAAGATTTTAACATCTTTGGTAAAGTTCGGATTTCATTTCGTTTCTTTGTTTACATCTTAAAAAGCTAAAACTAATTTAACCAAAATAAACTTCATTGCGGTTTGAATGGCTATGGGTTATCCGGATTTAACGAACCTTTTTCTTACATGCATCCATGGCATCAACTAAAGATGGAATAAGGTTCAAAATTAAAAACAGAACACAAAAAGATTCGGACCCACAAAAAGAAAAAGAAAAAATCATAAGATTTGTTGTAAACATACCTGGTTACCGTTGGCGTCACCCAAAGCGACAGTGATCTGATCTCCAGACCAATCAGGAGAGAAACAGCTTGTGGTGACAATCACAGTGTAAGGGCAGCTTTCATCTTCACGAAGGTTAAGAGAAGAGATAAATGGCTGATCAGTGAGAGAGTGAATGGGACTAGTGAGGAACAAGAGAAGGAGGATGGATGAAAGAGAGAAGAACTCCATTTTTGTCTTCTTGAGAAAGAGAGATGGGAGATGAGAGAGTTAAAAGGTCTTGAGAAGTAGTCTTATATAGATGACTAATGTTACATTCTTACTTACACAGTTACACTTGGCACAACAAAACCCACAAACAAGGATATAGAGCTAGACCAGGACAAATATATTTCCTGAAGAAAAGTGATAGTTGAGTTAGTGTCCTTTATTCAAGTATTAATATTAGTTTGATTGAGTGTTGGTACTTGGTAGAAAAGTGATAGTTGAGTTAGTGTCCTTTATTCAAGTATTAACCTATTGTTATAATGTTGCTTCGTTCCTTTCAGTATAAGTGTTGCTTTAATAATACTTTACAAATTAAAATAAATCTACGTTTGTTTTGAAATTAGTAAAACCTATTGTTAAAATGTTGTATTTACCACTGGCGAAAAGACATAACAGACACAGTCAACTAAACCATAAAAACTGATCCAGCTTGTGTTATTGTTACAAGTACTGCATTTCATAGAAATTAGCAAATTCCTCAGTCGTCAAAGCGTCACGAGTATTGCACGTATATCAAACCTAACCCCAAAATCAAATTCTACTTCTCCTACCTACCACCTCCGTTTTTATCATAGTACAACTTAGTATTAAATAAAATATAACCCTTCTACGTGCGTAGATGTGGGCCGCTGATCGATTTTTCACTTCCCACCTAACTAATTAGCCCAAAGATTACAGATCTATTAAATATTCAAACTATCAACATCGAGCGACTCGATTCGAACCTGTAAATAAAAGTAGGTTCTAAAAGGAAAACTATACTCATTTATCTCCAAAAGAGAATATATAAAAATGACAACTCCACACATAGAACAACTTCCTTGACTACTCCATGAAGTATAATAACAAAAATTCAACTAACCAACTTATTCATCTCCCAACAAAATCTTAAATTTACAGTGTAATCATAACTTTACTGGAGCTAAAATTTGAAAATCCTTATTAATAAATAAATAATCATCATCTTCCTTTTTCTCATCTCCATTTGTACCAATTCTCTTGCTCTTTGAATCTCCTAAAAACACCATCTATGGCCAAGTCGAAAGCGTCTTTGAAAGTCTCTAAACCATTCGGAGACTTCGCGTAAACCAAATTGGGTATCAAATCAATCACTCTTTCTCTCATCTTCCTCACATCTTCTTTACTGTACCGTTCCAATACTTCCTTTATGGATGTCGTGCCGTTTTTGACCTCATTCCGGTCTATAAAAACCGAGTAAGTATCCGGTTTATCTGGTAAAAACCACTGATACTGCATGTAAGCGCTTCGTCTCCAGAAAAAAACCGGAATCGAACCGGCCAACATACAATCGAAAATCGACCGGCGCGTGAAGCTATCACCTCGAGGCTGAAGACAGAAATCGGAACCGAGAAAGGTCTCTAAAATCGCCGACGATCCATTCGAACATTTACCGCCGGTACAATCCACCGTCCGACACTTCCCAGGCGACTCCTCACAGTGACGAAGAAGCAATCCTCTGAAATCATTCTGAATCCCGGCGCGAGGAGCTCCGGCGAAACAGAAAAGCGTCTCACGACGCCGATTCCGTATAAAGTCCTGCCATTTAACGACGTCGGAGTCCGATCTAGGGTGGAATCCGGTAGGGTAGGGTACACCGACATCAAAATGGTCCCAAGAGTTACGCTCAATAAGGAGGCGCGTGATGTTACGCATCCCGGGCATGTAAATACAGTTAGATCCCCAATCTTCGTCTTTAGACCTGCGAAAATCCCATGTGATACGACCCATAGTAATGAAATGATCCCAACCGTTGGATCTATTCCAATAAGGTTGATTACGCACCCACTCAGTCATCATTTTACAATGACGGTCACGATCAGCCGCTGCGTAATTTGACCATAGATATTGACCAACCGCGAGTCCAGCGTAGAACGGGATATAAAACGCCGTAGCTGATTCCGGATCCAAAGTCCGGCAACGGTGGTTTAGAATCCGATTATGGAAAATAATTTCGGATACGAATTGATCAGTCCAGAACCATGATTGAACCAAATCATCAGGGATCACGCCGCTTAACGACGTCGCTTCTTTACCGAAACCGTCGTTGGAGAGCGCGTCGCAGCGTGAGCTCCATGGATTGAGATTATCGCACTGCTGTAAGATCACTTGGTTGAAGATCTTCGGCATGTCGTAAACGAAGACTCGACCTGAATCGCATCGTTCTGGAGAGGCAGAGGAGAGAGGGGGATTGGAGGAGGAGACGGCGGAGATGACGGTGGTGGCAACGGCGGCGGGAGAAGGGAAATTTTCAGGGATGTGACGGTGAGGGAAAGGGATGGATCGGAGAGTGAGGAAGAGGATGAGTTGGAGAGAGAGGAGAGAGATGATTAGCCATGTGCAGTGGCTACGAGAGGCTGCGATATTGGAAGAGCGGTTAACGGCCGAGTTAAGCGAGTTGAAGGAGCTTTTACGATCAATGGTGTCTGGGGTTCTGGATTTCTTGAGGAGACGTTCAGGACTGGAAGGATTTGAGACCGGAAGCATAGTTTAAATTTAGCGGAAGATGAGTTTCGAATCCGTCGCCGGGATTTAGGGTCCGTTACGACGACGGAGCTAAAATCTCAGGAGGGAAAGAAATGAAATAGCTAGCGTTTGGGTAGTTGTGTTCTTGTGTGGTTCTCGTTCAAGGCGTAAAGCTAACTCTCGGCGAGATAGAGAACTTAAGAGTGCTCGAGAAACGGGGAGATTCTGTTTCTTTTTCTTTTTTTTTGCAATATAAATGGAAAACTATATTTTATTGCAATAAAAATGGAAACTATATTTAATTGCTTTGTTTTGCAACTAACTATTTGATGGTTTCGCGATTCTCTCCCCCTAACTTTTTTAGATTTCAGAAAATAGCTCTAAACTGTTGAATGATAGCACGATTTTGATTATAAACGCACCTCACTATACTTAAATCAAAAATATGAGTGATGTACAGTAAAAACATAAATGTTTATAAAAGAGAAAAAAAAAATTCAACTACGAGTTTTGTGGACTAAAAAATCAGTTTGTTAGCCACCTGAATTTTTTTTGTTTGATATTATTTTGGTATTACCAAATCTATATACTATGCAGATTAGTGCGACTTAGTAAAATAAAATTTTAGTGTGAAAACGGCATAATAACTGCTATTATTTATATAAAAATAGTATAGTAGTATAATTATAATTTTCATTAAAAATAATTTTGAAGCAATTGAAATCTCAAGTTTGAATGCAAAAGATTGACATTCTTTCCAATCGTAGTCATGTGAAACAAAAAGTATCGATACAAAGAAAACAGTATGACACATGAATAAGTTTATTAAAGACAAGTTTATCAAAGAAAATATTAGCATTATTTATTAAGGACGAGATTATTTATATATGTATTGTATGAGGCTGAGGCAACATACTTTTAGTGCGTATGGAGAGGGACATAAATATTAAATAAGTTGAATTTCATTGGTACAGTGGGTGTAAACAGAACATATTAACACCTTGGGACAATACAGAAAAGTTTACAGGATACGGGTCCTGATTAAGTAATTATTGAAAATTTTAATTTTCTAAAGACGTTGGAGACATTACGGTGTAGAAAGAAATGGACACGTGCCTGTGTCATTGACCGTCTGTGCCGGCAACCGACAAGGGAAGACCATATAAGCCGGTGAATACTGAACACTTGGACCTTAGCGTAGTTGACAACGTATCATTGTAGAAACAGAAACTATTATTCTAGATCTTTTACTTCAGAGTTTGTGTCAGAAACTAACTATAATTTGCCTCTCGAGCACGATTTCCATCCAATATCTGGGAAAAAGAAATATCACATTAAAATCTTTAATTGAGAATATTGCTTAGAATAATCACCGGATTTATAAAATTTAGTATGGTAACTGACTGTAGAAATTAGGAAAGTTGCACAAAAGAAAGAAAAAAAAAAAGAAAAGAACGTTACAACGTACGAAATAAGTATTTAACTAATAACCTAGGAAATGGAAAGATGAAGATCGTGCATATGGAACACGTGGCTAAATCAAAGGTCAGAAATGCAATGGGATACAAAGGTCAGGATGCGCCGAAACGGTGACGTTTACGTGTAGTTGACAGATTAGAGTGAACTGTGTTCGATGTTGAAAGAATTAACTAAGCGCCATGTGAGCTTTGTGGCCATGCCTCTTTAATCCACGAGTCATGCCGCATGACGTGTCACATACTCCAAGGTTTTGCCGACAAATTTTGGCTCTATTGATGACACTAATTTCTTTTGTAAATAACTAAATACTTTATTCGAATGCTATATCTAACCCGGAGAAAACCGGATATAATTGGAATTTATTTTGGTTCGATTGGTTGGTGTTTCATCTAATTTGACAACCCAAGCACATAGTGACCAAAGTTTTAGCCCAAAAAAAAAAAAGTGAACAAAGTTATAAACTCTTAACTTGATTCGGTTGGGTATTGGACCATCTCTTTTGGAAAGCATACAATTATTTGTTTGTTTTTTTATCTAACAACATTAGCTTTAAATATTAATCGAAGAGTTTGTTGGAGTAATAATAGTAACAAATTACAACAAGCGTTTATCTTATGGGTCAATGTCCAATAGTAGTTTATTTTATATTTGTCGGTCAAGCTTTCACAAAAGTGAAGACTTAATAATAGAGCTTAGAAGAATAGATCGTGGTATGTGGTAGTTAAGAAAACTATAGATCTATACGGTTATACAAAAACAAAAATAGTAATGTAACGTATACAATGTACACTATGTCACTCGCTATCCTTCGTTTAAAAACAGCAAAGAGCTTATTGGTTAAACGGTTAATTATTGGAAAATATTATGATATTTTAGTCGAAATATGGTCTGATTAATAGTTTTTTTTTCTTTGATTTAGAAGTTTCGGACTAATCCCACATTGCTAAAAGAATAGTTAAAAAGAGGTTAAATAAAGATAAAACGGTGATTTGATAAAAGACTTTAGCAAATGGATCCTTTTTTGGTTGATGGAACTCGAATGTGATTACTAGTTTTATAAATGACTAACACTAAAATATGATAGTCAATAAACCAATAACGTCTTTTAGCTAGTAAAAAACGAAATTAATCCCTGATATTTTTTTTAAAAAAGTATTGCTAAGATACATGGATCCAACTCAAAAGCAAAGTTACAATTATCCCGAACTGGAGAGCTTTGAGTCAACGTTTTAAAAATATGAAAATATAGTGATATTCGTTTACACATAATACATGTTTCGCATGATTGGGGTTCGTTGAGGTTGACTTCGAGCAATGTGCAGTTTTCGCTAAACCGGAACGTAAGTAGAACATCTATATGACTTCATGTATAGAATCCGAAGTCTGTTACATGTATAATGTACGGAATAACTACATATTTAAGTAGTTCAATACTAATACTAATACGTCAGAATATTTAATTGATATAATAATGTACGGAAAACTAAAATACATAGTTTAAATGTTTAATAGACAGCGATTAATTAAACAGCAATATTTTATATCAATGACTAGAAAAAATACGACAATATTTTTAAACAAAAATAAAAATTCTTTTTTTTTTTTTTCACAATAGTGTTTCTTTATATATTAAGGAGTCAGTACATACTAGACAAAACCGACGAGTTGAAAGACAACTCTCGGAACCAAAAGCCGGAGGAACAAAGATATCTCTCCGGAGACTAAAACAAACTAGACCCAACAACTTAAACATTTGAGTTATACAAAGCCGGCAAGTAATGAAATACTTCCGGAGACAGAGCCAGCGGGTACAAAGAAACCCCCAAAAACATAGACCCAACAGAGCAAACATAAAGAAAGAAAACTTTAAAAGTCAGAGAAAATGGCTAGTAAAAAAGACTCCAAAGCAACACAACTGAAAGCTTTTCGCCAGAAGCATCTCAAGAACATTTCCATAGAACAATTTGCGTCAAAGAATGGTTACAAACAGGAGCCTCAACCAGCAGAAACCACCATTAGATTACCTTCAAAAGAGAAAGCCCGAGGAGGAGACTAAACCGAGCTCACACAACCACACTCCAACAGAAACGAACGCTGATAAACAAGAGGACCAGAGCACAAAAATAAAAATTCACATCAGTAAAAATATTGCTACGCGTATATAGTAATAATGTAATATATACAAAATATCGTATAAAAATTAATCATTTTGACATGTATAATGTAGTTAATTAGTGCGTGTAATAACATAGAACCGAGAAAATGTGTATTATATGCAAGTTCCATGGAAACACAATTTATGGTAAGTTGACAAAAAACAACAAATTGAGATAAAATATTGATAAACCATGAAAGTGTCAGCTCATGTAAATGCGGTGATTACTGTGAGTCTGTGATCATTAGTTTTCTTTTTTTTTCTTAAGTAATGAACGAGAACGCGGCAGTCTTGGTGGAGAGTGGAGACGATACCATTTTTACCGGGACGAATCTATGCAATCTTCATGGCTTGTTTAACCTAAGACATACACAATCTCTAATTATCTAGTAAGGTTAGTTCTTTAATATTTTTGGACTAATAATGTAATTATATAATATTTAAGTTGAAAAAGGTGCTTAACAACCAAAAAGTGGATTAACTTGGTGGAAAAAGTTATAAAACCTTAATGATTACTATTGTACTAAGGACAGTGGTGAAGCACTAAGAGTAGAGAAAATAAGCCCAATAATGTACTAAAGGTTGTAGACTTTATAGTTTAAAATTCTAAATAACCCAAGTAAAAAAGAAACGCTGTAATGATTTTGATTCACGGTTTATAATTTATATTTTATAAACAAATAGTAGGATTTTTTTTTTTTCAGAAACAAATAGTAGGATTATTGATCGCATCTTAAACACGAAAAATGTATATTTGAAATCAAAAGAATAAGTTCTAAATGTCTTGTTCTGTTTGTAGAAACCAAAACTGACTATGTACAAAAAATTTCGCCAATTCGATGCCACATGAATTGGTTTTAAAATGTACGCTTTTGTGGATGTCCTCGAAGGCTCGAAGAGATTGACTTGTTTAGATTGTTTAATACCTCAGGCTCCGTGTAGATTGGGCAGAAAGCTCAATTTCTCTAGACATATTAGATTCGGAAAGACTTGGAGACGGAATAAGTCCAATGGCCCATCAGATACAATGGTTCACATATTAACGGGTTTGTATGTTAAAATTATTGGGCCTGATTTTTTATCTGGTTGCTGATCACTGAGTGGACTTTAAGTAAAGACATTGATAAATAGGAAGTTGTCAGATTTAGGAATGTTTAACACGTACTTTGGTAAGAAATACTGAAATAGGCACAAAAAATTATGAATTTGAAACCAGACAAGACAAAAAACCAACTAAGCAGTAATGATTAAACATTCCCAAATCTTACAACTTCCTATCATTAAGGAAACAATGGTCCGTAATTCAAAAACAAACACCAAATCAGAAGAAAAAAATTACAAAAAATTCAAACGAAATTTAATACGAGTTCAATTATTTTACAAAAATAGTAATGTAAACAGAAGACTAGATTGGGAAACCTCGAAGCGAACAGTGCTTTAAAAACTAGTTTGAACGGCTGGGATCAGATGGTACAGTGCCCACCATAAGTTACCCTAGGGATGCAAGCCAGCCCAAATCAGTTACTACTTACTGCTACAACCATCGTCTCAGCTTTATGTCTCAGCTTTTACTAATGAAGCATACATGTATTGGCGTGTCACATCTTGCCATGTGTCCACTATTCTCTTCTCCCATTGGGCTTCTCATCGTAGGCTTCTGTTAATAGACCTATCTAAGACTCTAACAGTCTTTTCTTCCTCATTATTTCATTTTGGTATTTATTTCGTTTCAAAATGAAAAGAAATGAAGAAACCCTAGTTTTTAAGTTTTTTTTATTCTTTCTCTTTTCTTTTCGGAGTATTGGCATTATTTACAGTGATAAACGATTTAAGATGATGATGTATAAAGAATGTATAAATAATGAATAAGTACGATTAGTATATTAAAATTTAAATTTTCTTTTAAATCTCAAAAGAGTAGTATATTAGAAAAAATTAACAGAAAACAAAATTCAATCGAGTTGTCTTAACCTCAATGTTTAACCTTCGTTTCATCATATAGCTTATATTTGAGTTATCGTAATTTTTGTTAGATAAGATTGGATCAATTGATATTTTCTTGATAATTAATCTTAAAGAAGAACAATTAAATTAGTATAACTTCTTTGAATAAATTTAGTATCAATAATTCCATGATTTACCATGTTTGTAGAAAAATATTACATATTTTAAAAAAATGGAACGTGAACCAATTTTACCTTTTTTTTTTTTTTTTTTTGGTCATGGAACCAATTTTACCTTTTTTGTAAAAGTAGAAAACAAATGCCTAAAATGTTTATAACATCAACAAGGTATGCCCACGATATAATAGAGGTATGTCGCATTTACATACATAACGGAAGCCTTAAAATCTAATAAGGTGAAAAAATATAACAGATCAGATGTTCACTAAAAGTGTGGTCATTATTCTCAGTAAAAAAGTGTGGTTATATTTCTCACATAGGCCAAAAAAAAAAAAAATTCTCACATAGGCCATAGCTGAACCCATGCATCTTTACAGTCTATAGAAACTAGAGACGCTTATAGCTGTCTAGCTGAACCTACTACACCACTCGTCTATTTATTAGTAGCTTTTTTCTTCGGGGTTATTTTTTCATTTATTAACTTTTGTTCTCGTGGATACAAAATTTCTCCAACATTTACTACGACGAATAAAACTAGTATAATAAATTAAGTTTATGGTGAACATTATTAACGTTGAATAAACTTCAATATAAATTCAAATATGAGACTAATTAATAAGAGTTGCAACAGACTCTTTTTTTTTTAACACATGTTGCGACAGACTCTTACTATTAGTCTATTCTCACTTGCATTTTTCCCCTTGGTTTTCTATCTATTCTAAAATCATTTTAAAAACATTTTAAATCGCAAACCATCTTCTATATAACAAAATATTTTTGTATATATTCTTCGTAATATATAAAAAGAAATCAAAAGTTTGACCGATAGGGCGGTTTAGACCGTATAGTACAACTGTACAAGACGAGTGACTTTAAGGCCTACAAATCCAAACCAATGATGTCAAAAAAACTTAAAAAAAGATCCAAAACAATGCAGAAAAAGTTACGGTCGAACCAGTTTATTCTAAGAAGACAAATCCATGATAGTACTAAACTATTTTCAAAATACATTTCCATATGCACAACATTAATCAAAGTATTTTACTTTTGAACTTCCAATAAATCGACGGCACGAGGGACGACATCTCCTGAGAAGTTGGAACAACAAGATTGGCTGAAATCGTAAGGTTAGAGATATCCCCAATTAATCCCGGAGTTTTTGTCATATATACATTAAAACCATATACCATATCTATTTATCTTAGTATATAGTCAGAGATTATATATATATATATATATCAATACGACTCTCGTTATCATTTCATTATTATAATTTTTCATGTGATTATTGTTTTATCATTATTCGATTCCTTATTCTTCAACGAAAACAATCAAAACATAATGTTCGACATTGATTTGTTCATGTATCTCACAAACAAGATTTACTTGTATTTATCGCAAGGTACAAATCCACCAAAATTTTCGTCCTAATCGTACAACTTTAATTGTGAAATCAATCCAAAAAAAAACCAACATGTGACATGGTCTCTATAAGATAGTAAAAAAAATCACATCAATAAGAAACAAAATTTAATCATATTTCGCTAAAAACGAACGGTCGAAAAAAAGGATACCCACAAAACTAAACCGGTCCAACCGGTTTCCCCAATCACTATCAAAGCATTAACTAACTTTCACAAGGAAAAGCATAGTCCAGTTTCTCTACATCACGTCCCACCCTATTAACCGTGCACGCGAATTATCCACCGTTCGATCAAACACGCGCTTCATAACTACCGCGTGAACGAGGTTTTCCACAGTGGATGTTTCCCTGCATTGGAAAACGGCGTCTACAACAAACGGCGGGTCATGTCGCCGTCAAATCGACCTTTCTATATTCCTAACGCCGTTACTTCTCCGTTACTTACGAAACGTTAATGCATCAGTGTGGGTGAGATCATCTACTAATTTGAAGTGGCTAATATTTTCTACGTGACATTAATATCAAAGTTAATGTTCGATCAGAGTCTTAAGCATATAAATGATAGATATATCATATATGTGTACATACATACATATATACTCTTCACTCTGACAGATTTGTCGTGGTCTTGGTATTCTCTCTCATTGGGCTCAGCTCTCTAGTTATATAAGACTGTAGTACATTATCTCACTCTGCATATCTGTCTTTCTCTCTCTCTCTCTTCTTTAACATCTCTGGCTCTGCATTTCTTGCAGTTCACGCTAATCTCCTGTGCTGGTTCCCTTCTCTCTCTGCAACAATGGCAGAAGAAGCCTGAACTTTCGTTCTTTTGTGCTTTGTTTCGTCTGCTTTGTTGTTTTGAATCAAAACTTCAACGAGCTTTTTGGCTTATTACCTCAAAAGGAAAGAAGAAAAAAGCCTCAAAGAAGAAGAAAAAATGAAGGAGAAGATGCAGAGGATGCTTTTATGTTTAGCAATGGTGGTTTTTATGCTTCTTGGTCTTGCTTCTTCTACCAACAACGAAGGTTTCTTACTAACTCTTTTGTTTTGTCTCAACTCGTGATCTTTGTTAAAAAATTGATTTTTATTTCAAAAGTTAGGGTTAAGGCGGGTTTCTCCTGTTTAATTTTTTTCTGAAATTTCGAATCAAAAATTGTAAAGACTCAAATCAAATCTTCGGTTTCAAAACTCTCTTTAGTCACTGAGAAGAAGAAGCTGTATAAAAAACATTTTGGTTTCCCCGAGAAAGAGAGTTAAAGTTGAAAGCTTTTTGCTACCCAATACTCAGCTCTGGCTTGTTCTTCACCAAATGTATAAAAAAATGCAATCTTTTCTCTTTTCCAAAAAATTTGATCATGATTAATATACAGAAGAATGCTTGTAAAGATTGTATTTTTCCAAAGTTCTCTCTGTTTACTTAGTAAAGACAAAATCCTAGTTTTAGTCATGTTGTGAAGAGCTTTGAAATTTTGTAGATTCCCTCAGTTTGGGTTTATCTGATTATTTAACTATTTGACTGAGAGGTTTTCGCGTTTTAATTTATTCTATTTGAATCTATTTGTTTACTAAAAAGAAATGTTTCGATTAATCTACAGGGAAAGCTTTGATGGCGATAAAAGGGTCTTTCAGCAACTTAGTGAATATGCTTTTGGATTGGGACGATGTTCACAACACTGACTTCTGTTCTTGGCGAGGTGTCTTCTGTGACAACGCTAGCTTCTCCGTTGTCTCTCTGTAAGAATTTTTATTTGAGTTCAAGAATTCTCAGTGTTGTTGAATGTCTCATTTTCAAGTTTTGTAATTTTTTGTTCTTTACTTTGTGAAGGAATCTGTCCAGTCTGAATCTTGGAGGGGAGATATCTCCAGCTATTGGAGATCTACGGAATTTGCAATCAATGTAATGTTTTTTTTTTTTTTTTAAATTCTCTGTGGACTTGCATGTTTGAAA
Organism: Erysimum cheiranthoides; assembly: GCA_011420285.2. Classification (NCBI taxonomy): domain Eukaryota; kingdom Viridiplantae; phylum Streptophyta; class Magnoliopsida; order Brassicales; family Brassicaceae; genus Erysimum; species Erysimum cheiranthoides. The sequence goes on from CM022181.2 coordinate 18,382,629, forward strand.
TGAGTTGTGTTTATTAAAGGCCTTATCCAATTGCAGAGACTTGCAAGGAAATAAATTGGCTGGTCAAATTCCTGATGAGATTGGAAACTGTGCTTCTCTTGTTTATCTGTAAGTCTTATAAAACAGTTTATAGAGTTTTCAAATTCTCAATTTTTAGATTTGACGTCCATATTCTTTTTTGTACAGGGATTTGTCTGATAATCTTTTATATGGAGACATACCCTTCTCAATCTCTAAACTCAAGCAGCTTGACACTCTGTATGTGCACTTTATCAATTTTTTTAATTACATATTCCTTGTGATCTCTGAACTTCAAGCAGCTTGACGTTCATGATTATCTTGTTCAAATTTTTTGAACCTTGTGGATATATCAGGAACCTAAAGAATAATCAGCTCACAGGCCCAGTACCAGCAACCTTAACCCAGATTCCAAACCTTAAGAGACTGTGAGTTTTTTAGTTACATCATTTACTCATGAATTAATATTTGTAAATTGATTAAAGTTATCTATTTTAACTTCTAATCATGATGTTACAGTGATCTTGCTGGCAATCATCTAACTGGTGAGATATCAAGATTGCTGTACTGGAATGAAGTTTTGCAGTATCTGTAAGTTCATCATAGTCATTTCCTCCAACCTCCGCAAGAGAAGTTTTTGTCCTCCTTCTAATGTATTCTCTCTGCAGCGGTTTACGCGGGAATATGTTGACTGGAACGTTGTCGTCTGATATGTGTCAGCTTACTGGTTTGTGGTACTTGTAAGTGGATCCAACGCTCTGCCATCTTTAGAGTTTCGTATACCTCTTGGTTTTTTTAATCGTGTAAGTCTGAGTTTCTTTTAACTTGTGTGTTTTGTTGGCTGAAGTGATGTGAGAGGCAATAATCTAACTGGAACTATCCCAGAGAGCATTGGAAATTGCACAAGCTTTCAAATCCTGTATGTGCCTTCTTAACAAAAACATTTGATTTCAAACATACGTTTATTTTGGGGACTTATGTCTTTTGATGTTACAGGGACATATCTTATAATCAGATAACTGGAGAGATTCCTTACAATATCGGTTTTCTCCAAGTCGCTACTCTGTGAGTGTTGAGATTCTTTAACTTTAATTTGATTGATGGATGTAAGTATGCGGTTATTGAAATTGTGTTTAATCTTTCTTAAAGGTCACTTCAAGGAAACAGATTGACGGGCAGAATTCCTGAAGTTATTGGTCTAATGCAGGCTCTTGCTGTTTTGTAAGTTTCATTCATACAGAAAAGTAATATCATAATTTATATATCGAATTTGGCTTATCTGACTTTGTGAATCCTATTTTATATATTCACAGGGATTTGAGTGACAATGAGCTCGTTGGTCCTATCCCACCGATACTGGGCAATCTCTCATTTACCGGAAAGTTGTGAGTCACTTTTTTGTAAATAATAGCATGCTTCATATGTTCAGCTCTTGGCATACACATAAGTACATGCTTTTTGTTGGAATAGGTATCTTCATGGGAACAAGCTCACTGGTCCCATCCCATCTGAGCTTGGGAATATGTCACGTCTCAGCTATTTGTAAGCTTGATTAAAACTTTGAATCTGTTTACATAACTTTTGCTTTCCATATATTTATCTTTTGGTTTATTTTTACAATTTTGCAGGCAGCTAAACGACAATAAATTAGTGGGAAGTATCCCACCTGAGCTTGGAAAGCTGGAGCAATTGTTTGAACTGTGAGTTTTTTTTTTTTTTTCTCTTGTTCTAAAGTTTCACTTTATTTCTTGAAACCTTACATTTAATATATTCTTTTAATGATACATTTTTCTACATGAAAGGAATCTTGCCAACAACCGTTTGGAAGGGCCCATACCATCCAACATTAGTTCATGTGCAGCCTTGAATCAATTGTAAGCTATGAGATGAATCTTTCTGAATTCATTCTTTCATCTTCTTATTCACGAACCTAAGTTCCGGTTTTACTGCTTTCAGCAATGTTCATGGGAACCTCTTGAGTGGATCTATACCACTGGCGTTCCGCAACCTCGGGAGCTTGACTTATCTGTGAGCTTCATTCAATACAATGCAGTAACATTGCCTCCCTCTAAATATTTTAAGTGACCGTTGAATCCTGTCAAATGTAGAAATCTTTCGTCGAACAATTTCAAGGGGAAAATACCAGCTGAGCTTGGACATATAATCAATCTTGACAAACTGTATGTCATCTCAACTTTGTTACCATCTTTTGGTTATATGTTTCAGTTTGGATTCATACCAAACTCATCTTTCGTCTTTGTTTCCAGAGATCTGTCTGGCAATAACTTCTCAGGATCTATACCATTAACCCTTGGTGATCTAGAACACCTTCTCATATTGTAAGTTTTCAACCCTTAAAGTTGTAACTTTGTACTTTTTTTGGCTGTAAACTTATTCGTTTGTTAACTTATGATCTTTTACTTTAATGAACAGAAATCTTAGCAGAAATCATCTTAATGGGCAATTGCCTGCAGAGTTTGGGAACCTTCGAAGCATTCAGATGATGTAAGGCTCAAAGTTACTTCTTTTGGTTATATCAAAACCATTTCTTTTTATCAAAACTTATCTGTTTTACTGGCAGTGATGTATCATTCAATCTACTCTCCGGAGTTATTCCCACTGAACTTGGCCAATTGCAGAATTTAAACTCTTTGTAAGTTAACCACATGATCTTATCCTTTTCATCATATACTGTATAGTAGAAACATGGATCATGATGTTTATGTGCAGAATATTGAACAACAACAAGCTTCATGGGAGAATTCCAGATCAGCTTACGAACTGCTTCACTCTTGTCAATCTGTAAGTTCGTTTGCTAGAGACATTTACTTGTGATCAAAATTATCCCTTTGGAAGATTGTGAATCCAACATTTCTTCTTCTTAAACGTTTTAGGAATGTCTCCTTCAACAATCTGTCTGGGATAATCCCACCAATGAAAAACTTCTCACGTTTTGCTCCAGCCAGGTATGAAGCTACTCTCAGTAGTCTGTCATTAAGATCAATGCACATAACTTTTGGATGTAAACTGATTTATTACCTTTGTAAAGCTTTGTCGGAAATCCATATCTTTGTGGAAACTGGGTTGGATCTATCTGCGGTCCTTCTATACCGAAATCCCGAGGTATCTTACTAGATATATCCATTTAGCATTGTCTAAGGTAGATGCTTTTTATTGTTTATGTGGACTTACTCGACTTTCTTTTTCAGTATTCTCAAGAGGTGCTGTGATTTGCATTGTTCTTGGCGTTATCACTCTCCTATGTATGAGTTTCATCGCAATTTACAAATCAAAGCAGCAGAAGAAGATCATTAAAGGCTCTTCAAAACAAGCTGAAGGTAATGACGATGGCTTCATAGTTCTTATTAACCAAGCTAGTAAATTTTCATAGTTCTTCTATTCTTAGATGTTAAAACCACTCTGATGTGATTCTTAGGCTCAACCAAGCTTGTGATTCTCCATATGGACATGGCAATTCACACATTTGATGATATAATGAGAGTAACCGAGAATCTTAGCAAAAAGTTTATAATTGGATACGGTGCTTCTAGCACGGTATACAAATGCGCATTGAAAACTTCCCGACCTATTGCCATTAAGCGACTTTACAATCAGTATCCGCATAACTTGCGGGAATTTGAGACAGAACTCGAGACCATAGGGAGCATCAGGCACAGAAACATAGTCAGCTTGCACGGATACGCCTTGTCTCCTATTGGCAACCTTCTTTTCTATGACTACATGGAAAATGGATCTCTTTGGGACCTTCTTCATGGTTAGTTTTTGAAACTCTTGGTTCAATTTGTGAAGGAATTGTTTTTAAAACTCTTGGTTTAATTTGTGAAGGAATTATCTGCTGATTATCATATAAAAGAAATTTTGATTTTTTTTTTCTTGAATAGGGTCATTGAAGAAAGTGAAGCTTGATTGGGAAACGAGGTTGAAGATAGCGGTTGGAGCTGCTCAAGGACTCGCCTATCTTCACCATGATTGTATGCCTCGGATCATCCACCGTGACATTAAGTCATCGAATATACTTCTTGATGAAAATTTCGAAGCGCATTTATCGGATTTCGGGATTGCTAAGAGCATACCAGCGAGCAAAACTCATGCATCGACCTATGTTTTGGGAACAATTGGTTATATAGACCCAGAGTATGCTCGTACTTCGCGTCTCAATGAGAAATCTGATATCTACAGCTTCGGGATTGTTCTGCTTGAGCTTCTTACCGGGAAGAAAGCAGTGGATAACGAAGCTAATTTGCATCAACTGGTATATGAATCAAGAAACAGTTAGAAGATAGAGATATATGATCTTTGAACCGTTTGTGTTAATTTTGTCTTTCTTTTGTTGCAGATATTGTCCAAGGCTGATGATAATACTGTGATGGAAGCAGTTGATCCAGAGGTTACTGTGACATGTATGGACTTGGGACATATCAGGAAGACATTTCAGCTGGCTCTCTTATGCACAAAGCGAAACCCTTTAGAGAGACCCACAATGCTTGAAGTCTCTAGGGTTCTGCTCTCCCTAGTTCCATCTCTGCAAGTGGCGAAGAAGCTGCCTTCTCTTGATCCATCAACCAAAAAGCCGCAGCAAGAGAGTGAAGTCAGGAATCGCGAGGCAGAAGCATCGCAATGGTTTGTTCAGTTCCGTGAAGACATCTCCAAAAGTAGCATATAAGATTTCAGCTTTAAAGAGATTCCAGGGCTTTGTTTAGTTTCTTGTGTCCTAAGGAAGATAGTGTTGCTGATTGGAAGGGATGGTTTTTTTATAGTGAATGTAGGGTAGTACAAGGGGCATTTTGGATAAGGAAAAAGAAGGTATGGGAAACATTTAAGACAAGAACAAAGATTATATGAAAGAAAAAGATATGTGAAGTTAATGTTTGTTTTCTCCCAAGAATGTTCACGAGTTCGTTGAAGTCTTTGGTCTTCTGTTTTAAAGGCTTATATGTATTGTCCCCACAACAAAAATTTAAAAAATCTCTATGCATATATCTAAACAAGTATACACGTTTAACATATATATAGACATAGGAATGTGTGTGTATATGTATAAACATGATAAGAACATCTTCAAGGTGAAGACTAAGCAGTGATTAGGTTCCCTGCAACTTCCTGTGAATCGAATTTCCGGCATATATCCAAGCTCCTGTTCAAATTATATCATCAATGATGTCTGATATCATTATGGCCTGTTCTTTTTTTTGGAACTACTGTATTGTGGCTTTGAAAAGATTAAAGTTGGATTGCTTTTTCAGTTACCTATTAATATCTGTCCTGCAGGAGCTCTGATTTCCATATTCGATGCGGATTGCTTCACCGAGATCTTCTTTGCTTGTTCTCTGTCAAGAAAAGGAAGATTGTAGAGTTAAATATGTATACAAAGGGACCAAAACAATGGATTTTTAGAAGCAATTTGAATTACCTTTGGGTATAGAGGGCAAGATTTAGATTCATACACTTGGCAATTAATCTCTCTGCTGTGGTTTCCTTTCACTATCCTACCTTTTGAGGAATCAATGGGCTTTAGCTGCCTGCAGAAAATGTGTGTGAGAACGTTTTTAGGAACAGTAGATTCATGGAGTTTCAAAGCAATTTCACTAACGTTCTGGAGTTAGTAGCATCATTCTCTTGTGTGGCATTGTTTTTAGCCTGCAATGTGAGACAGATCATAAATAGATATAACATGAAGAATCGACAAAGAGAACAATGAGATTTGAGTCTTACGTTGGAAGACCGTTCCTTTGCTCTCAGCGATGTTCTTAAATGAAATTCCTAATGCAGAAAATTCTGTTAACTGATGAGGAACGATAAAAACACTTTCGGAGTTGTAGCGGTCGGAATATACATTATACTGTACCTGAAAATCTTGTGACCTTGGCGTATTGATTTTGGGCAAAGATGTTGTAGAAGGTTCCATTTTAATCTGCAAGGATCCAACATAAGCTTTTAAGAATGTGGTAATGAAGAAACTGAGACTGAAACACAAAGGAGAATAAGTACATTTTTGTTCCTAGATTGCTTTTTAGATGAATTAGAACTTGATTTAGCATTCTGCTCGGTTTCTGAGTTAACCTTAGACCTGAAACTCTCCAGCGAAAAAGCCTTTAAAGATCATTCTAAAACATGTTAAAAGAAAGCCAACAAACAAACATTCTGAACACAGAGTCCTTACCTGTGTCTTTCAGATCTTTCTGCAGTTCTGAGATTCGGTTCCTTTGGAACAGTGAGTTTGGATCTTCTGCTAACATGAGTCACCTAGAAACATAAAAAAGAAAGGTTTACAATGACTCACTGAACTTATCATTACAAAGATTTATAGTACAAAATCCATAAGACATGTATTAACACACCTTAGCTTCCATTTTTTGCCTTTTGGTGTCTTGGTTTTGTAACTTGGAGACTAAGATCGGAGATATGTTATCACCAAACTTGGCTAATGACCGCTGACATCTGAATCATCAAAAACAGTTATTGAAGCCACAATCGGTAGCAAATTAACAATGTTTTCTTCATTGGTTTTACACAATTTTACCTTGTGAGAAGTTGAACAGAGTAAATGTCTAATGGTTTGTTCTGCCTTGCAAGCAAAGAAGCCGTAGGTCTTGTCAAAGTAGAGCTACTTGGTTTGGTTTTAGATTTGGATTTCGTCTTGGAGACATCTTTAACTGTTTGGTTATAATATATGAACCCTGACAACAACAAAATAAAATAAGGTCTCAAAAATGCATTTGAGACATCTTTTCTTTTTTGTTAACTAAGAGCATTTGAGACATCATTATCTTTGTCTAAACAGTAAAAATGGTGCAGAAACTGAGATCTTAGCTTAAAGATGAATCAATACCGTTGAATTTATCTTTGCGATTCAGACCGGTATCCAAGGATTCGATTGAGACCTCGACAGGCTTAGATTCTGAGGTGGTGCTTGTAATTTGCTTAAGTGGCTCAAATTTCCAATTGAACTTTGGACTAAAAGCTGAGATAAATCAGACAAAGCACAAAATTATTCAATATAATTTAAGAGACAAATCTTTTGTAATAAACAGAATCTTTGCCACAATTACGAAATTGAATGAGTCGTACGTGAAGGAGGATAGTTGCCAGAGGATTGGAACCAGATTTCGATTTCTTCGGTCTCAGAATCAAGCTCAGGTCTAGAGAAATCGTAGAACCTAGGTGCATCGAATTCGAAATCAATATCGAATTCAAAATCATCTCCAGATAAACTCATTGATGATTCCGGAACCATTACAAATCCTCGAGAATTCCGATCTAAGACGACGGAATCGAGAAGGAGAGTTTCGCATCAATCGAACTAACGGAGATGTCCTTCTCCCTCTCTCCCTCCTACTCCTCCTCCTCCTCCTCGAATCTCTGGAAATTTTCTCCAGAAAATTAGAGCGAAGGAGAGAGAGAAAAATTGGAGACGAAAGCTCTAATTTTCCTAAGGAGAAGAGAGAGAGAGGGAGGGAGAGGGAAGGTAACGGTTGTAATTCAGTTGGCGCGGATGTAAAACGACGGTGACCAATATGCCTTATGTATTATTATACAGCTCATATTTTTTTACTATTCTCAGTTTGGTTCTTTAGTTTTTTGGAAATGCACTAAATAGACCCCATTTTGTTTTTTTGACCGTAACACATTAACACCAATGTTTTCCATCCAATAATTTGTGCTTGTTTATGTATATTTTATTACTAATATATATATATACACGATTCTTCGATTCTTGGTTTTAGCAAGATTTTTAGTTATTCAACTAGATTAATTTTAAATAGTATTTAGACTAGAACATATAAACTGGTAATTTCGTATTTAAAAATTTTTAATTCGTATCTAGACTAGAATTCATTTATTTATAATATTATTATAAATTTAATATCTCGTAGAACACTTAAATAATACGATAAATGTGGCTCTTATATTAGTTTGGGATTTCATTCAGGATCTTTAGATTACTAGAAAGAAAGAAAAAAAGTCTATGCTTCCATGAAGCAAAAAGAAACTAAAATCTGAAAATGTGATTTTAGGGGCGAATTTGCGTAATTAAAAGTATAAGGGAAATAATATAAATATACGAAAGAAGCGTTCTCCTTCTTTCATTAACAAAAGTCTCTGTCTCTCCCTGGCCTGTATTTCTTTTCTTTTTCTTTAACGACTTACCTGTAATTTTTTTTGACTAGATATATTTTTTCTTTGGTTCCTAATTTCTATCCGATTTTTTTTCCTAGGAAAAAACAACGGCTTTGTCCTTCAATCCAGGTAAAAGTCTCGTCCTTTTTCCGGGAAAAATTCAATAGAAATTATGGTTTCCGGTTTCAACAATTTAAATTCTTGCCTTAAAATGTTGTGTTCTCGAAAAAAATTTGAAAGTTTCAGAATTTGTAATCGTTTGAGAAAATAACGGGAGAAAAGAAAAAGAAATTTACCTATTGAGAAAAAAAAAGAGAGACCATCTTCATAGGATTGAAATAAGATAACGAATGTGGAAGAATTTTGAATGTATTTGCAGAGTTTGGAGATAATAATGTCCAAAACTCATATCGAATCAACTTGTGCATCTCTTCTACAAGAACTTGAGGTTTGTGATTGCTTCAACTCCAAGAAAAGGGTCTTTTCATACAAAAACCGTTTTTAAATTGATGTTGAGTCTTTCTCTGATTGCAGATTTTATGGGACGAGGTTGGAGAAACTGAAATAGAAAGAGAGAAGATTTTGATTGAGATTGAAGACGAATGCAGAAAAGTGTATGGTAACAAAATCGAAAACGTTAAAGAAGAGAGGATTCGGTTAAGACAAGAGATTGCTGATTCAGAAGCAAGAGTTATTGTTATATGTTCTGCAATGGAAGAGCCACCGATTCTTGGAAGACAACATCAATCTGATCAACAAAGTGGGAGAAGCTTGAAAGAAGAGTTAGGAAAGATTCTTCAGAAACTTGAAGATATGGAAAAGAGAAAATCAGAGAGGAAGAATCAGTTTATTCAAGTAATTGAGGATATTAGATGTGTAAGAGATGAGATTGATGGAGACTCTGATGAGACTTGTTCATCTGATTTTTCGGTTGATGAATCCGATTTATCTCTTCGAAAACTTGAAGAGTTACACAGAGTGCTTTACAAACTTCAAGAACAAAAGGTTTTTCATAACTTTACAAAGTACCTTAAAATTTGATTTCAGTTCTTAATATTTTGTTGTATTTTTTTTTTCTCAGAGAAACCGGATGAAACAGATTCAAGACCATCTAAGAACTCTCGAATCGCTTTGTTCGGTTCTCGGTTTGAATTTTCGAGAAACTGTCACCAAGGTTCACCCAAGTTTAGTAGAATCTGAAGGGTCAAGGAGTATAAGTAATGAAACACTTCAGAAGTTAGCTTCATCAGTAAAACAATGGCATGAGACAAAGATACAGAGAATGCAAGAAGTCAGTTTAATGTCTTAAACTTTTTAGTATTTTAAAAACTCTGCTCTTTCTTCTTATATATGAGCTCTGTTATTGGTTGCAGCTTCAAGATCTTGTGACGACAATGCTTGAGTTTTGGAATTTAATGGATACACCAGCAGAAGAGCAACAAAAGTTCATGAATGTTTCATGTAATATAGCTGCTACTGTTTCTGAAATAACCAAACCCAATAGTCTTTCTATAGATTTGCTTGAAGAGGTAAACCTTCACAACAACTTGAATTAAATTATTTTCTGAGATTTTTTTGGCTGATAGATTGCTTAATGTTTAAAAGGTTAAAGCTGAGCTGTGTCGGTTGGAGGAGTTGAAGTGGAGCAAAATGAAAGAACTTGTTCTAAAGAAAAGGTCAGAGCTTGAAGAGATATGCAGAAGAACACACATTGTTCTTGAAGAAGAAGATATCGCGGTTGAGAATGTAATCAAAGCCATTGAATCAGGAGATGTGAACCCTGAAAATATACTAGAACAGATCGAGTATCGAGCTGGGAAAGTGAAAGAGGAAGCTCTAAGCAGAAAAGAGATTCTTGAAAAAGCTGAGAAATGGTTGAATGCTTGTGAGGAAGAGAATTGGCTTGAAGAGTATAATCAGGTTAGTCTCTTTTTGTTCATTGAGGATTCAGTTTTTACGTTTTGTGGTGACTTATGATCTTTGTATAGGATGAAAACCGATACAACGCCGGAAAAGGATCGCATTTAATCCTCAAACGCGCAGAGAAAGCTCGCTCTATTGTTAATAAGCTTCCAGGTTTCATATAAATGATCTCAACACGTTGTTATCTTTGTGAATCTTGATCTTACTGAAAATCTCTTTCACTCTTCTTAGCTATGGTTGAAGCATTGGTTTCCAAGATTACAATATGGGAATCAGAGAAAGAATCTGAGTTTCTCTTTGATGGTGTATGATCTTATTTTCTTCCCTTAAAATAAAACCCTCCCTTCTTCTCTTTTCTCTCAGCATACTTCATTTGATATTTTCATCCGATTTTCTTCATTCAGAATCGTTTGCTTACGATGCTTGAAGAGTATGCAGAACTCAGAGAAGAGAAAGAACAAGAACGCCGCAGAAAGAGGGTATGTTACCTGCAAATGATTTTTTAGACTTCCAAGAATCACTAAGAACAATGCTTGTTGGGATTTTGGTTGTTTTAGGATCTGAAGAGACTTCAAGGCCAAGTGACATCAGAGCAAGACAAAGGAAGTGTTACAAAGCCTCAAAGCGCGAAAAAAGGTCTTAAAGTGTCAACTAACAAGAGATTTGTCTCATCGCCTCAAACTCCTCGAACTGATTCGCCTCAGTCAGCAAAATCTATTACTCCTCTATCACGCCATGGCTGAAAGATTGAGCAAAGACCAAGTATTTTTTAGTTCATCTTCATCAACTGGTAAAGTTTGTTTTTACACACCGACTCTTTAAAAGAATTCTTCTTCTCCAATGGCGTTTATTTGTTCTAACAAAACAGAAATGGCCTTTATTTGGGTTTGCAGCAATAGAAACAAGAGATCAGAGAGAAACTAAATTCTTCAAATTGCTCAAACCCTGCTAAGTTAGACAGAAGGTCCCAAAACCTGATATTCTTGGATCATTTGTAACCTGTCAAACTCAGGATCCAAGTGTGTACACTGATTGTGTTGCGGAAACAATGGTTTGACTTTGACCGACCAATGTACTTGATGCAAAAAACAATGTCAATTTTTTCCGTATCTTTTTAAAGTTTGATCTGCTCATGATCATCTGTAGTGTACTACGAATAACTTTACTCCCTCTGTTCCTAATAAATAGATGTTTTGAGTTTTAAGTTTGTTCCTAAAAGATTGATTTTCTAGATTAAAAAACTAAAATGATTTTTTTACTTTATGCTTTTTGCCACATGTATGGTAAGTAATGATCTAAATTTTCTCTTTCCACTTCTAAAACAATTTTAAACTAATTAAAAAATAAAACTTTATTATGTCTTAATATGTGTGAAAAATCTAGAACATCAACCTTTTAGGAACAGAGGGAGTAATTGATTTTGTGATTAACTTCATCTGTAAAATTTGACGCATAGTTAATCTTATTACCCTCACATAAGAAATATTGGTCTTAAGTAGATATTCAAAGCGATTTTTTTTGGTCAACCTTACTTCAAAAGTGATAAACTGGAAAAGACAAAGGAGTTTGTCAGAAGTTGGTATTCTTTATTTTTATTTTTCTTCTCTTTTCGAAATTTCACTTTAATTTTTCTCCGTATTTCCGTTTATTTAATTACAAATATTAAATTTCCAAGACGGACGTGGATCTTTCCCTAAACCAAAATCAATACTTTGATTTTGATAATTATTATATCGATTTTGAACTAATTAAGTCCTTAATATTCGTATTAAATAATACAACTGTCTACATGATATTTTTTTATATATTATCATTTTCTTTTCCTGAAATTTTCCAATTTATTTATTTAGGTTCCTTTTTTCTTTGCAAAAACCCTAAATTCATTCGTCTTAGGGAGAAAATTATCTTCTTTCCTTGTGAAAAAATTTGGGGATATTGCATGTAATTTTTTTTTAATTGCTAATTTCCGGTGAGATTTGAGGTTTAATCTCCATTGAAAAAGCTCTGGCATTTCTCTGCTACAGTGTTGATTTTCAGCTGCAGAATTGTTGAAAAAAGGTAAGAAAAGCAAATCTAAAAACTGTAATCAAATTTCTCTGCTTTGATCTTTGATCTTTTTGAGCTATTTCATCTCCCTTTGTCTCTAATCCACCTTACAATATCTTTTTTTTTTTGGTTCTTAGTTAATACAAAGAAGAAGAAAAAAGAAACCTTTACTTCTTCTTCTTCTTCATCTAAAGAAAGCTCAATTTTTTTTTTGTGGAATCAGATTTTGGTGAATTGAGGAGCAGAGTATTTTTGTAAATTTGAGGGTAATAAGAAAATGGAGGAGAAAGGTGGAATAAGTCCAAGTGGGGTCGTCACAGTTAAGGGAGATGAAGCTTTGGTTCCAAGAACAGAGTTTCAACAAAACCCTAGCTTTCTCCAATTCGTGAGTCCCACGACGGTGGTGTCTCCTCTGCCTCCGCCTCCGCCTCCGCCTCCACCTCCGGCTCCAGCGGTCACTGTGACTCCTGGCTCAGCCGCAGCCTCTACTGGGTCAGATCCGACGAAGAAGAAGAGAGGAAGGCCGAGAAAATACGCTCCAGATGGAAGCCTGAACCCTAGGGCTTTGAGACCAACTCTGTCTCCAACTCCAATCTCATCTTCGATTCCATTGTCTGGAGATTATCATCATTCTAACTGGAAACGAGGCAAAGCTCAGCAGCAACATCAGCCTCTTGAATTCATCAAGAAATCTCACAAATTTGAGTATGAAAGCCCAGGTAAATTTGAAATCTTTTTGTTTGTTGACTGTTGCATTGGTTTCAGTGAGACAGATCTGACCTGATCCGATCTGGGTTTTGGGTTTCTTGTTGATGTGTAATTTGAGTGATTTTATGTCCATGTGTGGATTTTGAGATGTTGGGAAGTGGGACCAACATAACTGGATTTTGCTGGGTACCCTTTTGTCTGAAGAAGCTAACACAATCAGACCAGTTAGAGACAGAGAAAGGGAATCTGATGATGCTGACCAAACAAAACAGAAATTTAAAGGAGATTTTTTTTTTTTTTTATATATAAAAGAAAAAACAAAGAGCGAATCTCTGTCTCTTCCTTTTATCTTAGAAGATAAGTGCGTCTAGTTGTGTTGTTTTAGCAGATCTTTAAGATTTCTCGTTATCTAGTTAAATCTGTTTACTTACTGTGTATACCTCTGGTCAATAAAAAGGGATTTAGATGTTCTTGGACGTTTAGACCTTAAAGTTGCTGCCTTTTCGTCTCCTTAAAACACTAATTGTTATGGATTTACAGCAGCTTATGGTCTTGGCTGAAACTTTGTTATGAATCATTAAGTTAGTAGCTTAAGGATTAAAGTTTTAATTCATGATTAATTAATCACCTGATTAGTCAAATGTTATAGCATCAAATTTTGATATATTAACTCTTGCAGCTCCTCCTCCTGGGCTCTCATACTATGTGGGTGCAAATTTTACGACCCATCTATTTACTGTCAATGCCGGTGAGGTAATAGATTTCCCAAAGAAATTTCTTTTTTTATGTTCTTTTACGCGGTTTTTTTGTAACTGAATCCGTTATTATTTGAGAATTTCCTTTTTTGATCAGGATGTAACAATGAAGGTTATGCCTTATTCGCAACAAGGATCTCGAGCTATCTGCATTCTCTCTGCTACTGGTTCGATCTCTAATGTCACTCTGCGTCAGCCTACTACTTCAGGTGGCACTCTTACATATGAGGTAACCATATTTAATGAATCAAATTTCGCTATTGGCGCCATTGAATCACTCTGAAATAAACCTTGATATTCTTTTGGTTCTTGATGGGTTTCTTGGTAGTTCTTGAGTCAATATTTTTATTTTTATTAGGGTCGATTTGAGATACTTTCGCTGTCGGGTTCCTTCATGCCTACTGAAAGTGGAGGAACAAAAGGTCGGTCTGGTGGGATGAGCATTTCTTTAGCCGGACCAAATGGCAAAATCATCGGCGGTGGCCTTGCTGGTATGCTTATAGCAGCCAGTCCTGTTCAGGTGACAAAATTTGATGATATAAATGAAATATATTTACAGATTCAGGGTATAGAAAAGTCGGATTTGTCGCAGAAATTCCCTAAAGTCATATAATTTATGACAGGTGATAATGGGAAGTTTCATTGTGATGCATCAAGAACAACAAAATCAGAAGAAGAAACCTCGAATCATGGAGGCTTTTGCTCCACCACAACCACCACCACAACCACAACAAAAACCTCCTACTTTCACCATAACCACTGTGAATTCTACTTCTCCGGCAGTGGCCACCGTAGAGGAGCCGAAACAACAACCCTACGGTGGTGGCATAGTGAGACCAATGGCTCAAATGCCTTCTTCTTTCCACAACGACAATTCACCTATGAACAATTTCACAGCCACTTATCAAGGATACGGGAATATGAACACGAATCCTAACAAAGACGAAGATGAAGATGACGACGGTGGTGATGATGACTCAGGCGATACTAGGAGCCAGTCTCATAGTGGTTGAGCATTTCTCGGATTGAAGGTCAGGAAGTTTTCTTGTGTAGAAAGTAAGGGAGCTTAAAGTGGGAAAAAGGATTAAGCTTTTCATTTGCATTTTTAGAGGTTTATTTTAGTTGTGAGTTTTATTTTTTATTTTTGTGTGTTTTCTAATTTCTAGGGTATTTGTTTTTGTGATCGGTTTAGATTAATTATGTCGAAATCATCGAGTAAACGATGTTCTTATGGTTGAGGTTATTGGAATTTAAATTTTACTGAGACTTTTGTGATGTGGTTCATATTCGTACAAAGTTATCATCATTAGATTCATTACAAACCAAATTATTTGAATTGTAGGATATAAATAAAGACCAATCTCAACTTCCTATCTAAATGATTTTGTCACACAATAAGCCATTTTTGGAACTGTAGGTTATTATTTGCTTTAAGTCAGGATCTTGTGCAATCGCAAAAGTCTATATCATCTCTGTTTCACATACACAAACACACTAAAGATTCAATGAAATTCAGGGTTTAAATTGTAACAAATAAAAGATATCAATATACAAAGGAAGTGGAGCATTAACAAAACAAAACAACTATTAGATAACATTTATAATAACTAAGGAAATACAGGGGGCTAAATCATAAATACAAACTCTTGGCTAATTCTCAAAACCCTTCCCTTTCCTTCATCGCAGTCGTTATTGGCCTCCGTCGGGTCTTCATCGTGACTCTCTTCACGCCATTGATTCCGATTAATCGGAGTTCTACTTCTCATCTTCCTTGGGTAATAAAAATCTCTTATCTATCTCTTATCTTCAGGTAATAAAAATTAGAACTTTGTGTGTGTGTGTTTCAAGTTGTTTATTGGGTAGTTACTAGATCTTCTCTCTTGATTTTGTTTCAGCGTTTGTGCGATTCGAAGTTCGATTTTGAGAATCACTAAAAATGTATAACCTTAGTAGGATCGTCTCTCGTCTATCCTCGGTTTCACTTAACCCTAGCACGAGAGCATCTGGGTTTCTGATTGAAAACGCTCCTATTTCATCAAAAATCATTCAATCTGCTACGAATCGAGCATTTTCTGCAAAATCTGGGTCTGGTGGTGTTGGAGGAGATGATAATGGTTGGGATATCTCAACAGGAGGATCATTTGGTGGTACAGGATCTGATGATCTTGATTGGGACAATAAATCTATGTGGTCGACTGGTTTAACGAAGGAGCATTTCGATGGTGTCTCCGTTGGCCGTCAGAAGAATACGGCTAATCCTTCTTCTGATAATATCCCCGGTTCTGATTCGGGCGATGTAATGAGCAAGTTAGGTCCAAAGGAAAAAGCTTTGGTAAATGAAATGAATGAGTATGATGATATGCTTAAAGAGATTGAGCAAGATAATAGGAGTGGCAGGGCTTTTGTTGATGGGATTAAACAGAGAATGATGGAGATCAGTGTGTTGTTGAAGCAAGTGAAAGAGCCTGGAGCTAGAGGGTCTTATCTTAAGGACTCTGAGAAGACTGAGATGTATAGATTGCACAAAGAGAATCCTGAGGTGTATACTGTTGAGAGGCTTGCTAAGGATTATAGAATTATGAGGCAGCGTGTTCATGCTATTCTTTTTCTTAAAGAAGATGAAGAAGAAGAGGAGAAAAAGCTTGGTCGTCCCTTGGATGATTCTGTTGAGCGTTTGCTTGATGAATACCCTGAGTAAGTTACTTCACATAGACACTACTTTAGTTTCACTTATATTGAAATGGAGTGTCACTGTGTCAGTGTGTGCTCTCATTTTTATTTATGGGCAAATAGTTTATTCGGTTTTTCAATTTTTTCCATATCTGAAGATTATTAAGGTAGTTAGTGTTGCCAATAGCATTGTTAGTGAAAGATCATGACCAGTAACTTGTATAGGTTGCTGAATATTGGGGCTTCGTCTTCCTCTAATATTTGTACCTCATGCAGGTTCTTCATTTCACATGACCGTGAATTTCATGTGGCCTCACTTAATTACAAGCCCGACTTCAAGGTCATGCCAGAAGGATGGGATGGTACAATCAAAGATATGGATGAAGTCCATTATGAGATCTCAAAAAAAGAGGATGACATGCTGTACGAAGAATTTGTCCGAAGGTTTGAGTTCAATAAAATGAAAGTAAGTCACTTCGTTTGCTCACTTGAGTATGCATTGACTTAGTAAACCAATACTACATTTGGTCTATTGAGACATTTTCCCCTCCATATGTTGTGACCTACTTGCAACTTAGAAAGCAAAGCTTATTTGTAGAGAATATAAACTTCACCGGGTTCAATATTCTAAGTCCTGGGACTAGATGCAAGTTTGGAACTTTCTGCTCTAGATTTGGTAGTTTGGGAATCAACATTTAAAGGCAAAGCTAAAATTTCTCAGGGAAAGATTGAAAGTAATAATGGCATTGCTAGTTGCTTATGGGTTGTTTACAACGTTATCAGTTTGATAGATCCATGCCATTTGATTGGTATCAGCTTTCCCGTGTGAGTTGTTGATTTGTTAGACGTTCTTTGGTCATTTCTCCTTGGTGATAACAAAAAATACACATGTTTCTTTTTGGTCTCTTCTAAACCAGTGGAGAGGAGAAGTGAAGTGCCACAAGTACAGTAGGAGGCGTTCATCAGACGGATGGAAAATCACGGTTGAGAAATTGGGTGCTAAGGGAAAACGTGGATCCGGAGGTGGCTGGAAGTTTGTGAGTCTTCCAGATGGATCAAGCCGACCACTCAACGAAATGGAGAAGATGTATGTTAAGCGCGAAACCCCGCGTCGTCGCCGTAAGATCCTCCCTTGATTTTACAAGAACCGGACTCCCATCAATGACAACATCAAGATGGGAATGTTATGTCTCATGTGTGTTCTTGTTTGATACTACTTTGTTTTTTGTTTGATCTTAAGTTGAATAGTAAGATGCGTAGCTTTTGTTTTTCGTTTAGCTCTCTCTAACTTTATCAGTGAGGTTAAAATAATCTTAAGACCCATTATTGTTTAGGAAAAATCATAATCTTATATTAGAAATTTCCATCAATACCAAAAAAATGTTTAAGAAGGTTCCTTAATCGTCTGAAAAGAAATTCAAAATTGATTTTTAGAGAAGGTTCTTAAATGTTTGAAATGCTTTTCCTATTTTTTATGGTTTTTGAAAATTTTAAAAGTTGTGGTACCGTATGTTAAAAAAAAAAACTAAAATATTTTTTTTTGCACTGAAATAAAATTGTTTGTTTGTTGACCAATATGTTGTTGGTTCAGTTTATTTTAACTTTTACGTCCATATTCATTTCATTTATTAATATATCCAAGACAAATCACCACCCATAATATTTTTAAAAAAACAACACTAATAAAAGATGATGTCTCCTGGAATGGTCGAAGCAGAATCTGTAGCCACTCACTGTTCTTTATCGTTGTCTCCTCCGCAACGTTATCCCAATCCCACGTTCGCTTTATTTTATCATTTGGATTTTATTATTCATCAACCATTGAATAAATCCATTTTTTATCCCAATCTTTTGAGTACGTTACATCCCATTTACAAAATTCTAAATTTATTTGTATATATACATGTATGTACTCCCGGTGATTTGATCTTGGTCGATTTAAAAAAAAATCTTGTAAGACTTTTCCTAAATATGTCGCGACGATAAAGACTATTGAGGATTCATGTCTGTCTACAGTTTTAAAATATTTATACGGTATTTAAATGTCTTATAATGTTTATGTAGTGCATGCATCGAACTTCAATTATACGTACGTGTATTTAAAAGTTTTATGCTATTGAAATTTGTATACCAATATATTTTATTATCTTAATATTTCTAAGGATGTATATCTCTTAACTATTTTGTATTGCATTATGCCAAGAAAAATGGCTTTACATCTTTTACCAAAAAAAAATGGCTTTACACATTCGAGACATTATATATATGATCACCACCAATTTTACAAAGAAAAAGTCGAATACAATGTACATATATATAGACATCAGTACTACATCAGTTTTGGATTATATCTGATTTAAACAAAAAAAACAGGGTTAATTAGCCTTAGCAAGTTTGTGAATTGTTGCTATTTTCTTATATGTTTCGTAAACTTTTGAATTATTTCTTCTTTTTTCTATTTATTCATGATCTATAATATCAAATATCAAATGAACCAATAGAAATCGTTTCGAGTTGCAATTGGACCACAATATCTTACACTAAATTAAAATTTGAACCATATCAAAATCTTTAATTTTGAACCTTTGGACCAGTTCGGTCTGGCCAATTTAACCTTCAATATCCTTATCTTGATAAGGTATAAAGCAATAATAATGACAGATGCATGAAACTAGTTCAAGTGGAAAAAACATTATGCACTGATATATCTTCATCAATTGCAAGAACATGTCTCAACAAACCCAAAACTATTCAAACATTTTTTTCTGAATCATATCTATCAGCATGGGACACTATGGCTTTTTGTGCCTTTGGATTCATCGCATCCTTCACGACCTTTTTTGTAACTGCATTAGTAGCGATCACTACTTTAAAATATCCATTTTAAAGTATAAAACAAAATTCATCATATCCAGTAGAAATCGATTAATGTTTTCTATAAAAAGATTAATGAATTTAATTCACATAAAACCAAAAACCAAGATTAATGAATTAGTCGTACAATTCACCAAAACAAATATATCAGTTACTAAATAAAGTAAAGATACATAACAGTTTGATATATGTGATATTATAGAGTGGATATGTTTCATAATAATTACTTTAACTTTAATTTCTCTCTTGGTTAGCACAATGATTAATGCATTATTAGATTAAGTGTATATGAAGCTTCATGGAAACCCGTACGAGAGAGGACGGTCACTAGATTGTACAATCAAGAACGTAATATATATATATATATCCATTAATCTAAACTGTACGTTCTAGCTAATTAGTTTTGTGAAATCGAGAATCTAATCTTGTAAGAAAAACTGTAGGCTTGTTGTCAGAACAAACATGGACCCATGTTCTCTGTGTCTCTTAAATGTGTACCAATCTCAATTCACTTCTTTGTTGCACTATTTTAAAGAAAATTATTTTATATATTTAATCTCATTGAGATCTCCATTGCCCCTGCTGCACTAGACATTACAGCTCATTTTCCCTTATAATTTAAACTCTCTGTGTCTTTCTAATTACTTAAAA
This sequence comes from Erysimum cheiranthoides, assembly GCA_011420285.2. Classification (NCBI taxonomy): domain Eukaryota; kingdom Viridiplantae; phylum Streptophyta; class Magnoliopsida; order Brassicales; family Brassicaceae; genus Erysimum; species Erysimum cheiranthoides. The sequence continues at coordinate 18,402,413 of CM022181.2, forward strand.
ACTAACAATATTTAGGTAATTAGCGTTGAAACTCTCTATACATATCAATTAATGTTTGTGTTCCTAAGTATACATGTATACATGTTCCAACATCCAGATTAATGATACTATCATTAGAGCGTGTGATTGTTATCTTTTGTTTCAATGCATTTTATTAATTTGTTTTCCTGCTTGTATTTATAAGTTATACATATAGCTAGTTACCATTTCTTAACATGTAAACATGTGTTTATACTACCTATAACACTCATTGCCATAAAATAATGCAACTTCTGAAACATATATAGCAACAAAAATTTCCAAGTCATGATAAGTTCAGTTACATAATTACATTAGTGTTTTTATCAACCAAAAAAAAAAAAAAAAGTTACATTAGTGTATGGCAAAGTGGCATAACTTCACGTATATTCTACCAATATAAATTTTTTCTAGTTATAATTAAGAATTGGGATGCACATTTCAAAGTGGTGAATTATTAAAATGCCACTAAGGAGAACCCTTGAACATAGTCTAATTCAATTTAAAGATCATAAGGAAAAGGAACATTAACAGTGACATTAGCTAAGGTCTCTCGACAATGAGACAATCCGTTTTTTTAGTATATTGTATACGTATGTAGAAGACTATTACAACTTGACCAAATTTATTCAATTTCTCCTTCTATTTATATCAATAAGAAAATACTGGACCAGCCTGTTTGAATCTTGTCTCATTCACAAATCTCCCAATATATAAATAGAGACCCTTCACCCTAAAACCAAAACCATCATCAACAACTTTAAAACTTTCAGAGCAAGAGATCGAGAAAATCCGATATATTTCTTTCTAAGACTCAATTGTTTAAACAGAAAATGGCTTTTTGGTCTGCTGAGAATGCTACTAAAGCCTATCTTAGTACATTGAAAATGGTAAGAGTTTTATTTCTTTTTATATATATTCCTATAAATTACATGTCTGAACCAAATTTTACCGCTTTTTAATTCAAACTGTGCGATATATGAATCGACGCTCAAAGATTAATTAATATATAGTTATTTTCTTGAATTAATATCACATTTTGACATATCTCTTTATGCATTTTCAGGATCAAAGGACAAAAGAACCAAACGTGGCTGAATTCATATCAGCTCTTGCCGCCGGCAATAACGCTAGAAAAATCGCCGTGGCTTGCGCCGGAGCAGCAAACGCCGACATAATCGTTGCTCTTATTGCAGCGGCTAACCAAACACGTGGTCAAGTTGTTTGCGTTTTACGTGGCATCGAAGAACTAATCATATCCAAGAAAATGTTGGAACCATCAGAGATTCATCAGATACATTTCATAGTCGGAGAATCTAACGACGACACTCTAATCAATAATCATTTCGGAGAAGCCGATTTCGTCCTCGTCGATTGTAACCTTGAGAACCACCAAGAGATCGTTAGAAAGATCCTTAATCACCATGAAGAAAACGCAAGAACCGGCGGTGGAAGCGGCGTGGCGGTTGTGGTTGGTTATAACGCGTTTTCGAGAGGGTCGTGGAGGTTCAGCGATGGGAGGAAAACACAGTTTTTGCCAATAGGAGAAGGGTTGCTTGTGACGAGGGTCAACGATAATCAAAAGATGATGGTGAACAATCATCATCATGAACATGTGAGGAAGAGTCGTTGGGTGGTGAAGGTTGATAAGTGCACTGGGGAGGAACATGTGTTTAGGGTTAGGGTTCCACGAGGAGAAGCCATTATTGAAGCTTAATCCAAATCTCAAATATTATTGGGTTCTTTAGAGTAATATCATGATCACCTCTGTGATGGTTCAGATGAGTGAAAGTAGTAAGAATATTAGTTATTTTGTATAAGTAATTAAGAGAGTTTTGATTGGTATTCGAGTGTTTTGTGTGGCGAGAAGAGTGAAGAAAGTCCGTATTTTTTTTCAAGTAAATGACTTTTTTTGTAAGTGTAAATATGAAAAGATGTGTTTTGTTTTAAATTTCTTTTTTATATTTTGGACTTTACTTTTGTCTTTTCTTGAGCATATGTACACGCATTGTTATTCTTCAGATTTTGGATGTTTAGCAAGTAAAATATTCAAAAATGCACATGCATGCATAAGAGAAGATGGCATCTGAAACTAATATAATGAAACGAGAATATAATTGATTAAAGTAAGGTGTATTTAGAATGATGCAAGGGTATGTATTTAGCTGTCTTATCAATAATCTCGAAATAAATGTATACGTATATTTACGACAGAAAATGTAGACGTATATTATTTTGTAGAGCGTTTTTTTTTTTGTTGACACACTGTTAAAAATTGACAACCACATCAAACGGATATTTTAACTACTTGAGACATGTATTCGTTTAGTAAAATTCGTAGAAACAAAAAGTAAACGTAATTTGCATATTGAAAATGAATTACTATAATTGGCATGTGATTTTCTTTAATCATTTTACTGAATGTTGGATTTAAACCCAAATCCTAAAAATGTTCTTGATAAAAGTTCATCATCTTAAGGTTTATGATTTTTATTTTGGTGTGATTCTTTGGAGTTTTGGTCATTCCATTTCTCATTTCATTTCACTAAAATCTATGCTCTCAAAGCTAAAAAAAAATCTAATTACACTTTGTCGACATAGGATCCAAATTCTCATCAATCTACATTTTACAAGTCATGGAGTTCAACTAGGCTTGCATGTGCACAAAGCTAGGAGGCAATTAAGGTATCGTTCTTCGAATAAGACATCTCGTAATGAATGTTTTTTATTTTTATCAACCGACATCTACGTTATGAATGTTATAATAAAGTTACATAATAATTTGACAAGAAGAGCCGTTGTTGACAATGATCCGTTCATTAATGTATGCATTGTCACAATCCGCAAATGACCCATAACCTTCCGCTATCCCCATGACCACCCCATTTCTTCCTTATCCATCATCCCCACACCTCATCACTCTCTTAAGAAAATGACATGTTTACTTTTTACTACACCAAAATTTAACCGAAACAACATTTATCAACCAAGCATCAAAACGACATTTCACTAAAAAAAAAAAAAAAAAAAAAAAAACAATAATGGACCACTAAACCGTAAGTGTTTATGAGATGTATCTCTATAGCCCATTTAGTAATGGGCCTTTTTAACGAAGCTCATTTTATCAAAAGCCCAGTAATGTTCTTCATCACTAAAGCAGAGACGAATGATTCTCTGAGAAAACCCTAAGAAAAACCCTGCCAGAGAATTTCAATTCTTGTGACGAACTAGCAACTGTTTCTTCCTTTGTGATCGGAAAACATGGTGGCTGGTCTTAGAGAGTTCACACTTAGAACCAGAGATGGCACCGGAAAACCGGTTTTGGACGAATCTAACGGCGAGGAACTTATGCACGTTCAGCCTTCCGTCGCCGTCGCTCTCGGAAACCGTCTCGTTGAGTCTCCCGGAACTCTCTACATCACTTCCAGGTAAACAAATTACTCAATAAAACCTACTCTTTAGCGATTGAAATAAATGTCATAGCTTAATTTGGTGTTTTCATTTCAGGAAATTAATTTGGCTGAGCGATGTAGACATGGCTAAAGGTTATGCCGTTGATTTTTTATCGATATCGCTTCACGCTGTTTCTAGAGATCCTGAGGCTTATTCGTCTCCTTGTATATATACTCAGGTATTGAACACTTGAAATTTTCTGGGTTTTGCTAGAATTGCTAGCTTAAAACAGTGATAAGTTCTTAGGCAAAAGCTACTTGATGATTTTCAATGCTTGTGATATGTTGCAAGTGCTATAGTTTTGGGCTTCTTGCTAGAATTTGAGCAAATGGCTTTACATGTTTCTGAGTTTATGGTTCTATTTTGAAGATTGAAGTTGAAGAAGATGAGGATGATGAGTCTGATTCAGAATCCACTGAAGTTTTGGACTTGTCAAAGATCAGAGAGATGAGGCTTGTTCCTTCTGACTCTACCCAGTGTGAGTTTTTTATGTAGCAATCTTTAGAGCTATTTTCAGTCGGGTCCTTGTTTCATTATATAAGAGTCTTGGATACTAAGCCGGCGTTCCCTTTTCTCTTGTCTTGTGACAGTGGATACGCTATTTGATGTATTCTGCGAGTGTGCTGAGCTGAATCCTGAACCAGTTGCAGGTAAACATATAATCACATGTTTACTACTATCACTAAATGCTATTTTTAGTTTCCTAGCCGTTTACGTTTTTGTTTCTTTGCATCTTTTAGAAGAAGAAGAAGAAGAAAACGGACATAATTGGGTGTTTAGTGCTGATCAGATGGAAGTTCGTGGAGGAGGTAATGTTTTCATACGACAAGACCGAAGAGTGTGTGTATGTGTTCACCTTGAATGGTATGAAGAAACGTGATTTGTTTCTGTGTTTTACAGCGGATGAAGAATGGCAAATATCTCAGAGTCCGACGAGTGTAATTGGTCATTCCAATGGAGATGAAGGTCTTGCTCAGCCTATGCTTGAGGTTAATAAAATCATCTGCTTATTATTGAGTTCACTTCTTTGTTAGATCGTCTGTTTCATTGACTCTTGTATTCACACTGCAGCTCCAAATTAACGATCAGAGGTTTGAGGATGCCGAAGAGATGGTTCTTGAAAGTGAGACCAAAGATCACTAGTTTGTTTGTTCACAACGTACTCGAAAACAGAGTTGTATTTTAATTTAACGATGAATGAGTTCTCTAAGTGTTAAACGATAAAGATTTTCCTTAATTTAGAAGTGTTTTTGCAAAATTTTGTCATGAATCTTACTTAGCTGCATAAAACGTCTAGAAATGAAATTACTACAAGTGATCACAATCGAGTGGGATACTTAACTGATAGTAGGACACAGAACTGTGATATAAAATCTTCAAAATCTATTCAATTAAGAAAAACACAAGAACATAGGTTCCACTACAACAAAACATTTGTTTATCCAAATCAACCGGAGAGACGCAAGTGTAGTTACGAACCGAGGAAAGAAGATTGTCTGTTGAAGAGAATTTGAAACAAAAAGAAAGCAAAAACAGAAGGTTGGTTGGCATCTAAGAGTCGGCGATGGTGACCTCAACCTCAACACCAGGTTCAATGGTGATGGAAGTGATTTGCTTGACAACATCAGGAGAGCTGAAGAGATCAATCACTCGCTTGTGAACCCTAAGTTCAAATCTGTCCCATGTGTTGGTTCCTGTTACAAAACCATAGTTGTAGAGCCTCAGCCAATGTGATGATACTTGTAGTGACAGAGTATAAAACAGCATTAGCTCAATCACATGTTATATGGTGTACGATGAGATAATCATTACAATACCTTCACCACAAGGAGCTTTTCGGGTAGTGATGTTAAGAACCTTGGTGGGCATTCTCACTGGTCCCTTAACTCTAAGTCTCTTGTCCTTTGCTCCACGAACCAAATCAGTGCACACTACATATCATTTGCAGCAACAGCACAAAAACACGAATTCAGTAACAAACCCAAATCATCAAATATGTTCCTTTTGAATCCTATCCTGTAATCATCACTGAACTAAAGCAACAACCTATTTGCTAATGGTTCAAATACACTAAACCTTGAAAATTTTATAGGTTACCCTTAAACTAGAGAAACATAAAATCCACAAAATTCTATAGAGTTCTGAGAGCTGCTCAAAAACGGAATTTGCTAAATCGTAACGATTATATTGTCAAAATCAAAGGAAAAGATCTTAAAACCTTTTTCCAAGTTCTTCACATTCTTGGAAGAGAGAGTGATCCTGATCTTGTGAATTTGCTCGAGTGGCTCTTCCAAACCAGCCTTTGTTGGCTTCATTGCTTGATAAGCCATGTTTTCAACCTCTTTCTAAGTGAAGAAACCTGAGAGTTACCAATGAATTCTCCTCTTCGACGGCGGATTGCAAGCAAAGGAGCTAAGTTTTGTTTTAACCCTAAAATATAAAGACAAGTCTCACGAAACCTAAATATATTATGGCCGGGCTTATGAGGCCCAATTAATGCATGGCCCAATAGTACAAGCCAAGCATACGAAGTGGTCGAACAGAGCTTGAGAATTATCATTTCAAGTGGTCGAACAGAGCTTGAGAATTATCATCAGGTAAATGTCTATTCGCCTTTCCCCTACTCCCTTCAGATTCTGCTTCACGTTCTTGCCATTGATTTGATATTGCGGAAGTAGACTTTCATTCCTTGAAATTTGGTTCGTAAGACGAAGGATCACTAGTTTGTTCATAAATGCTAAAATAGTTGTCTTATGGTTTCAAAAAGATGATTCTTGGCAAAACTTTGTACTTTCTAAGCTTTGTAAAACATCTCTTTAGTGCACGTAATTAAGAGACTTAATCAACTCTTCTAGAGTCAAAGATGATCTCAATTTGAGAGAAGAGCACGGAATTATGGTCTCATCTTTGATAGATGTAAATAAAAACTTGATTAAGGCAAAATCTCCTCAACTAAGAAAACTACAACAAAACATTGGTTTGTCAACACAACCATAGAGACAGAAGTGTAGGTTCGAACAGAGGAAAGAAGATTGTTTCTTGCAGAGAATATGAAGAAAATAAAACCAAAAAAGAGAGGTACGGTTTGTAATCTAAGAGTCGGCAATGGTGACCTCGACCTCAACACCAGGTTCGATGGTGATGGAAGTGATTTGCTTGACCACATCAGGAGAGCTAAAGAGATCAATCACTCGCTTGTGAACCCTAAGTTCGAATCTGTCCCATGTATTAGTTCCTGTTACAAAACCACATTTAAGAGTCTCAGCCAATGCAAAGCATCCAAAGTACAAAACCGCAAAACAGCAATCACACACAGGTCATGAGGACCTAAATCCGTAGTTTAACTGTCTCAAGTAGAGTCACACTAATGGAAAGTTCATAGAAAGTGTCTTTTGTTCCAGATATTGAAGGAATAAATAGAAATGGTTCCCAAAACTCAGGCGTTACTGATTTTAAAAACGAATTTTTATAAGATTGAGGTAACTGTTATTATACCTTCACCACAAGGAGCTTTTCGGGTGGTGATGTTAAGAACCTTGGTGGGCATTCTCACTGGTCCCTTGACTCTGAGTCTCTTGTCCTTGGCTCCACGAACCAAATCAGTGCACACTACACATTTGGACCAAGAAGAGATTAAAAACGCTGTATCAGTATATGATACAAATCATCAAATCAAAATCTACCCTTTGAATCCATTCTAATTATCATCACTATAACAAAGTAACAACCTAATTGCAAATGATTCAAATACAATGAACTGGAATATCTCTCAGATAGTAAAACACTAAAATCCTCAAAATTCTCTACGGTTTTGAGAGCTGCTCAAAACCAAATGCTGAATGGAAAAACGATTAGGTTATCAAAATCAAAGGATAAGATCTAAAACCTTTCTCCAAGTTCTTCACATTCTTGGAGGAAAGAGTAATCCTGATCTTATGAATTTGCTCAAGTGGCTCTTCCAAACCAGCCTTGGTAGGCTTCATTGCTTGATAAGCCATATTTTCAGCTTCTTCTGTAGAATCACAAAATACGAACCGATTGATCGTAAAAACAAAAATTTCCAGAAATTTCAGGTAAAGATGAAAAATCAAAAATTTGGGAAGTGAAGAAACCTCAGAGACGAACGAAGCTCTTCTTTCGGCGGCGGCGGATGGCTTTAAGTGATCAGAGCTTTCGTTTAACCTAAGATATAAAAGAGACGTCGAAGAAAAACCCTAATTATATTGTGGGCTTATTCAGCCCAATAAATTTATGGCCCAATGCATTTATGGCTCAATAACTTTATGGCATAAAGAGACTTGTCATGAAAAACCCAATTTATAATGTGACCTTCTGTATTTCTTTTTGGCCCAATTACTTGGAAAACTAATCAAATATGTATTTAATTCTTAAAAACTTTATAAAGTATAAACGTGCTGTAATTTAAAACAAATTACATTGTTCTAGAAGTTTATAACCAAAAATATCTTAGTACCGTGTTTTTTTGTCAACTCAGAAGAAATCATCACGAAATGCTAATTTTAAATTTAACAAAAAGATCGATTGGGTTCTTTTCGTTTCTAGAAATGGGGAAGACATGCATTTGTTGGAAGCACGTAGTTCGATATAGACACTCTCCACATGAATATTCTTTAAATTAAAACTATACAATATACAAATTATAAAATATCCCCATTCGTGGATTTATTTTGTAAGAAAAATAACTATATAAGAATCACTAGGGAAATAAGAATACTGAATACCATTCTCCATATCTTTTAAAAAAAAAAAATACTCACAAGTCACAACCTCGATAATATTTATAGTCAAATTGATTTATTTTCGAGCAAAAAAACAAAATCCATTGAACGAATTTTTGCATCAAGTAGTAAATAAAAACTGAGTCCCCCACTTCCCGCGAAAACCTCAGTCTCTTTTCCCTCTATGTCCTTCTCTCTCTCTCAACCGATTCTGCGTAACGTTATGATTTGATAAAATCAGATAACAAACAAAAAAATAAGAGTGTAAATATGATAATTCAATTAATTCTCTAGATAAAATATTTCTATTTATAACAAATGTCGCCGATGTCTACGACGGAACCGTCGCCTGGGAATGATCCACAACCGGCCACCGCATCTACGCCGACCTCCACCAACGCGAAACTCCTGAAGAAGATCCCTGCGATTCCTTTGCGCCAACCGGAGAAAGAAGGAGAAGGAGAAGATGAACAAGCGAAGACGGATGAGGGTACGCCGGAATTAGCTGTGGATGGTTCGACGAGTCACGATTCGCCGGAAATTCTTGCTCCTTCTTCCTTAGGTTTGAATCATATCAGGACGAAGTCGTCTCCGGCGCCGTCTCCGTTAGGGTTTTCGTCGGGTCAAGATGATAAGGACGTCGCCAAGGAGAAACCTAGGATTGGTATTGTTGATGCTCGTGCTGATGCTCGTGCCAGATGGCCGATTCCTCCACATCAACCTGATCAAGGTAATTTCTCGTTGCTTCGATCTAGGATTTATGAATTTTCAAACATCGAATTCGAAAATTCAACTTAAATTGGAAAAGTTGCTCAGCTTTATCTGCTACATTTGCATTGAATTACAGACACGATGATTCAGGATCCTAATGATCATCATGTTGTTTGTTGTTTCGTCTCTTAGGGAAAAAAGTTCAGTGGAGCCAATCAAAATCTCAACGGGTGCCTACAAATGCCAATCCAGGGTTAGAGGTGAATATCTTCTTTGTATATGGTTTTCAAATTCATGGGAAATTCACATTGCTAATTTGTATTTTTCTTCTTATAAATGCAGAGTTCTCATGTAGGTCTTGCCAAGGAAACTCAGTCTCCACGTTTTCAGGCGATATTGCGTGTCACGAGTGGAAGGAAGAAGAAAGCTCATGACATCAAGAGCTTCTCTCATGAACTTAATTCTAAAGGTGTGCGACCTTTTCCCGTGTGGAGATCTCGAGCAGTCGGTCACATGGAGGTTTGTATTGCTGATTCTTTACAGTTTTTCTGAGTTGATTTCTTCTGCTTCATTTGGTTAATGCAACTGTGGAATGATTTTTTTAGGAAATTATGGCTGCGATCAGAACCAAGTTTGATAAACAAAAGGAAGATGTTGATGCTGATTTAGGAGTTTTTGCTGGCTACTTAGTGACCACTTTAGAGAGCACTCCAGAATCTCACAAAGAATTAAGAGTGGGTCTAGAGGACCTCTTAGTTGAGGCTCGGCAATGTGCAACCATGCCAGCTAGTGAGTTTTGGGTGAAATGTGAAGGTATTGTTCAGAAGCTAGATGATAAACGTCAGGAGCTACCAATGGGAGGCCTCAAACAGGCTCATAACCGTCTTCTTTTTATTCTTACTCGTTGCAATAGGCTTGTGCAATTTCGTAAAGAGAGTGGTTATGTTGAAGAACACATTCTGGGAATGCACCAGCTAAGTGATCTCGGTGTTTATCCGGAACAAATGGTAGAAATCTCGCGACAACAGGACCTTCTTCGAGAGAAGGAAATCCAAAAGATAAATGAAAAGCAAAATTCAGCTGGTAAACAAGATAATCTTGATCAGAACTCGAGCAGCGGAGTTGATGGGGTGGAAGTAAATACTGCTAGAAGTACCGATTCAGCTTCAAGCAATTTTCGGATGTCGTCTTGGAAGAAGCTTCCATCTGCTGCCGAGAAAAACCGTAGTGTTAATAACACTCCCAAAGCTAAGGGGGAGAGCAAAATTCAACCAAAAGTTTATGGTGATGAAAACGCTGAAAACTTGCATAGCCCGTCAGGTCAGCCTGCATCTGCCGACAAAAGTGCTTTGTGGAATTTCTGGGAGGACCATCAATGTGTGACATACGATAATATCATGATTTGTCGTATATGTGAAGTTGAAATACCAGTTGTACATGTAGAAGAGCACTCTCGAATATGCACAATCGCTGATAGATGTGACTTGAAGGGAATAAATGTAAACTTAAGACTTGAAAGAGTAGCTGAAAGTCTTGAGAAAATTCTGGAGTCATGGACGCCAAAGAGCAGTGGAACCCCAAGAGCAATTGCTGATAGTGAAAGATTATCAAATTCCAGTAGACATGAAGATCTGGATGAAATCTCTAAGAGATGTCGAGTTGACATGGTTGATTGCGTTCCTCGTTCAGAGAATACATTTTCTTTGGATGAACTGACTATCTTAAATGAAGTGTCTATGGCCAATGGAACAAAGGACTCATCAGCAGGAAGCTTGACACCACCATCACCAGCAACACCGAGGACAAGCCAAGTAGATTTACTACTAAGTGGTTGGAAAACTATATCAGAGCTTGAGAATTGTCAGCAGGTAAATATTTACATTCTATTCATCTTTCCCCTATTAATTCATTCAGAAAATTCCATTTACTTCTTTCTTTATTTCAGCTGAGTATTCAACAACTCTTTTACTTTTGTTTTATGCTTTGAGTTGACAGATAAACAAGTTGCTAGAGATTGCTCGCTCTGTGGCAAATGTGAATGTATGTGGATACAGTTCACTGGACTTCATGATTGCGCAGTTGGATGAACTTAAATACGTCATTCAAGATAGGAAGGCAGATGCCCTTGTGGTAGAAACATTTGGAAGACGCATAGAGAAGCTACTGCAGTAATCATTTCACTTAATCTGCATTTTGGTCGTCAATACTTGTTAAACTGCAAATTTATTCAGGCTGGTTTATTGTTTCTCAAATCCAGGGAGAAGTACATTGAACTTTGTGGACTGATAGATGATGAAAAAGTTGACTCATCCAATGCCATGGCAGATGAAGAAAGCTCAGCAGATGAAGATATAGTGCGAAGCTTACGGGCAAGCCCACTTAATCCACGCGCTAAAGATCGAACATCAATAGAAGATTTTGAAATTATAAAACCAATCAGCCGCGGTGCATTTGGAAGAGTATTTCTTGCAAAAAAGAGAGCTACCGGTGATTTGTTCGCCATAAAGGTTGGTGTTACTGATATACTACTCTTCCAGTTTGACTCTAGGAGTTTGTTCTTAGCATAACCCAATGTTGTCTAAACCATCATACAGGTTTTAAAGAAGGCTGATATGATCCGTAAGAATGCTGTTGAAAGTATTCTAGCTGAGCGTAACATCCTTATATCAGTTCGTAATCCATTCGTGGTATGTAATGCCAGCAATGCACAACTTCCCTCATGAATACATTTGTGAAAACTGTGGTGCTCTCTCTAATGCTTCTTTTAGCTGTACAGGTCCGGTTTTTCTATTCTTTCACATGCCGGGAAAATCTTTATCTGGTCATGGAGTACTTGAATGGCGGAGATCTATTTTCCTTGTTGAGAAATCTTGGCTGCTTGGACGAAGACATGGCCCGCATTTACATTGCAGAAGTTGTAAGGCCATTTGTAACACCTCAAGATTGGCTCAATCTTTTTTGTCTGAATCAAGACTTAAATCTCCACAGGATAGAAATTGAATTCAATCTAATCTTTTTCAGGTGCTTGCACTGGAGTATTTGCATTCTGTAAATATCATTCACAGAGACTTAAAGCCAGACAATTTGTTGATCAATCAGGATGGTCACATCAAGGTTAATATTTTTCAAATTTAAAAGCCTTGTGTTATGCATCATGATTTGATGGAGAGACCACACTTGTCACAAAAATCTAATCCCTTGTAACTACAGTTGACAGATTTTGGACTTTCCAAGGTTGGTCTTATCAACAGCACAGATGACTTATCAGGTGATTCATCACTGGGAAACAGTGGATTTTTTGCAGAAGATGGAACAAAAGCTCAACATTCACAAGACAAAGATAGTCGTAAAAAACATGCAGTTGTTGGAACTCCTGATTATCTTGCACCTGAAATACTTCTCGGAATGGGTCATGGTTAGTATTTCACAAGGTGGATTTGCCTTTTTTTCCATGTCATCATGTATCTGTAAATGGACTTATTATCACCACTCATTACAGGTAAAACCGCTGATTGGTGGTCAGTTGGTGTTATTCTCTTTGAACTTCTCGTTGGTATTCCCCCTTTCAATGCTGAAACTCCACAGGTATATTTTCAAGCTGAACTCAATCAGATATCAGAAGTAGACATCATATTAACATTTCTTTCATTCATGGGTTTGCAGCAAATATTTGAAAATATAATTAACAGAGATATACCATGGCCTAATGTGCCAGAGGAGATATCTTATGAAGCATATGATCTGATCAACAAGTAAGATCACACACCTTCTGCATATAAATATCAGAAAACTTCAACTCTTTCCCACATTTTCTGTACCTCCATATTCATGTTTCTACACGTCTTTAATCGATCAAAGTGAAACAAGAACCTTTTGATTGTAGTAACATTATCTACTTATGTCCTTGTTTCAGGCTGTTGACTGAAAATCCTGTCCAAAGACTAGGGGCAACGGGAGCTGGAGAGGTAAAGAAAGCTCTATTAGTTTATCTTGTAGCTAACTTTTTAAACTCCTCAGTCGCTGAAAATCTCCTTGCAGGTGAAACAACATCATTTTTTCAAAGATATTAACTGGGACACGCTTGCCCGGCAAAAGGTTCTAAACATATTCTGAACACAATTTAAGTTCCTTTAGAAAATCAAATCTCTTACTAACTAACTTCAATTTACATGTTGTTACAGGCTATGTTTGTCCCATCAGCTGAACCACAAGACACTAGTTACTTCATGAGCCGGTATATATGGAACCCAGAAGACGAAAATGTTCATGGAGGCAGTGATTTTGATGACCTTACAGATACATGCAGCAGCAGCTCCTTCAATACACAAGACGAAGATGTAATGACTTTTTAAACTCTTTTACTTTTCCAAATTTAGTGTTATCATATGAGAATTCACAGAATTAACACGTTTTTATGTTGTAAAAACAGGGTGATGAGTGTGGTAGCTTAGCAGAATTTGGAAATGGACCAAACCTTGCTGTGAAGTATTCCTTCAGCAACTTTTCGTTCAAGGTTAGTTAGTTAAATCCCCAAGATTTCTTTAATGTGAAATATGTTAATCCATATAAAAACTTAAATCTTTTGAAAATGATCTTGTGTTATCAGAACCTCTCGCAACTCGCTTCGATCAACTACGATCTTGTCCTAAAGAACGCTAAGGAAGCAACCGAAGCTTCAAACCAATCAGCCCATCGACCGGAAACATGATGACTAATATGTATGGATCATCGTCTAACTTCAATAGCTGATTGGTTATTGTTTAAGCCATAAAAGAAAGTAACAATAACTTGGAAGCATAGCATAGCTAGGAAGCAAAAGAGCTACAGAAATTTGAGTATGATTTATTATGTAATTTACATGATACACATATTGAATTACAAGATTTTTTAAAATAAATCTATAAAATTCTTGAATTTGTATCTTGGGCTACACGATTTTGTATGTGTAATTGTGTATCATGTGAATCTCTGTTTTATTGTATTTCCAACTTAAGCTCTAGGATATATCTGTAAGTTCCAAATGCAAATCTGTGGAGACTATGATCTCAACTAATGTATATTTACTATCAGGGACATTAAAAGTGCAAAGCACGTTTATTATTGATTAGAAAATTTTGGATATTACTATGTTTTATTCGTTATATATTGGTCCAACTACATGAAGCTATGGTTATAGAATGAAGTCAATGAACCTTATGATTAATTAACCTACGGCCTAATTAACCATACTTTAATCTCTAATCATCGAAACATCCAAGTTCTAGATCTTCGTATCCCAAATCTCCATACTTCAACCACAACGATGACGAAGAAGAACATGATGACGCAATGTCGCCGGCCAATAGCATCGTGAGATCTCCGGTGCCACCACCTCCCCCGCTCTCATTTTCCATTAAAAAGCTCCACGGCTGATCATCACCATCCACGTCAGCCAACTGGTTTAGATTTTCTGATAACACTGCTGACGTGTCATTTTGCAAAACCACAGGCACCTCTGGATCAGGCGGAGGTTTTCGACCGTTGACCAATCTCTTCTCCTCCTCGTTGACTTTTTCTTGGTCAAACGGACGATGTGTGTTTGGATCAATGCCCATTCTTATAAGCTTCCTCTTTATGTGAGTGTTCCAATAATTTTTTATATCGTTGTCTGTTCTTCCCGGTAACTCTACTGCAATCTTCGACCATCTATAACAAAATTCTTTATAATGCATTAGAATATTTCATATTGGAAATAGAAATTATCAATATAACATAGTAACATAACATAACAACTATGGATCAATTTATTGTTAATTGGTTTTGAATCAGAAGTTTAAGATTTTTTAAATAGTAGCATTAGCATACACTATTTACTTATACTTAACCATCTATGATAAACTTATAAACAAATGAACTTTTTTTTGATGAATAAAAAAATTAGTAAAAGTTAAAAATACAAAATACCTATTGCCAAGGCGAGCATGAAGATCAATGACTAGTTGGATTTCCTCTTCACTAAAGAGACCTCTTTTGAGATCTGGCCGGAGATAATTAGTCCACCGGAGACGGCAACTTTTGCCGCACCGCCTTAGCCCCGCCAGTCTCGGCACGTCCCTCCAGCACCATCCACCTCCGCCGCCACAGTTGCCACGTGTCCTTAAGAAATCAACTAGTTTCCCATCTTCCTCTGCTGACCATGGACCCTTTCTTAATCCAACCTCATCACAACATGGTTTACGACCACCCATTATTATATATATATATGGTTTTAAAAAGGTTCCATCAAACTAAAATTTATTATATTAATCAGCTAGACTCAAGGGGTCGAGAAATGGAAAATGGAAAAGAGAAAAAAAAACATCAACACAAAAGTGGTAACCAAGTTTATCTCAACTAACTAACTATATATACACACGTATGGAGTTTCTTGGCCCTTTTTTGGGATGCTTAAGATTAATAATTATTATCATGATCATTGTTGATTTAGTTACTGTATTTTTAACTATCGAGGTAGAAAACTCGATCCGAAAATTTATTGGAACTTTTGTGATGTTGTTGTGGATTATGCAAAAACCATTGGATACGGTGTTAATTAAGTTGTTGTGTGTATATTATAATTCGATGTAAACCTTTTTTTATTTTTAAACACTTAGTTGCGAAGTTATTAAATTACTTTGACGTACTGTATAGCGTAGCAATTTCATATAGTTATGTATCTACCTTCATATTACTGTTAGCTTTACAATTCATGTTGGATTATTCGTGATCTGATGATACTCCTATTTCGTTTACATTTCATATGTACAACGGCTAAACCAAAAATAAATAAATATAAATATATGTAAACATATATATACGACAATTCAACAGCGTATTGGCTTTTTATAATTTTTTTAATGTTTATCCACATGTTTTTCAGGAAAAAAAAAAGATCATGCTGCTTGCGTTTTGATCATGACAAGAAAATGAGACTTCATTTATAAAATCTTGAAATAGAGAAAAAGAACATGGGACTTCTCTTTGGAGTTTTAAAAAACTGAAATAATGTTATTTATAATTGAGAAATGATTAATTAAGTATATTTTAATTTTTTTAGTCGTACGGACTTTATCTTAATTTGTTTCACATAAAATTTCGTTTTCTATTTTTAAATACATATAATTTTGAAAAAAAATTCAGTTTTTTTTCAGTTTATTAATTTGAGAAATAAATGTAATAATGGAGGGTATAATGAAAACTTAAAACACTTTTATTAATATGTAGTATGGTCATGTGTTTATAAACTTGTTAATTACAAGCAAATTAATTTCTCCACCCAATAGTGGCCCGCTGATTTTGATTAATCGGAAACTAAAGGTTCAACGAAAACAGTAATTAATTTTCTTTACTCAGTGGACAAATTGGTTTTTTTTCAATTCTCAACACATTTTGTCGAAATTTTCAACATTTCAAGCTCTTATAGTACAATACAAAAAGAAGTATGCCAACTACGTCTTCCTCGTGGCGCCGTAGAGACAACAGCTTGATTCTGTCGGTAAGCTATTAAGCCAAAAAAAGATTTGGATAATTGTTTCCTACTGAAAAAGCATCCAAAAAACCCGCTAAGTAGCTCAAATACGCACATTTGACTATTTGAGTGAACTAATGTTAAACCAAACTAATTTTAGAACAAGATGAAGGAATTAATCAGACTGGTCGTACCAAAGGTATTGAATCTTTTTGATGAAGACGAAAATTTAGTTGTCTCTTTTTTTCCATAGAGATTAAAGAACACAATAAGGATTGGAGAAATTCGTTTTTTTTTTTGTCCGTTGGATGAATTAGTTGAGACCTGGTTACGTCTAATCTGTCAACTACATATTCATATATAATTATGAGTCATTTATATATGTATTATTTTTGGAAGGATAAAATTTTCTGCAATTGGCTGTCAACAAAATATATATTTATGTGTGTGTGTAACGATCCCATCGGATCTGATTTACGTGATTGTAATTTACAAATATTGTGGATTTTTAAACTTAAGTCTTGGAACGAAAGTGAGTGGAAGTTATACGTTTTGTTTTATATGAAACAAATAGCCATAATATCAAATTAATCTTGGTGATTAGTATCAACTATCAAGTGATCGTGCACTCCAAAAAGGTAGCAAGTAGTATAAATATTTGAACCCCAACTCTTTCCTATTCACACTTAATTCTCTCAACCTCAAGAAAAACAGCAATGGCAAAACAATACCAAGCTCTCTTTCTACTCCTCACCGTCTCATACCTCTTCTCGTCGGAGCTCACGACCGCCACAGTCAGCCCAGTCGGAACTTCCACGGAAGCAGCACTAAAGTTTATTCAGTCTTCTTGCAAATTCACAACAAATCAATCCCTGTGCGTTGAAACTCTCTCGGTCTACGCCAATACGATCCAAACAAGCCCTCGACGCCTCGTGGAAACAGCTATTGCCGTGAGTCTGAAGCAAGCGCTGTCCACGAAGCTCTTCATCTCACACCTGAGGAATAGCCAGTTCCAAACCCATGCGGACTGCCAACCAACGACCGATACGTACAGTTCAGATGTGCAGTGTTGTGTCCAAGAACTCCAGGTGCCTTGCAACAGTTGGACCGAATGCTTGTTTCTTTTTTGAAATGAAACAAAAAATGCTGAAGTGTGTGCCATCCGGGGTGAGTATAGCGTCGAGAACAGTTGCTCCAGCCCGTTCTCGGGTCCGGGAAAGATGCAAGCAAAGAAGGAGGGGAAAGTGATTGGAAAAGCAGTAAAAATGATACTCAAGGCCCGATTCACTCTGTTGCACCATGAAATAAACAATGCCAAGATGTTGTTCAAAGCCTTTGCTAAGAATTGGTTACAATAAGACTTCTTTTGTTGTATGGTATTCATTTAGCATCAGTCCATCAGAAGAACAATAAATAAAACAGTTTCGAAACGATTATCGAAGATCAAAAACAAGAAACCCTAGCTATGAATCACATATGGAGATTTTAAACATTTTTTTTAATCCTTTTTCCACTTATCTCGAATTCCAAACTGGTCTAACAATTATCTAAACCTCGAGATTGTTAAAGATAAATTACCAAAAGATTCCTTCTTCAAATCTGCTCATCATTGTACGACCTTATCGAATATTTTTGCTCAATAACCTCAACGCTGACAAGAATTGCACATGCCTAGAAGACAAGAGACAACATACGAAAACAAGAAAAGTTAGCCTCGGGCTTTGCCGAGTAATTGTGGGCCGTACCAATAATTTGGGCCTTAGTTCAAATATGCACATCGAAGTACATCACATAGCCCGACAGTTTCGATTTCATCCTATATCGGTTCATATAACCCGAACATTTACTGTAATTGGATGCGGTAATGCTGTCGATGCGTCATAATTCGAGTCGTTGACTTCACATTAATAATTACGTAATTTCTAGGTTTTGTTTACATTATTTTTGGTTTTGGATGATTGTCTAATTTGTTACAAGCGTGTCCGTTTCCAAAAACTTATTCAAATACTCCCTCTGTTTCAAAATGTTCAAAATGTAAGATGTTCTAGTTTTTTCACATATATTAAGAAATCATATTTAAAATGCATTATTTTTTGTAATTTACAATTTCCAACAACTTTAAACTAATAGTATTTAGTTATTTTTCTTGAATTCAATAATTTGTCATTAATTATACATAGAAAATAGAGAACATCTTACATTTTGAAACAAAAATTTTTTCTAAAACATCTTACATTTTGAAACAGAGGGAGTAGTACTTTGTCAAATAGTTCTGTGGCATATTATTTTTAGTAGTTATGTAACACATGTAACACATCACAAAGACATTTTAAAATTTACCATTTTCTCAGTATCTTTTCTAGCGTTATTTATCAAACCAACCTTTTTGAATTTTTGTTTATAAGTAAGACTTTTATTCAATGGAAACTCTTTTTGTATGGATTTTCATTGAAATGTATTCCCACTCCTTTTTCCAACAAGCCGATCTAGTCCACACTTTCCAATTATCAGCACCATTTATTTGACAAATACATAAAATATATGAACATATAGTACTATTTTTTTTTTTGGATAACCCAGGTATCTCAAGTCCAATGG
The DNA here is from genome assembly GCA_011420285.2 of Erysimum cheiranthoides. NCBI lineage: Eukaryota > Viridiplantae > Streptophyta > Magnoliopsida > Brassicales > Brassicaceae > Erysimum > Erysimum cheiranthoides. Next base: position 18,421,418 of record CM022181.2, read on the forward strand.
GCCCAGACTACCCCACTGCGTGCGTCCCGAAGGCGGCAAGAGTAGTTCCTGGAGGCCGCATAACCCGATTTTAAATTGTCTGCGGCAAAAGTAGTTCCTAACATATAGTACTATTTAGGAATAGTGATTCATTAATTCCACGATTAAATACATAAACATAAAAAAAAGTGATATATGGCCTTAGGCGGAGAAGGTGGTACGACGGTGCTTTTGACCCAGTAATTTCTGGATCACGTTTACATGCCGATAATTATTGTTGAGTTGTTTGCATTTTATTATGCCTCATTTTTGGGAATTTTTTTTCTTTTTTTTTTTATTCTCGTCGTGTCATCCTCTTTGCTCAATTATTTCCTCAACTTCCTATTGGACCAAAGCTTTTATTCTATACACGACAGTAAAGGACCCACCCAAACAATAATTAGTTATCAAAAACAAAAACAAACCACAGAGGCCAACGACTCTGAATGATCCGTACCGCAGTGGAAACAACAGGCCGGTCATGTCGGTAGGATATATAAGCCACTACTTTCCATTTCAATTCCTAAACATTGTACTTAGTTCGTATCTATACATTATCACTTTTATTTATTTTCATATACTAGTGTATAGTCTACTAATTTCTGTACTTAAAATAATAAATAATCTAATGTAATCTGATAGTAATGATAGTAATGTCATGCTCATATCCCAGAACCTTCAGCTACTCAACACAGTCACACTCACAAACACATACAATATTAAAGTACACAGTATAACCAAACCAATCACCTCATAAATTATAAAAAATATAAGCTCAGATAACAATTTATAATATATATATATAATCATTTAAAATAAAAAAATTCATCGTTTGACAAAAAAAAAAAAAAAAAAAAAAATCATCAATACTACAAACTTGTTTTTTTTTAAATACTTTTTTTTGGTTGTCTGATAGTATATATTTTAATCAAGGGTGGTAACAGGTTACAAAAAACCAACACTGCACCTGCTGCATGCAGATAATACATCTTCTCTACCACTAAACCTTACTTTAGCCACTTTAAAGCATAAAGGGTTATTTGGTGGTATTGGCAATAAAAATTACAATTAAGTATCACTATCAGACATTACGTGGTTATTTGGTGGTATTGGCAACAAAAAAATTTACTTTAGTGAAGTGACTTTGTTTATTACCGTCGAATACAAATTAGTAACCTAATTTTATTACCTAACATTTATTTGAACATTGAAAACATTAATGTCATTTGATTGGAAGAGTTATTAATGACCGTATCTGATGTTCGGTATGACATTGATATAATGTCCAAATCTAATAAAGTGATAATTAATAAAGCCATTATTTCCTTATATTATATTACGGCTTGATTGGTGCGATTTCTTTCTCGTTCTTTCTGTTTCATTCTTGATTCGAGTAAAACGACAAATGTTTATCTCTACTCGCATCCGATTATGTTTAAATTAATATAATATGCATTGATTTGGGTGATATTTCTAGTTATGCTCTGGACCGACGTTGAGTGTGGACCCTCCCATGATTTTTATTCGGAAAAAAAAAACACAAGAATATCAAAAAAACACAAGAATATCAAAAAAACACAAGAATATCGAGCCCTGCGTTACTACTACAACTTTATGTATCTACACCTCCAATAGGCTTCGTTGACAAACAAAAAAACCTCTAATAGGCTACATACTTTTGCAATGGTAGATTGACATAAGAGTTCCACGATTTCACAAACTTTTATCAATCAAGTAATCTACGATTCACACATCTAGCGACCATATAATTATAAGCAACAAGTAATAAGTCGTCAAATACACCGAGTGTTTTTTTTTTGGTTTAATCGATGCAGCAAGTATATCATGAATCTAAACTTTAGGATTGAATTATCGTTTTTTTTGGCTTTGAATAAAACACTAGTAATCAAAGTAAACATATGAGAGAGGTAAAACATAGTCTATGCATACATTTTAATGTTCACGGTTTCAGTTGGAATTCTATTTGGAATCAGATATATGTGGACAGGATTTTTCCGGTTTCATTCAAATTGTTGTATATATGTTCGTCGTATGTAAAAAGAATGTGAACCCATTTAAACTATACTACGATAAGTTTGGTTTCAATTTTCAAATTAGATTAATCAATTTAACCAAAATGAACATATCCATAGATTGTAAAAGCCTAATCCACTATTAATGTAAATTTCGCCGACCTCTAAATCCACTATTTTCTTTTTCCGTTTCCACTGCTTTTCAATATTCCACCGTGTGTTAGCAACACAAATAAAGTGAAAATTTTCAATACTCCACCGCATGTTACCCAATAGTAGCATAAACCCTCAACAAAAATTGTACCCACTATAAATATTCAACTCCAACTCTTTCCTCTCCACACACTCAATTATTATCTCTCCACTCTCTCTCTCTCTCAAAACAAACAAAAAAATCACCAATGGCAAAAGTGTATCTCTTTCTAATCCTCTCAATCTCCTACCTCTTCTCCCCGGATCTCACGGCTGCCACCGCAGCTTCGCCGGCCGGAGTTTCCAAAAAGGCCATAAACTTCATCCAATCTTCTTGCAAAACCACAACATACCCAGCCTTGTGCGTCCACTCACTCTCAGTCTACGCCAACAACATCCAAACAAGCCCTAAACGCTTAGCTGAGACCGCTCTAGCCGTGACACTGAGCCGAGCCCAATCCACGAAGCTCTTCGTCTCACGTTTGACACGTATGAAGGGCCTTAAGAAGCGTGAGGTCGAAGCCATCAAGGATTGTGTCGAAGAGATCAACGATACTGTCGACCGTTTGACCAAATCGGTCCAAGAACTGAAGCTGTGTGGGAGTGCCAGAGGTCAAGAACAGTTTTCGTTCCACATGAGTAATGCTCAGACTTGGACTAGTGCGGCTTTGACCGACGAGAACACTTGCTCCGATGGGTTCTCGGGTCGGGTTATGGATGGGCGGATCAAGAACTCGGTTCGGGCTAGAATAATGAGCGTGGGCCACGAAACCAGCAATGCCTTGTCCTTGATTAATGCCTTTGCTAAACAGAACTAATTTAAAGCTATATATATTTTAAGAAATATTTTGTACTGTAAAATATTTATAGATAATGTAATGTCTTGCTAATTGCTACGAGTTTGATGTGATATATTTTTCGATTTTTTTAGTTTCTTTTTGTTTTGTTTGTGGTTTATAATTGTATTCGTGTGTATTTTCATATATAAAGTTTGTTTTTTCTGTTGAATTACCCCCAAATAAATGGTAGCTACTAGCACAATTAATTTCCTGAAAGGCTAATTAATAAATTTGGACAAGTTGGCACATATGTTTGACAATACTCTTCCACACCAATTAGTTTCCTTGTGGCAAGTTGGGCACACATTTTGATGTTTACATCAACCGTTTTTCAAACAGAAGAGACAGTGAAGATATATGGAGTGTATTTAGTTGATATTCAGTAACCAATTTCCTACATAACTATTTGAAACCGGTGACATCAAAAGAGTATTATTTGAATTATGGTCGTTTCGGCTTTATAATTAAATATGTTAATTCACTATAGTCTATAGCTTAGACCAAGGCAAAGAGTATTATTTGGTTGTTTGGTCTTCCGTTTTGGTCATCATGTGATGAGTTTGCAGGAAATATTTTGGCGAAAATTGTTTTCATTCTCAATATTGATCAGATAATTTGGTGAAATCTAGATATCCTGTAATAAGTAATAGAAAAAGACATTACTGTTTTTAAATAAATTTATTTTCTAGCCTAGAAAGAAGAAGTGAATTTGATATTGGTGTTAGATATATACGCATTCTTCGTCTCAACCACGTGGGATGTCTGGTGATCGATACAACTTTTTCAAAAGCAGTGTGCTGCACATATCTCGTAACTGTTTAGAGTTTTTTTTTTTTGGTGGGATCGTAACTGTTTAGAGTTATCCACTGATGACGGCTTCCATTGGTTTTTTTATGGCTTAGATTCTCTAACATTCAAACACATTACATACACTTTCGCCAGCCTCTCGTCTGTCATATTTTGGATACCACTCGAGCTACCTCTCCCCAGAAACAGCTTCTGGGCCTCTAAGCCAGTAAGCCCATTTTATTATTTGTTCTCAGCATTATTGGCTGTTTAAATTTTTTTTACAGCAATAGCCAAGAGCCAAGATAGTGTACATGAATAAAGTATTGACACAAAATTTACAAATCTCAGTCTTGAAGAGTATGACCTCTTTACATTAACGGGGATAAATAAGTCTCATCATCTTTTGTTATCGAACCACTCATATGAACAAACTAACAAGAAACTGAGATATGCACAACTTGACACTTCACATCGTGCTACTGCTTATCGTGTGTATTTTATATGATTAGGATAAATATGGATATTTGGGAGCAGACGCAATGATTTGTGCCAATTTGGAAATCTTGAAAATGATCGTAGCCACATGCAGCTGCATTGATTAGAAGGACGATAAGAACCTTAAATGTTTTTGGCTTATTACGTCCACCATTCGGTTTCCACGGTCGACATCTTTTAAATGTAAGTTTAATTATTTTTAGTGATCATAAGTTTAATTTATTGTTTTTATTTAATATAATTTTGTATCTACCTTTCAAAATACAACATATATTTTAACATTGAATATACTTCGTGTTTCATATTTGCGATTACAAGTTGTAAGAAACTTATAATTCAGATAGAACTAACATTGTAAATATGATAAAATCCATATGTATATATACATGAGACAATCACTCAAATAAAAAAACCATCATAGTTTAATTAATAACAGTAATTATCATTGATCGTAATCGCTAATCGCTGTTGTTGATAGCTATCCTAATCAGAACTAACAGTTGAACGAATAGGACCCAGCTAGCCGACTCCATTCGCATATCAAAGAGACCACAAATTGCCCACTAGAATGATCTATTAACGAATCACATAGATCATTCTAAATGCATTTAATGCTTAATTAAACAAATGATTATGTTTGTCTTAAAACTACAAATTCCTTACCCTACAACCAGTGTCTTATCCGTGTTGCTTTCACATGCATGTTAGATATTTTTTCGTTTTTTTCTCCATTCATTTTTGTGAAATATCTTTTATTATGCAATCCCATTGCCACGCATATTAAATCCGGATTTTTTTAGTTTTAAAAAAAAAAATCATTTCGTTTCTCTCTATATAAACCCCCATTACATAACAATACGTACTACAAAACATATCATCATCACAATATCATAAAGCTTATAATGTCTATTATAAAAATGGGTGAAACTTTTAGATTTAATCATTATCACTTCCTCACATCTCTTATCATAATCATAGCCATGCTCAAGTCGGTTCATACAACAACAACAACAAACACCGAGTTCGTAAAATCGTCATGCACTTTCACAACCTACCCAAGACTCTGTTTCACTTCACTCTCAACTCAAGCCAGTCTCATCCAAACAAGCCCCAAGCTCATGGCTCACGCGGCTCTCAACATCACATTAGCCTCGGCAAAAGCCACTTCAGCAATGATGGTACGTCTCTCGAGTAGTCGGCTCAAGCCGAGAGAAGTCGCGGCCATGAGAGACTGCGTCGAGGAGTTAGGAGACACGTTGGAGGAGCTTAGGAAATCGATTGGTGAGATGTGTCGGCTAAGTGGCTCGAACTATGAGGTTTACATAAGCGATATACAGACGTGGGTCAGTGCGGCTTTGACATATGAGAATACGTGCACGGAGGGCTTTGAAGGAGACGACATGAACGGGAAAGTTAAGGTTTTGGTTAGAGGGAGAATTTTGGTTATTGCTCATTTAACGAGTAATGCTTTGGCTTTGATTAATCACTTTGCTACTATTCATGGCTAAAGAGAGTTGAGATAATTATTTTTAGTTTGCTTTTGTTGATTTTTCTGATGTTATGGCGTGTGTATAATAATAGTGTAATGTATGTGATCGTCTCTAAGATTCTAAAATTAATATGTAACAAGAGTGTTTCAACTTTCAAGAAAGTTGATTTTTAAAGATTTTCCAACAAAACATTTAATTCTATTTTCGCACCCAATAATTATGCATGCATCTATCCTTTTCTAACTTTAAAACCTTTTAATAATTGTAAACCAAAAAAAAAAAAAAACATTTCAATAACAATGAAACAGAACGAATTCAATAATTTATATAGATATCTTCCATTAATATTCTTTAAAGTTTACATTTTATTGACCTTAATTAATTTAACCAAAAAAGAAAGAAATATTTATGCTTGATGTGAGAAAGGATAAGTCACGTGAAGAAAAGCTATCTTTTTCTCCCACTTTTGTTGAGTAAATGGCAGACCAAACAGCTTACAGTTGTTAGAATTTGCACATGGAATCTACACTTCACATTCAAAACTGTTTTAGTGTTTTTTCTTTAAGGTTTACATTTATGCAAGAAAAAATAATAATGTAATTCATTATTCTACATTACATTTACAAGAAGTATACAATATATTGTAAAAGAACTAAAAAAAACTAAAGTTGTTGATTCTGGTTAAGCATTTTCAACAAACCCAGTTTAGTAAAAGTCGATAAAGATTTTCCAGATTGAACCATTATAGCAAACAAAGCACGAGCCTCTCTCAACTTATTCTCTTCACACAAATTATAAATCAACCAAGTGTGGTTAATCGGACGAGGCCGAAAATCAAGAGCAGCCATGTCTTTAACCACCTTAACTGCTTCCATGGTCAATCTAGAGTAACAGAGACATTGAAGCAGCTTCTCATAAGAGTCTTTATTCGGATGAATCCCTTGCTTCTGCATTTCTAACATCAGAGCTAAAGCATCAACAGGTCTTTTACTTTCACATAGACCCTTAAGAAGAGTACTGTACATAACTTGATCCGGCTCGCAATCTGACTCCTCAAACAAATCTATAGCAGACTCAATCTCCCCTGCTACGATATGAGATTTCATCAGAGTAGTGTAACTTACCTGATTTGGAACAATGCCTTCCTTTTGCATTGATCCGAGATGGTTATATGCTTCGTCGAGTCTTCCTGCAGCGCAATATCCGGTTATAATCACATTGTGGAGGTATAAATTGGGGATTATAGACTTTTTCACTTTCCCAATCAGTTCCACTGCAAAGCTTTTTGATCCGTAGTTGCAAATAGAAGAGGGGATTGATACTATAGGCTTTGTGTGAAGAAGAAGTTGAAGAAGCTTTTCTTTTCCCGGCTCAACAGTGTCATGTTTCTTCCTCTTTCGTGCCATAGCTCTCCATAAACCACTAAGCAGTGTAATGTACGCGATGTGATCGTGTTTAATTTCGTTTTCTCCCATTAAACCGAACAGTGTAAAAGAAAACTTAAAATCTCCCTTCTTAAGGAAATGACCGATGAGCAAAGTATACAGCACTACGTTTGGAGATAATCCGTCTTCAAGCATCTTATCGAGATACTGACATCCTTTCTCCATCATACCCATCTTCACAAACCCGCTAATCAATACCGTATAAGTAAAAGAGCTAGGCCGAACAAAATGTTTGACGACTTCTTCAACTAATTCATTTGCTTCGTTAATTCTTGCGTTCCTCGCATAAGCATTGATCATAATCATATAAGCAATCTCATCAGGTTGAATCCCAGACTCAAGCATCCTGGCAAACGTCTCTTCCGCTTCAACAACTCTTCCCTGTTTTCCAAGAGAACCAATAATTGAACTGTAAATAGCAACTGTAGGTCTCAATCCAAGCTCCTCCATTACATCTATTACAGCAAATGCAGCGTCTCTGTCATTATTCTTGCATAACTCGTTCACCACTATCAAATACGTATCAAGATCCGGGACAAAGTCCAGTACTTGGATAAGATTGACTACAGACTCCAAATCTTCGATAACACCTTCCTGAAATAGACATTTGATCACTGAATTGTAAGAGAAGGGTAGGGGTGTGCATCCTAGATTGACCATTTTTTCGATACGAGATAAAGCAGCAGTAAAGTTTCTTTGCGAACACAAAGCAGTTGTGACAACAGCAAGTCCCACAGCACCTAAATTCGCATCTTTTCTAGCAATGTCCTCAAGCAAAGACTCAACCTTTCCCTCGATATTTCCAAGATCATCAATAACTGGTGGATCAATCCCACATCCATTGTCAAAAATTGCTTGTAAGATAACCATAGCATACTTAAGCTCATGGCATTTCGGGAGCATCTTCAAGAGAACAAAGTAAGTAATGTGGTCCGGGACGATCCCGTTGTCTAACATCCTCATCAACAAGTCAACAGCTTTATCCAATCCGCCCTTCTTGTAAAACCCGAATATAAGATTTGTATAACAATGGACATTCCGGGATATATCTTCAACCCCCGAGTTGTTCTCGAAAAGCCTCAAAGCATAATCTACATTCCCTTCCTTGCAGTAGCTACCGATCATTATGTGGTACGTGAAAACATTCGAGTGCACACCCTTTTTCATCATTTGACTAAACATTACCCGCCCTTTATCAAGCATCCCCAACTTCATGAACCCATGAATCAAAGTGTTGAAAATACAAGGATCAAGCTCACAACTTTTCTCGACCATCCGCAAGTAAAGCCGCATTGCCATTGTCATATTGTTGTCCTTGCAATATTGTTTCATCAAACAAGTGTACATGACCTTATCTACAAAATAACCATCACTTTCGATATGATCAAACAGAGCCTCTGCTTCAGCAGCACATCCTCTTCTACAAAAACCGTAAAAGAGAGACTTATATAGATTAATTGGCAGAGGCATTCTCGTCATCTCACACAGAGTATCTAACATCCCAATTGCTTCATCCAAGTGGCCATGACCGCACAATCCTTTAAACAATCTCTTACAACACCAAAGCCATAAACCACTGCCGCTCTTTTTAACTTGTTCAAAGCAATGAAAGGCCTCGAGAAACCGATCTTGATTACAAAGCTCATCAACTACTAAGCTAGAGGCGTTTCTGCTAGGAACATAACCAGAAGCTAAAATTCTATCTAAATGTGCTCTAGCTTCATCAAATCTTCTTAACTTAACCAAACAAAAAACCATTGAATCTAAAACCGACGAATCAGGAACAATACCATTTCCAATTACTCGTTGATTGAAGAAAGTTTCAGCCAATCCAGGCTGACCCATCTCTGTTAGCTTCGTTATCAATGCACCGCAGCAACACGAATCAAGCTCTATTCCATTATTGACTGCAAAATCAGCAACAAAAGCTGCTTCCGAAATCGAAGAACAACCGTCGATAACACGGCGAATCACTTCCCGAGCAGAGTCTACAAGACCTCTCCGACCAAGCTTGACTATCAACGACAAACATCGAGACCGGTGGTCACCAGAAGCGGCGGAGAAGGCGGCTACGGAAGTGGAGGAAGATGGTTCAGATGGAAGAGCACAAGTAGTAGCTTTTCTGGATTTCACGAAGCGATAACATAAAGCCTTGGCCTTTAACATGGTCTAAAACCCCAAATCTCAGGGTTTCTCAATTGAAAGCCTCTCCAGGTTCTTAGAATTCACGAATTCCCCAGTTGCGGATTCGAAACAAAGCATCGTACTTCACAACAGATACTACAGAAAAGTTGAGATTTTTAAGAGAATTTAACGCCGTCGAATAAAGGGTTGCTTGAAGTAGAACAACGACGAGTGGTAAAGCGCGGTTTTTGAAACGAAATCCTAAAACCCTCGTCGTCGACTCTGTCAATTCGCGTCTTTTGTTCTTGGGTTTGGTTTAAGAGTGTCAACCGGTACGGTACCTTTGGTCGAATCCGATTTAGTAAAATCTAAACCGAATTTTACTGACAAAATTGAACCGATGATTAAGCAGTTAATAAAGATTTTAAGTGAGCCCAACTGAAGACATTTCAATAGGCCCAACTACATTATATGTTCGAATATTCTTTTCTTTTTTGGTCGATTATTCACAATTTTTTTATATCGTCTACCATTCGCACAAACCAAATATGAACTCAAGTTGTATAGCACGCAACACCAATAATATATACTAGTATATGTTTTGGTTTCTTAATTCTGATAAAATGTGTGGTATATATAAACAAATTGTATGACCTTTTAAAAGACACCTAATACAATCGAGCCCATATATAAAATGACATATGAAAATGAAATACAATCATTCTTGTCCTTTATTTGTTCTAATTTCGTAGTCATATGATTAATAGCTATAATTCTCATTATTATTAACCATATGAGGTGACTCTAAAACAATATTATATAAGAGGATTATAAGAAAATGAAGGATTTCTCCCTAATAATTTAGCATTAGGTGGGAACGTTGACAATTTGTGGAGGAAACGTATTCACAAAGTGCAAATATATTTCGCACTAAAAGGGCATGATTATTTTTTTCTGTAATTATTTACACTTGAGCTTAATTTTAATAATTATATTAGTTACGACTCTTGTGCACGGGTGTTTTATTACTTTAATTTTTGTTTCTACTCTCTTGTACTTAAAGACAGAAGTTTTGATTGGGTTGAAGCTTACAAATAAAAGACGAACATATCAGTACGTATATCACCGTTACAAAAATGTTGCAATTGTTTCCTTTACAATTATGCTATTTTATGCATGTCAATAATATGATTATTAAAGAAAAATCAATAAGTAATATCATGCCAACATTGCATTACAAAAAAGGATAATCAATACACTAGAATAAAAGGTCAATCATGCCTAATCTAACATACTTGAAGATCTAATTCTTTTTCTATTAGATAATATATTACGAATTGTTTTAATAAGACAAAACTAAACTCTTAAAAAGTGTTGTTAATTGTTATATTTAAATCGTACGTTTTCCAAATAAATGATTATAATGTTCCCTATGATTTGTATTTTTTTAGCTCGTCATACCCTTATAGGCTTATATGACCATGAAAACACTTTGGTGGAGGAATGATCCCCGCAACTCCACAATCAACCAATCATTTTTCACAAAATTAATCAAATTTACACCTCATCATCTTTTGATTCTTTTCTCTTCTTCTTTTGATTTTCTTTCCAATATGTAATTACTATTGTTTGCCACTAGTTAAACTTTCATGCATTTCATTTTCTACGTTTCAATTCAAACCAAGTGAAAATAAATTTACTTTCCAGTGTTCTGGTCTTCTTAATTATACTCGCTCAAGTATTCAAACAATTCATTAAACAACACGCTGAATTAATCTTCCTTCTGAAAAATCATAACCATTAACCAGTATATATCGCTTCGGTCTTAATCAAAACATGCTCCATTTTACCATAGAGAAACAAATGATGAAATCAATGGAGAGAAAAATTGTTGCATTAATACTATCTTGCAAGTTGCAACAAATACGAATTCCCTTTAACATGCATGTGTGAGGAATAGTCCAATGAAATACGGATTGGTGTAATATAAGAAATAGGTAAATTAACACACACACTCACGCACGAGCTTCACGTGTAGCCCATTACTTTGGGCCCCGCAGAATGATTAGCGGGCCCCTCAAGGCCCACTCATTAGACCGGAAAGAACGGTGGTTCGTTGGCAATGGCTGACTTGACAGTGGCTAGGAGGACCACGCCGGGCTCACGAGTCCAATCATATAATTTCTTGTGGGACCAATCCAGCGGCTTCAGCCACAAGATGAATTGGTGTTAACTTTACCGGTTAGGATCGAACCAGCTTAACCGGTTGCTCTTAGGCAAAGAAAACGTGTGGCATGATGGTTTGGTTTACTGTCACTCTCTCAGTTTCCTAAAACCTATCAAAGTACTCAAAACCGTCGGTTTGTGGGTCCCATCATCCCAATGAGATGAATCAAAATATCAAAATAGATTCAATTTTGGTTTTTTAAAATTTAAAGTGGAATTCTTAAAACTCTATATATATACACACGTAGATGATATAAATAATTAAATACCACCATATATAAATGAGACATCCATCTCTTTATAGTACGTACATATTACTCACGAAAATAGATGCGTGCAATATATATATATCTTTATAGACCATACTAAAATGATATAGAAATTGCAGGAATAATCATAGTGTTTGCAAGTGGAGAATTGGAGATAGAAGCGTACCGTTTAAGAACCATCTTTTTAAAATTTTATATTAATAGCAGCAATATCACAGAGACAGTGAGATAAGGAAAAAGAGAAAAGACTCTGCCGTCAAAAAAAAAAAAAAAGGTCTAGCATTAGGTCATAATATTTCAGTATAGAGTCTAATGATCCACATGATCTCTAATTTCGCTGATCTTTGTTTTATTCAAGAAGAAATGTATACATATAAAAATTAACATGATCGAAAACATTAGCTTAAAATTATAGTTAGATGAAACCAGGATTGATCCTCGTCAAATGAAAACATAACTAAAGTGGTATAGATTCATGTGATCAATTTGATGTATGACCGCAACAATTAATCGAGTGACCTAAAAAAAAAAAAAAAAAGAACATAAGAACGTTTACTTTGATTGAACTTACGGGTCAAGTTTTTGTTGAATAAAATGCCAATGTGGACCATGTGGTATGAGTATACTATATTTAAAATTTTAATCGAGCATAAATACAACATACAGTACGTGATTTGATGAGAATGTGATCTAAAAGAAGATTCGTTTATCTAAAGAAGTAAATATTAAATATGTTTGTCTAAGTTTTTTTGGTAAAAATTGTTTGTCTAAGTTGTCAACTTGGTATCACCTACATATGACAAATCAAATTTCCAAAGTAGTTGTATAGTTTTATTCATGAAAACATTTGTTCTTTATATAATTTATCAATCTAAAAATCTTAAAAATCCTCCAATAAAATTAGTGGAAAACATGAAAATGCAGGTTGTTTTAGAATTCGAGAGTTTATTATATGATATCTAGGTACGTCGAATTCTATATTAAAATGGTATGTAAATGAACAAATTTAAAAATATGAACCAAATCGACGATCTGGATGTAAGTTAAAGAGTTAAAAGGAGAAATAGGAGAAGTTTGGTGGGGACAAAAGGAAGTGAAGTGGGGGCAGCACCGAAGGAGATAAGAAGCTTTTTCGCCGCGATGATGTTCCCTGTGTTATTACGTAACCACTCATGTCACGCCACGTTATTTTATTACTGTTTTTTAAAATTATATTACTGTTTTCTTCTGTGTAGTTCACTTCTTGTTTTTTTTTCTGATAAAGGGTTGTTGCTTACAATATTATCATATATTATAAACAATGTTCATCTATTTAATTAAGGACAATAAAATAAAAACACTTCATATCATGTGGTACATATATATAGTAAAAATGTATTACGTTCAAACTCGCCAGAGAAAAATATTATGATGCATTATTTAAATTAACTATTGGTGATTTGTTTCTCCATATATATTTTGATTACTCGTTAATATCTTATAAACACTATAAAAAACTGATATATATATATATATATATGTATAATTATCTTTATAGTTTTTAAATTATTAAAAAGTAAAGCTTTAACAAGAACATGTATATCTATTAATTCGTGTAGACAAAACTGGTAATTTTGATATTAGATTTGTAATCATGAATCATCACATATAATAAATACTTTATAAGAAAAATGTCTTATCTTTGTTCATGACTGAATCATCTGAAAGTGTTTTTACTTTTATATGAATATGTACGTCTAATTCCCAATTTACAACTTTTTTAGGTAATCGTTTTTAAATAAAACACATTCATACTATGCGTAAATTAAGATCCAATGGGGTTCAAACTTGTAATTGTCAAAAAAAAAAAAATCTCGAAAATATCCTATCAACTTGTAAACGTTGATTACTCGAGTTTTTTTTTTTTTTTTTTTTTTTCAGCTATTGATGATTGGTTAAATTTAATAGCTGAAAAATTTACAAATGTTTCTGAACTTTTTTTCCTGACTACTGAATCAACTAGTGTGATCGGTCTTACAAGCTTACCGGTGTATGTTCATATAAACATAAATCTATATCCATCATGACTAGTTAGGACATACTAATACAAAACATACTGTTTTCTTAAAAGGTTTCAAAAAGAACATGCGTATCAATATCACCAAACGAATCTAATAAATAATACGACCATCGGATATTATATTGCTATTTGACGATCAGCGGTCAATTAAAGAAGTAGGAATTGTTTAGTTTAATCTAAGCGTAGTGATATTTGATACTTCGAGTAACATCAACGCAGGAGAAGAAACGCTGCAGGATATGAAGGTGTAAAATGGTTAAAATTTCAACAATTTTTGTTAATGGCTAACGCGTTTAATACGAGTTTATATCAATTTTCTTGATTTAATTATTAAATGTCTATTATTGACATATATTAGGACTCCATTTCTTTTTCTATACAATATATATCTAGGTCTAATAAAGTCGATCTCTATTGTAGGTATTTTTTGGTAGAAATCTCTATTATAGGTATGTAACCAAGAGATTTGAACTTTGCGATTATATAATAATCTTGATATGCACAATTTGGTTTTAAATATTTTCTAGCTTGCAAAATTTTAATCTTTTTAGCGGCAACACCAAACCACAAAACGTGACAATTGCAGCCACGACCTTACCGCCTCAAACGGTTAATTAATTTGTTCAAATATGTAACTAAAGGGAATTGGTTTATTTGAAAAACGTCTCATTCAATAGTTGGTAGAGATAGTTCTAAAAGATCACATTACTTCTCTATCACACAGTGTAGAAAGTGAAAACTTATGCAACACTTCAGGTAGAGAGAGAAAGACAGTGATAGCTTAGTTATAATTAAAGACCCCCAAAATCCAAATAGAATCTTCTCTTAATAAAGTATTAAAAAAAATATTCACAACAAATAAAAAGCAAATTTCCTTTTGCATCACTAGAGCTTTTGTCTGTTTACATTTATGTGCCTATATATATGTGTATATATAAGCCTAGAGAATCCGCCATAATCAGAATACTCGAAGTCTTTAGTGATCTCAACATAAACAAGACAAAACGCTTTTGTCTCTTTCTCTAAATCTACGAGGAACCAAGAGAGGATAAAACAAATAGAATAATCTTATAAATCTTGCATATAAGAAGAAGATTCAAGTAAGTTTCTTGATTTTTGATCTTCGATATGTTACAAAATCGCATATATAATCACAAATATTTTCACTTTCGGTTATTAATAGAACAAATATGTTTTCATATATTGCATTTTTTTTTCTCGGAAACTATGTTAACTTATTTGACGTATGGAATTTTTTCTATATGTTGTTCATTTTTTCTCTCCTTTTTAAATAACTTTTCATTGAATATAATGGACAAATGGGAAGATTAGAAGATGGGAAGTAAAAATGATGATATATAAGTTCATTCAACAACTGTGGAAAGTTAATTAGTATTTTGAAACCATGCATGTAAGTAATTTTGTTTTTGTTTTTGTTTTTGTCAATTAACCAAGTAATTTTGTTTTTTATTATCATTTAATAAGTATATAGTTTAGTTATGAGTAATCAAACGTAACTTTTTTCATAATGAAATGGATCAAATATACTTAGTCATAATTGCTTTTTTTTTTTTGCTTTTTTTTTATACATAGACATACTTGAATACTTGATTTCACATTAGTTCCATGCATATCTTTCTAAGTACCGATGATAAAGTATGTGTTACAAATTGCGACATTGCAGAAATTATAAAGATAAAAAGATAAAATGGAGAGTCTCTCACACATTCCTCCCGGTTATCGATTCCATCCGACCGATGAAGAACTCGTTGACTATTATCTCAAGAACAAAGTTGCATTTCCGGGAATGCAAGTTGATGTTATCAAAGATGTTGATCTCTACAAAATCGAGCCATGGGACATCCAAGGTATGTATGCATTCCAATTTCCAACATTCGGTTTCGATTTCATTACTTAAACCATAATATAGACATAAACTAGTTTTTTTTTTTGGTAGGAAGACATAAACTAGTTTTTGAAAGTCAGACTCTTTTAATTCAAAATAAATTGGTAATAATGTTGTTTTTTCAACAATGTTTTTTTTTGTGTGGAAAATATAGAGTTATGTGGGCGAGGGACAGGAGAAGAGAGGGAATGGTATTTCTTTAGCCACAAGGATAAAAAATATCCAACTGGGACACGAACCAATAGAGCAACGGGCTCTGGATTTTGGAAAGCAACGGGTCGAGACAAGGCCATATACTCGAAGCAAGAGCTTGTTGGGATGAGGAAGACTCTTGTGTTTTACAAAGGTAGGGCTCCGAATGGTCAGAAGTCCGATTGGATAATGCACGAATACCGTCTTGAGACGGATGAAAATGGACCACCTCATGAGGAAGGATGGGTGGTTTGTCGCGCTTTCAAGAAGAAACTAACCACCATGAATTACAACAATCCAAGAACAATGATGGGATCATCATCAGGCCAAGAATCTAATTGGTTCACGCAGCAAATGGATGTGGCTAATGGTAATTACTATCATCTTCCTGATCTAGAAAGTCCAAGAATGTTTCAAGGCTCATCATCATCATCATTATCATCATTACATCAGAATGATCAAGACCCTTATGGTGTCGTACTAAGCACTATTAATGCAAACCCAACCACAATAATGCAACGAGGTGATGGTCATGCTATCACCAACGATGATGACCATATGATCATGATGAACACAAGTGCTGGTGATCATCATCAATCAGGATTACTAGTCAATGATGACCATAATGATCAAGTGATGGATTGGCAAACGCTTGACAAGTTTGTTGCTTCTCAGCTAATCATGGGCCAAGAAGAGGAAGAAGTTAACAAAGATCCATCAGATAATTCTTCGAATGAAATATTTCATCATCTCTCTGAAGAGCAAGCAACAATGGTTTCGATGAATGCCTCTTCCTCTTCTTCTCCATGCTCCTTCTACTCTTGGGCTCAAAATACACACACGTAAGACCAATTCTCAAAAGTGCGTGTAAATCCACACGCCTATATATAATTAATTGAGGCTCATGATGCTTATTGATTACATATCATACATATATGTCTTAACGATTACTGATTATTATTTTATACGAAAATTGTTTATTTATTATGGTGTAACTTTATAGTTTTATGAGATATATAAATATAAACTTTATAATTTTTTCTAATGATAAGAGTAACAGGGAGTAGTAGATATAAAGCAGAACCAAAGCATAAGCAATTTGACAAAACAGAGTCTATGAGTTTAGGAATACAAAGGGATTACATAAAAGTCATAAACTGATAAACACAAACACTCTAAGAAGACACACGAGACAAGATTTGAGAGATGAGACTGATGAAAGACACCAATCCCTTCTTCAAGCCACTCTCATTATTAGTTTTTCTGCATAATTAGAAACATTGAAAACAGTAAGCAGACTAAAGAGACTAATTAATTATTCCCAGACACAAACACAACAAAACAGCCTCTTGAGTCACAAACACACAGTTCCATCATTCTTCTTCTGTTTCAAGCATCTGCACGATCTGAGTCACTCCGTCTGCAATTTCTTTGCGGATCAAACTGTCTGGCATATCGAAGGTCCTTCTTCTCATCGACAATGATTTCCCCTGCGGTTGCGGGTCTACCACATCTAACATTGCTTCGAGCTCATCCACCATTGATCTCTTCGCTCCTCGAACCATTACATCAACTCCCTGATACCAACACACACAAAAGTTCCACGGTTGTTAACACTCAATACCTTAAAAGTTAAAACCTTTTGAGCTTAGTCTAATTCTAAATGTGATATGATGATTTGCAAAAACAAAGGCATGTACTAGAAGTTCTAGAATGTGATTGACCAGATTGAGGCTTAATAGCCATAAACCCTCTGAATTGAACACCAAGATATACCTCTATGGCATCAACAGTGAGGAGGAGCACAATGATCTTTTCTGAGAATTTCTGGCGCTCCTCTGCATCACGAGAAATCAGGCGACGGTAGCTAAAGTTGTGGAATGAAGCTCTTAGCTCCTTCAGTTTAGTCTTTGCAATAGCTAGATCACGAAGAGCACGCAATGCTTTTGACCGCTGAATCAAATAAGCTCTGAAAGACCTCTGGATCATCACAGCGGCATATTCAGGCGACATTTCCTTGTTCTTCCCCTTCTTGGCCCTGACTGCTCCATTTCTTCTGGAAAACGCCTTTATAACCACACAACCATTAAAAGAACATCAAGCTTTGGTTAAAAATGACATCCAAAGACATATCTCACTAAGTCTATGTATAAAACTTTATAATCACTCTGTTTTGCTAACCTTATTACCATCACTTAAACTACATAAAGGTTTCGACTTTAGAAGACACCAAACTCAACATCAGTTCAAGACCATGCCTATCGCTATCAAAATCAAACCACTCGTCTCAACCAAACTTTTTATGACAATGACTGAAGCAGAGTAAAAAAAACAATATTCAATTTACCTTCCTGAGAACAACAGCTTTATGTTCTTCCAACTCATCTTCTTCTTCTTCCTCCTCTTCAATCGCTACAACACGCGTTTTCTCCTTCTTCTTGCTCTTCTTCTCTTTCTTCTCTTTCTCCTCATGTTTCTTTTTCTCGCTTCCAGTAGAAGCCTTGATGATGTAAGTATGCGAAACCTCTCCATTCTCCCTCTCACTCTTCACCTCCGTAGTCCAATTGTAACTCTTTTTCTTCTTCTTCTTCTTCTTCTCCTCTTCAGCAGCAGCGATAGCTTTCGCTTTCGCCTTCTCCTTCTTCAAAGCAGCTAGCTTTAATCCTTCCTCATCCTTCTTCCCTCCTTTGATCTCAGTCGTCCATTTATACTTCCTCTCTCCCGGACCTTCAATCTCCGCTTCCCATTTGTACTTCTTCTCCGTCAATCCATCCATCTCCGCCTCCACCTTGTACTTCCTCCCCGGTGGTCCTTGAATCTCCGCTTCCCATTTATACTTCCTCTCACCACTCCCCTTAATCTCCTTCGTCAATGTGTACTTCCGGTCACAATCACGGGTCTTAGGACTAACCAGTTTATCAAACTTAGATTCCAAATCAGAAACACGGTCACATAGATACTTCAATGGATATTCCGGCTCCAATCTCCGGCGAATCACCTTGTACTTGCAAGAGGACGGAGATTTCTCAATCTGAACCAGATCCGTCACGGTTTCGAATAGATCGAGTGGACTAGGTGATGAAAACTCGAAGAGATCTTCAACATCTTCGTCGATGAAGGAAGGAAACCCTAATAACAATGATGAAGGTTCAACAATGGAGGTTTCACGGACGATGAGAGGTGAACACGTGTACGGATCGATGAGATCGAGTCTACGGAACCAACTCATTGTGTTTGTTTAAGTGTTTTTGACTCGGGAGTTTGTGGACTCAGCGAATCAGGTCACGAGTTATAAATAAGAGCTTTGACAGTGTAATAATAAAAGCTCTTTTGGATTGGTAGTGATGATGACTTTGGAATATATGACCTTTTAATTAGACATTTCATTAAAGTGATAGTATTAAAGTTAAGAAAGAAGAAGAAGAAGAGGACAAGTTCTTGAGTTTAACGATGAGCTAATTGACAAAACAAGTAAGAACGGTCAGAAAGGGTGGGCCTTTAAGGGTAAATTTGACATTTACAAATCGGAAATTCCGGTTTGGCCATTTCAATGCCATTGCAAATTATATAAAATATAGTACTAAACTTATTGTATTAGCAATTAAAAATACTAGTAAGCAGTAATGTTTTTCATTAATCGCGTGATAAATTGGTATGAAAATTCTTTATTCGACGTATGAATTGATTTTGCTATGGCCAACCGGTCCGGTTCGATGAATAGATGAAGCGGATATTGAAGATAACCGTGTTTAAGTGAAAAAAGGACGAAATTAACCCTGAAACGTGTGAATTATTACGTCGACAAGAGAATCTTTCGGTGGGAGTACAACCTGGTAAAAGATGGCACGTGGGGCCTAGTTTCTCCCACGTGAGCCACACCAAACAATCTTACGTTATTTTGAATGAGTTTCTCACTAGTCACTACGCCAAAAAATGCCAAGACACTCGAAACAAACAAAAATCCATTAATCATATCGAAAGCCAAAAATCTACTGAGAGTAACATAATAATCATTGTAATTTAACTATTCCCATCATAATCGTAACAAGTAGTTTAATGACAACGACGAAAATATGATACCAATTTTAAGTAGGAGTGAGAAAAATGGTTTCCTCGTTCATTTGATCACGAAGATAACCATAGAAACTAACCATACTCGCAACAAAACCAACTATACCGAAACTAACCAAACCCCTAAACCGCTTCTTCTTCATCTTCTCGGTTTTTCTCCTCGCCAACTTCTCTTCTAATGACGCATCTTGATATTCTTCATGTAACGATGCAACCAACGAGCGAACCAAACCGGTCTCATCAACATTGACAACACCACCACCACTTTCCAAACTATGCATGTCAGGTTCGTTGATTTGACCGGTCAATTCCTTGGAAGCCTCTTCAAGTTGGGTTAACCTCTTAGCCATGCAACGAAGTTTAAGTATCTCTTCTTCATCATCGTCCTTAACCGACAAGATCTCCGCCGTTAAAAGGGTATGCGTGAAAAGAAACCGGAGTTTAAATTCCCGGGAAGCATTAGGATCACCATTGCCGGAACCGAGTTCTTCTAGCAAACACTCAAGTTCTTCGAGTTTCTTCTCCAAGATTGTGTTTGCCTTCGCCTTCGTTGTCTTCATCCTTTTCTTAAACATTTTATTTCTCTCCCATTTTCGAAAGGTTTTAAACAGTTAAAAATAACTTCACGTAGTTGGGTGACGACGGTTAATGTGAAATTACACGTATTATATAACTGTCTAAGGCCAAGTTACGTGGCCCTATGAAAAAATCCTATTTAATAAAATTTGAAAGTTTCTCTCAACGTCGGTACTTATAGTTTTGCTTCCTCGACGATATCGATTTCCACAATACCACGGATATCATCAAAGTATAAATGTATAATAAAATTGTAATGTTTTTGATACCATCAGACTTTATAAATGCTAGTACTAAAAAGGATGTTACAAGAGAAACTACTACTCTCTCCGTTTCTTTTTATTTGTTGTTTTAACCAAATACACAAGAATTAATGCATATACTTTTTTGACAAAAGTATTATTAAAATATATTTAAAATCAATCAATTATTAGAAAATACAAAATATAATTGGTCACACAGATTTTAATAAAGTTAAAATTAATTTAAAAGTGTCAAAACAACAACTATTTTGAAACAAAATAATTCTTCCAAAACAACAAACAAAAATAAACGGAGGGAGTATTATTTTTTTGATATTATCACATCATTTCTTAGTTAATTTTTTATATAAGATTTAATCAAAATGATCTGTTTCTTCTGTTTCCATAAAAGAGAAGATTTAATCATTTTAAGTTACTAAAGAAAATATAAACAATTTCACGTTACCGATCAATTGAGAAGACCGAAGATGATAAGAAACTTCTGAATGGTGTGGAAGGTTTTGGGAACTGTTTCCAAATTTCAATTTCCCGCTCCTTGTGCTCCCAAATCCAAATGCCCTCGCCCCTCGTTTTCAAAATCCCAAATCGAATCCTAATTTATCTTTTCTCAAAAAAGAACCAAAAAATTGACTTGGGATCCCGTCTTCTGCTTCTCTTGTAACGTTTCAATTTCATTTACTTTCGATCCTAGATTCCAATTTCGTAATCCGGTTCCTGGATTTAGCTTCTCTACTCGCTTTTTTTTGTTCCTAGGGTTTGATTGCTTTTTCCATCAGCGGAAATTTTGGGGAATAAGAAAGGAAGATGCATATAAAAGAGATATGCTTGGAGGGTTTCAAATCGTATGCGACGAGGACGGTGGTTTCTGGTTTCGATCCACATTTCAACGCGATAACGGGTCTGAATGGGTCGGGCAAATCCAACATCCTCGATTCCATCTGTTTCGTTCTGGGTATCACTAATCTTCAGCAGGTTCGAGCTGCTAATCTACAAGAGCTCGTCTATAAGCAAGGACAAGCTGGGATTACTAAGGCGACTGTGTCGGTTACATTTGACAATTCCGAGAGACACAGGAGTCCTCTCGGTTACGAGGAGCATCCGGAGATAACTGTGACTAGACAAGTAGGTTCTTTGTTTCTCTTTTGTCTTTTTAATTGCTCTCAAGTAGATAGCTTTTCGTTACCATTTGCAATTATTGATGAAAAAGAGATATCAATTTATGAATTAATCAAAATTTGAAGCTTTAACTTGGAATTGCGAATCTCTTTCCTGAAAACTATGTTTGTTTTTCTTAGGGTTACAATTAAGCATCAGAAAATTAGTAAAAATTTGTGATGGATAAGAATAAAGCGAGGGGTTTTGAGTTTTAACTTCATAAACAATGCTATGAGGTTATGGTGAAATGGTTCCTTTGTTTGCTCACTGTGATCTTTTCATTTGTTTATCTTTTTGGTTTTCCAAAGATTGTAGTTGGTGGTCGAAACAAGTATTTGATAAACGGGAAGCTTGCACAACCAAGTCAAGTCCAGAATCTTTTCCACTCGGTACAGCTTAATGTCAACAATCCACACTTTCTTATCATGCAAGGGCGTATCACTAAGGTCTTAAACATGAAACCTCCGGAGATCTTATCTATGCTTGAAGAAGCTGCTGGAACAAGAATGTATGAAAACAAGAAAGAGGCTGCACTGAAAACGCTTGAAAAAAAGCAAACCAAGGTTGATGAGATAAATAAGCTCCTAGATCATGAAATACTGCCTGCTCTGGAGAAGTTGAGGAAAGAAAAATCACAATACATGCAGTGGGCTAATGGTAACGCAGACCTAGATCGACTAAGGAGATTCTGTATTGCCTTTGAATATGTTCAAGCAGAGAAGATTAGAGACAATGCTGTTCATGGAGTTGGAGAAATGAAGGCAAAACTCACTAATATTGACGAGGAAGCAGAAAAGACACAGGAAGAAATACAGGAAATCGAGAAACAAATAAAAGCTCTGACTCGGGCAAAGGAAGCCAGCATGGGGGGAGAAGTGAAAACTCTGTCAGAAAAAGTGGATTCACTGTCTCAAGAAATGGCACGCGAGTCATCTAAACTTAATAATAAGGACGACACCCTTCTGGGAGAAAAAGAGAATGCTGAAAAGGTTAGAGACAGGACTAAATTGTTTTTTGTTGTCAGAACTGTTAAAGATTCTCAGCTATTTCTGACGTCTATAACTTCCTCCTACGTGGTGTTGCTAGATTGTTCGCAATATAGAAGATTTAAAGAAATCCGTAAATGAGAGAGCCGCTGCTGTGAAGAACTCTGAGGAAGGAGCAGCAGACCTAAAACGAAGGGTCCAGGAACTCACCACCACATTGGAAGAGTGTGAAAAGGAACACCAGGTAGTACCACTAAGAAACATATCTCTATATCATGATAACTGCCGAATAATATCCATTTGTTTTATGTTAATTGGGTTTTTGTTCCTTGATTATTAGGGCGTACTAGCTGGTAAGAGTAGTGGAGATGAAGAAAAATGCCTAGAAGATCAACTACGGGATGCAAAGATTGCTGTTGGAACAGCAGGTACAGAGTTGAAACAGCTGAAAACCAAAATAGGACACTGCGAAAAGGAGCTAAACGAGAGAAAGTCTCAGTTAATGTCAAAACGTGAAGAAGCCGTTGAAGTGGAGAATGAACTTGGAGCTAGGAAAAATGATGTGGAACGTGTAAAAAAGGCACTTGAATCTATTCCTTATAATGAGGGTCAAATGGAAGCTTTGGAGAAGGTTAGCATGGTCAATTGAGTCGATTTTGTCTACTTCTACCTAAAGTATACATCTCTGACTGAAATATTCGTTTAGGACCGCGGTTCCGAACTTGAAGTTGTGCAAAGGCTAGAAGATAAAGTGCGTGGTTTATCAGCTCAATTAGCAAATGTTCAGTTTACATACCGCGATCCAGTGAGGAACTTTGACCGATCTAAGGTGAAAGGTGTGGTCGCAAAACTAATCAAAGTAAAAGATAGGTCCTCAATGACAGCGTTGGAGGTAGATTGAATATCTTATCATTACACAATACACATTGTTTGATTTCCAATTGTCTAAAGTCACTTTGTTTCTTATTTTCAGGTTACTGCTGGTGGGAAGTTGTATAATGTTGTTGTAGACTCAGAAGATACTGGAAAACAGCTCCTTCAAAACGGCGCTCTTAGGAGAAGAGTTACAATTATACCTCTGAACAAAATCCAGTCTTACGTTGTTCAGCCTAGAGTGCAGCAAGCGACTGCTAGATTGGTATGTAGATCTCTTGTTTGGTACTTTCAAATTTAATCTCTTTGTTTTCATTTTCTTTGTTAATTTTCGATTAATATTTTCAGGTTGGAAAGGAAAATGCAGAACTGGCACTTTCTTTAGTCGGTTATAGTGATGAATTAAAGGTACCCAACCGCATATAGTAACAAGAATCTGATACATAATCCTCTATTTTTTTCAAGTTTTCAAGAGTACATAAGTCTCTATGCATATCATGCATGAGCTTTAATTTTAATATAATTTCACGTTCAAGTTCATATTTGTTTGAATCATGGTATTTTGCAGAATGCCATGGAGTATGTTTTTGGCTCCACTTTTGTTTGCAAAACTACTGATGCAGCAAAGGAAGTAAGTCTTTCCCAAGCATTTAGTATCATATGTGGTAATGTATTTTGATTGTCTAAGCTTAATTTTTAGTAACTCTTGACGGGTCACATCTGATTATCTATTCTAAATTTTTATCACTGTTGGTGGGTTATAAGTGCAACATCTACCTTGATTTCTGTCACACTGTCTTCGCTACTATTTGATAGATTTAATTTATTGCATTTTCCTACAGAGTTCAGTGTTCTGTGTGCCCCTCATTGTTTCTTCTGCAGGTTGCTTTTAATCGGGATATTCGGACTCCAAGTGTCACACTTGAAGGTGATATTTTCCAGCCAAGTGGTCTTCTTACTGGTGGGAGTCGCAAGTATGTCTTTCTTTCTTGGACCCTTAGATTTCTACTGACAGTCATTTCCTTGATTCCTTGCGAATGTGGTTCAGAAATGCCTAAAACTCAAGGATAAAAGCATTTTGTTCATATTTATTCCTTTGCCTTAGGGGTGGAGGTGATCTCCTTAGGCAACTTCATGACCTAGCAGAAGCTGAATCAAAATTACAAGGACACCAAAAAAGGTTGGCTGACATTGAAGCGCAGGTAAACCCCTTACGCTATTCTTCCGCAATAGAACTAAATGTATTTTGGAATTTAACAGGGGTGCAAGCCATATTTTGAAATTACTAAGAAACGGATAAGGCAGTAGCTTAGTAAAGCTCTCTGATTGTTCTCTTTAGACTCCTCATGTCACAAGTAATAAAGTGCTTACAGTATTTTAAACCTAAACTGCTAGTTTATCTTGACATCACAGATCAAAGAGCTTCAGCCTCTTCAAAAGAAATTCACGGACGTTAATGCACAGTTGGAGCTAAAAACGTATGACTTGTCCTTATTTCTGAAGAGGGCTGAACAGAATGAGCATCACAAGGTTTATATCTCCATCTTCTGCCTATATCTTTCAAGATTGTCAGTTTCGTTGCTTTTTCTTGGTACTTGAAGCACATATATTTATACTTTCCATCTCCTGTTGTATATATAGCTTGGTGAAGCAGTAAAAAAGCTTGAAGTAGAGCTTGAAGAAGCGAGATCCCAAATCAAAGAGAACGAACTTGCTTACAAAAATTGTGTTGCTGCTGTTTCCACACTAGAGAATTCCATCAAAGACCATGACAAAAACAGAGAGGGGAGACTCAAGGACTTGGAAAAAAATATTAAGACCATCAAAGCTCAAATGCAGTCAGCTTCCAAAGATTTAAAGGTATTCTAGATCTTTCAGTCGAATACTTACATGCCATTGGACTTCTTGAATCCATTTTTCTCTTCCTTGTCCTGGGTTATCCAGTTTTATCATGGAAAGATTGCCTTCTTTTCAATTCACTGTGACTTTATCTCTGGTTCGTCATGCTCATAGATTCATGAAAATGAAAAAGAGAAGCTTGTGATGGAGGAAGAAGCGATGGTGCAAGAACAATCATCATTGGAGAGCCAGTTAGCTTCATTGAAAACCCAAATTAACACTCTGACTTCGGAAGTGGACGAGCAGCGGGCCAAGGTGACTGTTGTTTTGCTACTCTTGGTGAAATTTGTTGAAAATAGAGAAATATATCATGTTAAGATATTATTCCTCTGCAGGTTGATGCCTTACAGAAGATTCATGATGAGTCTCTTGCCGAGCTCAAGTTGATACATGCAAAGATGAAAGAATGCGATACACAGATAAGTGGTTTTGTCACTAAGCAGGAAAAATGTCTGCAGAAGCTTAGTGACATGAAGCTTGAGAGAAAGAAATTGGAAAATGAGGTACTTACTGTCTTGTCTTTTTGTCGTGTCTAGGTTTTGCAAAGCTACAAGCCATGCTTGTTTCTTCCTTACTACCAGTCTGATTTATGTTTCTCTTGCACTTTTATACAAAAATGCTATCAGTCATATAAACTAGTCTTGCCTATTAAGAGTTTCTGCCTTGGATTTCCTTAGAATTTTGAAAGTTCAGTAATTGCGTCAAACGTCTCATTGTGCTGTTGGGTATGGTGAGGTAAGTATAATTGGATATTAAAAAAGATGACTTTCTTGTAAATGTGATTGTGATATAAAATTGAATTGGAGAAGTTAGGTACCTTTTATTTGTTGGTAAGAAGTTCTACAAGAATATACATTTCATGAGAACTTTCTCTTCCACTTTATTTATAGGTAGTAAGGATGGAGACGGATCACAAGGATTGTTCCGTGAAGGTAGACAAACTTGTTGAAAAGCATACATGGATAGCATCTGAAAAGCAACTTTTTGGAAAAGGAGGGACAGATTATGATTTTGAATCTTGTGATCCGTATGTAGCCAGAGAAAAACTTGAAAAGCTCCAGTCAGATCAATCAAGGTATGTGTATGTGGATTGACATTTTTATCTCTATGCAACATATATTATCCTCACGTTTTTGGAGTGGATATCAATATAATATATTAACATATCGTCTTCTTTTTTTCCTGGTTGTTCATTTCCCTCATGAAGCTTGGAAAAAAGAGTAAACAAGAAGGTTATGGCTATGTTTGAAAAAGCAGAAGATGAATATAATGCTCTGATATCGAAAAAAAATACAATCGAGGTTAGTTATTGAGAGAAGAGGGACTAATTTATTTCGATAGCTTCATGTGCATTACTAATGGAAAGTTTTTCGTTTTACCTAGAACGACAAATCCAAAATCAAGAAAGTGATTGAGGAGCTCGACGAGAAGAAGAAAGCAACCCTGAAAGTTACTTGGGTAAAAGTTAACCAGTGAGTTGCCTCAAATTGTAAACACCGAGTCTGTGATGTTCCTCTCTATATTCTCTGAGGCTTATGATCTAATTCAGTTTCCTCTGTTAAACCATTGTGTATTAGGGATTTCGGATCAATCTTTTCAACTCTACTACCCGGGACCATGGCAAAACTAGAACCTCCTGAAGGTGGTAGCTTCCTTGATGGTCTTGAGGTGCGTGTTGCCTTTGGGAAAGTTTGGAAGCAGTCTTTATCAGAACTCAGCGGAGGGCAAAGATCTCTTCTTGCGCTATCGCTAATCTTGGCATTGCTTCTATTCAAACCAGCTCCTCTTTATATATTAGACGAGGTATATCTTGGCTTTTCAGTTTGACATTTCTCAGTTTCTGCTATAGCTAAATACATTTCTCAGTTTCTGGAGGAGTGGCATACTATGGTTTGGTTATGATTCTGATATGGAGCACTGATTCACATAACAATCTGAAGATGAAAAGAGGAAAACAAAAAAAAGCTCATGATTTAGTTTGATTCAGGTTGATGCAGCTCTTGATCTCAGCCACACTCAGAACATAGGAAGAATGATAAAATCTCATTTCCCTCATTCGCAGGTCTTAATCTCTATCTCAAGCCTTAATTACTCTTTATGTTGTTTGCTTAAAATCCAATTTGGGTCTTAAAACCATCTCTGCTTTTTACATTCGATTCTTAACAGTTCATAGTGGTTTCGCTTAAAGAAGGAATGTTCAACAATGCCAATGTTCTTTTCCGGACAAAGTTCGTTGATGGAGTTTCAACAGTCCAACGGACAGTAACAAAGCAGACCAAGTGATATGCTTATACGTCATTAGATCAATACATTCCAAAACCTATCCATTACTATGCAGAGATTTTTTATCCCATTCGGATTTGTATTTGTGTATGCATTGTTTATATTTAGGTCGAAAGCTTACCTTATGGCTTAAGCTTTAGGTTTTCGTGAAGAGATTCAGTTTAAGTTTAATGTTAGTGTATTATCTCAGTTTCTGCTACTCATCTATTGGCCTGCTGCTCATCTGTTCTTGCACCATTGCTTCTTCCTCCATCAAAACAGTGCTCTTAGGAGAAGAGTTACAATACAGAATGTCCTTAGTCGATCTAGTTCTGCGTTACCGGTTAGCCCACTGCAAGTTTTTTAAACCAAAAGGATACCAAAGGAAAAGGTCACAGTGAGCAGCAAACAAAGGAACCATTTCACCATAACCTTATAGCAACATTTAACACAACTATGTACAAAGAAAGAGACATTTCCTGAGTTAGATCCGCTAAACCCACCATGATGGCCTTGTTCGTTTGGCAGTCGCTGGCGACAGCGAGCACCGATCAAGATTTTCAATCACTAAATTTTTCACAATCTCTAGCGATTAGTCCCTATGATTGGTCAGTGGATCTCAAACAAACATACAAGAAAATAAATTAAATTAAATTAATAGAATAAAATTGATATTAATTAAATTAAACTAAAATTAAATAAAATTAAAATTAAAAAAAAATAAAATAAATTAACTAAATAAAATAATGTTTAATTTAAAATAAATATATAAGTATATTAATAATAGTAGTATAGATATATAATATAAATTATTTTTTTAAAATTTTTTAAAAATATATAATATGTATAAAATTTTTAAGAAAAATTTAAAAATATTTATGTTAAAAATTATAGCTACAGTTAAACGAACAACACACATTATCACTGATCGCTGTTGCCAGAGACTGATAAACGAATAAGACGGATAGATGTGGAAACCATAATGAGGATCAAAAGATCAATAAAGAAATTTTGTACTTTTGTCTTCTATCATCCGGCAACATAAAGTACACTAATATAGGAATCCATAGTACCAGTGTTTTGCTTTGAAGAGCGACGGAAATCAGAGCCGCCATAGAATCTTTGCGCTGATCTTGGTAACTGGTTTAACCTATTTTACTATACTTAAATACTAGGAAAATAATGGAAGAATAAAGTCCATAATTTCTTTATTGATCATTTGGATCGAGATGTCTGCCAAGAAGGCCAAGATGCCAGTTGACGCCATGATTATGATCCAAAGAAATGACAAAGGAATCTTTATCTTTCTTCTGCCTTCATCTGACCAATACCCCAGAATGAAACAGTTAGCAACCCCAGTCGCAACGGCCATGCCACCTATACGATATCCACGTTCTTCGACCAAAAAGCCAAAAACCATAGGAAGTACTCCGCCGATGCAGTATGAGACTATCATAGAAGGTTAAGTGGAATCTATCTTAGTAAATTTCTTTTTCTCTGTACATAGTTGAGTTTGCGATATTTATAGTCAATCGAGTTTTTTGTACAAGTGTTGAACAAACTGAATCAATAAAAATGTAATAAGCTCATTAGCTGCATATTGGCTGCAATATGAGTATCGCTTCTAAACCCATATTGATGAGTGTCACTTCTAATCGAACTTATTATTGTGATTTCGCGTCTAAAAGCTTTGTAACTGACATATTGAAATAAAAATAAATAAAAAATAGAAACAAAAGTATGAAATATTCACGTCTAATGGGTAGTAAAGCCGGTTTAGTATGGTTCGGTTCTTTTAGATTGTATCGAGATATTATGGATTGTTAGAAATATTTTTTTTTTATTTTTAAGACCTTTTTATTTCTTCAATTCAAAATTCAAAAGTCAAAACCATCAACTATCACAATGCATTTTGTCATGCTGATATTTATGTTTTAACGGTCACAAATTTAATAACAACCAACAGAAAGATACATTTGATCTAATTTGTTTCAATTTTTTAAAAAGAAAATTATCCAACTTCTAGCATGAATCACGAAAAGGGTGATAGATTATATTTTATCACATTGGTAGGAGAAATCACGTTTAAAGGAATTAGATAACAGAGAAACATTTTCGTTATCGAATTTATAAATTGTGAGAGGTCAATATATAGATGAAAAATATATTAAATTAAAATAGGAGTAAGCGGTAGTTGACATTTAATTCTAGTTTACAAAGCAAAGAGTTATACTAATAGGACTACTGAAAAATTCCCAACTGACTAAGAAAATAATAATAAATCACATGGAAAAAGATTTGTGAAATCTTTTGGCGGTGCACTAGAAAAGCAGGAACATGACTGTCTTATGTTGTAAAATACTAAATGAACCAACTTTACATTTAATTTTATTTATTTTAATTATAAGGTTTATCCTCTCTAGAGATTAGACAATTACAATTCAATTGTCAACGCTTAATTCATATGTAATTTGGTTAGTAAGCCAACGGTCGCTTGCATGCAGTCGCATTCGATTTGACTTCCACTCACTTTGAAATTTTTATTCAAATCAAATCATTGACAAGTAATCGTATGTCAAACCGCCCTTTCTAACATCTTATTAATTGTATACTATTAATAAAACGAATACTTTGATCCTAATAAACGCCTCTTCGTATGTGGATGTGATTCTAATAATATATTATTCATACTATAAAATCAATAATCTATTCCTGCTGACATGATTGTTAATATGTTAAGTAGTATATCATGTAAATTTTTGATTGTTAATTTATCATCAATAACAATAAAACCATTTACGTGGAGATAATATTCGTTATGCTGTATGCAGATAGATTCATAGATATATCATATATGTTACTATGTTAGTGTCGAGTTTTTTTACTACTAATTCAATCGTTGATTCATTAATAACTCTTATAAACTCTCCACATTGTAAAAAGAGTTTGATTTTGCACATGTGTCCGATATTTACCGGTTTAAAACAAAAGAAGAAAACATGCATGGTCTTTTGTCCATGATGAATCGGAGTATGATCTTTAATTTTCGTGAATCTTGTGACACTATATAGGTTAAATTAAACTCTTGAGTTGTCATTTATTACGGAAAATAATGCTAGACCATTACTTCAATTAAAAGTTAATGAGTAAAGACTAAACAGTTGACAAGCAATTAGCGTGTACAATGCCAGTGGAATATCAAGTTGCAGAATAAAAATGTAAGAACAACCATATTTTGGAAACACTCAAAACACTAATGTGGAAATTTATTGAGAGAAGATATCATCTTGAGGTTTGAGAGATAAGGATTTGGGTAGGCTAAGGAAATCCCAGAAGACATGGAAAACTCTCGTGCTTCGATACCTCCATAGTCCTTACCTTATTATATTTTAAAATTCTAAAAACATTAACTATCGTAATATTCCATAAATAGGTCATATATATTTCTACATATAATAATTGATGTCACAAGAAAATTGTTTCAGAAAGAAACAAAAAAAGTCAAGCTCGTTGACCTTTTAGTGGCCTATATAAACATATCATAGACGCAACAGAGAGTGGAAAGAGACTCATAAAAATTCGAGAGAGAGAGAAGAAATTAAAAGAGAAAATAAAGAGATAGAGAGAGATGAGGAGTGACATGGCACGTCTCAGGTGTGGGAAGACGATTCCATTGCTAGGAATGGGAACTTATTGTCCTAAAAAAGATCGAGAGGGCACCATCTCAGCCGTCCATCAAGCTATCAAGGTTCATTTTCATGTATTTTACTATGATTCTTGTTTATCACTTCTATACACATAATCTTATAAGATATTTCACCTGGAATGGATGCAGATAGGGTATAGACATTTTGACACAGCAAAGATATATGGATCAGAAGAAGCTCTAGGGACTGCATTGGGACAAGCTATCTCCTATGGAACAGTCCAAAGAGACGATGTCTTTGTCACTTCCAAGTTATGGTCTAGTGATCACCATGACCCTGTCTCTGCCCTCATACAAACTCTCAAGTAAGCTTCTCTCAACAAACACTCGCCTACGATATGAAGATTGAGAGATCGATGATCTCATGATGGTCACATTGTTTATGACTTATAGGACAATGGGTCTAGAGTATCTAGACAATTACTTGGTGCATTGGCCAATAAAGCTAAAGCCAGGAGTGAGTGAGCCTATACCAAAGGAAGATGAGTTTGAGAAAGACTTGGGGATTGAAGAAACTTGGCAAGGCATGGAGAGATGCTTGGATATGGGCTTGTGTACATCTATTGGTGTTAGCAACTTTTCTTCTAAGAAGATCTTCGATCTCCTCGATTTCGCCTCTGTCTCTCCTTCAGTTAACCAGGTTTGGAATCAACATTACTACCAAGATTCTTGTTGAAATATTCAAGACACTAAATATTTGCATATAAAGGTGGAGATGCATCCTTTGTGGAGACAAAGAAAACTAAGGAAAGTGTGTGAAGAGAACAATATCCATGTAAGTGGATATTCACCGATTGGTGGGCCAGGGAATTGTTGGGGATCAACGGCTGTGATTGAACATCCTATCATAAAGTCCATTGCTCTCAAGCATAATGCCACTCCTGCCCAGGTAAGTCCCTTCCTCTTTTGTTGATGCATGAAGAGGCTTGGTTGACTTATAACAGATTGTATCTATAAATGAAGGTGGCTCTAAGATGGGGAATGTCAAAAGGGGCGAGTGTGATCGTGAAGAGTTTTAATGGAGCAAGGATGAGAGAGAACAAGAGAGCCTTAGATATTAAATTGGATGATCAAGACTTATCACTCATTGACCATTTGGAGGAAAGGAAGATCATGAGAGGAGAGTTCCTTGTTAACCAAACCACAAGCCCTTACAAATCCATCCAACAACTTTGGGATGACGAGATTTAACTGATTAGGGTTCCACATCATTCACTTCAAAATGTAATTTCATCTTCACATTCTGTTTGCTTAATTATGGTCCTTTTCACATTTGGGTATATAAAGTCATTACAACATGAAAGAACGTTCTCCTGATTGATTGGATTCAATTCTTTTGGCACGAACCATTTCAAGTTCTCGGGGTCCTCTGCTAGAGCCAGAGGAACAAAACCGGCAAGACTGTTTTCCAACGTAAAAAAAAAAGACGATTGTTAGTAGCTAAACCGGTACCAGCTCAACTTGGTCTAATTCTAATTTCCAACCAAATTAATAGATTAATCATCTATTTAGTAAGTATTCATTATTATCTTCTTGACTTGATACAACCCGACCCGATCCGACTCAACAGTCTGGTTCTTGAGGGAGAATTTCACTTGGAAATGGGCCTTACACTATGGGCCACAGCAAAGTCAGCTTCCTTTGAACTTGAGTATCTCCTTGTCTATCTTATCATCCGATTTAAGGTTCTTTAGTTTTCCAAGAGAATACACAGATAGAGTCATGGCAGGTGCAATAGCAAGATATATGAAAAAGTATTCAACCGGAAGCAACGGTCTCTGGAATACAATCGGGTTAATTAAACACAGAGTGTACCCGTGAAAGCTAATCAAAAGTGACCATGAATTTGTGTATATTATGAGTTGGAAGTTTTTAACAAATGTTTTAAAAGAAGCAGAATCTCTGAATCACAATCAACTTTAATTTCGATATCAAGATTTATATTACCTCTGCGAGTTACTAGCTAGGTGATCTAAAAGTTGATGCGTTTCCTTAATTCAGACCGACATTTTCGTAGATATTGCAATCCAGGAAAAAAAATAATTCGTTAGACATATTTTTATGATTTCCTCTCCTCTGTTGCAGTCTGATATTCGCATCTTAATCAATTTCTTCATGCGCACTTAGAGACATTTGCTTTATATAATTATGCCATTGAAAAGTCTGATGTTGCTTTTAACCATGTGTAACTGGAGCGTTCGAACATGGTTTTAATTTTTTTTTTTTTTGACATAACATGGTTGTAATTCAAAATCAAAATTTTCGTTGATCTTTTTTAAGATATGAATATATATATATTGATAACCATAATTTTCCACCTTTTTAAAGCTGGAGCTTTCGAACGTGGTTCTAATTCAAAATCAAATATTTTGTTAACTTCTTTTTGAATATGAATATGAAATTCATCCCATAATTCTTTGACGCATATTAGATAGACTCTTTTAATTAAAATTATGCACAGGGCTTTCAAATAGTTATAGACTCTTTTGAGATTTGTAAGTTGAGATCCACAGCTCCACAGTAATGTGAAAGCGGCTTTAGTTGCTTTGCACTTTTATTCTTTCTCTGGAAAAAGATGATTGGTGGCTCTATTTTGCTTTATTTTCACCTTTTTTGAGTTTTTTTTTTCTTAATCGATTTTCATCTCTCTTTACCTGCCTTTTATATGATGTAACCAAAAAAAAAACACACTTTATCATCTTATTCAGTCATTACTCTATAAATTAAATTCATATGTATCGTCGTCATATTTGTAGTCTTGTAGATTATTATTTTACGTAAGATATAGCTGCTATATCATTGATGGTTAACAGTTATAAAATTCAATACTTACCGATCACTAGCCATTTACAAATAGATCATATTTTTTTGTTTAGCATGTTATATGTGTTGACCATAAATCATGCCAGAGTTTCTTCAAAATTGTAGTACTATCATTTTTTTTTCTTTCATAATTTATGGTCAAAAGTCAAAAAGACAAAAAGGTTGTCTCTTTTCTCGTTTTTTACACGGAGGAGTCAGGTCATCTTTAAAGGCGAAGTAGATGGATTACTTACACGTGTCATACTCGTAGAGGAGGCCATTCGTGTGGAAGCCTACTCACCCAAAGTTTTCCTTTTAATTCACTTTGTAAGTGGACTTTACCTTTTTCAACTTTGTCTATCTTTCTTCCAAACTTTTTTTTTTGTGTGATGAAAAATTCTTTCTTTTTTATAATTGATCAAAAACTTCTTTTCTATTTATGATGTGGTCTGTGTCGAATCCACTGGAGTCCTTTGTTATAATAAAAATTACAGAAATTGTTTGAAGCAAAAAATTCAATGACATTAAGATATCTGACTAACCGAGAAAAATGGTCTAACGTGGTTCGAAGCTGTCTAACACAAATCGGCTCTGGAAGGGCTAGATTAAAACTATTGTTAAGAAGAGTCTTCTTATTAAAAGCAAAATATATATAGTCAAACAAATAGTAAAGTATTTTTTGAATCAGATGATTGATGAGTTAAAAGTGATGGACGATAAAATACTGTTCATATCTGCATTCTTATATTATTCCAGATGTGGAGGAAAGAAAAGCATAATATTGTATTAAAAACTAGAGAATGCATGGTCCAATCTACTGAGAAATTCCAGACTTTATGATATATTTAATATTTTTGGGTCGGAAAGATAATATTGTCTATATTATGTAAAGAAAAAAAAAAAAGCAACGTGTTGTGCTCTTCACTTTCAGCACTAAAAAAAATACTCTGTCCCACATTATTAAGTGTTAAAAAAGAAACATAAAATAGTTTAGGATAATCACATTTGTGGCTAGTATTAGTTGAGCTGTCCAAAATATCTAAGTTGCTATCAGACACACAGACCAAAGTTCTGAAAATTAAATAAATTTGGGAACACAATGTGATACATCTTTTTCAGCATAAGTATTCAAAAAGGAAAAACAAGAAAACAAATGATTAAATTCTGACGTCTCGACGAGGGAAGGGACGGTCTATTTTTTTCATATTGTTATTCCTCGTTTTGATCTAAAAAAATCTTATACCAGGTTTCGTTCAGACAAGTGTTCGATAAAGTACATTAGTTTCATATGGTTGGTCAACAAATTATCCAATAACTAAATTTCTTAATCAATCTTGGGAATTTATTATCCAATAATACTATGTACTTTACAAAAAAAATAAAATAAAAATACTA
The DNA here is from genome assembly GCA_011420285.2 of Erysimum cheiranthoides. Taxonomy (NCBI): domain Eukaryota; kingdom Viridiplantae; phylum Streptophyta; class Magnoliopsida; order Brassicales; family Brassicaceae; genus Erysimum; species Erysimum cheiranthoides. The sequence goes on from CM022181.2 coordinate 18,457,483, forward strand.
CACATGAAAATTAAAATACAACACTCCATTAAAAGGGGCTTTAGTTGCTTATTGCAAAGAGATACATAAAACAAAAGAAAATCAGTTTAACGACAATTATAAAAACCCTGGCAAGAATTGATAAATCCTACTGTTTGTTTTGATTGATTTATTGCTTCATTATGTTTTGTGCTGTTTCATCGTGCCCACCCGCACCAGCGCACGATTATATTTATCGCATTAAAGAGGTCAAATTCAAGAAAAAGTTACTTCTCTGCATTATTATCTTATCTTACTTTACTTATCCACTCATGTGTAAAGTAAATAATATAGTACTCCCTGTGTTTCAAAATGTAAGATGTTTTAGAATTTTTTTTTGTTTCAAAATATAAGATGTTCTCTATTTTCTATATATGATTAATGACAAATTATTGAATTCAAGAAAAATAACTAAATACTATTGGTTTAGAGTTGTTGAAAATTGTAAATCATAAAAAAATAATGCATTTTAAATATGATTTCTTAATATGTGTGAAAATTTTAAAACATTTTACATTTTGAAACAGAGGGAATATACATTAAGAATCATATCTTACAACAGTTGTTTTTATATTTTACTGTTAGCTATAAAGTCTAAACATACTGTCAATTTGAATGCAAATAACTGTCAAAACGAACTTTTCTTCATCGTTATTTAATCATACAACAAAAAGCAAACTTAAAAGACTAAAAAGTGTATGGTACAAAAGCTATAAAGCTTCATGTAAGCTACGACGAAAGAAGAACAAGACAGATCTTTAATTATCTAACTTAATCTTCCAACACATCTATACAGACATATACGTATAGGTATATATCGTATGTATACAATCACATCTGTTCATGGAAATTGATTGATCTTGATAACGCAGCTGGGTTTGCACAAAGAACGAGAGAAGTCTCTGTTTCTTCTTTGTTAATAATCTTAACCTCTTTCTTCGAATCAAACCCTTTGAACATAACTTCGTTCTTGATCCCGAGTGTTGTCCATATAGAACTCTTTGCAGCTTCATTAGGATCATCAATTCTCAAAGTCTTAGGAACCAATACAGATCCATTCCTCTGTTTTCGCTTCATCGTCTCGTCTTCGTCTCTCGAATGCTTACCAAGAGTAGAATTAGGACTCGAATTAACCGGAGAAGACAACGTTGGCATGCTCCAATAAGGGTAAACCGGATAAAAACCGGGATTCCACGTGTACGGCCACGAGACTCCCGGAAAGCAATCCAAACCGTTGACAGTGTTGTTATTAGAGCACTCGTCATTGTTATCTATCCTAGCCACTAGCTTTGGATTCCCGAACCTATTATTCGAGACCTTTTGATCACCTCCGAGGCTGAAACTAAGGACCGGACCATTAGTCTCGGAGATGGTGACGTGGTGGTAATGTGAAGATGATGACGATAAGTTGTTCTTGTTTTTGCGTCGTCCTGCTCCGACGGGAACACTTCTCATGGTCCCACCAGAGGTCCAATATCTCTGACAAGCTTTACAGAAATGGCGAGGTTGATTTACGTTGTAGTTGTTGTAATAACAGAATTTTGTCTCCATGCTATTACATCTCGGACATGGAAGAATCTTGGTCGGTTTTTTTAGGGTTTTGTCTTTCTCCGATTGATCAGTTGATGTCTCGTTTTGGTTCTGATGCCAGAGAATGGAATCGGATTATTAGGGACGGATGAATAAAGAAAGAATAACTTTTTAAAGCATATAAGAAAAAAATGAAATTAAAACAAAACTTCTTTAACAATAAAAAAAAAAAACAAATATTTTAACAATAAAAAAATGAAATTAAAACAAAACTTCTGTAACAATAAAAAAAAAAAACAAATATTTTATTATGAGTATGATTCTCTAGAAGAAGGTTCTAGAGAAAATTTTGGTGGAGGAAAAAGTCTTTTTATAGAACACGCTTTACCTACCAGAAACCTAAAATTCTCTCACCTTTATTGATTTGATTAAACAGAAAAGCAAATATGATTATTTAATAGAGATATGAATTTGCTTTTTCGTTTCATGAAAAGTCATCAAATCAAATGGCAAGCTCTGGTTCACCAAAACTCAGAACAGGAACAGTGTATACTGTATATAGTCTTAAACAAGAGGGTTTTAGTGTATTTGCTTAAGAATCCTCTAAAGTTTTACCAATTCATTAAATTATGATTTATGATTATAAGGATACAAAAAAACCTTTGAGCGTTGCCTTTTGTGGAGAAAAATGATCAAAAACTCTGAAAACCACTTTTCAGTTTAACTTGACTTGTCTGATATTTTTAGTTATAGATTATAGTTCCAATCGAACACCAAACTAATTAACTCGATACTTCTCTGTAATAAAACGTAACCAGTACCTTTTCTTCTTCGTCTTCAGCCACATCGAAAACCGTCGGAAAAGGAATTTTCATACCGAAGAGCTTAATCGCTGGATCTTTACCTTCCAGCATTCTTTTTTTCTTTCCTTGGATTTATTCTGTTTTCTTCTTCTTTCTTTCTCTTAGGTCACTGACTCTTTGTTTTGTTTTGTTTTGTTTTCGGTGTTTTTTGGGTTTCTCTTCGAAGATTTTTTTTTTTTTTTTTTTTTGGGTAGATTGGAAATTTTTGGTTTGGAAATCGTGAGATTTGTGATTTTGATACGTTTTAAAAAGTGAAGTGGATGACACGTCATCATTTTCGTTTGTTATCAGCCACAAGTTTATGTGGCCTCCGATATTTTACTTTTCTCCCAAACCACATTAAACCCATTGGTTCTCGGAGCGGGTTTGGGTTAGGGGTGGGCACGGAGCGGATATCCTGAATTTTGGTGATATTTGTGATTTGCTTTGTGTCGTCCGAATAATCACTTTTGCGATTTGTATTTGCTTCGTAAGTAACCGGATATTCGGCCTTCCGGATATTTGCTAAAATTCGAATTATTTGCGGATATTCGATTTGCTTCGTAAAAGTTTTAAAATAATTATAAAAAAACATAAAAATATAAAAGAAATCAAATTTTAACCCAGTAATAATAATAATTTATTAAAAATATAGTTTTTCTTTATTTGTTAAACTTTAATATTAAAAAAGAAGAATTTGATAAATAGAAATTTATAAAAACTTACATATATATATACAAATTATACGATTATACAAATAAAAATAACAAAAAGATCAAATATTAATCAAAGTTCTTGTTTGCATGCTTTCTATTGCTCTTTGTATTCCTTACACTGGAAGCTGAAACGAATCAAGAATAAAAAAATATAACCCAATTTCATTTTTATCTACACCTATAGAACCTAAGAAGCAGAGTCTATAACTAGGAAGAAGAAGATAAACTTTTGTAAAATGAATCGACGCCTCGACGGAGAATTCTAATTTCTTCTTTTTCATGTTTTTTTAAAAAAATAAATAAATTCCACATAAAACCTAATGTTAGGCCCAATATATAAAACCTTTTTTTTTTTTTGTCAAAAACCCAAGATATAAAACCTAATATTACAAACTCAGGCCCAAAACATACAAATACACAAATATATTTATATCATAATATAATATCATATATAGAATTATATATATTCTAATATATTTATAAATATACGGATCGGAGCGGATATCTGATTTTGGCAAAAGTAATATTTGTATTTGCTTTGTTTTCTACGGATACTATATTTTCCTATTTGCTTTGCTTCGAAATTTTACGGATATCCTAATTTTTCGGATCGAATCAAAGCAAATACCGAATCGAAGCGAATCTAACGAATATTTTGTCCAGGGCTAGTTGGGTGTCCATAGAATATAATCTTTTGTAATTGACAAAAAAAAAAAAAAAGAATATAATCTTTTGTTATTTAAACTTTGTCAAAATTATTCCAAGATTTTTTTTTTTGTATTATTCCAAGAATATTTGTTTTTATTTCGCTATTTTATTGTTTCAGATTTTTACCAAACTCTCTGCTGAGCAAACAGAGCAAAAAAGCTCATAAGTAGTTATATACTTGGAAGTTGGAACAAAGGTATTACAAGTTTTAACGAAAACGATATGTTCCTACGAGAATGAAATCAAGTTCTTAGAAAAGGTGTTTCGAAAACACGCTTTTACTTTATTGTATACTTATATAATATTTCTAACATATCTTAAACAATTATATATTTATTTGTTTGAATTGAAAAAAAAAACAATTATGTACAAACTTTTGGGTAGGTAAATGTCAGCATCGCGAGGATGGCTTTGGTGCAGCTCACACGAGAACTGTCTTCTTATGTGCAATTGCTTAATTGGTTGCTAGAAAGATAAAAATCCTTCATTTGAAAACGATCCACACTTTTGATTTGGAGAAATATATATTTTTCTTTTCTTAGTTGATAAATTTTATCGAAGATTATATGAAGCTATGAACCTCTGTGCTGTTTAAGTAAAAATACAAATGCCACGAGGATTGAACATTTTCGATTCATTTGGTTAATCAATCCAAATTCCTCACACTTACTGAACAATATATAGATCTTTCTTTATATGAATGATATCATCCAAATACTGTCAATAATCTTCTTTTGCACTTATCATAAGTATTTAACAAAATTATTTTCCGAAAAGATTTTAAAAGATGAAAAGAAGGAAATAGAAAAATGTGAGTCATATTGATAGATATGCCGTATGCAATCAAAGAAATGATTATCCCACCAAAAAAAATCAAAGAAATGATTATTCACAAATATAGAAAGTCAAATAAAAGAATTCACAACCATATAACATGTACGAATTTCATTATTTGAGCGGTTGTACGTGAAGATAAGAAGACTGCAGAGGAAGGTAAACGATGTGAGGTGTCGCTCTTTCATTGGTTATTACTAAAAAGGTCTTTTGAGAGTCTCTGCCACATACCAAACTCTTGAGGGATTGATTACCTGACGATCTCTGCCTTTTCCCATGTCAGCTTCTACTGTGGGTCCCTTACTCACCTGCACCTCTTCGTCAGATCATACTAGTTTTTAGTTGCATTCAGGAGATTAAAGGAGCCTCCTAAATCTAAGAAGGCTTAACAAAAAAAAGATGAATTCTTGCATCTTTAGAAGACAATTTTGTGTGTGTGTGTAATTTTTCATCAGAATATCAGATAGTGTTTCTATATAGTCGATAATGTGTTTGAATAAAATAATTTTTATTCTTTATTTTTTATTCAGCATTATCATTATTAATTTATATACGTTAGTTCTATTTAAAGCCTCTCTGATTTTACATGATCCAATTTGTATCGTGTCTATTGAAATAAAAACTGTCACATACGGATTATTATTACAATATGTACGGATATAAAACATAGGAGAAAAATTAAGAACAATTAGTTTATGTGCCAACCAGTGTTATCACTCCATCTAAAAATTCGGTTAGTTACGATTGTAAATTTATTATCTAAAGTTTTTTATTATTTGAATTATAAAAACTGAAATAACCAAAAGTTTAAACATTAAAATAAAAAATTTGAAAGTAAAGCTTTAAAAACTTTTAAAATCCGTGAAAAGTAAAAAAAAATGGAATCATAAATTTACATAACGATGCGAAAACAAGTTGAATTTGTGGAATCGCTAATGATCAAATGACTAGGTCAAATGACGGCATCCAAAATCCGTTTAGTTTTCACATCGTATTGTAAATCTATTATCCAAGTTTTTATTATTTAAAATTAGGGAAAAAGTTAAACTAAAATTTTCAACTTTAAACAAAAAAAAATTGAAAGAAAACTTTAAATTCCATGATAAAAAAATATTTTTTTAAAAATAAATTAGAAAATTGAATCATAAATCTACAAAACGATGCGAAAACAAGTTGAATTTATGGAATCGCTAACGATCAAATGATTAGGTCAAATGACGGGATCCAAAATGCGGTTAGTTTCACGTTGTATTGTAAATCTATTATCCAAATTTTCATTATTTAAAAATTAGAAAAATTTAAAACAAAAAAAAATTAAAACAACTTTTAAAATGCGTTATAAATAAAAAAATAAAAAATAAAAAATTATTTTAAAAATAAATTAGAAAATTGAATCATAAATCTACAAAACGATGCGAAAACAAGTTGAATTTATGGAATCGCTAACGATCAAATGACTAGGTCAAATGACGAGATCCAAAATTGAGTTAGTTTTCGTGTCGTATTATAAATTTACTATCCAAATTTTCATAAAAATTTAAAAACTGAAAAAATCCGGTTAACAAAAAAAAAAGGAAAAAAAAAAAGAAAAGGGGCTAAAATTTACCTTGTTTTTTTGTTGGGCTGGACTTGTAATGGTTGGGCTTAAGAGGATCACCATTGTCTTTGACTTTGTGGAGAGAGAGAGATTTCAGTTCACCGAAGTATCCAAAACCCGGCGGAAATTTCCCTTTCCAGTTAGGTTTAGCTCTCACTAAGCCATCTCTTATACGCTTTTACCTATCCCAATCGTCGCCGTCTTCTTACTTCTCGGCGTTCTTCTTAATCTCCCAGGAGATTCCTCCACTGATTCATCGTTTGCCGTTGAATCTCCCGCCGGCGACAGTCCTCTGCAATATCTTTGTTGATGATGATCGGATTCGGAAGCGATCAAATCGCCGATGTAGCAAGTAGTGGTGGACCTGGTGGTTGATTTCTTTTTCGATCGAACTGAGAGAACCTTCGATAACCATGATCGTGCCGACGACGACGACGAAAACGGTGAAAAATTGGGGGCGTCACATGAATCGCGACGCGAGTTGTAGTCGTCAAATCTCGTTCTGAAGAAGCTACAGAATCGAGATAAACCGCTACGTTTCTTCTTAAACAATCATTCTGATCCGAAGACTTTTTCCGATGACGATGATCCTCCTCTGCCGTAGGATTGAGCCACCACTTGCGGCGATTAGATCGCATCCATCAAGACGAACCGACGGAGAAGAGAGCTCGCACATACATCTACGAAGCCCAGACGATGGAGTGAGATTGTAAACGAAGGGCTCATCTTGGTCGAAGATGGAATCATCATCTTTTTTTTTTTTTGTCAACGAATCATCATCCATCATATCAAATTATAAACGTTGGAACCAAAGATAAAACAGAAGCAAGGAAGCAGAAATTGAAGAAGACGAAGAGAAGGGTAAAAAAACAAGAGCATGTAATTGCAATCTTTCTCACTCTAAAAAACTAAGCATCTCTCTGTGTTTCTCTTTGTAATTTGTGATTGATACACAAACGATTACATAAAGAGAAATAGGAGGCGCGATTACTATATTTATAGACTGCGTTTTCGGATTCAATGTTTCCTTTTTTTTTCAACACTTGTCTGTTGTTTCCTTTTTTCACGCGTTTTGGGATTCAAAGTTTCCTTTTTTTTTTACACCTATCTGTTGTTTCCTTTTTCACTTACATCCGTTATGGATGGTTCGGGTAAAAGTTAGTTACTGAGTTTTTGTCCTTTTTTGACCCTTTGTTTTAGAATCTGCAGGTCTGCTCTTAATTATCTCTATCTATTACCAAATGGCAAAGATAAAAGTGCTGTTCGTCAGGATTTTGATTTATTTGCCAATTACTAACTCAACCGTTGTTTTTGATTTATTAACATCTGCTATGCCTCTGGGGTAAACCTGTGCTGCACTGTGATTCCAATCATTGCGCAATCTACAAGAGGTGGAAATATAGCAGACGGAATGAACAAATGTGGACAGTAGCCAAGACATCTAGACGCCAACAAGAAGCAGTCATCAGCTATATCTGGTCTCGCAGAATAAAAAGAGAATCAGACACCACATAGGATATTAAAACTAAGAACTTGAAGATAGTACACTACTAAGTGAAAATCATCAACCTTGATACTTGTCATAATTTATATAACATACACTTCTAAGTATATGATCTGAAGTTTATATAAAGAAAAAGGTAGCGAATCCAGGAAATCATATGCACTGATTGAGAGAAGATTGTTTATTTTTAACGACAAGACAATCAAATGTAATTATGTAGTAACAGATTATAATCCACAAGAATATGCAAGTCTGGAGAGATGATGTGGACGTCAAATGTTGAAAGAAAACGACGTCATTTGTCAGACAGAAGTCAAAGGCATGACGTCGTCGTTTCGTTACTCCCTAATTCTTTTATTTAACATCATTAGCAAGCAGATCAACAACCACACACTATCAACTGATGGTGTATAATCTGGATTTTGATTTTGGTTTCAATCAGTTAAAAACAAATCTTTAATCTTAGTATTAGATCCGTTTGATATGGTGTCGGTGTCGGATCAGTTTGAGTTTCTTATTGGGTTTGACAAAACGTTTTGAAATAGGGCAGAATTTAATCTATTTATGTCTACTCTGAAGTTTGAAGATAGAGACTATTCTTCTTCATCACCAATAATAGGTCATATAAACCGACAATCTTTCTGCAAGAAAATACAGAAGCATTCGACAAGATCATATAGCTTTTTAAGTTTTTAGCAACAAAACTAAATCTGAAAATTTCAAAATTTTCTTTTGAAACAAGGCATCAAGAGTCAGAAAAATTCATCTTCTGAATCTCCCGCCTCTACCACCACCACGGCCACCTCTTCTTCCACCACCACCACCACGACCTCCACCATGTCCATTGCCGTTAGCTCCAGGAGTTTTCATGTTTTCAGGCAATGGGAGGATGTGATCAACACACTTCCTGAAGCTGAAATCGTCTGCTGTCTCGTCTTCCCTAACCAGAAAGAAGCATCGGCTTTTCCACATCGGATGGGTTCTGACTTGGAAGGCTTTGATCCCTCCTCCAATCTTCTTTTCAGGCTCAGAGTGGCCTTTCTTGATCAGATCTAGAAGCACCGTGTGCTCATACTGAAATGTATAATCGAGAACAAAATTCAGAGCAACAGGTTAGTTTGAAGCTAGAAAGAAATTGCAAAAACTGTCACTTATATGAATATGCAACGTTTTATTTCATTATTATTTCATTATATTCTTGAGCCAACTCATGCTCCCAATATGCAATGTCATTTCATTCTTCTAACCATTAAATGACATAAAGACAACACAAAAGTTTCTAATTCAAACACAATCCACACTCATATAATCACTAAAGAAACACGATGCATTCGCCAAGAACTTATGAGTAGTAATAGCTGCCAAATAACCTAATTCCCAAGTTGTCTTAACTTTTACAATGAAACATGATGCTTAATTTATATCTCAGTTTACCCTTTTCCTAAAACTCATTGCATAATCCAATGTCCACAATCATTACAGTCAATCAATAATTTGAGACAAAAAGAAGTTTTCTCAACTCCAAACTCAATCCAAAATCACATCACAATACATTTATCAAGAACTTTCGAGTTGTGATCATAGTCAAAATAACAGCAGCAAAGCAGAACCAATTCCAAAGTTGTCTCAGTTTGACTACAAAGAACGACTATGATCATATTCATTGATAAACACATCACAAAACTTAATATCACCAATCAGAACTTTTCCTTCCCTTCAATACAATAAGGGATGACTACTTCTTATATCAAGACTCGAACACATGCATGAAATTTTTTATAAAAGATTGAAACTTTACAATTTAAGAAGCCAAAAGACAAAGAAGCAGAGTAACCCATATAAGTCTTACCTTATTAACATCGAGATCAGTCGGCCAAAAATGCAAAAACTTGACGAAGTAATCGAACATCGCCACAGAAGTAACAAACTCCTTTGGACCCAGTTTGACAGGACCTGTCTTCTCTTCCTCTTCCACCTTCTGTTTCTTCGATTCACCTCCGTTCTCTTCCTTCTCTGTCTCCTCTCTCTCACGTTTCTCATCGCCGGTATCGGCTTTTGGGGCCGCGGCTTCGACTTCCATGTCCACTTTCGGCTCTGGGTTCACTTGAGCTGACACGGAATCGACGATCTCTTGTTGCTCAGCCATTGTTAAACTAGTAAAGCTTTCGCCTTTTTCCCTTTCTCCTCTTTCTCTTTCTGCGATTTCTAGGGTTTAAGCTTTAGGGTGAGTGACTCCTACTGAAATCGGCTAAGCGGCGTCATTATATATGATTTCGGTTTTCTATTGAACCGAACCGGTTCGGTCCTTTAGATTTTTTGGCTCGATCAATTAGGCTAAAAGCGGCATTAAGTTTTTTTTTTTTTTTTTTTTTCATTTTAAAGCGAATGTGTCCGTAAATTACTTGTCGTAAAAAAAGAAAAAGTGTCTGCAAATCACTTACTAATTTTAAAGATTCGGATATCAGTGGCCAAACACGACTAAATCAGTAAACTATAGAAAAAAAACTCAAATCTTGATATCATAACTTACAAAAATAAATCTTGTAACCACCATGATTAAATTAAGATATACTCCATATTCAATGTTATTGAAAAATATTCGAGTTTATATAAACATTTTTAAAAGCAACAAGAATAATTTTGGAATCGAAAAAGACATATTTAAAAGAGAACGTTTTGGAATGTTCAGGCGATCGGATACCTTGGAGACTTGGAAGTCCTTTTTGTTCAATCACAATTTTTTGCCAAAGAGGAAAATTTCAAAGTCAAAACTACATCTTTAGAAATTAATTACATCTTTTGAATTTAATGGAACTTCTTAATTTTTCAAAACTTGACAATGACATCATTGGAATATATTTTTTTACCTTCGTGAAAAGAAAAAGAATGATACTTCTCGAAGTAAAATGAGATCATAATGGTGCATCTAGTCAATCTTGCCAATTTATCAACAGTCAACACCTCGATCTTGAATTTCAAAAAATAATTAATTCTTTAATCGTGTTTTGGTAAAAGATTTGTAGTACTGTATTATCTAAAATGTAACAAGAACAGGATAAATACAAAGTAAAAATAAAAAAATGTGAAAATCTGATTACACACACCACGTAATAAATGCCGGTATCGCTTGGTTTAAAAGTAGGTGGTGATTCTCAACATATCTTTTAACGGACGGCACCGTGTCAAACCGTCAACCTCCATAGCTCCGGTTTGTGTATTATATATATATATATATTTATCTGTATACACGCGCTTCGAAATTTTCATTACTTTTATCTGAATTTTTCATTTATCAGACCGAACATCAAACAAGAAAACACATTTGTCTGAATTTCGGCTGAGAGCTGTGCCTTCAAGAAATCGAAAGAGAGCTTCTTTTCCCATTTTCTGCGATTCAGAATATTTCTTATATAGGTAATGATAATTTGATCTTCTTCTTCTCTTAAATCTTTTTCATTTTCTTTGGGGTTATGGTTGTTTGTTTCTGCGATTGATAAATTTTGGCTTCTGCGATTTTAGGGATTCATTCCTGAATTCTGATCGAGTCGAATCGTATCTCTCTTTCGTTTTCATGGTTGAGATTGGATTATGAAATTTGGGGCTTTTCCGATTAGGTTTTTGTGTGGAGAATTTGGGGAAATTTTTGAGACAGAGACTTATCAACTCAGATCCTAATCTTTACCCATTTAGATTTTTTTCCATCATTATCCCTTTTCAAGAAATGTAATTTGATTGTCTGAGCTGAATTAAGTTTGGTTTCAGAGAAATAGAAATGTAGATTTTGTTTTGAAAATGGAACATTTATCATTTTTGCTTCGATGATTATGAGATTTTTCTTTTGAATGTTGGAGCTTTCCTTGGTGTTTAACAGGTCAACGTTTTCTTTCCGCATTGAGGCTAAAAGTGTGAGAGGAGAGATGGCTGATCATCTGAGTTCATGTACCGATCGTCTCGTAACACCTGAAAGTTTAAATTCAGAGAGAGGATCAAACGAATCGATTGGATCTTCTGGAGAGAGTTCTAGAGCTCAAGGCAGCACAAGCCTGTCTACTACTAAATCTATGGATGGTAAAACCGAGGAAGAAGAGGCAACCGAACAACGCGATGTGGCTGAGGAAGAGGAACCGCTTATCCAATCGGTTGAATGCCGTATATGCCAAGATGAGGATTCCATTAAGAACCTCGAGTCCCCTTGTTCTTGTAGTGGCAGTTTGAAGGTGAATTTTTTATTGATGAATCTTATATCTCATTGTTTTATTCGTTTCTTTGTTGGTGGATTCCGTTTGAAAATGTTCTTGTGAATTTTGTTTTTTTTTTTTTAAATCCAGTATGCTCATCGGAAGTGTGTTCAACGTTGGTGTAATGAGAAAGGCGACATTATCTGTGAAATTTGCCACAAGGTAAATCAAATCACTAAAATGCATATCCTTTTGGTTACAAGTATAATAGTTGCTAGTTTATGTGGATATTAGCCTGTTATTCGGTTTTCCCGAATGCGAAAATATAACTTTTTTTCTTCTTCCATGGAAACAGTCTTATCAACCTGGATACACAGCTCCTCCTCCTCCTCCCGCTGATGATACTGTGATTGATATCGGGTAAAGTTTTTTCTGAATCTATGTCTCTATGACTATGTAGCTGGAACATCTTCCTTTTTCTATAGATTCTGTGAAAAAAAGACATATCTAAATCTCATTATATTCAATCGAGCACATTACTCAAGCTACTGTTTTTTTTTTGGTTTTCGTTGTGTGTGATGCAGTGAAGATTGGGCCAATGGTGTTCCCTTAGATTTAAACGACCCACGCATTTTGGCAATGGCGGCTGCAGAACGCCATTTCTTTGATGCGGACTATGATGAGTACGCTGATTCTAACTCGAGCGGAGCTGCATTTTGTCGCTCCGCTGCTCTTATAGTAAGTCCATGTATTTTTAATTGTTATTTTTCTTTCTTGAAATGGAAACTTATTGACAGAGTTAAAATTGCAGTTAATGGCGCTTCTACTGTTGCGACACGCATTGAACCTTACTAACAACAACTCAGACGACGAAGAAGACGATCCATCAGCTTTCTTCTTTGTACGTAAATCTCTCTTATTCACAGACACAGGTCGTTACATAGTTCTCCCTTTTTCCTTCCTTGTTATAATAACACTTTTTGTTTTGTCTTCCTTTGGTTTTCGTCAGCTTTTCATGCTTCGTGCCGCCGGTTTTCTTCTCCCGTGTTACATCATGGCTTGGGCTATTAGTATATTACAACGTCGCAGACAAAGACAGGTATATAAATCTAAGGAAAAGTACAAAACACATAAATCTAAACTCGTGTGTATACTCATTTATATTCTTGTGTTTGTGAAAATCAGGAAGCGGCTGCTCTGGCCGCTGCAGAAGTAGCGTTTATGTTACATAGCGGCGGTGGCGGTGGAGGACAACGCAGAGGTGGATTGCACTTTGCTGTAGCACCTGAACTTATATCTAATCCACACCACCAACCTGAAGCTTCGCCGCAATGATTATATTCCCCATCACCGATAAGAGAAATCAATCATCATCCACGACGTTGGTTTCTCTCTCTCTCTCTCTCTCTCTGTCTGTGTAGTAGCTTGTGTGTTTGTGTTACCGGTCTTGCTCTCATCAAATACACATAACTGAGATTAAAAAGACACGAGCAGTTTCTCTTTGTCTATGTTCTTACAGACGAGAAAAGAAGTTCACAATTGATTTCATGCTTATGCTTTTTAATTTATAATCTTGTTGAAAATTTATTTTTCTATAAGAAAATGACAAAGCACTGGTAATCAATAGAATAAAAAAAAAAATGTTGGCACAATTGAACAAAGTATTCTCTATTTCTCTTATACGATGTGGGCTATGTCCCATTTTGTCTAGATATCGACCAAGTGGACCCTTTTGGAGGCCCAAATGTGATGGAGCCGATTTGAAAAGTCTTTCATTCTTGTCTTTTTTTCAGTTGACATAGTCTTGTATAGCCCTGGGCGTTCGGATTTTCGGATCGAATCGGATCGGATATTTCGGATTTTGGATTTTTCGGATAGGAGAATTTAATATCCGTTCGGATTTTATGATTTTTCGGATCGGATTCGGATCGGGTTTTTTCGGATTCGGATAATCCGGAGAGGATAATTCATTATCCGTTCGGATTTTTATGACCATTTAGATCGGATTCGGTTCGAATATTTTCGGATTCGGACCGGATTTTTGGAAAGAAAAAAAACTAAAAATTCCATTTATTTTTTTAAAAATTGGTTATATTTTGAAAAAATTGTATAGTTTTAACAAATATAACTTAAATTTTTCAAATATCTAGGTTATTTCAAATATTTTTTGTTATTTGCTATTTTTTTAATATAAAATTATAACTAATATTTTTGAATATCTAATTTTTTTCGGGTTTTCGGATAAACCGTTCGGATTTCGGATCAGATCGGATTCGGATCGGATTATTAGGGTAGGATAATTCATTATCCGTTCGGATTTTAAGACTATTCAATTCGGATTCGGATTTGGATTTTTCAGATCGGATCGGATCGGATTTTTGGATTTTATGCCCAGGGCTAGTCTTGTATACTCTATTTATCCCAAACAAGCAGAGAAGAGTCGTCGAACTCCTTTATGCCAGCAGAGAGGATTTTGACATCAGGACAAAATAAGTCTTCTTCTTCCATAATCCCAAAACGCAATTCTCTTGTATGAGCTGGAAATTATCATACTGATAGTTATGAGATTTTCTTTTGGTTAATGTCGATTATCTATTTTACCAAATTACATATTCATACGTAATTGTATTGTTTGAGAACCATTTGTTCAGTTCATAAATTTATATGAGTCATGAGACTGTCTTAAAAATTTTAGTTAACATAGGAAGGGGAAAAAAAATCAATCTAGAGAGATTTTTTAATGGGAAAATCTTATAAAAATGGTATACTAAGCCATGACTTTGAACACTTTCAAGATTCGATTTTACAGTCTTACTTACAGAGACATATGCACCGAAAAATAACTGACATATATAGTGACATATCCTGAAGAATTAGTCCAAGTGACGTATCCTGAAGAATTAGTCCAATTTTTATCTAACGAAGTCAACGTCTGAGATGAGAAAACAAAGAGGTCAACGATTAAGATTTTATCTTTAAAGAGAGTGTGAAGTTAATCAGAATCGAAAGGGAGTTTTCGGTGGCTAAAGCATACTCATTACTCATAAGTCATAACATACCTCACTGTGCTTCACAGGCACAAGTCAAGCCCTTCACATGTTAGCATTTAATTTTAATACTCTTTTATTTTTTACTTGATTTATTATTCTTTGTTTGTATATTTTCAAAGTCACTTCCACCACTAGATTTTGCCTCCTGTATTTATTGTACGCCTATGTGTGTATTGTATACGTATAGATATGTCTGCGCCTGCATACGTTCCTCTTCATTTATTATATTCACACATTTATTTCAACATTATTTGTTGGATTGTTTGGATTCTATGGCTTATTTTGTTTAGAGAAACGCCAAATATAATAGTTATTCGAGTAGTTTGTAACTTTGTACTAATATCACTATCTGCTTTCAAACCGTATAATACTGTATTCAAATCGTATAATACTGTATATATTATTCATTAAAAAATACCAAAATGTTCTTTATTATATTTGGTTTTAAGAAAGTTCATAACCTTTCTTTTTGTTCATAGCCATTAAAATGATATAAAATTACCATTAGGAAAAAGGTCAAGTCTTCCTAAAACTTGTGTACTACTTATCTCAGATCGAAAGTTTCTTAAATGCTTCTTAAAATATTTTGTGACTTTTTTTCCCACAACTGCGGTCTTTTTACAATATAAAATAAGAAAATGTATTTTTGACAACTCTCCTATTTTTTATGTGACTGATCAAAATATAATAACAATCATTATGTCAATTGCAAATATAAATATCACATAAGGCATTTTCACAATTAATAATAGATAATAAAAATAATTAAATGTATTAATGTTCGATTTAAGTCAGTAGGTGGACTCTTTATATTACCATTTAATGGCATTTTTTCTATCAGGATTATGATTGATTTGAAAGGACAAAAAACCGATAAATGTTATTATTAGCGAAAATGTGTTACTGTTTTCAGCAATTTTAGAAGCAAATGGCTTTGATTAGTAATGATATGGGATGCACAATTTTAACACTTACTAATTAATCAGTAATCACAAAAGAAATATTAAAAGTATTATCAAAATATTAAATTTAAACTAAAGAAACAATGCAAAATTTATAAGAACTAAAGCCAACTTTTAAAAAAATACAAAATATATCTATTTTTATCGGATCCTAACCAAACCAATCCATATGAGATTGATGATTGTATCATTTACTAACTTTTTTTAATCAAAAAAATTCAACCCGGGCTAAACCAACAACTTCGGATGAACAATCTCATATAATATAAAACTGAATGTGTAAAAGTTTCCAAAACATTGCTCTAAATTCAAAATTTTACCTTACTTGAAGGTGGAACTTAGAAAATAAACCTAACTATATAGTGACGAATTTTGCGTGTTAAGAAACCATCAAAACATCAAAAGACATTCATATAACCATATGAGCCACAAAGTACAACACATTACATTCATTTATAAAGATGATGAACCCTTGAGTTACGCTCTGATACATACAATTGTTTTTTTATATATATAGAAAAAGAGAGATTATACCAAAGGGAAAAAGAGTGTTGTAGAGCTAAAAGCTATAGCTACTAAAGACTCTAAACCCCTAATGCATTAATAAGCATATATATTATAGGTTATAACTCTATATTATTTGTTATAACTCATAACTAATCAAGCCCTCAATTTAAAAAAGATTCCACTTTCTTCTAGTTCTAGTCTTCTAGAACTAGAACTAGAACATCGCTTCCTGTCCTTCTAGTGACATGCCAACCATGTCGTGGATTTGCTCATCAAATAACCATTTCTCCAACAAAGACAAAGACCCTTGTGATATTAAACCATGATCTTGGTCCATTGTTATTTCGGGTTTGATTTCTTGATCATGGAAGAAGCTTGTCTCCTGAGTCAAATTTTGAGTTTCTTCCACTGAATTGAAGCTGAAGAAAGATTGTTCAAACTCTTCTCCACCTTCTGCCGAAACTGCAGCAGCGAGTGGTCCGGTCTCTGAAACCGGAGACGAGGATGATAAAGTTAATGCCTTTGGTGTGTCTTTCATGAAATCTTGAAGCAACCGAGCGATGTTCTCAGCACTTGACGCATATACCCCTGATGGGTAAGGATTAGTAGTGTTGCTTGTAGTGGTGGTTGTGGTTGTGGTTGTGGTTGTGGTAGAGGAAGAAGAAGATGATGGATCATAACAACGGTCAAGCAAAGCTGATGAGAAGCTAGGGATGTTTTGTGGTGTGATTACTGGTGTCGGCAATGATGATGATGATGATGGAGAAAGAGTTGATGATGGTTTGTCTAAAGACAAGGCCTCGCAAAGAGCTTGTTTTGCCAGGTTGATATCTGTTTGAAGCCTTCTCTCCCATTGACCTTTGTTAGTGCTTTGATGTTGCTTTTGTGAACTAGTGTTTGATGAAGAGAAACCATCATTATCTTCTTCACCAGATTCATTAATCTTCTTGAGCTTCTTCTTCAAGTGAGTGTTCCAATAGTTCTTTATATCATTGTCTGTCCTTTCTGGAAGGTATGATGCTATGGCTGCCCATCTATACACAAAAAAAAACATATTTAGATCTTTATTATATACATATAAATACCCAAGAAAGGTAAAAGTTTTGGACAAATATGGATCATGTGCATTAAAATATACCTGTTGCCTAAAAGGGCTTGAAGATGAACAATCGTCTTCTCTTCATGCTCAGTGAAATTTCCACGCTTAATACCGGGTCGAAGGTAATTAGTCCATCTCAATCTGCAGCTCTTGCTACATCTCCTCAGACCTAAAAGACCAAATTAACAAGTATTTTAAGTTTTTAACCCAAATAACTCGAGGAAAAAGGGATTAATTGGTAATTAGAGATGTGTGGACGAAAGATTCGGTGACATAACTTATAGGCTATTTATGGCACTTTATTAAATGTTCATACCAACCAAGCCAGAGGAAAAAAAAATCCTAACCCCTAGTAAATTTTAAGATAAATACATCAAAGGCTTCTTTAAGTGGTGGATAAAAGGTTTATTTAATCTAATAAACTAGTTAAGTTGATCAAGAAACAAAGACAAACCTGTGTTAGTAGGGACAGATCTCCAGTTTCCAGGACCATGTTCTTGAATGTAAGAAACCAGTATGATGTCTTCCTCTGGTGTCCATGGCCCTTTCTTCACTCCAATCTTTTCACAGCAAGGTGGTCTTCCCATTTTTGTCCTCCTTTTCAATATGAAAATATTGTTTAGGCAAGAAATTCGTGTTTATGGAAAGGGTTTTAATGAGAATTTAGAACAAAAGCTAATCGTTGTGGGTTTTGTTGAAAAACTTCTGTAAATCTTAGGGTTAAGACAAAGGAAGTCCCAATGGGTTTGATTTTGTTTGAAGAAGTGGAGAGAGATGTTGGTTATATTTATAGGAAAAGTGAGTAAGATAGACGAGAGAAAGAAAAAGATGAGTTAATTAGTAAGTAATTAATAAATTAATGGAATGAAAAGCAACAATAATGAAGAGGCTGGCTTTGGGTTTGCTTTCAAAGAGTCAACATGGACAGCAAAATGCATTTACTCTCTTTCTCTCCAAAGTCAGCCTTCTTCTTCTATCTCTCTCCTTCTTTGGAAGTACTACACGGTTTCAAACACAAATATTTGTTCCTTTAAAATAACAAAATAACTATTTATATTGACGTTTGCGTTTAGTAATTAAAAAAATAGAAAACATAAACAAAAATTCACTTGTAGTTAACTTCCTTTTTATGCTTTGCATTTTTGTGTCTATTATTAGCTCACACAAGCATATTTTCCAATTTGAATTTGCATTTTGACATAATAGTAGATACACACTCTTGGATTATAAATCTTGGTCTTTTTATAAGCGTCAAATGCAAAACATTAACATATACAAAAAACAATCGGATCCATATATAATAATTAACTTATATAGACCTCGACTCGTATACTTGTTGATGATATCTATCATCAATCTCTAGATTGTGTAAACAATTCTCTGATGAATGTGTTTTAATTATGTTCTTAAAACCATTGAGTTTTAAATCATCAGTTACACGTACAATTCTATTACAGCGAATCTGCGGAGTTTTGACAAATATACATAGATATATTATATATAAATTGTATATGCTGGTATAGTGATATGCATGAGTTCATGTATGTGTGCCTGTATATGAATATATCTCAGTTTGTACATTCAAAACCGTGTGGTGCTGATAAATGCAGGATGTGTTAGAGAAGGGAGGTGGCACCGAAAGAAGACAAAATTAAAAGGAGAGGAAAAGGCTAACATTTGGATATTTCTTGTGATTTTTTATTTATCAGATAAATAGCTTATAATAGAGAATGTGCTTATTTTAGAAGTTTTTTGTTTAAGAGAAAAAGATTTGCTGAATTTACAATGCTTAACCATTAATATGCCGCGTCTGCTCGAGATATTCTCTTCCGGTTTATCAATTTTGATTTTTCTTGGCCTGAAAATTTTAATTTACACTAATGAAGTATTCCATCTAAATCAAAAAACTTTTTTTTGTTATTAAAAAAAAGTATTTGATTTAGGTGAAACTTTTTTTCAATACTACAAATAAATAACTAATAAAACTTTGATGATATTTTAAATTATTGTTTTGGGTGCGTTAAACAATTAACACTTTCGAATTTTAGTTTGCACTCGAATATTGCATTGATTAAGAAAATAAATACTGCCCAAAGAGTTTTAACTTTAACTACGACAATATCTTGTAAGACCATCTACAATGGTTTTCTCTATTTTTACCTCTAAAATAGAGGAACTCTATAATAGAGGTGACTTTTGCTCCAATAGATACCTCTATTTTTTCCTCTAAAAAAGAATATTCCGTAGAGATTCTTTTTCTATTTTACTATTAATATCTTTTACTTATAAAAGTTGCAAACTAACCGGCAAAAGTTCATATATTGATATACATATATAATTATTCTGATAATAAAAAAGATCATCGATTTCCAAATTTTTAGCAACTTACACCACGCAGCCCTAATTTAATGTCACCTCTATTTTTGTGAATACATCCATTGAATTGTCGACCCCTCGAAAGTCCATAACTTATGGGGTAATATGGAGCATCTTTATTTATAGTAGTTTAATAGTATGTCCAATTTATTGAATGCCCACTAGCCAAATCTAAATTACTGGAGCAAACCTCAATTAGATTTACTCTTCATTAAGGCTCTATAAACAACTGTAACTGAATCCTTAAGGCTCTCAATTTACCGACCAATTAGATTTACTCTTCATTATTTGACTGTTTATGGTCATATAGACTCACATTAACTCTCACAGCAAAGTTTTACGGAAATCAATGCACACCATCTTTAAATTTAAACCAACTTGAGAAAAAAATGTGACTTGCGAAAATGATTAATTACTAGCACAACACATATTCGGCTTAGTTTACAGTAATACGGTAATCTTCCACTCACACATTACCCAATAAACCTTTCAATTGCATCAGTAATCTCGCTTTTCTTGTTTTACATTAACATGCAGATTATAAGGAATTTTTAAAGAAGAAGGACTTATTATTTATTGAAGCTCTTCGACGCAGAAAAAAAAACACGACCTTTACTTTTGTATTTTTAGATGTGATAATTTTTTTCTAGACTATTATTTTTTTGCTAAACTTTAAACTAATTATTTTTACTATTACCAATTGAAAATTCACAGTTAAGACTTACGAGGAATGTGTTTTCTAATTATTAAGAACAAATTTTGCTACATAAAAAAAACAACAAAAACTCAATTACCTGGAAAAATTAGCTACATCTATATTTATTACTTATTTACTAAATATTTTGATAAATTTAAACTTTTACAAGAAACAAGAGGAATGTTGCGATGCACGTCGTGGTTGTGTGCATTGAGCTTCTAAATTTTTATATCTTCCGACGTGCATTGAGCTTCTAAACTAAATAAAAATATATGCTTTTATATATGCACTTTAGTACTATATATTCATAATGGATATAAATTATGGTTTTCCACGACTATTTAAAATTTTATGGGAAAAAATTGGTTGAAATTATGTGTACATTATACACCACGTCCTTTTTTTTTTTTTTTTTTTTTGTTAAAGTACCACGTCCTTTGGGATGCATCGCCCATATCTGCTATTTACTTATCTTCCGGGTCACATATTAACTTTACTTTGACTATATATGCTACATAGATGCCTACTTATAGTACTTTATTTGAAACTTATAATTATTTTGTAGAAGTGTACTAATTTATAAATGCACATGTTTTCATGTTTTCTTTTTTATTATTGTTTTTGATAGTTCATGTTTTCTTTTATTAAGATCAACTAATATAAAATATTATTTTCACTAGAAGGATTTTAGATATTATCATTAGTTAAAAGTTAAAACAAGGCTTCACCTACTTTTTCACTGTTTTATTAATAAAGGTATATAATACTCCTAAATTATAGTTAAGTCAAAACATAGTTGCCTTTCGAGGAAAAAAAGGCTATAGAAAGCATGGTAAGCTTTTGAAACTATCAATATAACGAAAAGACAGTACCCGGGCGACCAAAAATGATTAAGTCATAATTATTTATGGTGACCTTATTTTAAATCAATCCAAATTTAATTTATATTTAATCAGTCTAATAGTAATATATTACTGGTCGAAAAAAAAAGTAATATATTACTGACTGCATCTCCGTGCTCTAAAGTTTTTTTGTTTTTCTCTACAATCAATTTGAAAGTTCCTATGATGCTTCCTATAGTTTCCAGAAGATTAATATGGGATAAAACAAGTCAACGACTATGGTCGTCTTTTGGATGTAGACGAACTTTGGGTCATATCTTATTTTATACGCTATCTAATTAAATAATTGGTAGGTTAACTTAGGGTTTTATTATAATAATAACAAAACTTAGGGCTTAATATTTTAATCCCCAAAAATTAAGGGTTTAATGTGACTGTAGTGACACGTGCCAGCATCAAAAGAGAAAAATCAGGAAAGTTTCTTTAAAAAAATGAAACTATAACACAGATTATTGTACCCATCGTCTTATGAGTTATGATACAACGATGATTGACGTATAATTAGATCTTACTGTGAACTTGCCGATGTACAGTACGGTTGCAATTTTTCACCGTATTAAATTTTCAGTATTAGACTGTCCAACATTACAACATTATCAAATCATTGAACATTTACATGTCGTATAAAACAAGAACAAATGCTGCAAAAAAAAAAAAAAGTATAAAACAAGAAAAAATTTACCAAAGCATCCATCAATTCAATAGCCAATAGGAGGTGAACAACTCTTACATAAGCAATTAAGCATGGCAGTGTATAATTTTGTAAACATCCGGTATCCCTACCCTTAAACGGTTGAAAGTTTGAAACTAGAGACACGCTTTGGAAAAGTTGGACCAATTAAGTGTTGGCTTCGAATACCGCCGCATGCAGGGAGGGGACAACATTTAACATGAGTTTCGCTTGGGAGTTAATATCTCCAATAAAAATAAAAATTATTATTTAAAAATAAAAATGCTTACTTTTTAAAAATAATTTTTATTTAATGGAACCGTAAATAAGTTATTATTATAAGAAAATTAAATAATTTTTTTAAGATAAAATTAATATGCATATATATATGATCTGATATATATTAATCAGACGGACACATGAATATTTATTTGAAAATAATATTTCTACCGCTAATTTTGTGCATGCGAGCTATAAAATTTGAAGGGTCATTTTGGACATGAATTATTTTGACGGATTCAAAGGTAAGACAATCACAATCCAATGTAATAAGTATGAAACTTTCCGATCCAACTTGCTGCATCCTCTGATTTTAAAAAGTCACGGATCTCCTGTTTTAAGATAGCACAAGTCAAACATTAAAAGCTTTATAGTTTCGGCTTTGACAATTTAGAGTCAATCTGCTGAAACTAATATACATATATATAGCTAGGTTCAATATTTTTACTAAGAAATATTTTAAGTTTATATTATATTACAATGAGAGACTTTCAAATTCCGAGTTAAAGTTAGCTAGGTAAACATATTAACTCCAACAATAGTTTATTACATTGTGATTGGAGACTTCACAACTATTTTCTTCCGGGATCTCTGATGTTTGCGGTTAACTGCATATATAATATGCATAGTGTTTGATTTTACTGGACCCAAATCTTAATATAGCGGTTTTGGTCGGCCATGCCATATTGTTTTGGAGATTTTACTTGGTTTCTTTATTTGAAAAAAAATTACAAAGCAACACACAAAATATCCTGACTAGATCGATATTTTGTCCCAAACAAATGAACTGATAGTCGGTGTAAAACACTAATAACTGACATCGATGTTTTGTCCAATGCATTAAACCGTTGAGACTATTAACGACAACTTTTTATCTGTCCCGGTTATTGAATCCTCAAGACTTATCTAAAATGTAAATGGAATGTTTTCATAAATTGTATGTTAATTTATGTACATCATAATACGTATCCTAATTTAGGTTTTAGATCTCAAAGTACATAATTTATATGGTATCGTTCCTACTAGAAAGTCATAATTAGTAGAATATTTGGTTGAGCATGTATGAGTATGAATCTGTACACACATGGGTTTCTAACTATTGGGTTTAGCTAAGCCACTAAGCCTATGCCAACAGAAACTTATTCATTTAAAATAAACTCAACGAATCGTAATCTGATCTTCGGAATCTTATAATCAACCTAAACATTTTGACTTAACATGTCTAAACTATCTTATATAAGCATATGATGTCCTTTTCTGTAGGGTATTTTAGAACCATCACTTTCAAAGTTTCAATGTCGGCTTGTGGAGATTGACCACGTCAATAGAAAGTTGTTAATTTAAATAACTAAAAATTTATAAGAAAATTATTGGTACGTACGCATTTTAAGGAAAAACCTATGCAACGATGCAGATTGGTTGGTTAGATTTTGAATAAGTTTCAAATATATGAATACGGTAAAATTCATATATAAACTTTGAACAAAAAAAATGAATACGGTAAAATTAATACAAATAATCATATAATTTCCTGGTATATTTTCGTTTGAATTACCAATATCCATTATTTTATCAATGAAATCAAAGCAGTTTGGCACTACTTCGAATTTGAGAAGACAAATAAATCAAGCCACCTCTCATATTAATAATATTTAGCCATTCGGAAATGACATACTAGTTACTATTTACACTTCTTAGTTCTTACTAGTGGTCCAGGTCAAATAGATTAATCATTTTTATCCATAGATATGTTATCTGCGTAGAAACTTACGATGTATGAACTATATATTTAGAAAACAATTTTGATTTTCCGCCAAAAACTACCAACTCTTACCTTCTTGCGACATAGTAATATTAGTTAATCATTCTATTTATCTTTAAACTAAAATATATCAATAATTTGTTGTTAGCATTAGATGTTTGGTTCGGTAAAACGTGGGACTAATCATTGGATAAACATGTCACTTGGTAAAAAGTTCCCTGCAAATCAACCATTAAGTAATCGAAATCTTCTTATGGATCGAATAGTTGCATAAATTTGTTGCACTCAATTGTAGTTGAATTTTGAAAGAATTTGAATCTACGGTCAGATTCTGGATTTGCTTGCTTTTACTATACTAATCCTTCCATATTGATTTTGACACATACGGATCTCCCCCTGAACAAAACAATACATTAACAAAATTACATTGATTGATGCTGTAAAACTCTAAAATTCGATTTCACATGTATATCAACCGTTTGGTTTAAACTATTCGTGTGTGATTTAAACATATCAGAATTCGCCTTCCGAATTGTGATGAACTTCTATATAAAAAGAAAATTAAAAAAAATTGTGTTGAACTGGTTTTTATCAGCATATTCCTCACCAAACTCTAGTATTCGAACACATGATGATATGATACAAACTAAATAACAATTACCAAAAAGAAAATAAAGAATATATTCTTCTATCAATTTCTTATAACTTCTAAATCATTCCCACCATTTATATACACCGATGCAACGGCTCCATTGCCACGTAATCTACTGACATGGAAGAATGTACACGTGTACGGTTGAGATCAGACCACCTTACCTTCTCCGGATATGGAAAGCGAGGATCTAGGACAAGACATGTAGCACGCAAGACGACAGAAGAAATTTCTCAAAAGGAATTAGGTATGTCGCGGGTCCCACCTTAAAAGCAATATTTTATCGTATTGCTACTTGTGGTCCCCACTTATAATTAGTTCTCTGCCACATGTCCTCTCATCTTCGTGCTCAAACGATTTGATTTGCGAGCACTTACGCTTCTCCACTCCTTGTACAAGTTCGTGAACGTTTACACGTGTTGACCGGCTATTGAAGTTCACAACAATAATCTCTAAGGTACGAAATCTTTCAATTCAAATTTACTCGATGCATAATGGGCGGTGTATTATTTAATTGTATTTTCCAGATTTAGTTTGATATACTATATGTATATTTCCAGAGGGTATAACAAATTATTGGCGATTAAATCTTATTATAATTATTATGGGGAGGCATTTTGTATGGGACCATATAGTATCGACGTATTCATACGTGATAGAATTTTGAACGTGGCATGATCTTAGAGGGGTTTCATAGTTGACTATTTTCGCAGTTATGATGCTCCATGAGTATAAGTCAATTCTCATTTGAATTTGTTCACATTATTGAGAAAGTAGAGCCTGGCTTTCATGTTCCGAACAGAAAGTTCATACATTTGATTGCATTTAGGGGTTTTATTTCAATTTCATTGACATATATATATATACCACCAATGATTTTTATAGCTTGAATATGTTAATATTGTGTTGGTCTAGAATTCGTTATATATATACCTTCTAAAAATAACATGCTTCTTATCAGTTTTGGCGCAATAATGATATACTGATTTCAATGAATTAATTCACTTTGCGTTATTTTCAACCGACTAATAAATTCAGAAAGTTGTCAAGCTAAAAGTAAAATTGAAAAAATATACTAGTAACCAATATATATAAATTATTTCTTTGGAATATGAAAATAATTGTTGTGTATTAAATATAAACATGCAAAGAAAAAATTTCTCTTAATAGTTAAGAGAAATTAGATTTTTGGCTTATATTATCAATTAGGAATTTAGGATGCACGGACTGAAAGAGGTGCTAGGTTTGACAAGATATGATCCACCAATTACCAACACATAGAATTGGGACCATATATGTATTTTTTGTACTTAGTTATATATGTTTTGTGTCATTTTCATAAAAATCCTAACAATAACCTTATAAGTTCAAGAAATCAACCAGGAAATGATTTTTAAAAGTTGAATATATATAATCGACACTTACCATTCATTGAAATTAGAGAACTAATCGTTTGAAATATTCGGAAGATTGTGTGGTAAATTAATTAATTAAATTTTCATTCAAAAAAATAACTAATTAATTAAATAGAGGCAAATATATATGTTAGCTCAAGTTCGAATGTGGAACGGTGTATAGTGAAGTATATTACTCAAGAACTGATGTGTTGTGTTATTATCAATGTTTAGCTTTGTTTGTTTGTTTTTTCTTGTGTGTCTATCGTTGAATTTAGGTGTTTTGAGACTTCTTTAATCGCGTTTAAATGTTTTTTTGTTATAGCTATTTTGTGTTTATCAAGTGAAACCAAGTTGTTTTGATCAAATTTATGCTGAAAACCTTTAACAAAAAAAATGATGCTGAAAAAAAAAACGCATGATTAGGAGAAGTTGCACAAGGTACTTTCAATATATGAGTAGTTTTCAATGGTTTTACTAGGAATATATGAATTGCTATATGTTTAAAGATGATGATTTATGGTCAATCTATTTAGTTTCTTCATCTTATGGGTATTCTTTAAAATTGACTTAAGCACCACCAACAATTTTAAAAAATGGGCTTGGGCCTGATGGCACAAATAGTTTATAAACGGGGGCCTCTAAACTCATAATTCTTCAACATGATTGGGTCTCATTCGGTCGAATGCGTTGATAATAATGGTAACAATCATCTTTAAGTATCCATCCTTATCCCAATAGAAACTCTTTTTGTTGCACACAATTATCATAAAAATCATCATCTTTTAAGAAAATATTAAACAGATTCTTCATATTAGAAGAAAATTGAGACGAAATGACAGTAACTAAGGGCATAGCTTTGAAACGGTTACAAAATGAATCCTGTGCGAACAACTTACCCTCCGTTTAATTTTTTTGGCTTAATCATGTTATCTGTTGAGGCTATACATAGAATTTTCTGCAGTCTACAAATTTCCGTACCAGACATAAACAAAGTAAAGTGTAACTAACAAATCCAGACATAAGAAGGCCACAGGAAAGGTATCAAAAACAGAGAATAACATTTGAAAGCAGAGAATATAATTTTATAACTTTGACATCTTATAAAAGCAATCCAAAACTTAAGACTGATAAATTTAAGCTTCAGGAACGGAAGAGAGACTTCTGTCTGAAAGCCCTAAGAATCTCTACGACTTGTTCATAAGGAAGACTTAGATCTTTGACCACGCTGGTTTCATTAATAGCATTGAGCCAACCATAGACACCAGGAACTGTCTCCGGATCGACGATCTTCAAACCCATAACTTCTTCGTATGCCTTGTAAGGGCTAAGCAAAGTGCACATCACAATGTCTACGAGGCTCATGGTCTCGTTCGTCACGGTCGGTTCACCATCAGTGTCAGAGAAAATCTCCTTAAGCCCCTCTTTCTCTATGACTCTCAGCTTCTCCTTCACCTCTGTGAGAGCTTTCTCTTGCTCCTCTCCTTCGCTTTTCACTACTTTTATCACCAAATCGTAAAGCTGCAACAAAATTTAACTCTAGAAAAAATCAGTAAAGTTCAAAACTTTCATTAAAAATTCGGGTTTTTAGGATTAACTCACATGTAATTGAATGTAGTTAGCCCAAAACCGGAACTTAGATCTTCTGTAAGGGTCTTGGGGCAAAATATGTGGACTGTTGCTCCACGTTTCGTCGATGTATTCAATGATAAACAAGGATTCAGAGATGGGTTTACCATTGTGGATGAGAACCGGAATCTTCTTGTGAACCGGGTTGTACCGGAGAAGGGTTTGGCTCTTGTTTCGGAGATCTTCTTGCACGAGTTGGTAAGGTATGGATTTAAGCTTGAGGGCTAACTCAATCCTTTTGCTGTAAGGACTCCTGAATGATCCATGGAGTATAACTTTGTTCCCAATTTCTTCATCCATTTTTTATTTCTTCTTTCGACTTGAGTATTGTTTGAATCATGGACTTTTATGCATTAGACCAAGTGGGGAAAAAGGAATAAAACGTTAATAGTTTGGTCAAACAACCTTGTTCATCACTCTCATACTTTTTGGATAAGAGTCATTTTGAGTCTTTGACGTGTGTAATCATTTGGGATTTGTTACTCAAACCCGACAACGGTCACAAAACCCCAATAAATTGCTGCCGTTTCATTATCCACCGAGCTTAGTGGCACGTAATGCACTGGATTAGGAAAAATAACAAAATAGTTTTAATCTAAGTTAAAGCTCCCTTTTCCAAATTGAATTTTCAATCAGTTTAAACCGATTCAGTTTTTTTTAGACTAGTAAGCACTTTTATTAGAACACAGGACAGAGAAATAGAGAAATGTGAGATTGATGAAATCGAACGGTCAGAAAACTACTACCAGCTTTACTTATTCAGCTTCCAGATCAAGCAACGTGGCTATATTACGTCTTGACTCCTCTCATAGTCACGGACACGTGTTCTCAAGCTCTACTTACTTCATATACTCGTCTTGTCCTAACCACAAACAGAGAAAGCTAAGAAAACTCAAAAGGCGGTGGTAAGAGTGTGACAAAGAAAAAAACTTCAAGAACTTCGACGGCAGCAAAAATGAGTTCCGGTATTGGAAGTTTAGTAAAGGTCATCTTCAAGAACTTCGATGTCATCGCTGGGTAATTTAATAAGTAATGTTTAGCCTGATTATAATTTTTTCTCTTTTTTTTTTTCCAATAAGTTGACCTTTTTGTTGTGCAGACCTGTGATTAGCTTGGTTTATCCTCTGTAAGTCTCATACAGATTTCTCTTTGTTCGCCTGAGAATATGTCAAATCTTATGCCCCTTCTTTTAATTAACATTTTGGTTTATTATACAGATACGCATCAGTGAGGGCAATAGAGTCGAGGAGTCATGGAGACGACAAGCAATGGTTGACGTATTGGGCTCTCTATTCACTTATCAAACTCTTTGAGCTCACTTTCTACAGAGTCATCGAATGGTAAATTTAAATACAATCTAAAAGTTTTCTTGATGTGCAAGCTTCTACTTGTGAAAACAGAGTAAGGTCGTATATGTTTGTTTCTAATCACCGTATAGCGTGGGATGTTCTTGAAACTTGTGATAAATCGATGTTGTGGATTTCACCGACCAATCTTATTATATGAAAAATGCTTTAAAGTTGTTTTGGAGAGTCTGGTCCGTTTTCTTAACTTCCTTGAAATCCAAGTAAGGTGCTTCAGGTTTCCGATGAGCTTATGTTTATTGTGCCTAGACCGACTTCACGAGATAAACTGAGCTGTATGTAATGGTGGATCATAAATTCAATTCTATAGACTAAAAGTTTCGAGGTTTCTATGGTATGATTAGGATCCCATTATATCCTTACGCCAAGCTAGCCTTAACTAGTTGGTTGGTCTTACCGGGCTTGAGTGGCGCTGCTTATCTCTACGAACACTATGTGCGTTCATTCCTTTTAAGCCCGCATACTGTTAACGTATGGTACGTACCAGCCAAGAAGGATGACGACGACTTAGGAGCAGCCGCTGGCAAATTTACTCCGGTGAAGGATTCTGGTGCGCCTAGTGAGAAGATTGTGAGCTCGGTATGACCTCTTAGCTCTCTCTAAGACCCTATTTGTAACCAAAATGGTCAATCTCTGAGACTCAATTTGTTGAACGTTTCTATTTTCAGGTAGATACCTCATCCAAATATGTTGGTCACTCGGCCTTTGATGACACCTACAGCTACTAGTAAAACCACTTCCGGCTGGTTGTAGCTGAATATCATTACCGATCTTCATGTATCATATACTTTGTTTTTTTTTTGTTTGTACGTTTCCGGGTTTGATAAGTTGTTGTTACTGTTAAGAAATTTCAATATCAAAATAAAGTTTATGAGTGAGTGATTTACTTATATACTTATGTGATAAGATCAGGGGACAGATATAATGGTAAACTAAAAAGTAAGAGACGAGACAAAGTTAGTAATTTGACACCTCTTGGGAATTTAGTATTGTATTGCTGTCTTTCTCGACCAATTATCAGAATTCAGAAATGAGGTTTTAACATCGTAGCTCACGGGCTCATCTAACATGTATATATATATACTTATCTACAAATAAACGTAGATTGCCGATGACTTCAAACAAGCAGTATCATGAAAAGTTGATCCTCAAGAAATGGTGAAACCAAAATCTTCGAGCTGTAAAGAGAAGGAGAATCAATAGCTGCAGTAGCCAATATTCGTTTTCTTACCACTTTACCAACCATTGTGTGTTTGATCCGTAGCTAATTAATTCTATACACATATTTACACACATCATGTGAAGTCTGTCACGAAAATAAATATGCTTCTTTTCATCGTCACGAAAATATGTTTAATCTGATGTCGTATTGTTTTGTCATTCTTAAATGATTTTCTACTTTATTGTTGACAAAAGAAATTGATTTTCTACCTTATATATTTAATTTGTTCGTACAATAGACAGCTAATTTTAGTGCTCTGATCTAAAAAATACTAGAATTTCACTAAATGAATAAACAGAGTAATAGATAAGACAAATCTTTAAGAAAAATGTAACAGATTGCAAAACAATATCAATACATTACCATAACTCTTCTTGGTGTGTGAGGGATCTGTTTCATTATTTATGTATCCATTCAATGTATTTGGTATACAAGATTAATAGTATACATTAGTTGAATTTTTAAAATGATGCATTTTTTTTTAAACTGAAGTATTTTAATATATGGAAAAAGGATATATGGTAAACAGAAAAAATGATAATGGCACACAAAATAGTTCTCAATTGGGAAGGAAATAAAAAATTGAAATTATATGTTTGCCTTTTGAAATTTTGTCAAACTACATATAATTTATATGTTTCCTTTTTTTTTTTTTGGGGCAAACAATTTATATGTTTTTTTTTTTTTGATAAAAACAATTTATATGTTTCCTTAGTAACGTACTGTATATATTACCATGTTACTAGTAGAAAGTAAAGGCACCCCCACGTGGGAAGGCGTTACATATTACAGTCCAAATCAGCATCGTTATAATTGTGAACTGACATTAGCTGTAACCGAAACGAACCAAGAAGAAGTTAATGCATCTTTTTCGGACATTATAATAGTAAAATTGTTTCTTTCTTTTATTTTAAAATTTTCCACAGGTAAACCCTTGCTTAAGCTAATGTAATTATTTCTGAAGCGGCTTATATATGTATTATTAAGCATCCGTATCTAATTTAGAACTGTTTATCCACATAGATTTTCTTAAAATAATTCATAAATTTTGATTTTTATTTAAAAAAAAATAATAAAAGTGCTGGTTCACGCGAGACATCGTAACGACTAAAATAAGTTAAATTAAAATAAAATTAAATTCTCTCTGTCTGTTGAAGTTTTACACTTTTCTCTTTCTTTACCTTCGCTTCTCCGTCCTTTTCTCTGCTTCAGTTTCTCTTCCTAACAAGCAAAACCCCAAACGGATCGAATCAAATTTTTTTCTTTACAAATTAAAAGAAATTTCTTTTCTTTTTTTTGGGTTTTTTTTCACCTAACCGAATTGATTCTCTTACCTTTAATCTCATTGCATTACATCTGAGTTTCCAATAGAAAGAAGAGAAGAAAAAAAGAGTTTTTTTTGTTTTGTTTTAGAGACCGATTCAAATGGCGACGAACATTGGGATGATGGATAGTGCTTACTTTGTTGGAAGGAACGAGATTCTGACTTGGATCAATGACAGGCTTCATCTCAATCTCTCTCGCATCGAAGAGGTAAATTTTGTGTATCTGCATGTGGGAGATTTCTTCATTCTTGTAGCATTCATTCAAAAAAGGACGTGTCTTTTGTTTTTTTGGATTTTGTTTTGATAATGTCGGTGCCGTAAGACGATTGATTTTGAGAAATGTAGTGTTAGATTTGGTGCAATTTTGTTTTATAAATTGGGGGAATAGGGATTTGATCTCTTGATCTAACAGATTTTGTCGGTGTCTGATCTATACAGCTAGTGTGTTTGGGAAATGAGTTATGACAGTGTAAAGGAACTCATTCTTGTTATATAAACCGTTGAGTTTCTCTCAAGTATCTGAAAATGGTTTACCTTTTGGTTCTGTCTGATAGTTTAGGTGTTTTTGGGTGTGTTAAGATGCAATTACATTGTTTCTCTTATGGTTCTTGCTGTGTGTGTATTTGATGATCAATGCTTAAGCTATTGGAAGCAACTCACATGTTTGTTGTTGGATATTTTAGTTTCTTCTTTCCGTTTCAAGCCTGTTTTTGGCTTTCAAAAGAGTGCTACTTGCAATTGTTGTTGCATAATATACAGTTTTCAGCTTTGATATTGAAAAGGCTCCAAGGTTCATTAAGATGGTTATGAAATCATGTGTTGTTTTTCTTAGTTGTTTGATTTCAATTGATACTCTTGCAAGTAAGCACTCTAACTGTGGTAATTTGTCTTGCTTGTGAGACTATTTATCTTAGTGGCTTATGTTTGGGTTTTTGCTAGGCTGCATCGGGTGCTGTGCAATGTCAAATGTTGGACATGACTTTTCCAGGAGTTGTGCCAATGCACAAGGTGATATCTATGTTCACTTTGTATCGGCATCTCTTGTTTTGCTTCTTGCAATCGTTTTTTCTTTGCAGAGCAATCTAAATTTCCCACTTTTAGGTTAACTTTGAAGCAAAGAACGAGTATGAGATGATTCAAAACTACAAGGTTATGCAAGAAGTCTTCACCAAACTGAAAATTACAAAAGTAAATCTTTTTCTTAGATATCATTTTCCCTACATTTGCTTGGGATGAAGATACTGTGTGCTATTTGCCTTCAAAATTACTCACATTGTTGTTGTCTTAATGGGAAACACCTCAGCCATTGGAAGTCAACAGGCTTGTCAAAGGCCGACCACTAGACAATCTGGAGTTTCTACAATGGCTGAAACGTTTTTGCGATTCCATAAATGGCGGCATTATGAACGAGTATGGACTTTTCTACCTTCCTTTTCGACATTGTTTTTAATTAGTCACTCTAATGGTTTCACCATTGTAGGAATTATAATCCAGTAGAGCGAAGATCAAGAGGTGGCAAAGAGAAAAGCGTAAAGGGATCTAGTAAGATCTCAAAGTCATTGCAAACAAACAATATGCATCATCCTCCAGTCACTACTTCCAACAAACCACCTGGTCTGCTATTTGAATTAGCTTCTCTTATCCTATTGCTTGCCTATCCAATTTAGCAATTTCTCAACGTTGTTCAAAATTATAACCCATAGGTCCCAAGCAAGCAAAATCACATGCAATTGGAGGTGGGAGCAACTCATCAGCCGAAGTGCAAGCTCTGTCAAAGGAGGTAATCAGCATCTAATCATCCCTCTTAATCATTCAGTTTTATTCTTTTCTTCCTGTAGTGAAACTCTTTCACAATACCAGGTAGCAGATCTCAAGGTCTCGGTCGATCTCTTGGAAAAAGAAAGAGATTTTTACTTCTCTAAGCTTCGGGATATAGAGATACTCTGTCAGACTCCTGAACTCGATGATCTTCCGGTAAATTTCATAGTTTGTTATTCTTAGTTTCAACTCAAATCATTGAGAATCGGATAATGTATTGTTGAAACCACCATATGTGCAGATCGTGGTAGCGGTTAAGAAGATATTATACGCAACCGATGCAAATGAATCTGCACTAGAGGAAGCTCAAGAGTGCCTAAACCAGTCTCTAGGGCTTGAGGCTGATGAAGAAGAAGGAAAAGAAGGAGAAGAAGGCGAAGAAGAAGCAGAAGCAGAGACCCAAACTTAAAAGTTGTGACAAGTTTAAAAGTAGAGGACGACAATGGTCCATTGCCTTGTCTTAGAAGATATATCACCTGGAGTGGAGAGGGAGCTTGCACTATATTCAATTTATCGAACCGGTTTTGTGGTTTGAAAGTGAACCGAACCAAATCTGCTCCTTTCTAAATTTGAAAGATTATCCGATGGGTTTTCCATTCTATAAGAATGTTTTTATTAAGTGTGTGATGTGTCCCAGTAACATATATGCCTAGATAAAAAAAACATTTACCTGGCTTGGAACATGTAAAACTAAATTATAAAACAAATAGTTATTATACCCAAACCGAAATAATAATCTAAATATTTTTTTTTTTGTGGAAATAATAATCTTAATATGATTTATATGAATACGAACTGAATCAGAAAATCTACCGATCTAAAACGTAGATTTCGTTGTCAATTAAAAATTTATTTACTTAAAATCAAAACTAGACCAAAACCATTCTCATCATAATCATCATTCATATATATACTTCATGCTATCAAAAGTAACAAAAAAATTTATTTTTCCTTTCATGAATATCACACTAAAGTCGTCACCTTTACTGATTCCATTCTCATCAACTCTCAATATCCAAAACTTTTAAAAGTTGTATGAAATCATCAATTTTTTTCCTTCTCAATATTACAAAGCAAAACAAACATAATTTGCCTTGTGATGTTTTTCAATGTATTCAGATAGAGAGAGTAACTATTTACCTAAGGCAAGTAATAGTTTCTTCTCCTCAGTGTGGCCCTCGAGACCTTATGCCTCATGTCTGGAACCCATCGGTTTGGCACCGGGGGAACTGGAAGGGGAGCATCAGCAACACCTGAAACACAAGCGAGGAACAATTTTAACAACAAACCAACCATCCATCTAGATGTCATAAACACCTAAGATGGACAATAAAAGCGATGAGCAATCTCAAACCAAAAAGCAAAATAAATTAGCTACGGATTTGTACCTAGATCAGCAGCGTCCAGTGCAATGAGAGCTGGCACAGGAGGAACAACATCAGCATCAGCAGCAGGGTCGACGGCTGGGACAACAACAGCTGAAACACAAGCGATGAGCAATCTCAAACCAAAAAGCAAAATAAATTAGCTACGGATTTGTACCTAGATCAGCAGCGTCCAGTGCAATGAGAGCTGGCACAGGAGGAACAACATCAGCATCAGCAGCAGGGTCGACGGCTGGGACAACAACAGCTGAAACACAAGCGATGAACAATCTCAAACCACAAAAGACAAGCGATGAACAGAAAATTGTGTTTTGAGATTTCCCAAACTCAAAACACAAGGAATTGGAAATTTTAGCAACAAATTTGTTCTTAGAGCGAAATAAAAAGCGAAGAACAATCTGAACACACAAAACGCAAGAGATGAACAGAAAATTGTGTTTTGAGATTTCTCAAACTCTAAACACAAGCAGATAAATTAGCTACGGATTTGTACCTAGATCAGCAGCGTCCAGTGCAATGAGAGCTGGCACAGGAGGAACAACATCAGCATCAGCAGCAGGGTCGACGGCTGGGACAACAACAGCTGAAACACAAGCGATGAGCAATCTCAAACCAAAAAGCAAAATAAATTAGCTACGGATTTGTACCTAGATCAGCAGCGTCCAGTGCAATGAGAGCTGGCACAGGAGGAACAACATCAGCATCAGCAGCAGGGTCGACGGCTGGGACAACAACAGCTGAAACACAAGCGATGAGCAATCTCAAACCAAAAAGCAAAATAAATTAGCTACGGATTTGTACCTAGATCAGCAGCGTCCAGTGCAATGAGAGCTGGCACAGGAGGAACAACATCAGCATCAGCAGCAGGGTCAACGGCTGGGACAACAACA
The DNA here is from genome assembly GCA_011420285.2 of Erysimum cheiranthoides. NCBI lineage: Eukaryota > Viridiplantae > Streptophyta > Magnoliopsida > Brassicales > Brassicaceae > Erysimum > Erysimum cheiranthoides. The sequence goes on from CM022181.2 coordinate 18,493,393, forward strand.
GCTGAAACACAAGCGATGAGCAATCTCAAACCAAAAAGCAAAATAAATTAGCTACGGATTTGTACCTAGATCAGCAGCGTCCAGTGCAATGAGAGCTGGCACAGGAGGAACAACATCAGCATCAGCAGCAGGGTCGACGGCTGGGACAACAACAGCTGAAACACAAGCGATGAGCAATCTCAAACCAAAAAGCAAAATAAATTAGCTACGGATTTGTACCTAGATCAGCAGCGTCCAATGCAATGAGAGCTGGCACAGGAGGAATAACATCAGCATCAGCAGCAGGGTCGACGGCTGGGACAACAACAGCTGAAACACAAGCGATGAGCAATCTCAAACCAAAAAGCAAAATAAATTAGCTACGGATTTGTACCTAGATCAGCAGCGTCCAGTGCAATGAGAGCTGGCACAGGAGGAACAACATCAGCATCAGCAGCAGGGTCGACGGCTGGGACAACAACAGCTGAAACACAAGCGATGAGCAATCTCAAACCAAAAAGCAAAATAAATTAGCTACGGATTTGTACCTAGATCAGCAGCGTCCAGTGCAATGAGAGCTGGCACAGGAGGAACAACATCAGCATCAGCAGCAGGGTCGACGGCTGGGACAACAACAGCTGAAACACAAGCGATGAGCAATCTCAAACCAAAAAGCAAAATAAATTAGCTACGGATTTGTACCTAGATCAGCAGCGTCCAGTGCAATGAGAGCTGGCACAGGAGGAACAACATCAGCATCAGCAGCAGGGTCGACGGCTGGGACAACAACAGCTGAAACACAAGCGATGAGCAATCTCAAACCAAAAAGCAAAATAAATTAGCTACGGATTTGTACCTAGATCAGCAGCGTCCAGTGCAATGAGAGCTGGCACAGGAGGAACAACATCAGCATCAGCAGCAGGGTCGACGGCTGGGACAACAACAGCTGAAACACAAGCGATGAGCAATCTCAAACCAAAAAGCAAAATAAATTAGCTACGGATTTGTACCTAGATCAGCAGCGTCCAGTGCAATGAGAGCTGGCACAGGAGGAACAACATCAGCATCAGCAGCAGGGTCGATGGCTGGAACAACAACAGCTGAAACACAAGCGATGAACAATCTCAAACCACAAAAGACAAGCGATGAACAGAAAATTGTGTTTTGAGATTTCCCAAACTCAAAACACAAGCGATTGGAAAATGAAATTGAGTTTCAAACAAAGCTTCTAATCATTCACCGTTTCCCAAATTCAAAACACAACCGATGAACTGATTTAGCAACAACACAAAAGCAAAATTATCACTCTAGATATGAAATCACTACAAAATTTTGCTTGAAAACAAGTATCAGATCAGCTGAAGAAGAAAGATATCGAACAATTTACCAAATTCAAAACACAACGATGAACTGATTTAGCAACAACACAAAAGCAAAATTATCACTCTAGATATGAAATCACTACAAAATTTTGCTCGAAAACAAGTATCAGATCAGCTGAAGAAGAAAGATATCGAGCAATTTACCAGCTCTTCTCTTCCTCGCAATCCTCAGAAAATTCAGAAATCGCGGACGCAGACGGAGCAATTTAGTCATCTTCATTTTCGAAAAAATTTGAAATGAATTTTAAAATCCGTATAATGCGTTAATAAGCGGAAAATCTGATATTTATACATATATTTGGGCCATTCATGGTTGGGCCATGTATAGTTTGGGCCTAAATTAAATTCCATGTAATTGCACAGAACATTTTTTATGTTATGAGTCACAACGTATTGGCCCTATTTAGTCCTATTAAGTCTATAGTAAAAGAGGAGATTAGTTTCATCTTTAGAAAATTGACAGCATTCTAATAGCATTTGATGAGTTCCTTGCCACGGTGGATTTGTAAAAGAAAGAGGTATTTTGATCTCCCCACTCTAGCCAATTTATTCTGGATTTTTGGTTGAAAAACTCTTCTTCAAATTCTTTTTGTTGATGAGGTCTCTCTTATGCTGGAACATGCTTGGAAATGGGTTTTGTAGAGCTTGTACCTGCACAGACTTTAACAAACTGAAAACCCAAAAAACCTGATCCGAACTCGAACGCTTACCAATTAAAAGGCACAAAAACCACAATAGATACAGACCCAACAAAACAAAACTCAAAAAGTCATCCCCTAATTACTTTCATTGAAAAGCATCTACAACACAATTACAATTACATAGAAGAACAAATAATTAACGATTGTTTTATTTCTTCTTTTGCATAAAATAAAAATAAAATAGTTGGATTGCATTATTAAACGCAAAGATAATAAAATAACGACAATCTTAGCTTGGAATGAGGGAAAAAAAAAAACAAGTAATGACATTCAAGTTTTCAAGTGGATGATGCTTTCACTGTTATCCATAAGCTTGAAACAAAAGTAGGAGCTACTAAACCCGTTGTCCGGTATTCCTCTGACTTGAACCTTGCTCAAATCATTCTTCTCTAGATCATAATAAAGAATGTAAAAAGGGGAACGCAACTCACACGGTGCCAAAATAACCTCGCCGTTTTGAGTAGTACCTTCCACCGTCAAATCAATGTTGTTACTGACTAAATGCATTTGAGAAGGCTGCACACCCAGAGATTTCTTCGACCAGTTTCCAGCATCTTCCAAGACCCATAAGTCCACCAAACCCATTTCTCTAAGACTGGTATGATCAATAATAGCAGGTTTTCCACCATACTCTATAAAACCCACAGAGTCAAAAAATGCAGACAGCGTAAGAGGCGCTTGGATTATATTTAACTCTTCAGACCTAACGTCAAAGCTGACAATGATATCGGTAGACATACTAGTGAAAGCCAGATAATATATAACTCCACGGATGCACAGTCCAGGTCTTGTAGGAATATGAGGTTGATCAAACTCTACTCTTTTCCAGGAACCTCCAACTTCTAGTACGAAGACCCAATGCTCCGAGATTATCGTATCCAAATCTGTCGAGGATGACACAGCAGTGCAAACTACTTTGTATTGATCAAGAACAGGATCGTGTCCCAAAAAGTAGAGGACACTCTTTTGTAAATCTTTTTGGACAAAGATGTTGGATTTGAGGGCGGGTAAGGTTACGCTTTGTCTGGTGGTGGGATTACAGATACACGCATTGCCGCAAACAATGTATAAAATCAAGCCACGAAGAACCACCATGTTGTGTCCTCCCATCCCTGGCATTGTCAAATCTTGGTCGAAAGACTTACCATTATCACTAGACGATGATGATAATGATAGCAGTACGGACTTGCGGGGGTCGTCACAGGCCTCCATTGAGCCACACTTGGGGTGGTCCACCAAACTTATGAATAGACGAGGTGGTCGCCGTGGAGATGCGACGGTAAGATAACCGTTGCTAAAATTTCGGGAACAGATAAGGGAAGACCAGAGCTTTGAGAGGCACTTGAACCTCATCAGGGAATCACCAGGTAATCTACTCAGAATCTCGATCTGGAGATCCAAAGGAATCTCCGGCGCGACCAAATCTTCTCCCCTTTGTCTTCTTCTTCTTCTTCCTCTTCTCATCATCCCCTTTGAATACTTCTTCTTCCTTTGAATAGACGAAACCAGAGCTAAAGATAAACCCATAGCTACTACTATGTCTTAATTCACAAGCTCCCACAAACTTATTTATATATCCAAACTAATCCCTACGTCTTACTCATACACGAGGAGGAAGCTTTGATAAATTTCAAATCTTTCTTTGAGGAAAGACCAAAAAGGGGATCTTTTTATAGATCTGAGTAGCTAGGAGAGACAAAACAGGGGAAGAGGGTGAGCTCACCACGATCTAGGGTTTGAAGATCCTTCTCAATTTTGGCATTCTTCTTCTTTCCTTATCCCCCAATGTTTCGGACACGACATCGACTCCGTATAGTTAGTTACTGGTTCATCAATTTTGACGGGTTTTAACGGTTCAACAATCCAATTTTTTTGACAGAATCCGAATAGACTACAGGGAATTCCCGGTTAAATCAGTCGGATCGGCTGGTCCGGCCGGTTTTCAAAACACTGCTTATCCCTCAACAAAACAGCTGTCATCTGTCACTGCCAACCCTCTTTGGGTTACCATCAATTGGGCCTTGGGCCTCAGCATTTCAAATCCAACTTCGAATTACCCGACTATACTCGAGTATCCATGTAATTAAGATTTTTAAAATATCTAAACATAAATTAATAAAAAACCATAGTTTCAATATTATTAATTTAAATTTACTGTATATATAAAAACTGTATTGACCGATAAAATTCATTTAAGAAAACAAAATGGGTACGTATAAAACGTGTTACGTGTGTCGGTCGTGGCCTCTGAAAGAAGACTCCAAATACAACACATTGTCAATGTCCAGAAGCAAACGGACGGATATATTCAAAGGTGTAATTTCGTCATTTCAGCTTTTCTACCTTAAAAAGCCCCACTTGATTGAAAGGGTAGCTTCGTCTTTTTCACCTTAGCCAACCCGCTTAACGAACTCCAACACGGAATAGACCCATCAAAGGATTAGATTTATAAAAAAAAAACAGCTAGCGGCCGCAACTTACAAAAAATAATATCGTATTTAAAAAAAAAGATTTGTATGTGTGTTTAATGTTTGTTTACGTCTTCTCCACGGAGAAAAAGACAGGAGCTTCTGAATTTAGATTTTTAATAAATTAAATTAAAAATGCAAAACCGACGGTAATAGAAACAAAAGGCGGTTCTTTTAGTTTCCAATTTTCCATGTCTGTAATTCTTATTTCTTGTACAACAGAGTATATAAATGTACTTGGAGCTCAAGTTCTTCTGCTCTCTCTAAAAACAAAACTATTCAAAAGCTTATATAAAGATTTTCTCATTAGATTAAACTTACTATTTTTCAATCTATCTATGGATTATGTTAGAACCGAAGTTGAAGCTGGTTTTGAAGATTCAGAGCAAGAAGGATCAACGATATCGGAATCTGGAAGCTGTGATTCGTATTCTGATCGACGACAACCACTGTCATCTCTTGCTGACGAACTCAGGCTTATGGAATTGCTTGAAGGAGATAAAGCTCATGATCTTATCTTTCGTAATTGTAAAACTGGTCTCGGCGATCAATGCCAGATTCTCTCTGTTCTTAGAAACGGATTCAGGACCGTTGGATCTCGTGCGAAGCTCAAGACTTTTCAGATTTTCCAAGAAGCGGTGCAGATGAAGCACGCCGGAGACGGAGCTAAGGTGAAATACGGTTGGTGCTCCGTCGCGAAACAAGAGCTGAAAACGATTTTAGAGTATGGATTTAGTGAGCCGCCGAGAAACGATGGATCTTATGGCCGTGGATTGTATCTCTCGCCGGATAATTCTCCTCTTGATTGGTAAATTTCTGAAATTTTCAATCTTTCGAATGTTTTTTTTCATTGGTCTTAATTCTTATTTTTGGTGTATGTTTTTTATAGTTTGAAGGAGTCAGCTTCAGAATCAGAAGATGATGGGATGAGATTCTTGTTGCTTTGTAGAGTTCTACTTGGAAAATCAGAGGTTGTTCCTCAAGGCTCAACTAGATCATGTCCGAGTTCACCAGAATTCGACTCTGGTGTAGATGATTTAGCTTCTCCGAACAAGTATATTGTGTGGAGCACACACATGAACACTCATGTTTTGCCTGAGTTTCTTGTTTGTATCAAAGCTCCATTTAACTTAACTCGTAAGCAAAACAAACCCTCTAACTTTGAATTTTCTTGTTCTTGATATTCTTGTGTTTGACATTTATATATTTTATCACTGTTTTTGCAGGAAGTGCGAAGAGATTGAGATCGCCATGGCTGGCATTTCCTGTATTGATCAAAGCATTGTCAAAGTTTCTACCTCCTTCCCAAATTCTTATCATTCAGAAACATTACAAAGATCAACAAGTAAGTGTCTTTGTTGTTTTGTTTCTACTTCCATTATCTTTTCAGGTGATTTCACATTCTAATGGTGGCTTTCCTTTGGATCTAACAGAACAGGAGAATCACGCGGAGCGAATTGATACAACGACTCAGAAGTCTAACCGGAGACAAATTACTAGTTCACATCATCAGAGCTATTGGACATAAAGTACAGCACTAAAACTCCATTTGCAGATCACTTTGGGTTTTTGTTTCCAGGACACAATCGCCATGGTTGTATTTGTCTGTTTACCAGCACCAAAAGGATCAGGACTGGTAAACAAATGGTCATGTACGGACCTCCAAACCATAGAGTAGTTCCTTTTTATTGTTTTCTCATGATAGTGATGAAAAAAAATTGTTCAATAGATTGTTTAAGATCGATCAGATTAAGGTCTTAATTACATTATTAGTGAAGAACGTTAACAAGTTACAATCTTGTTTTTCTTTTCATGCTTCTTCTATCTTGCGGACTTGAGCTGAACAAAAGCAATTATTATTACCAGAGATTCTGGAGGACTTTAAAAGTTCCTCTTGAGTTTTACAATAGTTCTCTCTCTTAATCTCTCTCTACCCCTTGACTAAGTCAACGCCGTTGAAAACTTCATGTTTCAAGCTCATATTCCCTCACACTGAAACTACTTGGAGAGATAAACTACAAAACTCATTTTTTTATTCGATGCAACAGCAAACTAAGATCTTAGTTTATTTATTATTAGTGGACACACCACTTCTAAGTAGATGGAGGAACTCCCCAACCTTGTGGAACCGGACCATAGTCATAGATGACCTCTCTGTGGCATGACCAGACCAGCTTTATAGCCTCTGGTGTCCCTATCCCGGCCCCTCTCGGGTCCCCCGCAGGTCCAAACCTGTGTTTGGTATGATATTTTAACTTTTCCTCAAAGAATTAGAAAGAGAGATGTTATTGTGTTTATTTCTCTCACCAGTGATTCTGAGGAGCTCCAGTTGTTCTTCCTCTGAGTCCAGCATACGTAGTCCCATTCACTGAGTTCCCTATTACTTCCTGCACAGATTTATTACATCAATATCGGGGGGAAAGAGAAGAAGAGATTGATCAATGATGATGGTGATGGTGATGGTGAAAGGCTTTGCCTGAATAAAGATGGGATCGTTTGAAACAACAGCTGCAGTTAGATGAGCGTGCATCCTCTCTAAAGCATCCAACACTAGAGGAAGTTGATCCTTTTTGTATTCCGTTACAATCTGGATATCAAAAACAAAAACGCCGCTAAGTATTTCAGTAAGGAAACACACAGATCATACATATAAAGCAAATGAAGTCAATATTGAGGTATAACCTGAAAGGGTCCAAAGATTTCTTTGGTGACGAGTTCGTAGGTTTTACTATCCTTCAACATTTCTTCAATGGGAACATAAACTGCTGTGGGCTCCAACGCTCCATAGATATTAGGAATCGAGTGATTCTTCAATTCTTTCCCACCGAAGAGTAACTTTGAACCTGGAATCTGAAGCAGATTCTCCATGTGCTCCAACATTGCCTTAGTTGTAAACTTGAAACAATGATGAAAAGAATTAGTTTAATAATACAATCTCATCAGATAATTAAGACATGGAGAAACTATGAAACTGAAACTTACTGTAAGGACTGGACCAATTGTTAAGTCTTCCAGTTTGCGTCTTTCCGCTAGTTCTTTTAATTTGGAAACAAGAGGGGTCTTTGACCAGTTCTGCTCAGAGTTTTTTCAAAAAAAAGAAAACACATTAAAAACAACAAAGACAGAAAAAACTGGAAGTAACCAAGAGAATTCAAAGGTGGTTTCACCATAAAAAAAAATTAGGATCAAACCAACCTCATGAACAAAAAGCATAGACTGTGCAGAACACTTCTGTCCACTGCACGCGTATGCATCTTGATCACATTGCCATGCAACATAGTCAACCTGACATTGGAGACCGAAACAAGGGTTACAATCGCATCTAAAGAGACTTCTGAAAATATAAGCAGGAAGTTTATAATAAGAAACCTCCTGAACATCTGGTCCTAAGACTTTCCAATCAAATCCAGCATCTTCCAATCTGATCCGACCCTTAAGGTCAAGTGCCAACTTTTCGGCTACTCTAGAGCTACCCGTGAAGAGGGTCATCCGTGGATTCGCCTGACAAAAGTTACAGAATGGATAAGACACTGAATTAGCTCAACTAAAAAAACTGTGGAGACGATAGACTTGTGAATTCCGAAACAAGTACAGTACCTCTAACAATATCTTGTTCATTGTCTTTCCATCAGAATTTATAAAGTCAACATCTTCAGCGGGTAAACCACAATAATGGAGCAATCGCATCATTTGCTCCATTACAATGCTCACCTATCCAAGTAACATTTTAAAACAATCATGAAAAGTAATATGGATGTTTTTCTTTCAAACAGATCGAACCAATACAATTAGGAAAAATATAATATATATCAATGTGAAGAAGAATAATTAATACCTTACTGTCCACTTTAAGAAGAGGTTTGTTACCCATGTATAATGCCCCCATCAACTGAAGTAGTGGAATCTCAAGTGGAAAATTGAATGGTGTAACAATCGTTACCTGCAGAACAAATCTATGATTTCAAAACAAGCACAAAATAAATTGTCACCAGTTACAACCATCTCAGAAGAATGCCTTACAGGACCATAAGGCCAACGGTAACCGTGACTTTGCTGCCCAAGATGATTTCCAGGGATTGCAAAAGATCGTGCCAGGAACCGCACCTGATAAAAGAAAGTGGAGCGGGATCATAAACATACATTCTAAAGATGTAAAATTCAGCCAGAAATGAATAGAACTGAATTGTATAAATAGGCATCTTTGAGAAAAGAAAAAAGTTATGGTTCGTAACCCTTCAGGAATTATGAAGTTGTTGAAACTGATAACCAGGAACCAACATAAAATGGTGAAGAGATTCAAGTACCTGATCACCGCAAAAGTTCTCTAAAAACTTCCGTGTGACAAAGACTTCTCCAGCAGCTTGCTGGTAACTCTTTGGAGCAACCCTTTGAATTAACCTCGCGAAGAAATCTTCTACCTAATAGTGTACACATGCATACAATAAAAAACGACCAGTAGCTCAGAATGCACATTATTATTCATGAAACCTATGTTTTGAATTTAAGATTTGAGATTTGACAAAAACATATATGTCACCTTAGGTAAGGCGAGCATATGAGCTGCCTTAGTCGAGATATCTCCATATAAAAGGTATCTGTAGAAAACATGACCATAGGTTTAGTATCTTCATAAGTAGTAGAAAATGAGAAATAACACAGCAAAACGAAATGGATAAAATTCATCGAGTTTCTCAAAGCCCAATCAAATCATACCTCTCTGGAGATTTGAAAGGGTTATGGAGCCCATGTTTCGGGCACTGAGATAAGCTATCCACAAATGGCTACAACAAAGAAGAGAGGAAAGATAAAAGTTAGAATTGAGACGGATACTACATTGCAGTATAATCTTATGGTTTTAATGAGCTCGCACCTGAGTTCCTGTTTCATCCACTTCAGCAACTTTAATGAAAGGTTCTCCATTTAGAGGATCCAAAAGCGTGTTATGATTCGAAGAACCTATCCACTTTCCCTGCACTATAGACATAACAGGAAAGTCTTAGAGACCTAACAACAGCAGTTAAAGCAATAAGCTTTGACCCATTTACATGGCTTCAGCGCGCAATCAAAACCCAAAAAGTACCAAATTCAAATTCAATCTGAGAAGTAAAGACATACCAAAGCTCTGGACTTCAGCAGGATGAGCACCAGATAACTCCTCAGCATCTACGGTTGCAAAAGGTATGGAATGATTCAATCTGCAAAAGCCATAAACACAAAAAGTAAGTCGAAACGAACACTCCTTCAAATAGATCACATATAGACATCAAATCAGAAAGAGAATTAAACAAACACACACACACGTACCATTCAACCACTAATCAACTAACACTCTATTCATTTCATAGACACTGGTAGATGCGGCTACTCGACAAATCCAAATCTCAAATTTTTAAAACACCAACTTGCTAAAAAGATTTCTTCTTTTTAAATAAATCATTACTGTAACTCCAAGAAAATTATTTTAAAATAACGAAAAGTCAATTAATTTAGGCACAAACATGCAAAAGAACAAATATTAAAAATAAAATTTTGAAAAATGGCGATCAAAAAAGATATATGAGAAGTTTGAAACCTGGAGATGGTCAAAGAAGCAAGCGAGGTGGATGATTTGTCAGAGAGAGACTTAGCTCTCAGTGCTCGGCTCGCCAAAACTCTGTACATTGCGTAAGATCCAGAAGAAACGGAGAAAGATGATGGAGGATTCGAGGTCGATAATAAATGGCGAATTCTGAGTGATTTGTGTTTCGCTTATAAATGGACTAAAAATGGTTTCCCCTGATTGACGAGAGAATACATAAATGAATTTAGATATTTATAGATAGTTTCCCTTTATTTCAAGGTTATTTAGCTTTTTAACCCCATAGTTTTTAATTTCCAATAACAAACCCTGATGACTCACTCATGAGGAAGAAGCATATTTTTCTCTTTTTGAAGACCTCCTCTAATTAAATGGATTAATGGGAATTAATTGATATATAAAGGGAAACTAGTAATGAAATTAGTAAAAAAATAAGAGCTTTAGGATGTTATTATCTTCTTTTTACTCTTTCAAATCAAATAATTGGAAAAATCAATAATTTGAGTGATCTTTGAGATCAAATTCAGGGATCAACAAAGGAAAGTTGTAAGATAAAACAGTTGTAAATGTAATTATAAAAAAAGAATAATAAATTTCCCTTAATCTTAATAATTAATAGTAGTACTAAAAAAAAAATAGTAGTACTTCCGACCAAAAAAATAAAAATAAAAAAAAATAGTAGTACTAAAATGGTGATAGCTTGCTGAGTCACGTCCCCTTGGCCATTGAGTCATTGATACGTTTGTCTTTACGCTAACCGACAAATAAACTCCTCAAAACATTAAAAATATACTAAAACATAAATCTTTTTTCCAACTTTAGAAGAAAATAAATTTTTACCTTTCTTCTTCTCTCCCTTTATTTCCCTTTAGATTCTCTTATTACTTTGGTGAAGAAAAAAAAAAATCTCTACTTTGATTCTCTGTCTATATTTACTTTAGCTATCCCTCCTCCACTCATAGTTTCATCATCTCTCACGGGTCTGTTCATCGAATTTCAACGATCCTAGGTTGAATATTTGATAAACCCTACCTCCTGGTCTTGCTGATTTCACCTGCTGGATTGAGTCTTCATTTCAGCTTTGAATTTCAGGTAAAATCTAGCTTTTTCTTTTGATTCTTTAACATTGAAAGATGAAACCTTTCATGGGTGATTGTAGAGAATCCGATCCTACTGCTCGTTGAAATTGTACTCTTGATCTGCTTAATATTCTTAATTGAGGTTTGGTTTTCACTGAGACACACTAACCCTGAATCAAGTTTCTTGTGCTTGTACAATTATCAAAGCCTCAGGCTTTCTTGTTTACAATTTTGGTGATTCTTGTTGCTTTGATTGAAATTTTCATTGACTTTTTTGGGCTTAGTGGTTGTTGAAGCTTCAGGTCTTTGTTAAACTATGTTAGGTTATAGAAATGTAGATCTTGGTCTCTGTTTCAACTTCTTTGGGTATTCAAGAAAGTTGAAACTTTAATCAGAAAATTAGGTCCTAGTTCATGTGAAATGCATTCACTCTTTACCATAGTTTTGAGAAGAGTTCGTAAGAGTTAACTTGAAAAGCTTTCATATTTGGATGATTATAAAGGTGTCCAACAACAATGACAACTCCAGCAAAAAAAAGACTAATGTGGGATTTCAAGAGACTGCAGAAAGATCCTCCCATGGGAATAAGTGGAGCTCCACTAGATAACAATATTATGCATTGGAATGCTGTCATCTTTGGGTAAAACAAACATCTTTGTGTTTCTAAACCTTTGTTTTGTCTTCAATATATGCTTCAATATATGGCTGTGTTAACCAACTAACTCCATTGTCTTTGCAGACCTGATGACACTCCATGGGATGGAGGTAAATGTCTTTTAAACACTTATTGCTTTGAGCCTACATGTTTTCATGAGTTATATAACTAATAGCTAAAACTAACCAATCTGTTGTGTTCATCAGGTACTTTCAAGTTAACTCTTCAGTTCACCGAGGATTACCCGAACAAACCCCCAGTAGTTCGCTTTGTTTCACGGATGTTTCATCCAAACAGTAAGCTTAATCATTCAATGAAGAAACATAGTAAAAAGACCAAATACGAATTTTGACTTTGATATTTGAACTTTGGTGCAGTTTATGCTGATGGAAGCATTTGCTTGGATATCTTACAAAACCAATGGAGCCCCATATACGATGTTTCTGCGGTACTCACATCAATTCAGGTTTTGACTTCTGAATTCTCCATTTGCATCTTTTGCATTGTAGGGGTTATGCAGGAACTAACCAAGACCTTTTATTTTACAGTCTTTGCTTTGTGATCCGAACCCTGATTCACCAGCGAACGCAGAGGCTGCAAGGTTGTTCAGTGAGAATAAACGAGAATATAACAGGAAAGTAAGAGGGATCGTGGAGCAGAGCTATGTATAATATATGATTCAATTTGTATTGACTAGTGAGTAATTGGAGATTGAATAGTATTATCTTCCTTAAGTAATTTCTACATTGGAGTTTTAAACTTCAGAAGTATATCCGATGACTTTGAATAATCAAATTTTGAACAGAGAACAGTAGAAAGACAACATCAATTGAAGAAACATGGGAATAACATAGCACAATTACAAAGAAAGCAAATAAAATATTTGTTTTGTCTTTCAAACCAAACTTTAAAAACAAACTTGCAAAAGCTTTTCAACTATGTACCTTGAACAAATCATTCAAACCAAAAGAAAAAAAGAGTGACTCAGATATGTTGAAGAAACGTTTCTCTGTTCTTCATTTAAACCTGGATTTCTTCTCCTGCATCAACCACAACCTGCAACGAGGAAGCTCATGTTAGTTCTTTTTAGCTACAAGACCGGTTCAATCTTATGAACTAAAGAAGTTTTACTAACATTGTTTTCTTTGTTCTCCATTTTCTTCATTTGCTTCAGAGATTTCACGTCACCTACACGAAAGAATATTAAACACCATCAGCCATAAAGGCTACACAAGCTTTTCAAAGACACTGTATGACTAGTTTCACCTTCTTTAGCAGTAGATCTCTTAGTTGGCTTCTTTGTCTCTTCTTGAATTTTCTTAGTCCTGGGTTTAGTGATCTTTTCAGACCTTTTCTGAGACTTATCATCCTTGTTTACTGAAACTGTTTTCGAATTAGCAGTGTTGGTTGCTAGTGATTTCTTTGTCCTCACCGGCTGGTTGATCTTAGGAACAGTCTCCTTTCTTGCACGTTTCTTGTCTGAAGGTTGAATAACAGTGACGATTGGAACACCATCTTCTGATGAACGAGACCCTTCTTCTGATCCCTGAACAACCTCTGAAACATCCTCTTGATTCACATTGATTTCATCCAAAGACTTTCTTTCTTGTGGGATAGTTTCCGAGGCCTCTTCCTCCTTGGCTATCTCTGTGACAACTGAATCTAGCAAAGCATCATTTTTCGTATTCTCTGATGTGATGTTCGAATTTCCAGGAGTGGAAAATGAACTCTGGACATCATTATCATTGTTCAGAGACACAGTTGTTTCTTCAGCTACAACAGAGCTGGTCTCCGAGATCTGCATCTGCTTGGATTCTTCCGAGATATTGTATAGTTCAGAAAGTTCCTTCATAGCATCTGCAAGCCCATCCATGTTATTGCGACGAGTGTATGATTTCAGCTCTTCTTTCATCTGGTCAAGTGGCTAGTTTCCAAAACACAAAGTCAGTGAATTAATAAAACAAACAATCAAAGACTTATTACAAATTAGCAATTTACCTCACACCCTGCATGAAGAGCAAGTTTAAAGAAACCAAGAGATATTGAATGTTTGGCCACTGATTCAGCTAGCTTGATATGAGTCAGCCAATAAGTAGAAGAAGACAAATCTTCAACTTTCCTTCGAGTCACTGAGGATCTCAGATTACTAGAGACAGGTGTTGTTTTTTCATTCAAGCTCCTAGCAACAATGCCTGATCTCTTTGGCTTGCTTTCTGAAAGAGAAGTGACGCTGCTGCTCACTGATTTAACAGAAGAATTGCTCGTTGGCTTGTTTGGAATCGAAAGTCTCCTTGGTGGTAGCCTGGTGCGATCAACACTCTTTTTCCCAGACAAATCAAGAGCTGTTGTACTCTGACTAACAGCTGATGCAACTCGTCCCCTGAGATTCAAACCACCACACAAAAATAATACAATCCATTAAACGAATTATACTGCAAGGTTTATAGAAACCGTAAATGCAAAACTCAAACTAAACGATTTGTTTCTGGAATTGATCATCGTATCCTATCAATTAAGCTATGCTGCTAGAAAAAAATGGCCACATTCTGAGAAATTTTCAAAAATCTCTTCATAAGAATTCAGAAATGGTGAAATGTAAACCAGTGATGCATCATCAATGTTTCGTCAATTACAGATCTAGAATCGTTATTGAATCATTAGTACCTCCTGGGTACTGAAGAACCTGAGAAATCTGGAACAGGAGGCTTCCCTTCCTTCGATCTAAGAGCTGATCTGAGAGGATACCTCAGCTTCGAGTTGATTGAATTACCTATTAAGAAAGTTTCGAAGAGATCGAATCAGAACAGAAAAAATTTACGAAAACTGAAATGAGAAGTGATAATCAAATAGAAGGAATTGAAGAAGATTTTACCAGAAGCAGCAGAGCTCACGCTTTTCTCCATCGATTTCTCCATCGATAAACTTAGAAACTCTAACGAATTGAAGAAGTTTTGTTTGCCTTTGTTTTTTTGTTTGGAGTGGGGAAAAAAAAAACTGAAGAATTTCAATTTGAAAAACTGTGAGAGCGGAGAAATCTGACTTATAAAAAAGCAAGCTGAATTTTTTTCTAAAGAACAGGCTTGCGTATGACCCCTATATTATATGATATTTTCTCTTGTAGCCCCATTATTTAAATTAAAAGTAGCATCGACCCATTTTTTTACTGTAGCCATAGGATAAATTTGATGCTTGATTTGCGTTTGATTTTATAGAAACAAATAAGTTTGATGCTTGATTTGCGTTTAATTTACTGGTACTTAATTTGGAAACAGATTTTAAGGTTTTAGTTTGTAAAGGCATTATAGTATGGGGGTTAAAAATGAAGAGATCTAAAGTAAAGGGGTCAAGTTTTTGGATAGTGCTGAATAATCACTGCGTAACCTAAATTTCTGTTGCAGTTTTGCCTTGAGAGCGGGAAAGTGGTTAAAGTCTCTTTGAGTTATGAGGAGAGTCACTATGAACCGACCGATCTGGTTAATTGCGAATCTTAGGGGCCTCTTTTTTCCAAACGCTCCGTTGTGTGTGGGGTCTTTTTTTTTTTTTTGTCTTTGTGTAATTATTTTTCGAAATTTCAAATTCAAATAACGCGCCGTTGAACGATAACTGTTTCTTTTAACGGTTTAGATTGGGAGGCTTTTAAAAATATGACGACCCATTTATGATTCTCAATACTGGGCTTCGTTTGGGCTCAATAGTGGTATTACTGTGCTTTTTTAATTAAAAAAAAAAATTGATCCAATTAGGTGATTGATGGATCTCTAAAACACTCGTCACTTTTATGTTTTAACAAGTTTTTATACGGCATGTCAATGGATGATATTGACCATATCAAACATTTTGAAGGATGTCATTAATGTACACATTTATAATCTTGCTTCTTTTTTTTCTTTTTTTTTTAACCCCAAAGGTTCTACTGCTTGTATTGTTTAGTGTATTTAGTGGATACTGAAACTAATAATATTTTGTTTTTGTCAACAACAACATGCACATACTTAAATCCGAGTAGATATGCATATCCATGACTCTAGTATAGTAGTATAATTGTATAAACCACTAGAGTAAACAAAATAACATAATTACGCATGACTACAAATGATATTTTGGTCTAACCGCGCAAAAAAACATTCTTCCTTATTTACGATATTGCGACCAAAATTGCTTACTTAAAATAAGTTATAAAAAATGCTATATGCACCTGATGAACCTAAAAACATTTTTTCATAAATATTTAATAATTGAAACTTACGCAAATAGTAATATAGACATATTTATAAAAAAAATAAGAAAATTACCCTACTTATTCCTCTTATTGTACACATTGAAAGCAGAACAAACATATCCTAGTGCATAAAAAAAAACATATGTTAGTGGATGTCATGTTCTTGTTTTTTTTATCTAATCGATACTGTCGCCCTATTCCGACTTTATCTCACTAGAAACAATATAATTATTTGTTTTCACTTGGTATAAATAACAATATTATCAAGAATGTTTATTTAAATATTTTCTCGTTTTCTGAGTATGAAACACGCCTTACCCGTCTGTCACCGGTAATTATCATATGGTGTGCATTACTCAGTCTACTTTTCTTTCGTCAAAAAGAAATGAGTAATTACGATTAACTTAACAAAACTTTAACTAGATGTAATAATTTTCGCGTCAAAAATTCCCAGAAAAATCTATTCGAGGTTGGTAAAATTAAATTTAAACACACTTTTTTGGAGTATTTATTTGTTCCCCATTTGTTGTTCCTTGATACTACTGTATTAAATCGGAAACTATTTATGGCGATTATTCGGTGTCCATTAATGATCATCATCTTTACAATATTAATTATCAAAAAGTAAGCCAAGAAAAAGTCGAAAAAGTAAATAAAAAAGTCAGAGTCGTTACTATCAACGTTACCAAATCCGTTTTGTTGTTAGTAATTCCCTTGATTTAGGTATTAAACAAAAAATCAAATTGATAGCTCCGGTTTAATTTGACTAAATTTGGTTCGGTTTAATAATGAAAAACCTTTTGGACTGGATCAAAGACTGAATATTTCGAGCTTTTAGCTCGGAGCAGCTTCTTCTTCATCTTCTTCCTCCTCTCCGATATATCTCTCAAAAACCTTTTTTTTTATTTTGTTTGGCGATGGGTGGAAATAGGCAGAGATGGTTCTCCTTCCACCAAAGATCCTCTTCAGCCACCGCAACAACTTTACCACAGCACAAACACGACGAGACCCCACCAGAGTTTCTTTGTCCCATCACCGGATTCCTCATGTCGGATCCTGTCGTCGTTTCTTCCGGTCAAACCTTCGAGCGTCTCTCCGTTCAAGTCTGTCGTAACTTAGGGTATATACCGGATCTTTTAGATGGTACCCGACCCGATTTCTCCACCGTCATCCCTAACCTCGCCATGAAATCTACCATTTTCAGCTGGTGTGATCGGAAAAAAGTCGACCATCCTCGTCCTCCTGATTCCGCTTACGTTGAAGGCGTGGTTCGTGCCCGAATGGATAAAGATCCGAACCCGAGTCCGACTCCGAGTCCTAAGGCTCCGGAACCTGAGATTCTCCCTCCTGTAGAAGAGAATTCACCTTCGGATTACGACGCTGTGATGGAAGCGATTCGAGCTCGATCTAGGAACTCAATGTCCCCGACGACGTCTCTTGAGTCGGTTACGATTGGTCAGAGTCCGTATCACCCGGTTCGAGCCGTTAGTATGTTCTCTTCTTCTACTAATTCTTCTTCCTCTGGAGTTTTCGCTGGAGCTGATAGTCCATTTCGAAACGCCATCTCTTTCTCTTCCTCCGATCACTCTTCCACTCCTATGTCGCCGGAAGAAGAAGAGATCTACAACAAATTGAGAGGTACCGACATTTTCGATCACGAGCAAGGTCTAATTCTTCTTAGGAAGATGACGAGATCTAGTGAGGACCTTAGGGTTTCGCTTTGTACAGATCGGATTCTCTCTTTTCTCCGGTCACTTCTCGTTTCACGGTACAATCTCGTTCAGACTAACGCCGCCGCGTCGTTGGTTAACCTCTCGCTGGAGAAACAGAACAAAGTAAAGATCGTACGGTCAGGATTTGTTCCTCTTTTAATCGACGTTTTGAAATCGGGGACAACGGAGGCGCAGGAACATGTCGCCGGAGCTTTGTTCAGTTTGGCGCTTGAAGATGAGAATAAAATGGTGATCGGAGTTCTTGGTGCGGTGGAGCCGCTTCTTCACGCGCTTCGTTCGTCAGAGAGTGAAAGAGCGCGTCAAGACGCAGCTCTTGCGCTTTATCATCTCTCGCTGATTCCGAGTAACCGAACCAGGCTGGTTAGAGCTGGTGCGGTGCCGACTCTGCTTTCGATGGTTAGATCCGGTGATTCGACGAGCCGGATCTTACTAGTACTCTGTAACCTTGCGGCTTGTCCAGACGGAAAAGGTGCGATGTTAGACGGAAACGCTGTGGCGATTTTGGTAGGGAAGCTTAGAGAAGCCGGAGGTGGTGATTCTGAGGCGGCGCGTGAGAATTGCGTGGCGGTTCTGCTGACACTTTGCCAAGGGAATTTGAGGTTTCGGGGATTGGCAAGCGAGGCAGGAGCGGAGGAAGTGTTGATGGAAGTGGAAGAGAACGGGAACGGGCGAGTGAAGGAGAAGGCGGCAAAGATTTTGCAAGCTATGAGAGGAGGAGGAGGCGGAGGAGAGAGTGAGTTTGGGGAAAATGCGGAGGCGCGTGAGTGGAACCGTATGCTTGAAGCGACTGGTCTAAGTCGGACTCAGTTTCAAGGAGGGCAAAATGGGGGTTTCGCTTACTCCTCCCAATTTTAGCTTTTTTTTTATTTAATTGTTTTTTTTTGGATATCTCTTTGTTCTTTACCTTTTTTTTTGGTAAAATGTTATCTTATTTTGCATCTTTTTTGTTTGTTTGATATAAGTGGGTGTAAATTATTAATTTGTGTGAATTGTAATATGTGATTATTGTTTTTTTTCCAACCAAATGACAAAAGTGAAATGTCCATTTGTTTGTAAAGTCACTAAAGTGATATCTATTTCTTTTTGCAGTTTTTTTAATCCTCTCCTATCTCTCTTTACCTTTTTAAATAAAATGATTTGTACTTTGCTTTGTTTGATATAAATGGGTGTAAATTATTAATGTTGAGAAGAATATAATATATGTAATTATTTTCTTTATTTCACTTGAACGATTAAAGTGAAGTGTTAATTTTTTGGTGAATAAATGTGTAATGTTTATTTTATTTTTCAGTTTTATGTAAAATAAATTATTCGAATGGACATACTTCTCGTAGATCAGTTTGCGAACTATATATGTGGATGAGAGAGAGAGAGGACACAATCAAACTTTAGACAAGAAACGTGCGTGTGATGGAGAGTTAAGATTTAAGAAATGGAAGTGGAAGTTTTAGCTTTTGGTCAAAGTCAGACAGTTCGTGTGAAGATGTCAGAGAACAAGAAACTTTGAATTAGTATATTACAGACATTCCGTGTGCGCGATACCATGAGATCCAATAACAAAATAATTAAGTAACCAATCCTGTTTTATTGCCAAATTAAATACAGGCAAGAGGCAGGCAAAATACTAAAAAAAAAAGTATAGTAATTTTTTTTTGTATGTTTCCTAATATATGCTTATTGTACTTCTTAAAAGTAGTAAAAAAAATATGAGGTCAGATTTCTACTTCACAAGTGCCACACTTTATACTGGTACAGTGAATGTCATTGAAGTTTGTGCTTGAAATGAATAATGTGATTTAGATGTTTGTGAATGCAACTATTAGAAAATATGTTTAGTGGAGGAAGGTTTGTAATTGTCCATAGACTGCATGCTTTAACTATATAAAATAACTTAAACAAACTCATTTTCTCTTTTTCTTTCTTCAATCACGCGTTAATGTATATGATTTGGGTTGGTATTGAGAATGGGGATGTCAGCATTTTTGTCTAACATGTGTATGATTGATCTAAGAAGAAGGGTTTTGAGTAAACAAACGAATCATATCGTTTTGCCGACGCTTTCTACAAAAACTTAAAACCCGACTTCTATGCGTTTCAAACAAATTGGAGTCAAAACTGAAAAACATATCATATCAGTTAGTTGGCACAGAATAATTATCACATGAAACATTAAAATGTTTTATTGTTTGTCGACCCACTTGGAAAGAACATCCTAAGACAAGACCTTATGGCTGGGGCAGAAGTTAATGTTATCAACAGGGTTCTTTTGTGACCTAACTACTTGATTCATCTCCATGTGACAATAAGAACAAGGATGAATTATGGATGATTGCAGTTTCCGCATGCTTGATGATTTGGTCCAGCAGTCTTAATAATAATTATTTTTAAAAAGATTTCCCACATCATCCATTTTGCCCAGCCATGCACTGTTTTATTGTGAGGCTAATTTCTAAACTTTGAAATTTGATGAATGCACTTAATTCAAGAGTTAGGACTTAAAAAAAAAGATTATTAGGATATGCTAATTAGTCAAAACTTTTGTTTCTTTAAGTTTGAAGCACACAAATAAATTGGGGGTTCCTCGTCACTGACGCGGTTTGAGAGGGTCCCACACACCCAACACTGAGAAAGAAAGAAAGCTTCACAACACCATTCTCTTCTTCTTCTCCGTCTTCTGTCTCTATCTGCTTACCCCCAACGAATTGCTTAATCCCTCGACAGAGCTTTTGAAGAACTTGTGTGGGAAAGCTGTTTGATAAAGATAATTCCAAGATACGGGTCTTTGTTTCAAGATCAGCTTTTTACGATAAATCAGTTACTCTTTTTCTGTGTATATATATATATATCTCTTTCCCGGAAATTTCGACTCTGATAAACCAAAACAAAAAAAAAACGCAAAATATCCCGTAAATGGTTGAAATCCTCTGTGAATTTCGACTGCTCTTGTTGAATTCGGTTGCTGCATCGTTGGTTTCTGAAAGATGTCGCAGAAGAGAGAGTTTGAAGAAGGGAAAGCTCGAGTTGATGGCGGCTCATCGGAGGATAAGCGTAGAAGATTCAAAAGGTACACAATTGGTTCATGTTCTAAGATTTTTATGATGCTGTTGATTCAATCAATTGGTTTGTTTATCATGGACGATTTCTCATTGATGAATTAGGATCTAAAGGTTGTGTCTTTTATGTTGGAACTATGAACCAGTAGTGTGAGGTGATGATTTTTTAATAAGAATATCTGAGCATCTATGGCTTGCGAGAGTCATGATTATAGAGGAGACTAGTTGTCATCATTGTGTTCTTGGCTTGGAAGTTATGAGTAGGTTTGGTTTTGTCTATAAACAAAGAGTGATACTTTTGGAAGATAATACTGGATTGAAACACATGAGTACTCATACTACTAGCATGTATGACATCCGGTGATCACCATGGTTTGGGATCCTCAATAAGAATCTTTGTTTTTTCCCTGTCCCTTGCTGTGGACAAATCAACAATTTTTATAATTCTAATTGATTCTTTAGTGTCAGTCAGCTAATGTGAATTCCCACATATGACTTTGGATTCAAATTTAGTGTGGTTCAGGAGGTAATGCGATTGCAAACTGTCAAACATTTTCTCGAACCCGTTCTTGAGCCCTTGATTCGTAAAGTGGTATGTATCATCTTTAAAAGACTATAGTACCTTTCTCCTATGACTGCGTGTTTATTTTAACAATTTATTAATCAATATCACTTGGAACAGGTCAAAGAAGAAGTTGAATTGGCTCTTGGAAAGCATCTAGCAGGCATCAAGTGGTAAACTGCTTTTCAAGATAAATATTATATTTTCAAGCTTTTCTGGTATGAATATTTTCTTCCAATGTTCATCTTTTGTTCAGGATTTGTGAGAAAGAGATTCATCCTTTGGAATCAAGGAACCTACAGTTAAAGTTCTTGAACAATCTATCGCTTCCCGTGTTTACTTCAGCTCGGATAGAAGGAGATGAAGGCCAAGCTATAAGAGTTGGATTAGTCGATCCTTCAACTGGCGAAATTGTCACCTCCGGGCCTGCATCATCTGCGAAACTCGAAATTTTTGTTGTTGAGGGTTATTTTGATGGTGATAGTGACTGGACAGCTGAGGATATCAGGAATAACATTGTAAGAGAGAGACAAGGAAAGAAACCTCTACTCAGTGGGAATGTATTTGTGGTTCTTAATGATGGCATCGGTGTTGTGGATGAAATTTCATTTACAGATAACTCTAGCTGGACTAGGAGCAGGAAGTTCAGACTCGGGGTACGAACGGTGGATCAATTTGATTTTGTCAAAATTAGAGAGGCAATAACAGAGCCCTTTGTCGTAAGGGATCACCGAGGAGAGTGTAAGTTTTGCTGCTTAGTTTATTCTCTCACATTGTGTATCATTGAACCAATTTTGGAGTATCTTCTTATTAGTATGATTCATAAGATTTGGAGACTAAGTTCTGCCTCATATTTTACTTTCTTGTTCTCATATGTTCTGTAAACTAAAAGAATTGGTTTCTTTCTTCTGCCTTTTTCCCTCTCACTTGTAGTGTACAGAAAGCATCATCCTCCTTCTCTTTTTGATGACGTTTGGAGATTGGAAAAGATAGGGAAAGATGGAGCATTTCACAAACGACTGATTTGGTCAAATATAAACACTGTCAAGGATTTCCTCACACATTTCCATTTAAACTCTTCAAAACTCCGGCAAGTAAGATTCGTCTTCCTTCCTATAAAAGATCTATGGTTATGTAACTAAGCTTCTATGCGTGTTTCTACTGTTTTATGGAGCTAAGCTTCCACATATAAAGACATATTTTACTTCTATGGACGTGAATCTTTTGTTTGAGCTCACCTAATGACAAAAAAGCACGGTTTTAAGGTTGTCTATACCTAATGATGCTTTGTTCTTGCAGATTCTTGGTACGGGTATGTCTTCAAAGATGTGGGAAATTACTCTGGACCATGCTCGATCATGTGTTCTGGATAGTAGCGTCCATGTGTATCAAGCTCCTGGATTTCAGAAGAAAACCGCTGTGGTCTTTAATGTAGTAGCTCAAGTGCTTGGACTGCTCGTGGATTTTCAGTATATTCCTGCTGAAAAGTTATCTGAGATTGAAAAGGCACTGATCCTCTCTCTCGTATTTTGACTTGGTTTCTCTTCTATATACTGTCAGGTCTTCATAAAAAAATTTCATGGTTTCTGATTCAGGCTCAAGCGGAGGCGATGGTCATTGTTGCATTGAGTCACCTTGATGAAGTAATCTCGTATGATGATGAAATTTCCATGATAAGAAACTTTCTCAATGTCCCGGATTCTCAAAGCAGTGTCGGGATTGATTATTCCGGTTTGAGTTTGACCAGTTTGGACGGCTACGGTTTTGTGCCAAATCTTCACAACACAGCAGAAGGCAGTGGCCAGTACAGTGATGATGTTGACATGGAAGTTACTCCTCCACAAGGTTTATATGAAGACTACAACAATCTCTGGAATTGCTCTCAGATTCTAGGCTTAGAAGAACCGCAATCTGAGTTGCAGAGTGCGCTTGACGATTTCATGTCACAGAAGAATGCTTCGGTCGGTAAGGCTCACAGCAAAAGATGGACAAAGCTTTTCAGTGTCTCGAAATGGCTCTCTGTTTTCAAGAATGTTACAGTTAGGAAAAATCTCAACTGAGTTGTTAGTACACAAAAAAAATCGACTCGCCCTGGACAGATTCGTGTATATATACTCGAGGAGAAGTTGTAAATCTCTGGTTTCTGATCATCCAGAGGCGTTCAAAAGTGTTTTCTTTCTTCTTCTTCTTCTTCTTCTTCTTCTTCTTCATTTGTTCTCCCCATCTTTGTGTTAAAGATGTGAATATGTTTAGGACAGCTTCATTTTTGTTGAAAGCTTAAAAAACAGGGTCTTTTATAATCTCTGTGATCAGTACCAAATTGCAGAAGTATATCATCCAGTTTTGGACTGTCCTGTTTCTTGGTTTGTCAGGTTATGTGAAACTGAATAAATTGAATATTTTTGAATCAAATGAGTTTATACTATCTTCTAGAATTTTTCGTTTGAGATCTTGATTCAAAGTACACTAGACATGACAATTCTTTTCATAACTGAGAGAAATGAAGATTTTTTGGCCGAGTCATGTTTGGATGATGAATGTTTAAAATATAGTTTTGGGGTCAAAATAGAAAACTTCAAAAGTATACAGGTGATATTGGAAATTCAAAATTCTTCCACATACAACTCGAGAGAAGGTTTTGCTGTTTCCCTGTGATTTTCGATACTACTCTGACTCTGAGCATGGCGTTTTTGTTCAACAACGCATCAGTTTCATCTCATTTCCGTTCTTCTTCTTCACAGGTTCGGATTGAATCTTGTTAATCGATTGTCGTTAGATTATTTTTCGTTTGATCTTATGATAATTTCCCCTTTTGAAATTTTGCAGAAGACGGGTGATGCTTTATCAATATCTCGTCGTGGATTCCACATCGAGCCAGGAACTCGGGAGACAGCTGTAAGTCTGGTTATTTAGGGTTGATTCTTACATTTCGCTGTTCCTCTTTTGCTAGGGTAGGATTTGGGGGCTCTTCATGAACATTTGGAATCTGAAATTGGTTTAGATTTACGATTTGATCTAGTACTACTACTGCTTCATTTTCGACTTAGTTTTTGTGGAATTCTCTGTCTCAAGTATGATTTGGAAATACTAATTGTTCAGAATGATTTGACTCAATCTCAATTCTCATGTGATCCTTACAGTGATGTTTGTTAGTTTGAATTCACTTGAGAGAAGAATATTCTCTAAGTTTGAGTCGTTGATGTGTACACTGTTTCATGACTTTCTCTTCTAAAATTAATGAGTTTGTTTTGCTTAATCGTAATTTCGTGTAGCTTTTGGCTGAAGATTCTGCTTTGAAGAGATTTAAGTCTCATAAGAAAGGTGTGCACAGATTGAAAAGGATTGGAGATGTGCTCACCGTCGTGGTTGTTGCAGGTAAAAAGACTTTGTTCATAACTTTTTTTTTGTCGAAGGTAATCAGATTCTTGTGTTGTTTAGTAATCAAATTTTCGGAAGATAAAACCATAATCTGGTATGGTTCAGGAATCAGGGTGAATCTGAGTAAGAGGTTCACTTGGCACACTTAGATATTCATCTTGCTTCTAGAAATTAAGAAAGCTCTAATTGAATCTCATAGGTATATCATTGTTTAGAAACTTCTAAAATCATCCACATAACATCCTTGACAACTCTGTAAAAGTTTATCTTGGATAATCTTTTATCAATTTCTATGAAAAGAAAGTTGAAGACAAATACATTATCTGCTAGATGTGCTTATGTTAATCAAACGAATAACTCAATAACAATCCAACTTTTTTGATGTATGTACTAAGCAATATGAAATTATGGAATCACGACATACTTGAAATCTGGAATTGTACTTATCTCGTGCCTTGCTTGTTTTTTTTTTCCAGGATGTTGCTATGAAATCTTTGTCAAAGCTGTAATGAGAAAAGAAGCTGAGGCTGCAGGAAAAAGCTCATGAGTCTTCTTGTCTTTGTATGCTTTTTTTTTGTTCCTTTATACATTTTCTCTTTCTAATAATCTCACAATAATGTTTGTTTACTCAATGCTCATGGCATCTAATAAAGTAGACAAAAGGAAAAAGACACTGTCGAGTGAAACCAACACAGTTTTTTCTGTTTTTTTGCTGTTTTGTGGAATCTCTGCTTTTTCTTTAAAAAATAAAATCAAAATTCCTACCATATTTCCATTTTGCTTCGCTTTCAATTATTTGAACTTTCATTTGTAGAAAATGGGTGAATTAACCTCTTAGTTCTTGGATTAGCTACCTGCATGCATACTATGTGAATGATCGATCATACATCATAGTTTTTTTTGGTTCAAAACATTATAGTTTTGCAGTCTTGCAGAGGGAATTTCCAATGTGTGTAGGCCGATTCTGTGCAGGCTAACTCTATCTTGGGCTTTTCTCTCGGCCCGGTTAAGAAAAGAAGTATCCGGGTCCCGCGACTTTCGGTTTAAACCGACATAGATCGAATCGAAATCCAAATTCTTTTTGTATTCTATGATGATACACATGCATATTCCTGAATTTGAATTTAGGTTATAACATAACGACGAGAATATTAAAAAAAATTATGAGACTGTACGTCCCAATCGTTGAATTGTAGATATAACGTCAATAATTTTCAACGTACTGTAATATGACTAAACAAGAACATATCCACCACACGTTCTTCACATAAATCAATTAGATTAATTAGCTACACTAATCAAAAACAAGTACAAAGAGCTTTCCTGCTCAGAGTTGATAACATTGGTTCACCAAAGATGTAATATAAAATATTAAAATATTAGTTGAACCACCTTGGGGAACGTATAACAAAGAAGTCCAACAAATGAAGTTACTTTTTGCTTGATTTGCACATATTGATGTTTGAAGGAAGGCTACAAGTCATATGTTCTATATTATCTACATATGTACTCATTCTATATGTTGTCGAAATTCTATCAGTTTATGATATTGATGGGTATGCAACTTCGTAAAAGAAACTCTCACATCTATCATGACTATACCACACGCTTAATTTTTAATAATCAATGTTAAGTACTGTAGAAGTGTAGAACACTTAAATCGTCATAATTAACAAAATAATCTAAGCACCATACATCCTAAACACTAAACCTCGTATAAAAAAGCATTAATTCATGATACAATGTCTTATCGTTTTTGGTTGCATAAGAAAATGACATAAATTGTAAACGAATACGTAATCAATTTATTTCTTTGAAAAATCTTTAAGAGTACTTTGGAAACTTGTATGGGAGTAACTTCTACGAATTACAAAAAAAATTGTTAAAAATAAGAATTTTAAGAAGACGAGGCGTGATATTCTTATACCAACATCATGACATGTTCCCTGGCGTGATTATTTTTGCGACACCTGAACAAAACGGCATCGTTTCAGGTCATCATCATCTCTATTCGCACTTCTTAAGACGGTTATAAAGATCACAGAGACACATCACAGACGATAAAAGCTCTTAACTTACTCTGCTCACCGAGTCGAACCGTCTATAATTAACCGACCACCGTCAAGTTTTTAATTTACACTAATGCCACTGCCACCTCTTATTCCGCCAGATCCACCACCGTCTCCGTCGCATCACTGATCCCTCAACCGTCACCTGAGAAAATACTTAAGCAATTAGAAATGGCGACGAAGAATACAAAGCAAAATATGTCCGTGTTGTTAACTAAGCTCGGAGATCGAGATACTTTCACAATGGCGGCTCGAGAGCTTGATTTGATGGCTAGACAGATTGATCCTTCCTCTTCCGGGAATCTCCAGTCGTTTATTTCCGTTATTCTCTCCGCCGACACCGGAGATAAACCGGCGGTTCGTAAGCATTGTATTCACTTACTCGCCGTTTTATCAGTTTCTCTTCCTCCCAATTCTCTGTCTCCTTTTCTCTCTAAGATCCTCAGTCGCATCACGAGACGTCTCCGTGATCCTGACTCTTCGATTCGATCAACTTGCGTCGCGGCTGTGTCGGCGATCTCTTCACGCACGACGAAGCCTCCGTTTTATTCGGCGTTTATGAAGCCATTAGCTGATACGCTTTTCACTGAGCAGGAGGTTAATGCGCAGATCGGAGCGGCGCTTTGTCTCGCGGCGGCGATTGATTCGGCGTCTGATCCGGATCCGGTTCGGTTAGGGCAGACGCTTTTGCCGAGATTGGAGAAGCTTGTGAAGTGTAAAGCTTTTAAGGCGAAATCGGCGGGAGTTGTTGTGATCGGAAGTGTCATTGGTGCTGGTGGTTTGTCTGGAACCACTGTGAGCTCCGGTGGATTGAAAGGACTAGTGGATTGCTTATTGAGCTTCTTGGTTAGCGAAGATTGGGCGGCGAGGAAAGCAGCTGCTGAAGCCTTGGGGAGGTTAGCTACGATGGAGAGAAATGAGTTAGGTGAGTTCAAGGCTAAATGCTTGAAGATCTTCGAAAGCAGGAAATACGATAAGGTTTGGTTTTCTTGATCTTGAATTTTCATTTGAATGTAAGGTTTGGCTCAAACACGATCACAGATTTCAATTTTGATTTGTGTTTTTTAGGTGAAAGTTGTGAGAGAGGTGATGAATCAGATGATGGAAGCATGGAAACAGGTTCCAGATTTATCAGAGGAGGTTTCTCCACCCAGATCTAATGCTTCTTCTAAAGGTATCATCGTCTAGATTTAGATCTTTAGCCAAATCAGGAAACTTTTTCTTCTTTAGTACAATACTAGTATCTTGGTTAGACCCGTTGTGTCTATTTGAGGAATTTGTACGGATTCGTTACTAAGATCTTTGGTTGCTTACCTGTAATGTTTTCTTGATTCTAGGTGATGCAAGTGATGGAAGATACCCTTCAGGCTCTAGAGTTGCTTCAACACCTGCTAAATCAAGAACTCATCTGGTTAACAGATCGACTCCACCGGGGAGTTCACTAGCCACCACGGCTAGGAAACAGGCTAACAGAAAAAGCGTTGACCAGAAGAAAACCAGTCTAACAGCATCACATACAAAACCAAACGTAAGGAGAAGATTGGACTGGAAAGCTGGAGGAGCGAGTATTCCTACTGGTGTACCTCTTGAAGACGAACAACATCGTGATCATAACGAGAATGCAAAGGAAACGAGTCATTCTAGTCACAATACAATACAGAAGTTAGGAGGTGTTTCCAGTTCTCTTACTGGCAATATCCCACTATCGGGTGCTACAATGGTAACAGGACATCATGTCTTGTCTGAAAACCCAAATAGTAGTAACTGCAAAGGGCTTGAAGATATATCTCTGATCCGTAATCAGCTTGTTCAGATAGAACAACAGCAAGCCAATCTAATGGATCTTCTTCAGGTTTGTTCTAAAACATGATGATCATCTTTCTTAGATTACAAACATCCAGATTGCTTTCATTTCCGCAGTCCCTGAATCTTATTATGTTTGATTTTCACTAGAGATTTGTCGGAAGCTCACAACACGGAATGCGTGGTCTGGAAACACGAGTTCACGGCTTAGAACTTGCGCTGGATGAGATATCATATGACTTGGCGGTTTCAAATGGGAGAATGAGTAATGGTTCAAGCAGAAACAACTGTTGCCTCCTTCCACCTGGAAGTTTCATCAGATCTAAATTCTGGAAGAAACAAAATTCGAAGTATTCAGCATCGAGGCTGTCCACTTCTAGGAACAGAACTGCAGAAACCACTGGGATATTAAACTCGAGGCATCGGTTTAATGGCTCTCCTGGATTTATAGTCAACCCATTAGCTGAAATTCGACCTGATAATGGACCTGCAGGTAAATAAGTTGTGTTATGTCGATTCGAGTCAATGTTCTTTCTTGTGTTTGGTCAATAGCAGAATTAACAGTATAGCTCTATGATTGTTTGCAGGCATGTCTCACAATTGAGGGACGAAGAGAGACGAAACCTTCAAAAGCTTACCATTGTGTATGGTGATTCATACTGATTACTAAAAGTTATATATATTACTACTACTTTAAGTTCTCAACCGTTTTAGTATTTCTTTTTCAAAGTAAATTTGACTAATTACAAGATTGAGATCAAAGCTATCTTCAATGTCTCTAGTGAGTTCTTTGCTGAAATTTCTTATGTGTTGCGTATTCCTTTAATAGTGAGTTTGTGTTATGAGGTAAATGAATTTCAATTTTCATGTAATATATATCACAAACGATGAATTTATAAAATCTGTAACAACTGAAGTAAAGTTTCAAAATTTTTGTGAGTTCAAATATAAAACAATACTAAAACATAAATAATTCTTAAAAAGTTAGATGGCTTCTATAAATTCACGGACTGAATAATGGAAGTTGCCCACGACCAAAAAAAAAAAAAAAGAATAATGGAAGTTGTTGGCAACTGTTTTTTCTGATTTTTAATTCTCTTTCGCTGAATTAATTATGAGCTTAAACTGTTTGCTTTTTGACTGATTATAGTGTCACATGTGACTTCATGGGCAACTAAATTGTTTACATAGCACTGGTTATTAATCTATTATAGAATCCATATTTGAGTATGGGCAACTAAAAACTTCAAAAACAATAATAATAATAATTCATCTCAGCCAGGAATATTTATAAGGGCTTAACTTCTGAATATTATAAACAACAACTTTGAAAAACTAATTAAAATCATTTACATTTAGTTTGTACTTAAGATTGTTAAAATTTTAAACTTTAAAAATATGAAAGTAAAGTTTTTAAAAATTTTAAAATCCATGGAAAAAAAATGGAATCATAAATCTACAAAACGATGCGAAAACAAGTTGAATTTGTGAAATCGCTAATGATCAAATGACTAAGTCAAATGACGGGATCCAAAATGCAGTTAGTTATCACATCATATTGTAAATCTATTATCCAAGTTTTCATTATTAAAAATTGTACAAATGTTAAAACTAGAACTTTTCAACTTAAATTTTTTTTAAAAAAAATATTGGATAAATTAAAAATTAAAAACCAAAAATCATTTTAAAAATAAATTAGAAAATTGAATTCTAAATCTACAAAACGATGTGAAAACAAGTTGAATTTATGGAATCTCTAATGATCAATTGACTAGGTCAAATGACGGGATCCAAAATTCGGTTAGTTTTACGTCGTATTGTAAATTCGTTATCCAAATTTTCATTATTTAAAATTGTAAAAATTTTTTTTTTTTAAATCTAGTTTAAAAAAAAAAAAAGAGAGAAAAAAGAGGAAAAAAGGGCTGAAATTGACCTTGTTTTTGTTGGTCTAGACTTGTTGTTGTTGGGCTTTAGAGGGTCACACCATTGTCACCGGCAAACGTCCACCTCCTCTGTATTCTTCGTAGAGTTCCTTTGACTTTGTGGTGGTGAGAGCGAGAAAGAGAGAGAGAGTGAAATGTCGACAGGACCACAGAGCAGCCATCACGACGAACCGACGGAGAAGAGAGATCGCACATACATCTACGAAGCCCAGACGATGGAGTGAGATTGTAAACGAAGGGCTCATCTTGGTCGAAGATGGAATCATCATCTTTTTTTTTTTTTGTCAACGAATCATCATCCATCATATCAAATTATAAACGTTGGAACCAAAGATAAAACAGAAGCAAGGAAGCAGAAATTGAAGAAGACGAAGAGAAGGGTAAAAAAACAAGAGCATGTAATTGCAATCTTTCTCACTCTAAAAAACTAAGCATCTCTCTGTGTTTCTCTTTGTAATTTGTGATTGATACACAAACGATTACATAAAGAGAAATAGGAGGCGCGATTACTATATTTATAGACTTCGTTTTCGGATTCAAAGTTTCCTTTTTTTTTTTCAATACTTGTCTGTTGTTTCCTTTTTTCACGCGTTTTGGGATTCTAAGTTTCCTTTTTTCATTTATATCCGTTATAGATGGTTCGGGTAAAAGTTAGTTACTGAGTTTTTTTTCCCTTTTTCGACCCTTTTGTTTTAGAATCTGCATTTGTGCTATCTATTTACCAAAAGGCAAGATAAAAGTGTTGTTCGTTAGGATTTAAATTTATTTGCCAATTACTAATTGTTTTTTCAGGTTTATATGTAGTTATATGTGCTCTCTCTTATGCAGATTGAATCTTTTATGATTTATGATTTCATCATAAAATTGAAAAATTAAGCGTTCGAACTTCGAAGATACTCAGCAAATTGAAACAGAAAAATAATAATCGATGCTTTTGTATATGATCCCACTCAAAATCATACCAATCCTCCTCCTGTATCTCACCCCGGTTTTAAATTAAAATAGAAGAGTTTGGTTCATCGCACTGGAAATAAACCGGCCAAACAATGGAACAACGGCTCACACCAGAAGAGAATAAAGTAAAAATAAAAAATCTTTATAAACAGCTAGAGCAGTAAAAAAAAAAATGCACAAAAACATCAAATCTCTCATCTTCTGAAACCATCAAGAAGTGGTCTATGCAAAAATTGACCTTCTTTGATGGTTCTTCTCACTCTTTTCTTTTCTTCTTCTTTCTTTCTTTCTTTCTTTGTTTTTCATCATCTTTATGATACAGGAGCAACAGCAACCAGATTCAACTCAAGAGGCTTCAAAGCTGCCTGAACAATCTCTTGAACTGTACGGTTACGGCGACAAACATCTGAGAGTTCCTCAACGTGTCCTATCAGAGAATTCACATCTGCTCCATAAGCAACATCCGATAATGCTTGTAAGAACTTGGTAGATTCAGTCTCTGTCAAGGCTGTTCGAGGTATCAGGCTAACACTTTCCTTAGCCCAACCCACTGCTTGTAATCTGTATGTTCTTGTCAGAGCTAGCAGCGAATATGTTACCTAACCAATACCAAAAACAAAACAAAACGGTTTTCAAAGGCCAAAATTATCACTCAAAATGCAGCAAAAAGATAGATTCCTAATTTTACCGTATCTAGCCGAGAACTGGGAAGTGCCCCAGCTAATGAGGCTATCAATATTCTGGTAAGTGTAGCTCCCCGAGGAATAATTATATTGTCCCTGATTAGTACGAATTGTTCTTCGTTCACAGATTTCTCGAGGTCAAAAATGTCGGATAAAAACGTCAATATCGAGTGGCAGGCTTCTCTGGCAAAAGAGTTCAAAGAATATAGTTAACATCAGTTCAAAAATCCTCAAGGAATAACAGCATTAGAGAGCGGGGTTAAACCTGTGCTGTACTGTGATTCCAATCATTGCGCAATCTACAAGAGGTGGAAATATAGGAGACGGAATGAACAAATGTGGACAGTAGCGAAGACACCTAGACGCCAACAAAAAGCAGTCATCAGCTATATCTGGTCTCGCAGTGACTTCCTGTAAGAATAAAAAGAGAATCAGACACCACATAGGCTATTAAAACTAAGAACTTGAAGATAGTACACTGCTAAGTGAAATCATCAACCTTGATACTTGTCATTAGGCATGTTGTATGTGCAAAGAGGGTTTCAATCAGGTTCTTCAAGTAGTCAGCACAAGATGGATCAGAACCAAAAATCTGCAAATCCCACAAAGATTAGAGTCTCTATAGCTTTTCTATAAGCATTCCGTTGACTGTAAAGAACACAAATTACCTTTATAACTTCACTGGATAAATATAGAAAGCACGGCTGATGATGCTGCTGATAATGGAATTGAATTTTTGCCAGCATTTCTCCAATTGTATTAATTATGTATCTTCCAGAAGTACGTACCTACAAACACAACTCCAACCATTGCCTTTTCTTAGTGAAGTATCCTTTATCGAAATTGCCATCTGACAAATAGTTTGAGATTTTTTTTTTTTTTTTTTATGTTCATAGACATGGAATATCTAACAAACAGAGGAACAAGAACGACAGGTAAAAAGACTTCACAAAGAATGGTGTTCAGGAATGTCCAGGAAGCAGGTAGATAAAGAAAAAGGAAATGAAGCTCACAGCATATTTGCATGCTCTGCATAGAGATTCCATCGTCCTCATGTCCCAAGGACGACTGCAGTAAAAATCATTTCAAAGTAAGAGGCTATACAAAAAGCAATTTGAAGAACATATGTTAGTAATGTGTCTAGATTCACTTACGCATCAAAAATAACTCTAAAAATAGCCCAATGCTTATTAATCTCAGCGGCCACAGCTTCTGGGTGGTTGACATACCTAAGGTGGTAGCATCTGTTAGTAAGACAAAATAAAACGCATGGATTATATCACATTATTGAGATATTACACAAACCTGAAGAGGAAGGCAAACCGGTCAATATGAACAGTTAATTCGCGTGCATGCTTCTTGTCCAAATCTTCTTTTGCCGCTTCCTGATTCACAGATATACAGTTCCTATCATTATAAGTTTGACAATATATCACACAACCATGCAAATAGTCAAGATGACAAACCTCTAGAGGAGAGGCAGCTGACAAACATAATTTTTCAAGAGCACCCTTGGCCTGATCTAAAGGAAGTTCGGTAACAACCATACTGCATAATCGAATTTTGGAAATGTCAATAACACACAAATGAGATTTAAACCATCATTCAGTTGACTCCATACCCTAAAGCTTCAACGAGATTTAGTGAATCCTCAGCTGAAACTTTATAACCACCACCGCCATTGATTGCCATACAATATATCCTAAACAAATCTTCAAAATACCCACAAAGATTCTTTCGGCAATCTACAGTTAAACATTATTTAAACAGGCGTCAGATATTTACAAAAACAAAATAGTAACATTTTGAAATCAAAAGGAGAAAACACCATTTATAATAAATGCAAATCAGTTTCAAAAAAACACCTTCCTGTATCTCTCATTTTGGGGGAGAAGAGGAAAGAGTAAATTGATTAACAACAAGCAATCAACATTTAGAGAAAATCAGCTGTTAGGTAGCTACAATTTGTTTTCTACTATTAGTATGGTTTCACATCATTTATCATGAAAAGTAGTTTGTTACCCGCAATTGACGTAAAAACAAGACTGGAAAACAATATTCAGTCCAAGGAAAGCATTCAACAAAATTTCAAATACTTGCCAGTATTGCAATGCACCCTATATGCTAGCAATTCAGTAGAGTCGAAGTCAGATCCGTTAGCGTAGGTTCCAGTCAGACCTTTCGACTAGCTGCCATCTTTGAAGCAGGTCAGTATGCACAATTCAATTGAATTTTACAGAGGTGAGAACTTCATACTTCCTAAGAGAAAACTAACAACCAAAATTTAGTTTGCAAGTAAAAGATTATAAGTAGTCCATCAAACTAATTAGCATTATTCTGCCAGGAGAAATCAAGAAGAGAAACCTTAAAAAGCAGCCCTGGAAAAACGATATTTATAAAAGGGGAGCTAGTTTAATCCTATATACCCTTCCGATTGTTGGTTTAAATTAAATACCAATGCTAAAACCAAAATATTCTTTGTCATGGTCACAGTCGGGAAACAACACAGAATTAAGATAGCCAGATTTGTAGTATGTGTATACTTGTCAAAATGTCAATGATATGTTCAGAAAAGAAAAGCGAGGGGGTCAAGTTTGTAAGAGTGGATACAATACCGTCACAGATATGTCTAAAAGCCAAAGCTGCAGCTGCTGCACAATCTTCAGATGTGCCCATTCCACTCATAAGAATTCTAATGATCGATGGCAGTATTGAAACACTAGCTGGTGCAGCATTAAGCCATTTTGAATATGCCCCAACAAGTAAGCATGCTGAAATCAAATAGGGAAGCATATGTTTCGTCATTAAAGAAAAGGTTTAAGCCACATTTGCTTTTCAATTAGGAAAGAATGAAGCGTAATTCGGAAGGGTTTTTCAGAGCATATGCTAGTGGTTTCCACCAAGCAGCTATTCACCTTCTACATATAATATTTAGGAAAGAAAACCTAATCACCTGTCTGAAGTAGTTGCGCTTGCTGAGGAAGATTTTGAAGCAATGCCATCACCTGGAAGCACAATGTAAGAAAAATGAAATTTCCACACATGATACAACTAATAGAGTTAGAGAGGAATCCAAATAAAGCCATTTATAACTTTAAACATAGAACTGACAAGCCTTTCATGACATAAACAATATGGCAAACCCATATTTCATAGGCAGTGACAAAAAAAAAAAAAAAAAAAAAAAATGCCAGCAGTAGCAGGGAGGAACTGTGTATAATACAGACCTGGGGCATCACTTCAGCTTCCACAACCGAAACATAATTCGATATTGCCCATATACAGAACAAAATAGCTTCTGCTGGACGCCATTCTTGAAAATCATTTCCTGTCTGAGCATTGGCCTAAGTATATATTTCACAAATGTCAAAGATGCTGAAAATTTAAATGATGTAAATAAGTGTAACTGTTTGGTGCTGATAATCCTAGTTGTGTTATACATTGATCGTATTTGACCTAAAAATGCTGATTCAATATCTCCCAATGCCTATTTTTAATTTAATGATAGAACAAATAGCACGCCTGGTCATCCAAAGTACAAACCTCAAGAAGCTTCATATAGAGAATCTTAAGAGTTGTATCCCCTCCCAGGATTAAGGCTGCGTCTATTAATACGTCTGCAACAGCTGGAAATGTCACGAAGTTCATCAGTAAAATAGGATTGACAGAGCAACCAGAGAAGTAAACAAGAAAATGAGGCAATTGGTTCCATCAGAGATGATTGAGCGCACAATTAGTAGTACATATCAGCAAATGTAAAAGGAAGAATTCAATCAAAAGAGACATTACGTGATACAGCAACCCTACCAAAGCTGAGTGACTAAAACAACCAAATAACCTCAGAAGAACAATACTCTATCTGCCTCAAGAAACAAGTGTAAAGGATGGAAACAAAGGGAGAACAACAGTGCTAAGCAATCAAATCAGAGAATCCATGGTAGGGTCGAAAGCTCTGAGGGCTACACTTTTTCCTTAAAGCATCCTATCTCGAGAGGATTTGATCTAATGTAATGTTGAGAGCAAGCCATACGCGGCTGTAATTACCATATCTAGTCTGCTTGAATTCCTTAAGGTCCTCATATGTGAGGTTTTGATAATCTTCAGGATACTGAACTCTGAAGCCAACCTGTGAAGGGAAACCAGTTTATAGGTGACG
This sequence comes from Erysimum cheiranthoides, assembly GCA_011420285.2. Lineage (NCBI taxonomy): Eukaryota > Viridiplantae > Streptophyta > Magnoliopsida > Brassicales > Brassicaceae > Erysimum > Erysimum cheiranthoides. The sequence goes on from CM022181.2 coordinate 18,529,788, forward strand.
TAAACTGCAGATCATACAATATCCCATCTAATTATCTGTTTCACCAAAATATGATCGATCAAATAAAATTTTAGCTATTCAGCATTTCAAAAGAGCAATATTAATTTCGACATACGTCACCTATACATGAGAAATTAATTTCTCTCTCTCGATTAGAGCAAATCAGCAAAACAATAGAAAAGGCCTAGTATGGTTCAACAACACGCTTCAAATATTCTTGAAAGAGTAAAACTTTAGAGTGGCTAGCAAAATGAATTTGTGTGGTATCTGATGACTCACTCACCAAAGATACAAGACTCTGATAGGCTGGCTGAAAGATATGCAGTCTTCGGTTTCTCTCAGCTTCAATGGATGCTTCACTACCCAAAGAACTATAAGAATCCCTGATAGATTAAAAATTGCACCCTCAGAATATGACACTAGGAGCACCCAATGACACTAGGAGCACCCAGCAAACATAGACGAGACTGAAGTTACCTCTTGGTCAATGTAAGTTGAAGACTGTGCCAAAAGTTGAAGGTCATGGAGGCTATATCAAATTCTGGATGTGAAGTAACTTCCAGCAGGGCATGCACAATAACCATTGATTCATCTGAACCTAGAGGTCAGAAACCTCGAACATATTAGATTACCAACTACAGCATTTTGCGCACCAAAAGCAATCAATAGACATGAAACAGAACACTTAAAACAACAAGGCAGAGTAGCAGAAATCAGGCCGTATACCAGTAGCTATCAGTTCAACATATGAATCGCCTACGTCAGCGAATAATCGACCAATGGCTTTGACATCTTCTTCATCCTGAAAGTGAAATAATTCTAAGAGTCAGAAGAAAAAATACAAGCACATGCCAATTATGACAACTAATTGTGAGGGAGATCTTTTAGCCACATAGTCATACAAACAGAAAATCACCCTTTTAGCACTAGAATTTAAACAAGTACAGGCCATTAGCTTCCTATTATTTGATGCACCGAATAACCTTTTCCCATAAGAGAGTCCATGAGCAACAGAATCATAGTTGCCAGAATCAAGAAAGTCGCAAATAAATAGTCTTGGCTGGTTCAAGCCGCAGACCAGTGAAAAAGAAAAATTTGTGAAATAATGAAGCTTAATATTAAGCAGATTCAGCCATCAACTTGCCTATATCAATACAAAAAGTTAAAAACAGTACCTTTGAAGAATCTCTTAGATGGGCCTTAAGACTTAAAATCTGAGGCACAATCACTTGGATCAAGGGTGTTTGCGCAGAAATACCACCAGAACTTGGTGATGCTGTGTGATGTATCAATTCAGAGATAACTGCGAAGTTGAAATGACGTTTATCTATTAATACTCTAACAACGAATTCTAGATTGGAGAAGGAACCACCATTGACTTGTAGATTAAAAACTAATAGAAGGAATTTTTATATGAGAAATAATAAAAAAAACCATGCTCCTTACGTGAAAAAACATCTTAAGGCATACAGTATACACCCCCAACACGCATCAAACACTAATTTCCACAATTCAACAAGAAAAGTTTAAAAACAAATTTCTAGAAGCTCTATCTGCAAATCTCGAACTTAGCATATTCCAACTATGAGACAACAGGTATGCTAGAAATTTCCCAGCTTCCATAGAGTTCCAATACCAGAAATAGTTTCACTATATAACTCATCGATAAATAGTCTCTGTTAAGTAAAGATATTCAATATTTTCCAGGCCAAAAAAATATCAATATGAAGTATTACAAAGACTTTAAAGGCCTATGTATGTATGTATATATTAGCTTTTCCAACGAGTATACCATTCACAGATGCCTCTGAGAGCGGATCACAGTTCAAACTTGAGAGAGCTGCATGCACCAATGGATGACAGGCAAGCACTGCTCCAGGGATCCTGAAAAAGACCACCCCAAAGTTTACCAGCATACAGTTCAGTCGATACCATCGTTGCTAAGTTGAATTGGAGAAAATAGTGAAGGCTAGCAAGTAGCAACCAACGAAGCAAATAGATTTAGCTCCGTGTCTAAGAGATTCTATATAAGACACAAGCTGTGACCCATATAGTAAAACATGCTATATCAGAGGCCATCAGTCATATAATAAGTGTTTGATTCTCAACCTGATGAACCTACAATGAATATGTAATCTAGACGAGCTTCTGTTCTAAATAAAACTAGAGATATCAAAGCAAATGAAAAGAGCATACCCATGCCTGAGACGAAGCCAAGAAGCAAATGCCTCGAGAACCTGAAAAATCAAAATTACAAAAAAAAACAAAATTGACAATAAGTGACTTCTTCCAACACCAAAGACACTAGTTGGTCCAACACATAAAAGCACAAGACATTTTTCAGAAGCTAATAATAATGCAAGAATATAACAATTTGGCAGGTGAGTGAAATCCTAAAAGATGTAATCAAGATTTTACATGAAACTTGCCACATTATTTTGACAAGGCAAACATAGACTCTGACTTGGTAAAGCAAGCAAAACTCAGAGTAAAGTAAGAAAACACAAATATGCATCAGAAACATAAAAAAAAATGGTTTATTTTAATTGATGTACAGAGAGATCATGGAAAGTGAAGAGCAAACTATGTATTGGACTATGTCATGACTCTATATTAAAGATAAGCTCTGACCTGTTCCTTAAGTTCGGTTATAGTCAAACATGCTGTTAAGATACTGAGTGCAGCTTCCATTTGAGAAGTAAGCTCTTTTTCAAATTGACGTCGTCGATCTGGACGAGCAGCTATTTTGTAGTTAAACGTTTCCTGGTCATAGCAAGAAGCACAATAAAAGATCAAGAAATCATATAACCATCTCGATTAAAGTTAAACACCCCTAAAGGGGATCAAGTTAATGAAAGGGAAAGGTGGAAAATATGTGACAGAGATTTGGGAATAAATTATAGAATCTTCATTTAATTACAAATAAACTATCAACATTTTTTTGCATATAGGACCATGCAAAAGAGCTTACTTGGAAATGACAAGGTCTTGTCAAGCCATTACTTAAGGGATTGAAATAACACTGACAGAGTAACGTAGAATGCTACTTAAACATTGATACGCTAACAGTAAAAGGTACAGAATATTCTCCAAATAAGTCTACCCAATTTGAGGTCAGCAAGACCAGCATAACTAAGAAGTAAGCAGATCTAAGTCAGACCAATATAAGGAATGAAAACACTTTAATTACTGAGAGAGATGAACACTTGAACAAAGGAATGAAAAATACTCTACCTCCGGCAAAACTGTCAAGAGTTCCAAGAAACCAGGCACATATTCAGGATGCATATTCATCTCATCCCTAAGCCAGCTAATTATACCACCATCTCCCCAATCTGCCGCAGGAACATGCACCGCCAAGGCAGCAACAGCAATACTAATCTATAATATAAAATACTTAACTAAGATAACTCGGGACAAAGTACATGACTTCATACGCACAACAGAAAATTCCCACATATGCATAACGGAGAATGATTTCTGAAGCTTACCTGGGTCCTAACTTTTGGGGGGCCTTTGTGGAACTTTTTTAACAATGTCTGCATTTGAGAAAATAATGAAAGTCAAATTTTGCCAGGAGCACTAAGGAAGTACTTGTCCAATACCAAGAATACATATTGCCACCAATAATAGGCCAGAGAAACGAAATCAAAGTAAAACCTAAATGCCAGAATACATAGTGGAAAAACACTAGTAGAAACCCTATAAATCATGAAAAGTTAGTTAATGGAACAAAGAGTTACCGTTAATGATTCCCGTAGCTTCTGAAAAGCCCCAGGTGGTAGTTCTTCAAAATCTCGTTGAACCTTGGAGTAAAACAGGCTAGATATCAACATAGTGCAGTCTCCAGGATTGTGTGGTAAAAGAATAACAATGTCAAGTGAATTTACCTTGCTTCGAAGGGTCTGAGAACAGAATATTAAAGTTTCCAAATTGCTAGAAGAATCATGAAGTAAATTATCCGCAACCTAGAATACACACAACAGTACAGTAAGAAACATTGCAGAACTGTTCTACCAAAACTTCCTCTTTTCCGAATCAACAATCATGGGTCTAAAAGACTATTGGAAGAGCTCATAAAACCTAGAAAATCGTTTATGTAACAAAGTAGATCTATTGATACACCCTACACATACATCTTCAAACCAGCTACAGAAGAATGCAAAATTGAACTTAGATGTACTGAAATTCGAGATTTCAGCTATTCATAAGCGTATATGACCTTAACGAGCTAATCGAATATACAAATTGACTAAAGGATGAAACTTTGTGCACCTATATAGTCTAAAGTAACACAGAATCAATCGAATATCAAAACTCTAGCACAAGTGCTACAAAACAAGGAAGAAGAAATCGAACCCAAACAAATCCAGGTTAAATGAGATTAGACCCGAGTGAGAAAATTAAACATTGAAATCAAAAACAAAAAAACTCGCCTGCCAAGCATCGAGAGTTCCCTGGAAGTTCTGGAGCCAGCGATCAGCTTGCACACGCACTGTATCATCCGGGTGATGGTACAGTGCGTTTAGGGCTTCTTTGACCGCGTTCTGATGCTCCATAGCTAAATCCTTACGCGTTTTTCCTCGTACGGACACCAAATCACGACCAGAGAGAAAGACCGAGATTGAGAAAGAGAAGATTTTGCCCAACTCAAATTCGGGATTTTGTCAAATCGATTTCGCCCAACAAAAAAAATAAAAACTTTTTTCCCTCTTCGTCAAAAGGGTTTTTTTTTTTTTTGGCGCCCCTCAACTTGAGTGAGAGAGAAAGAGATCGAAATTTCGGATTTTGATCTGAATGGGGATGAAGAAGAAACAATCTCAGCCGTTTGATCTAATTACTTTGACTTTAAGTCAAATCCTTCTTTTTAATTTTAAAGACAGAACTTGTTTACTTTTCAGTTGTTGCAATAAATTACAAAAAACGTATCATTGATTCATCATAACTTAAAAAGATTGTACAAAGGAGAAGATTTTGAGAGAAACATATGAGATCTCGTGTCACTGAATCAATTGTTACAAGTTATAACAGGGCAATACAACAATGTCTTATAAAGTGTTAATCTCTCTGGTCACTCTCAGATCTATCTTATGATGATTTAACAGCAAAATGATACACACAGAGAAAAAAATTAAAGGGTTGCATTCATTTTTACTGCCTACAAAACACATCCATCAATCAAAGAAAGATTGTTTTTTTATGTGGTTCGGTTAAAGTTCCCATCAACCTGCATGTGGAGCCACTCCGGTTGAGATACTCGGGTTTCGTTAGCTTCTTGTTGCTGCTCATATATAGTTCTATGAACATCAATCGGTAAAGTCCCCAGCTGATACAACACCAAGAGCTTTTTTAGGTTTAACTATTTTGGATTAAGAAATATCAGAGTTTCTATGTTCTTCAAGATTTCGGACTTACATCTCCGGAAGGAAAAACTCCTATCGTCGGACCAGTACTTGCACCCGAGTTAACAACTTCTAGCTTCATTGACAGAAACTGTAGACCATATTCCATGTTTAGGCATGTACAATTGCAACATACAACAGAGTGGAGTTAACGTCTTTTACCTCAACTTGCCGCTGCAATGACTGAATATAATTGATAATCTCATCGAGCACAAGAGCTTTTCCGATTATCTGAATCAACAGAAATAGTTTTCTGAATGTAAAAAGGCTAGAAGAATAACAATATATAACATCATTCACACGACCAAAAGAACACGTACCTTATTACATCCCGGAATTATATCTTGAAGAGCCGTCATCTTCTCACTGATCTTTTCTCTTCTAGCCTGTCAAAGACAAAATTGTAATAGTAAATAAACAGTTCTGGAGAATAAGATTTGGTGATTAAGCAGAAGAATTACTCGCTCTGCTAGACTATGCCGGTCAGTAGCTTGTCCTCTTCTTGCTCTCACATGAATATAATCCTTTGGTGGCTCGGGTTTGTTCTTCTGCTCAGTTGCTTTACTTCCACCACCACCCGAACTTGTTTCAACTTCAGGTCTCATCGAACCATCCCCATTTCCGCTTTCAGATCCACAAAGTTTTCTTTTCTTATCCCCTGATTCTTTCTATTCAAAAGTAACAACCATTCCATTACCTAAATCAAACTATCGATCTAAGATAAACTAAAGTGATATTAAAGATAGGAAACAATGAGCATTGACCGTTCCAACATCTATAAAACTGAAAGTCTCAAGCTCCCAACTAAGTCAAAAAGTCAATGGATAAGAGTCATCTAATCTATAAACTAATAATCCTTGATCCCAAAATCAAAGACTAGGCTTTGACTCAGGGACCATCTCCAAGCTGAGGATCTAGATTCAAACTTTAGTTACAGATTCAAATACTCACAAGACCCAACAAATAAAAATCAGGGCTTTTAAAATTGAAGGCAAAATCTCACCAATTCATTACCACTGCTGCTGGAAGAAACCATCTTGGAAGAATCGTCCTCAGAGTTCAAATCTCTAGTCTTTCTGCCTCCCCAGCCTGCAGTTAGATCGGTGACCGTAGATTCCTCAGGCGCAGAGACGTCTTTATTGCCGGAATGTTCAGAGCGGGTGAAGGCTCGACCAGAATTAACAGCTAAACGGAGACCAGAGCGAACGGCGTCGTTAACAGGGAAAGGCCAAATCTCGGAGAGAGTGTAAGAAGAAGGATTAGCTGCGGAGAAGGAGGAATCGTTCACTAGTGGAGGGTCCATTTCCAACGATCCTAAAAGGGTTGACCCAGATTTAGGACCCGGATCCGAGAAGTGAGGAACTTGATAAAAAAGAAGGAAAAGATTTGAGCTTTGCGAGGTCTTGTCGTGTTTATAGGGTTGTGTGTGAGGTGGACACAGAGAGAGAAAGAGAGATCGGAGAAGAGAGATGAGGGAAGTGAAATTACGCACCAAGAGCTATGGAAGATGATTATTACAATAATCTTGAGTGTTGAGAGTTGAGACTATTTATTTCTTATTACACTTTAGATTGTACCGTTTTATCGATTACTATAACTTTTTCTTAATGCAAAAAATTATGAATAACAGAAAATTATGCAAACAAATTTGCATAAAATAGGGAGATTTATACAATAAGCTAAATCATTTTTAAAATAACCAGAATAATCTCCCAGATTTTCATTTAACTATCCTTGATTAATTAACTATTTTATCATAGTTTTCATTTAAATCTAAGTGACATTAATTCAGTCCTTTTTGAATTAGAGTAAAAGTTTTTAGTTTCGTCAGTCAGTCCTTTATTGAAATAATGTGGAAAAATTATTTAGTGCCTATGCTATGGCCCTATGATTCAAGTATCTAGTGAGATCTCTTCAACGGCGAACAGAACATCTATTGGGAACTCTATCGTCTTTGATTCCACAGCCGGTATTGGATGGAGTCTTCCTTCAATTCTTGTTGAAGTTCCAACTTCCAACCAAGGTTTTTGATTTGGTCTTTTTTTTTTTTTTTCAGCCAAGTTGAAACCGTATAGACAGGTGGAAGTGAATGTTGTAATAGCATGTATCGGTGGTGGATCATAATGCTTCGTTCATATCATGTGCTCTTGCCTCTTGGTTTTGGGATCTCCTTGCGTTCGAGGTTCAGAAGACCGTTACATAAATATGTACACTATAATAAACGTATGCTAATTAATTTTTTTCTTCAAACTGGTTCTTCTTCTTTTTTTTTTTTTCTCTCTCTTTTTTTCATTTCATTTTTATGGTTATGATTAGTAGTTGATACAATCTCGGTGATTAAATGTCGTGTTGATCAGAGAGTGAAAACTATGCTATCTTCTTTTCATGCTTCACATATCTTTATCCAAGTCGAATGAGGTTTTTAAAAATATCCTATACTCAATTATAATTTCACATATATGTTAAAGAGTATCATTAATTATAACTTTTAAATCTTATGACATTATTAATGTTTTATTCTTAATGTGATTATCAACAAAAAGATCAGGCCGGTTGGAACTGGTTGATTGTGTTTGAGTGTTGGTCAACAAAAGAAAGTTCCACCTAGAATTTGGTAACTCAGCTGAATGGGGAGGATCGGTCCCGAGTCTTCAAATAGAAAATGGTCATTTTCAATAGTGAATTAGCTCGTGATGGGCTTAAAAACACATAATTAGGACAATTGTATATCATTTAATCACGATAAACTATTGGTAATTCGCTAACAGCTTGTATTCAGCCCAGAAGAAAGAAAAAAAAAACCGTGTTATTTAGGATTTATCCTGACATTTAAGAAGAAAAGTTTATGCTTAGATTATAATTTTTTAATCTCCAAATTTGATCGTCGTAACATTCGTCCATCCTAATAAGCCGGGTCCGCTGAGCACCCAATATCGTAACTATAGTTTCTTTTGCAATGGTTATAGACATAATTAAATAGTGACGAGAGTTTAGGTGTATAAAAATTCAAATGTAAATATGATAAATGGAGGCAACCACACACAGGATACGAGGATGTGACAAGGGGACATAAATTTAATTTTAAATGCTTAACCACAAAAGCCAAACTCCAACTAAATATTTAGAACGGTAATATGAAGCATGGATGACATGTTATAGCTTGTTTTTTGTTTGTCAACGTTCTCCACGTTAATTGGTTTAAAATCCAAAAAACTATTTTATTATGTTCAAGGTAGGTGAGAAACAAAAAATACAAAGAGTGTCATTTCTCTTTTCGATGATTCTCAACCTTGCTTAACCAAGATCACCTTATTTAGCAATTACTGTATTAACATTCTACGAATGTTCTTTCCATTTAAAATTTCGCATTTTATAAACTAATAAAGTATACGAGTATCAACGTCCTAAAACAATCTTTATCTAAAAATTGAATTAAAAGTCAATTGTATAGCATTGACTCCATCGTTTGAAATTTGAATGCTTTAAATGTAGAAAGAAAAGTTCGAGTCGGTACTTAAAAAGGACCCTACTTAAGACCAAAGAATTAGAAATTGAAAAACGAAAGAATTGAAGTTGGGTATTAATTTTTCTACCAAGTACATGATAGTCTTTACAAAAAAAAAAAAAAAACATGATGGTCTTTAGGCAAACTTTTTGTTTATATATTATAATGTATCAAAAAGTCGAATTAAGTGGAATGTAATTTGTTTTTCTTTCTTACATCCATGGAGTTTTTAATTATTTGTAGGAATGGAAATTGTTAAAATTAAATTAAAATAGGGTGAAAATGAAAATAAAGGTGGAAAAGACAAGTGGAGAAAGAGAAGACACCTGGATGCAAAGGTGTCACACATGAAGCCCAATTCCTATAGTTTTCCATTTTTCCCATAAAGCCTTTGGTCCCCTTTAATTCTTCTCTCATCAAGATTCCTCTAATAATAAGTAGTGTATAAACAAGCAACACTGTTTGACAAAAAAAAAAAAACAAGCAACACTATTTTTATTATCAGTTTCTGTTCATTTCAAATTTTATTTTTAGAATTAGGAGAATTATAAAGAAAAAGTCAAAATAACATGAGTATATTGAGTTCTTCGTGACTTCATTAGTGATCGCAATCAGTAAATACCATTACACAGTTGGCCGGTTTAGCACCGACTACATCGACATTAATCAATACTAATAGTTTAAGAATCAAAATAGTGGAAGCTCCCTTGGTCCAGTGGTTGAGACCAAGGGTGTTGATTATGCTTCCACATCAGGAGGTTTGAAGTTTAATTCCCGGAAGGCGTGATTTTAAGGAGTTTTTAAGGAGACAAGTTTACATGAGATCTTCTGCGTGAAGCAGGTGCAAGCGCTAGATATGAATATTCATAAATGCCAGACGGTAGATTTATCCGTCGTAAGAGTAGCCGATGTAATATTTATCATGATTTGAAATTGAATAATAATAATCCAGTGTTAAAAAAAAAAAGAATCAAAATCAGAATCGTATCTACTAAAATCAAATACTACTGCATTATTTTTAAAAATCATTAATCAGCTAATTACAATACTCTACTACATTCTGTCTCGGATTTCAGAAAAAAAAATAAATTTCGACAAAAATAGAAACGTTTTTTTTCCTTTATTCTATTGGTGGAACGACTCAGCTAAGAATATTAAATTACTTAAATTTCCACCGTTTCGTAAAGATAAATCCAACGAATCTTTAACATAAATCGGAAACTAAAATAAAATTAGGAAAAAAGAAGATTTAAAAAGCGAAGAAAAAGATTCGAAAAAAAAAAGAAAGAAAGAAAGAGAGAAGGACCAAAACGGCGGTTTATTCGGACGTCAGCAGCACTAACTAAGAAGTAAGAATAAGAAGAAGAAGAAGAAAGTATTGTCTTCTTCCTTCCTTCCTTCCTTCTCCTTTCCTCTTCCTTAACTCCAATTTCCCTGACGCGTTTTTTTTGCTTCTGTTTCCGTTCATCTTACGATTACACGTCTGCCTCTCTCTCTCTAGAAGTTTTTAGCGTTTCTTGTGGGTTTTGAATTTTCTCACCAAAGATTTTTCTTTTCCAAGGAAAGTTCTTGATTTTTTCTCTTCTTGTGTTCAAAGGTTTTTCTTAAGTTTCATTAACCCATCAATCTACTGATTGTTTCCGTTCATCGCGATTTCTCAAGATTCGATTTTTTTTTTTTTTTTTTTTTTGAATTTTTGAATTTGGAGATTCTGTTGCTCTTTCATCATCATCATCATCACTAGGGTTTCTGTTTCCAGTAAAAAAGTTCGGATTTTTTGGAATGAGGAAGCCCAAGTTATCGAAACTCGAGAGGTTAGAAAAATTGGACATGTTCGTATCTCTTAGCAAGCAGAGATCGGTTCAGATACTAATGGCGGTTGGATTACTCTACATGCTTCTCATCACATTCGAAATCCCCTTCGTTTTCAAAACCGGGCTCAGTTCCTTATCTCAGGATCCGTTAACCCGACCCGAGAAGCACAATAGCCAACGAGAATTACAAGAGAGAAGAGCTCCGAGTCGACCCTTAAAGAGTCTGCTTTACCAGGAACCACAATCAGAAGCACCGGCTCAGGGTTTAAGGAGGACGACTCAGATCCTATCTAGTTTGAAATTCGACCCGGAAACGTTTAACCCGAGTAGCAAAGATGGGTCAGTGGAGCTTCACAAATCCGCTAAAGTAGCTTGGGAAGTTGGTCGAAAGCTATGGGAAGAGCTTCAGTCTGGCAAAACGTTGAAAGATTTGGACAAGGAGAAGAAGAAGAAGACTGAGGAACATAGGTCAAGCTCGTGCTCTCTCTCTGTTTCTTTAACCGGGTCTGATCTTTCGAAACGTGGGAATCTCATGGAGCTTCCATGTGGTTTAACTCTCGGATCACACATTACAGTGGTTGGGAAGCCACGAGCTGCTCATTCAGAGAAGGACCCGAAGATATCGATGTTAAAGGAAGGAGATGAAGCTGTGAAGGTTTCACAGTTTAAGTTGGAGCTTCAGGGTTTGAAAGCAGTGGAAGGAGAAGAGCCACCTCGGATACTCCACTTGAATCCAAGGCTTAAGGGTGATTGGAGTGGTAAGCCTGTGATTGAGCAGAACACTTGTTATAGAATGCAATGGGGATCAGCACAAAGATGTGAAGGATGGAGATCTAGGGATGATGAAGAGACTGGTTAGTATATATATGTTCAAAAGCATTTTCTCTTTCATCTTTTCTTTTACTTGATTTTTGTGTTGGGGATACTAATTAGTGATAATGGTTATAGTTGATGGTCAGGTTAAGTGCGAGAAATGGGCTCGAGATGATAGCATTACATCTAAAGAAGAGTCTAGCAAGGCGGCTTCATGGTGGCTTAGTCGATTAATAGGTCGGAGCAAGAAAGTAAATGTCGAATGGCCATTTCCATTCACTGTTGACAAGCTTTTTGTGCTTACACTTAGTGCTGGATTAGAAGGTTATCATGTTAGTGTCGACGGGAAGCACATCACTTCCTTCCCATACCGAACTGTAAGCAATGTTCTGCCCTGGCTTTAACTTGTTGTGGTTTGATTAGTAATTGGCGTGAACTGACGGTTGTTTATGTGGCTGGTTTTTTGGCTATATGTATGAAGGGATTTACACTTGAGGATGCTACTGGTCTAACCATTAACGGGGACATAGATGTTCACTCTGTTTTCGCTGGCTCTCTCCCGACCTCACATCCTAGTTTTGCTCCTCAGAGGCATCTTGAGCTCTCGAGCAATTGGCAAGCTCCATCACTTCCTGACGGGCAAGTTGATATGTTCATTGGCATCCTTTCTGCTGGTAACCATTTTGCTGAGCGGATGGCTGTGAGGAGGTCGTGGATGCAACATAAGCTCGTGAAATCTTCCAAAGTAGTGGCTCGGTTTTTTGTTGCATTGGTAAGTTTAGACTAATTCACAAGTGATTATCTGGTCTGATCTTGGTCTTCTAGATTAGATTTAAGAGCTTTACATATCAAATTGAAAGCTAAACTTAGGTGTTTATTTGGGCAGCACTCGAGGAAGGAAGTGAATGTGGAGCTAAAAAAAGAAGCTGAATTCTTTGGGGACATAGTTATAGTCCCTTACATGGACAGTTATGACCTTGTTGTCCTCAAAACCGTTGCAATATGCGAGTACGGGGTGAGTCCCGCTGATTCTAAGAATCAGATCTAGCACTTGATGCTGTGCTTTCAATTATTCAATATGGGTAAAGAGTTTCTCTATTTTCTGTTTTGCAGGCTCATCAACTTGCTGCTAAATTCATCATGAAGTGTGATGATGATACATTTGTACAAGTGGATGCAGTTCTTAGTGAAGCAATGAGAACACCCTCCGATAGAAGTCTATACATTGGCAACATCAATTATTATCACAAACCGCTCCGCCAGGGTAAATGGGCTGTTACGTATGAGGTACAAAGTTATAATCCTGGCTAAAAGAATCATTTGTATCTGACTTTTTTCTCATATGAATTCAGAAGTTAATAGTACATTATCTGTTCTTCCAGGAATGGCCAGAGGAAGACTATCCCCCTTATGCTAATGGCCCGGGATACATATTATCAAACGATATCTCTCGCTTCATCGTGAAAGAGTTTGAGAAACACAAATTAAGGGTATGCCGCAACAGAATATCCCAACCAGTTTTACCTAAGCAATTAAAAACTGAGCATGTATATCTATATAACCCTTTTTTTTTCTTTATCTCTCATTCTTGATAATACAGATGTTCAAAATGGAAGATGTAAGTGTGGGAATGTGGGTAGAACAATTCAGCAACGGTACAAAACCAGTGGACTACATCCATAGCCTCAAGTTTTGTCAGTTTGGGTGCATAGAGAATTACTTGACGGCGCATTATCAGTCGCCGAGACAGATGATTTGCTTGTGGGATAAGTTGGTGTTGACAGGCAAACCTCAGTGCTGCAACATGAGATGACACAAACCAATTTCTCTGTTTTTTTTTGGGTAGCATATAATAGCATATAGCTTTGGTTGTATAATAGTGTCCTCTTGATCTTGAGGAACGAATTTAAATTGGATGTTTGTTCTGTCGAATCATTTATTAATAATATTCATTCATTCCTTTTCTTATTTAGCCATGTAGGCTTGCCTTTTAGTGAAGTCATTTTCATAAGAGAAGCCATAACTGATAGTGTATTAAATTATTAACTAAACTAAAAAAGATTATTATATATATAAACCAATGGTCCAGACTCCAAACCTCTTAAATATGCCAATTTTCAAACCCTAGAATCGTGAGCTCAATCTGCTCGTCTTCCTCTGTTTCTCTTACTCAGATCTGAAAAAGAGCTTTTTTTTTTTTTTCCTTTAAAAAAGTAAATTTATCAAAGTTTCCTACTTGTATATGAATAAGGAGTAGGGATTTGGATATGTAATAGTTTGTGAATTAGTAGTAAGCAATGGTTATGTCTCTAGCTCTGATTGCGTCTATTCAATGGAAGAAGAGGTCGTCAAAGTCGATGAGAAGAAAAAGAAGAAGACAAAGAGGACTAGATTTTGTCTCACCGGAGATTCCTTTGGATCTCCAGATCGAGATACTGACTAGATTGCCTGCTAAATCGCTGATGAGGTTCAAGTGCGTGTCAAAGCTCTGGTCTTCTCTGATCCGTTCTCGATATTTTTGCAACCGTTATCTTACGGTCGCATACCCACCGCGACCACCTCGTCTATACACGACTTTGGAGGATCACCTCTTGTGTAATTCAATAGATGTTTGCCACAACCCCCGTGAGTCTGTACTGCTATCATCGTCAAGTAGTGCTGAGTCTTTCGACCAAGATTTAACCATGCCAGGGATGGGAGGACGCAACATGGTGGTTCTTCGCGGCTTGATCCTATACGTTGTTTGCAGAAAGGCGTGTATCTATAACCCCACCACCAGACAAAGCGTAACCTTGCCCACCGTCAAATCCAACATCTTTGCTCAAGAATACTATCGTAATTGCATTTAGTCGATAATTTAGTCGATAACGACATTGATTTGATGGTGGAAGGTACAACTCAAGACGGAGAGATTATCTTGGCACCCATACCGTTGATTTCCCCTTATTACATTCTCTATTATGATCTACAAAAGAATGATATAAGAAAGGTTTGGATTAGAGGAATACCGGAACACTGGTTTAGTAAGCTTGACACCAACTTATATTTTTTTTCTCAAGCTTTTGGATAAGAGTGAAAGCATCATGCCCTTAGAAATTTGAATGCCAGTACTTAGTTTTTCTTTTCTTCCAAGCTGTAAGATTATCAACATTTGATTGTATCACCTTCAATAATACTATAATACAATAATAATTTGTGTCTACACTGGAGGATTATGGGTGAATTATGGGTAGTTAAATATAAATGTCAATAATTATTTTACTTTATGTTCACGTGGGTCGGATCCAAGATCGTAGAATATCCCTATGTATTTATTTCATGCTCAACAAAATATCAATACTTTTTTGATAAAGGGTCAACAAAATATCAATACGATGCACTAATTCCATCAAAAGAAGATTGTATGCTAATATAAGAACATTGAAATAGGCTAATGAATATATTTATTTTCACATATTGATTTTTTGTATATACATATTTAAAAATATAAATAAAGCTCATAAATATTTATGAAAATGAAACCATAATGGAATTCTATCTATAGTACTATATAATAATTAGAAATTGAAATAATATATTTGATTGGTTTTATGCTTTAAATATCCTTTAACATTATATTATTATCTTATATGTATAATTGTAAGTTTTTGGAAAAAAATACCTCATACCTTACTTTATACTTTAGATTTATATGTGCATATATATATATACTAGCTACATTTATAATTTTTTAGTGTGTATAATCAATATTAGTAAATGGAGAAACTTGTGTTGAGGAAAGTAGTTGTTCTTGTCATTTTGTTGTCTCTTTCATGTGAGTACGTCTATCTTTCAACTTTTAATTTTAACAAATCATGTTTGCATAATTTTCTTTTACTTTTTACATGATAATTGATGCCGAAATGTGATTTTGGTTTTATTTGAATTGCGTTCTAGACATACTAGTTATATATTTTTATACTAGATACATCACATCTTTTTTATCAAAAAATTTTTGGTTTTCCCGATTGACTCATATCTCTTTGGAGTCGGGGTTCGTACTCAAGATCTAATCCAATTCTAAAAGAACTCTATTGGACTCAGTTTGATTACCGTACGCTAAATTAAATCTGTGCATCATATATATAGGTTTGTGGGTAGCTAAAGCATTAGAGGGGGAAGAAAAAACTAGTGCAGAAGTGAGAGATATAACACCGCAACGTGGAGGGCCTTATAGCTACGACAATTTATGCCATAACCATTGTCCTGGCTGTAAATTTACACAATGTGTCGATGGAGAATGTGTTTGCTTAAACTGTTACACTCCACCATCAAAATTAGGTGTTAAATCGCATATATACCTCTAATGATAATAATAAATTTATTATTGATAACTATTCCAACTTTGTTATGTGTATATATCGGTTTGTGGAAAGCTAAAGCGTTGGAGGGAGAAGCAAGAGTTACTGGAGAGTTGAGAGATATTATAACACCGCAACGTGGAGGGCCTTGTAGCTACGACAACATATGCTATGATCATTGTCCTAGCTGTGCTTTCAGAAAATGTGTCAACGGACGATGTGTTTGCTCTCGTTGTAACATTCCACCAGCAGATTTAGGAGTTTAAATCGCATTTGTAACTCTTAACAATAATAAAAACAGTAATAATAATAATCAAAAACATTTTTAATTATAAATTTTCCCATATTCTTGATATATCTTGTAAAGATTTATATATCTTGTTTCAGACTCTGTTTTTGTAACACATTCATATTATTTCTTCTAATATAAGCAATCACAAAATCGTTTTTAAACAACATCCGATCCATTAGAATTGTTACAAAACCAGAGTCTGAAACAATCATCATTCTAATCTAACACCGTTAAAAACATCAACGAGAATAACAAAAACACAGAGAAACAGAGCTTTCTTGCAGAAGAAGGTAAAGGCTGAGGAGGAGGAGCAGCACCAGCAGGGCTCTGTTTTCCAGCAGATGCGGTGGTGTTTTCCTTGGAGCAAGCTAAGTTACAACGACTAGGACGAACAATCCGATACACACCAGAGCTCGTGAGCAAATGTATGTCCTTGTTATTGTCTTGTCCAAAAGAGTAGATGTAACCAAGAGCAGGTCCTGAGGTAGCTCCTCCTGGAGCCGCGGTACACTTGATAGGCGAATCCTTGCTGCAACTAAACGGTATTAGAGAATCCGCGAAGTTTCCACTAGCTTCTGGTGATTCGATGGCTGCCCACATTGCGTTTGCATATAGATCTGCATACAAGTACCTGAAGGAAACAGAAATAGTTTGAGGACTTAGTGTTTTAGGGTTTGGAATTTAGGGCTTCTGGTTTAGTTCTTTACTTACGTTCCATAAGAGCAAGGATCAGTGTTGGATCGATAGAAGTAACCTCCAATGATGGAAGCAGATCCTTCATGTTTGTTCACTTCAGAGTGGTTGTAACCGAGAATCGGGAATGTCAGGTTTGAATCCGCGGAAACATTTTCACCGAAAGGCGATAACGGTGAGAAAACATAAGGTCCTTCATAAGTTCTCCAGCCATAGTTTCCACCCATTGTTATGATATCAACTTCTTCATACGTATCCTGTTACATTTTAAACACAGCAATCTTTTGGTGAGAAACTCTGCATCATCACAGAGTTTGATTGTTGAACCATAACAAAAGAAAAACAAACCTTTCCGACATCCGCGCACAAGAAGTAATCTGGCCTTTCGGAGTCGAAGCTGCAACGCCACGGATTTCGCAGTCCTAAAGCCCAAATCTCCGGCTGTTCATTTTCATTTCCTTGGAAAGGATTGTTCTTTGGGATAGAATAGTTTCCCCATAAACCAAGCTTTGAGATTTCAGATACGCCTGCAGAGTTTGATCGCGGAAAATAAGAATTAAAACACCGAATCCAAATTCCCAAATACAGTTTTATGGTGATAGATTTCGTCACTTAACTTGGCATAACATCAACATCAAGCCTCAAGATTTTGCCAAGCAACGACTTCTTGTTCTGTGCAAAGTTATGAGTATCTGAAACTCCTCCTCCGTCACCAGTCATGAGATACAAATACCCATCAGGCCCAAAGAGAATCTGACCACCGTGAGATGACGAATACGGAAGTCCCAAAGTGAAAATCCTCCTCACTTCAGATGCTTTACCAATCTTTGCCTATACATTTAATAAAACCAACAATCTTTGTTAGAATCTTGATCTCCAAGAAACTCAGATTTCGGTTGAAATCAAATCTTGAATTTATAATGGTTTTAAACTTACCGTTGAAGGGCTTGAGGAAGTACCGTTCGCAGTATACTCAGCCACAACGGTCTGATAACGACAAGGCTGCGTACCATCATCTTTTGGAAGCTTAGAAGGATCACAATTTACATCAGAATTGCAAGCACAACGACCAGAGCATCCGGGAGATTTGACTTTATCGCAGTTAAAAGATGCAAAAAACCGCCCATTCTCCGCGAATTTAGGATGAAACGCCATTCCCATCATACCAAACTGTGTATCGAAACTGACTTGATCGGTAATATCAACAAAAGGAGTTGATTCATCGATTTCCATCGGTTTATTTGAGTCTTGATCCGGTATTGTTCCTAACCAAATCTTACCAGGTTGGTTAGAGAAAAAGGCCCGGTTCGAGCCATCGGGATGAGCCACCATGTTGAGATAAGACCCGGTTCCTATCTTCTCAAGACATACTCCTTTAGGTAGCTTTACATCATCATCATCAGTGTCTTTGTTAACCGGTTCACCATTAAAGCATTTGGTTTTGTTGTTGTTGGTTTCAGATGGTCCACCAAAGGCGGTACAGAATTCGGTTTGGGATTTCCAGAGATCGGTTAATGTCGATGAATTAGAGGAAGTTGAAGGCGAAGTAGCACCACCTAGTAGAGTGGGACTAAAGGGAGAAGAAACAATGGAGATGTTCTGACATGAATCCCATAGTCTTGAGCATAAATCTTGAGATGTTGAGTTGCAGAGTATTGGAACTGGAGAATTATCATCACCAAACAATTGTCCTGAGAATTCATCACATTTCTGGAGAAATAAAAAAACAAAACTCAGAGATTCAGAATCAATTAGCTTCAAACAGAGTATAGTACTATTGTAAGGTTTGAAGCAGCTAGCTTATGAAACTCTTAATTCAAGCAAATAGGTAAGTGAAAGATCGATTCTTTTTTCTATGGGTTTTTCGAATTTGTTGAATTGTTGAGGAAAAATTGAAGTGAATTAACTTTTGGGTATGTTGGAAAATTCGATGGGACTTACAGCACAGAGAATGGATTTGAGAAGGGAAGAACAGTTTGAGTCGGAGATATTCATAGAGTTGAAGCGATTCTGTAATTGAAGATCATCTTTGGAATTGCAGCAAGATCGTCCTGTGTAGGAATCGCAGAACTGAAGCGTCTCGTTGTTGTTGACTGGAGTCTCTGACAAAAGACAAAGACGAAAGACGAAAGACGAAAGACGAAAACTCATCAAAACGACATGAACACAAGAATATTTAAACTCAAAACGACATGAACACAAGAACACTTAAACGCCAAACGACAATACTTAAACTCAAAACGACATGAACACTTACTTGAATCTGAACAAAGAGGATGAGAAGTTGTTGCAGAGAGTAGAAGCAAAAGAAGTGAACAGATAGTAATGGCTTGATTCGTCTTTGCCATTATTGGAACTATGCAACAACACAATTCTCTCTCTCTCTCTCTCTCTCTCTCTCTCGCAGGAGACTCAAAGATATATATGTGTTCCGTGTGCGTAGCTGGTAGGACCGTAGGAAGTAGGAACATAGCTGTGTCTAAAATACGAAATAGACGTTGAAATTTTTGTCCAACGAAGTTAAAGAAAGCTTAAGAGAGAAATGAATAAATTCTTGGATAGGGTGAGACGGTTACGCTAATTTGTCCATCTCAAATATTAAATTCGATTGGATATATAAATTTGTCAACTCCTTTCTCGAAGGTTGATTTTCGCAAAAGTTTTTGCTAATTCTTTTTTTTTTTTTGACATCAGTTTCCGATTTTCTAACTTATTTATGATGAAACTAGAATGAAAACTACTGTACAAGCAACAAATCCAATAACAACATATATGATGATGAAGAACGAACATGCATTTTAGGATTAACCTATAAGTGCCGATTTGGATTAGTTTACTACTTTATAACGTTGAGAAAATACAAAATTTAGTGCGCCAAATAGATTGGGGACGGGGGTACATATTTGTTATTGATGTTCGGTTTTTCCAATCTAAATTCATCTTCTCTTGATCTTCCAATATGTCTATTTTATAAATTCTTCGGATCCAAACTAACTCCATGAACTAAATTTTATTCAACTCTAGACTTTATTCTTCGAAACCTTGCAATATCGGTTACTATATCATAATATCATATATCATATATAGTAAAGAGAACAAGGCTCTTACATTTGAGCATTTAGATAGCCAACAGAGAACATATAGTATATTCGTATCTAAGTATATTTATGATCTATTTCTTTTAGGTTTGGATAAATGACAGAATTAATTGACAATAGCCTTCCCCTTACGTATGTTAACCATACTAATACTTTAGCATTACCTAACATGAACATTGGGTCAATTTCGACGTCCGTGTGAACATTTTACATCTTTACCTTCAATTATTATCTTTTGTTAGGTTGCTCCGCATTCCACCCTTTTCTCACACGCTTTACAAAGTTTCTTTTATTTAAATATTATAGAAGAGGCAACGTTCCTTTTTATGTGTTTCAAAAATTGCATGTCCTATATGCGATTATTTTGTCATCTACACTAGACGTCTCCAGTGATAATTCTTAGAGTTCTTTTGGCTAAATCGGATACATTAACCAGTTAGAAAAGTTTATTACAGCCAAGGAAGCAGTGATTAGTTTTTATCTGCCGACTAAAAAATCTCTACTAATAAGGCATATACAAACCTACTAAAAGCTCTAAAAGTGAGATGATCAAACATGAAAGACAACCGAATAATTTGAACAACCCACTACGACTATTATACTATAGAATCCATCCTTAACTTAGAGCCAACTATATAAAGCTATAGGCTGAATATCAAAGCGGGCCATGTCGTAGCAGATTAAATCATGGTCCACAAACTTTAATTCTAATTCGCAGTTCTAACTAGTCTTCTTTCTTCTTACTAGTATTAACCAGCTTATAATATGTTCGTAATGAGAATAATAGTATACAGTACAATCAACCCAAAAAAAGGTACAATAATTAATAGTCTACAAGTATATAATAGACCTGACGATATCAAATTTTCAAATTTTCTTATGATTTTATAAAAGTATAAAAATTGGAAATCAGTCAACTACAGTATTTTGAATACAACAATTCGAACTGGAAGTCATGTTAAAGATTTTACCCCCAAAAAAAAAAGTCATGTTAAAGATCTAGATGGGGCGGGTAATATATAAATAGCCTGGACCAAAAGAAAATTAATGAAAATTAATGGCAACTGCCAACTTTGGATCTCCTTTGACGACATTTTCTCTTAATTGCATTCCCTATTTCTCACTTACTTTATGAAAATTGAGTTTATTCAACGGCATGGACTTTATTTCATTAATGAACCCATTGGACTTTTGAAATAGTCTACTTCTTTTTTTTTTGAAATAGTCTACTTCTTTATCATATATATGTTGATTGGGTTATGATGAATTTCTAGAAGGTAAAATGAGTTCTACTTGCTTTTTAGACATTTTAAGAGAAGTAATCAGTAGACTCCACTTAAAATCTCTCATGTGAGTTTAAATGTGTGATCTATGTAATGAAAACCTTTCATTATCTTCAATCAACAGTAATAGAAATTACCGGACTACAGAGCACTCATCAACCATGTTATTAGAGAGGACAAATGATACGAGTGGAATACATTGTCCATGAAGATGATGGAACAAATTGTATTATAATAACAAGATAAAGTTTGTATGTTGTCCCTATATTTTATAATGGGTTGACTCTAACTAAACACTTGCAAGGTTTTCAAATTCATTTGTAAGTTTGTTGAGAAAAAATCGTCACCACTTGATTTATTAGATATTGATAGTAGCTTCCATGTGGATTTGCACATAGTGAATCCTCTCGTTCGACGGCCAAAGTAAACAAGACTTATTATATAGTATATATGTATACATAGTGTAATGCGTATAGATGTGTGAATAAGAAATAATGCAAAATGAAAGCATACATTTATGGTGTTAGGTGTTGAGATATTCCATGCAAAATTTAATCAAAAATCTTATGGTTTATATTCACACACTATTTTATATGTATCACTATCGAACGCAGATAAGATTTTGCTTTTCCTTTTTGACTAAAGGTTACAAAATACAAATTTTTAACTTTAGTATAATAAATACACGAAAAGGACCATTTCCGTATTACCCACTTCGAAATTTTTGTCTCTCATCTGAAAAGTCTTTGTTGACCTAGAAAAAACTTACATCATCATGAGATCATCCCGGTTATTAATTTTCTTTTTGACATCAACATCATTCCGGTTATTAGACATTTGTACATGTGTGATTCAAATACAAGTTAAGGTATTGTCTGAAATTTTTTATTACAGTAAATGATTTAACTGATGTCAAAAAAAAAAAAAAAAAATCTATGAATATTATCTAGTTCTTTGGATAATTGGTTTCTTCTAAGCCAAAGGATCTCGTAAATCCTATTGCCGCAGTGACAAGGAAGTAGGCAAGTAGGTACAGTGGTACAGTAATTTCAATGACAAAATAACAAGAAATCGATTCAACCACATCGCATTAATTATTGGCCTTAAGTTCTCCAAATTATTGGTAAGAAATTTCAACCACATGCTCTCTTATTCTTGTTAATGCTATTGCATCTCTACTTTAGCTAATGTTTTTAAACAATGTGTTGCTCTAAACTCAAAAATATGAAATAACACTTTTTTCATTGAAATTGGTTATTAAGACAAAACTGTTAGCGTGTTATGTTCAAAGACCAATCTTTACTTGTCCAAGATCTTAATCCAACAACATCAAAATAACATTTGTTTTTAAGACCTTAAGTCCAAAGCTTATCCATCTAGTGCTCCAAGAGCTTTCATGTCCTCTAAGAAAGCTGTGTAAGAATCATCTATGCTCTGTGGCTTTGAAGCTGCAGATGTCTTGGCTGACTCTACCTTCACCGATGCAGCAGAAGCCATAGCTCTTGGTGTAAAACTCAAGCTCGTGGCTGCCGAAGTCTTTGGCTTTGGTTTGGTCACAGCTGCTGATTCTCTTCTGACTCGAACCGACGCAGGGACCTGCAAATCAACATCAATAACAGATAAAGCAGTTGATACGATGCTCGGTATTCATATGAGATATACCAAAAAGGTGTAGTGAATTCATGTAACTCACCATGGATGTAAGCTCAGGTGTGTGTTGAGCGAGTGGTCTCCTGACAACAGTAGGAGCAGCAGATTTTACATAAGATGGTTTGTTTGGTACATATGGTCTGACCATTGCTTGACCGTCTTGATAACTAGACGGTGGTGGTCCTGGTGGAAGCGGCGGTCTCATCATAGGAGGCGGCCCAGGCGGTGGGCAATACGGTGGCCTTGGGATTAGATGACCACCCAACATTCCGGGATGAGGAGGATGCATATCGAGTGGAGGCGGTGGAGGTGGAAAACGCAACATTCCTGGAGGCAGATGAACATCAGTTTGAAAATTAGTCAGTGAAGCAGCAGCTCCTGCAAATGTTGATTGATGTTGCTGATGTAAAGGTGGTGGTGGTGGTGGTGCAACCATCTTAGAGAGGTTAACGTTTTGAAAACTACTCGCGTTAGATTCTGATGGACCACTCTCAGATTCGTTGCTTGGAGGCCTTGAGGGAAGGCTGGGTGGTGGGGGAGGAGGGACAGAAGCTATATTAGCAGATGATTCAAGGAATCTACCATCGCCCTCACTTCCACTTAGACCAGGAGGAGGTGGTTGAGAAGATTGAGGAAGTGGAGGAGGTGGGGGAAGAGGAGGACGAACCAAATCCTGCTCTTTTGGTGGTGGCCCTGGAGGTGGTGGTGGAAATGATGGATGTGGGAAAGTAAGGCCTGTAGTTGGTGGCAAAGGAGGTGGAGGTGGAAGTGGCAAAGAAGCAGATACAGTATTATTCCCATCCGGTAGAGGAGGAAGTGGAGGAAGTGGAGGAGGAGCAACTAAGACTGAATCTTCGGACTCGGTAATAGAAGGCAATGCAGCACCACTGGATGAAGCACCATCTGAGGCGATACTAGGTCCTGAAAAACGTTAAAACATATCCTTTTTACAGTTAAATAAAAGGAAGTAGGAAAAAGGACTTTCTTTATTTGTAAGAAGCAGCATTAACAAAAGATATACCTATCGATGAATTATACATTGGTGGCTTTCCGGGGGGTGGTGCACCAGTCGGGTTCAAAGTAGGGTGATAATAAACAGAGTCCTGTCATAATATGCCGAAAAGTGAGGGATGTTTGTGAAATCAAGCAGGGGGAATAGAGAAGAAAACAAACCAAGTACCTCTGGTTTTAAGTCCTCTTCGCCGGTGGTCCTTCGTTGAGGGGGTAGATGACTGCATAGGAGACAAGAACAGGTTATAGTTATAACTAATAGAAAGCCGATGACATCTTAACAACAGATATATATATATATATATATATATATAGCAAAAAATAAAGTAACGAGATAGAACAATTAATCACCTGAACATAACAGAGGTTGTGGCCTCTCCTTGCTCCTTCTTTTTCTCATCATACTCC
This sequence comes from Erysimum cheiranthoides, assembly GCA_011420285.2. Taxonomy (NCBI): domain Eukaryota; kingdom Viridiplantae; phylum Streptophyta; class Magnoliopsida; order Brassicales; family Brassicaceae; genus Erysimum; species Erysimum cheiranthoides. The sequence continues at coordinate 18,554,097 of CM022181.2, forward strand.
TGTGAAAACGAAAGAGAGAAAAGAATAAGAAGACAAGAGATCCCAAATCATAAGCTGGGAAAACTGTGGGGCAGAGGAATCTATTAGAGAAATACCTTTCTCTTCTTCACCACCATTTTTAGAGTATCTTCAAGCTGTCTCTTTTTATGTTTTCTTGCTTTGTCCAAAGCACCTTCAGCCTCTACACCAATCAAAATATCACCTCTGTATAAGTTTGCATAGAGATTTTATCCGTTGGGGTTTAGAGACACACACGAAATTTGGAAGCCAAAAATAACTTCAAAACGGGAAAATACAAATTCGATTCGAAGGCATAAGTAGTTTTCGGCTTTATTAAGACCCTCTAACAGTACCACCACAAAGCATATGAAGTGAGATCTTACTAGAAGTAGAGCATAACTTACTTGACATATCAAGTTTCCTGATCTGTTCCTTGATTTGTTCAGGATCTTTCTTCAAAATTCCAACCTCTCTTACCTTCTGCCTCTCTTTCTTGTTCTGTTTAAGAACCAAAAGTAATGCAAATGGTAAGAACATAGCCCACAAATAGACACACACAAACAATATTTGCTCACAGATAATGAGACAAGAGTTAAACAAAGATAGTAAGAAAATCACATATCTTCACTTTCTTAGCTACTGCAAAGCTATTGAACCAATACTAGTCTGAGAATGCAAATATCAAATTTCTCAAATTAATTTCTCTGATTCATGCACAACCAAAATCAATATTAAAAAAACTCATACAGCTACAACAACAACAACAATTTATCCCAATTCAATTTCATCAATAAGCCATCAACAAAGAGAAAGGCAAATTCAGAATGGGAGAAATAAAAGACACACTTACACGTTTAATTTCCCTCTTGCGTTGCTCTTTGCGATAAGCATCAGTAGGGTTCATCACTTTCCCTCCCTTGGTCGTCTTCATATTCCCGTTTACAGTTCTTCAATCTCCCACCGATTTAGGATTTTGCTCACACCAATTTTACAAGAAAAGATTGGATTTTCTCCTCCTCCTCCTCGACTCTCGATCTATCTATCTACGAGGCTCGAAATCGTCTACGCAAATTCAATTATTTTATTAACGATTTAAGATTTTGGTCCTTCATTGTCAATTAAATCTTGGGCCACTAGTGGATTGTTTAGTTCATACTCAAAAAGCCCATTTTTAATTTTACACATATTTGACCAATTGTTTTCTTTTTATATAAAGGGTTTAAGGAGATATTAAAATTAGAGATTATTTCGTGACCAAGTGTTAAAAAAAAAACTAATGTATATTATTGCATGGGTGAAAAAGTGCATTCACATTCAAAAGAATAAACCGAGTAGTAAAAATACATCGGGTGTAAAAAATATACTTTTTTAACATAGAAACAAATTGGAATTTAAGGAAAAAACATTTTTGATATTAATACATGCCTCGAGCATCATAACAAGTAACAACAAAATAGTAACTAAAGGGCTTGAGCAATTCACACAAAGTAGGCTATGAACTAGGATGCGTTTAGTTACCGGTCATCAACTCGACGTGACCACCGAGAAGAACCAGCTTTAGTCAAACCCGAATAGTAATCTCCGACGTTTGCAACAAACAATGGATCTCTCTCTTCCATCTTTAGAGGGTCATAACGTTTTGAACCATGATCGTTCCCTTCATCAGACTGCTCCAAGTCTTCAGTTAAATCTTCCATTGTTTTCTTCAGATTAGCCTTACTCATCTGTGCAGCCTCTCCCGTTGAGATCCCTACCATTGTTATCTTTGGTAAGAAAGGACTCTGCAGCATTTCTTTCTCTCTAGATTCCATATCCCTGAAACCAAAAAATATGTCTTTTAAAGATTATTACACACTTCAACAACGTCTTCTTTTCAAATGTTTCGAGAACAATTAGTAGTTTAGTACCTTTGATCTGATGGACTCTGATGAGTGTGCTCTTTTTTCGACACAGAGTGATTAAGCCAATCTCCAAAAGGAAACCAGAGATTTTGCTGTCTTTTTTCGTCTTCGCTTGGACTATCACCTTCTACTCTAAGCAGTGATGCAGAAGTATCTGCTTCTACTGAATCACCAAGACATCTAGTTGCTGACCCTGATGCTCTTTGGATAGAAAATGCACTCCTAAGAACAACAACAGAGAAAAAAAAAACGTAAATTTGAGTCCTCCTATACCTAAAACAAGAAAAGATTGAAACCTTTTTAAGTTTAAGTAAATACAGAACTGAAATTCAATGTCAAATGACCAAACTTCAATTCTGCTTCAGCAAACTTCACAGTTTTAGGTGTCAATCTGACATAATAATGCTTTCACTATGTAAATAAAACGGTGTTGGAGACCAAATTACTAGCACGTTCACTAAACGAGTTTAAAATTTAGAAACCCAGATTTGAAGAAATTGTTAAGAAACAGGGAAGAAACAAAAAGACAGATGCAAGAGCATACCTTCTCTCAAACGAGTCAACCAAATAAGGTAACTTTGGCTGGATACCCGTGGCTTTTCGAAACCATCTACTACCTAAAAGTACTCTGTCAACAGCATATAGGAGCTGAATCTCTGCAGCCTTTGCCACAACACTCAAAGGAATTCCGGAACTGCCAATCTCCTCCATGGCTTCTTGAACCTGCAGTTTGATTAACACGAGAATAAAAACCTCAAGTAATTAGAAACTCCAATACCAACCCAAGAAACAACCAAAAAATAGTCATTATCAATACTTTCGTCTGCTAAAAAACGATGAGCTACCATGGTTAAAATTCATTATCTCTATGGGAAATTCCTACCCACAGGCACCCAGCAAGATGATAAGAATAGCAGCTGAAAAATTCTACTCCGGTAGCACTTGCTACTGCTTATGATAATTACATGCTCATTCTTCAATATTTAAATCTTTATTTTTATCATAACAAGAGTCAATCTGTGTACCTCTGGTGGCTCTAGCATGCTATCTCCCATCTCTTCCATAACCTCTGAAGTTAAGCTATCATCAACAACATCCCGTCGTCGTTGCACATGCCGGGTTTGGATTAAAGTATGGAAATGTTGATCTACGGACTCTTCAAGAATGTTATCTAGGACAGCTTTATCAAAGAAGTATGGAGTATACCTGGTAAAGGTAGATACAATTAGAAACTAAAAACAATACCAGGATTTTCATACAAATGGTAAATGCTTCGAGAAAAAATTTGCACAGCTATCAAATTAAACTGCAGCCAAGTCTGCAAGCAAATTTAAAAGCCATGTGTTCGATAGTAAAACTTGAAGGAGTTAATTACAAGGAGAGCATAGAAGCTAAATTATTTAAATTTTCTACCAAATTGACATTGTTTTGCATCAGTAAAGCTTACCACTTAATCCCATCTGCAGTTGCAACAGCGATATCCAAGTTTTGAGCACCGAAAACAGGAACGCCCTCCACCTTTTGGTTTTTACCATTCTGTGGCATTGACTTGAGAAGTTTGTTGGCAGCCTTCACCTGCAATCAGAAATCATTTCAGTTAGAAGTACATTAATAAACGGAGCAAAGACATGCATATCACACTGACGTGATTTTACCTGTCTCTCATTTGGAACAAACTGAAATAAGTGAGGCTTCTCCTGAGGAAAATGAAACAAATTAAATTCAGTCTTTCATATAATTCAAATGTAGACTACGAAGTATATAACAACATACAAGTTCCAATAGAGGCCTACCTTGAAATGCTCATATGCCAAATCAAGCCGACAAGCCCCAACCACTCCGCTTGGAATATTTAGTTTTTTAACATATGAAACTGAGAAAACAAAAATCACGTCAGTAAAAGATCCAAAAATATTCAAAAAAAAATAGAAAACATGGTTTGGAGTTGTAAGCTCTAGAGAGGTTTAGGAATCATGGAAAGGGAAAGACAGTTTTTTTTAGATGCCTTCAGAATCTCCATTACCACTCATTTTAAATGATTTCAAGCCTAATATAGAACCAGAAGGCTCTTAATGAACATACAAGCAAGTAGCATCAAGAGTTTATTGCTGCAAATTGCCTAAAGAAGCTTACAAAGAGAAGTGTCATTGCACCTGCATCACCAAGATCCATGAAAAAACGGAACACAGGGCCATTCCTCTCGCTCTTAGTGATACTAGAAAACATTTTCTTTAGCCACTCAGGTGTTCTGTATATAAGCAGAGAAACAAAAATTAGGATAAAACTGAAAAAAAAAAACATAGAAAAAATCATATCATGTAAACTCTATAAAGTAAATAAAAGTGAGAAAATTAAGTGCAGAAGATGTTTAATCCCTTCTCTAAAGATAAGTTCCACAAAATGTATGCAATTACATATGCCTAACGAAATCATCAATATCTCGACGCTACTGATTCAATCTAAGAAATCAACATTACATAGACCTAGAGAGCTTGAGATAATACTTGGAACTTGAAATTGCGAGACTGAGAAATAAAGGAAGAAGAGTAGTAATAGACCTCTTGGAGATGAAAGGAATATCAAAGTGCGTAGAAACAGCCATTAGACCAGTCCCAGTAAGGTCACACATACTGAAGACCTGACCAACGAAGGCAGGACCACCGCGTTTCCCATCTGAGCTGAGAGATGAAATCCTAACCGTTGAATTAAGACCGGAGGAGGACGTGGATGATGTGCTCTTGACCGTCGATTCGAAAGGGGAGACATCGTCTGATACCGAGAATCTAAGTGGGAGGCATACACGAGACGGCGCCGTTTTGGGAGGGAATAGAGGAATAATGGAGGCAGAGATTGAGGTTACGGCGCTGTGGATAAATTCGGCGGCGATGTGACGGCGATGTTGCTTATCCGGCGAACCCATAATAATAACCTGATTGTTGGGTTCGGCAGCTCTCTGCCTTGTGCGCAGAACCCAGAAGATGACTTTGTAAATAAAATACAACATAAAAAGTTACTCGGTAATAAAATGGCAAAAAAAAAAGAAAAAATTTATTCGGTAATAAAATAAATAAATCCGTTTTGTTCTTTTAATCCGATTGAAATCAAAGTTTAATCTTCTGTATAACAAATATCAGGTCAAATTTGAATTAGTGGAAAAATAATACTATTAATGTTCTGTACATTAAAGAATTGATGTTAATTACGTTAGATTTAACTATTATCGCTTTATCTATAAATTATAATTATTATATGTCTAAAAATGTAGAAATCTGAATCGAAGATCTTTTATAAAAGAAGGAGTTTGCTACAAATTTGTTTGTGAAAAAGAGAAAATTTGCTTTAATTATTGTTCAATCTGAAACTTGTTGGTTGAATTGTATTGTAAAAAAAAAAAATTGTATTATCTAGTTTGCTTAATCAAAAACTAACTATATTGTGTGAATAATAAAATACATTTATCTTGTGAATCACCAAACTAGGCTTGTTGAAAACGTGTTAACAAAAATGCATAAGAAAATGATTAATCCAAATTAGGTTACCTAAGTAGACCTGCTCACTTTGTGTTGCTAGTCCATTTCAGGTGGTGCAGCACTCAAGAGAGTCTAACCAACAGAGACATTAGACTACCTAGTAGAAGCAATGACAGGAGTTGCACATAGAAAACAAACTCAATGTCATTCAGATCTATACATTTCATGCATTGAAAGTTTTCAACTGTGACAACTAGTTTTATATCTTAGTATTCAATGGATCATCTATCATCATCAACATCAAACAAATCTTCAACAACACCGTAAACAGAAATCGATCATTTAAGTTTTTAGTATAAATCATACAAACGGTTGTTTATGCCCTACTTTTAAAACATAAAATTATTTTTTGAAATTTGTTAGTTCGGTGTATACATTTTGTACACTTTAGATTTTATTTTTTTTACCATTTAATGCAAATATTTTTCTAATATCAATCTGGAGATCAAAAAGATCTCCGGTGTGACAAAATATTCTCCTATTTGTCTTATTCTTTTTCTTCCCATTTTCTTACATTGCATAGAAGCAAATAAATCCATACTCCTCCTTACTAATAGAAAAATATGAAATTTTGATGAATTGTAACTTTTTTTGAGGAAAGAAAAAAAAACAGAAAAAAAAAAAAAAATCTTTTCAGATCACGATTTTTCTGCTTCCTTACCATAAGCATTAGTTTTTCAACAACAAGATGCATTTTGTTATACAAATCATTAAGGTGTTGATTGGTTCTCCCGCTATCACCCGCCTAGCGGTTGGTAGCGGGCGGTTGCGGTTCCTAGCGATTGACAACAATCATAAAACCCGCTCTATACCGCTTCGGGCCGCTCTAAATCGCTAGATTTCAAAAGCTCCTTCCCGCAAGCGTTTGCGGTTGCGGGCGGTTGCGGTTGGTTTAAAAAAGGAAAGAAACAAAAAAAAAGGAAATATATAAATTAAAATATATATTATCAAATCTTATATATATTCACATTAAATTTTAAACAATAATTATTCTCTAACTTTAATTTTCAATATTAATAATTATTTGTGTTTCACTTTAAAAGTTATTTATTCAATATTTGAATAATTATTTAGTAATTATTTATGGTTTTTAATTTTTAATCATGTTTAATTAATTTTTAATCATGTTTAAAATTTTATACTTTTTCATAAATATAGTTTTTGATGTTTTTATACTTTTCCACAATTATATATTATATTTATTTTGATATTTTTTTGTTTAACCGCTATCGTACCGCTGAACAACCAGTCGTAAATCTCCCGCAAACGCACCCGTTTTCAACCGCTAAACCAGTTGATCAAAACGCTAAATAACGCTTAAAACCGCAACCGTCCGCTTCCGCAAACTCCCGCAAACGCAACCGCAACCGCTGCGATTAAACCAGTCAAGCCCTAAGTTGTCAAAAAAAAAATACAAAGCTAGTAAATGGCGTACCCCTTTCCGATACGGCCGTTTAAACTTTAAAGCTAGTAATTTTTTTTTATATAATTTTAGTGTATTAGGTTAGTAACAATTATAATGACACCAATGTAAAATGATTTTTGACTCTTATGCAAAACCAATTTAACACAGAAAAAATAAAAAGCAGTTAATCTATTTGGATTCATGTAATTAAAGACTTAAGAATATATAGTATAATTAATTATGATTTACATGAAAACTTAAAATCTACTGAACTAGTTTTTTTTTTCTTTTTTTTTTTTTTTTAAATTAACTAAACACAGAAAACTTTTCATTTCTTTTGAATCATTGACAACATACTATAACCAATAATATATACTTTATTTTTAAATATATTCTTATTTATTTTTATGACTCCGATAACAAAATTTTCTAGTTCCGCCATTGGATACGGCTTCTTGTGAATGTTTAATTAACTATATTCAATCACTTTTCTCATCATGAAAGTTTAATCCTTAGAATGTCTTTTTACGGATGTGTTCTTATACATGTTTTATTGACTAGATCTAGTTCTCCTAAGTCCTAACAATAAAATTTAACCAGTGATCTCCACCTATATATGTCTTCAGAGATTCAACTTCAAGTACTTTTTCAGAAAAATTCACAGTTTTGGTGTCACTGTGACAATATATGGCTTCACTATAAATACAACGGTGTTGGAGACCAAATCACTAGCACTTTCATTTCAACGAGTTACCAGCAGAAAGGAAGCCAATGAACAAATGTATATCATCATCACACTTCATATGATGAATTTGGCAGTGAGCTGATGAGCATGCAAAACAGAAGAAAAAAAACGACACTCCTTACCGAGTCGAGTGAGAAATAAAGGAAGAGTAATAATAACGTCTGGAGATGAAAGGAATATCGAAGTGAGTAGAATAATTAGTTCGATTTAACCACCAACGTTTTTTCTATAGAATAATTATGTGTACTTTTATCTTTTTTTTTATATAAAAATGTAAATATTTCATTAAAAATGAAAAAGTTAGGAATTACATAAAGTAAATCCTTAGTTTTGGTTTCATGCTAAAAAAGAGTAAAAAACATGGAAACAAATAACAATCAGTCCATCAACATCAACGAAAACAATTAAGTTTTCGGAGTCAATGAAGTGATAAACGATTTTGAAAATTTTTCTAGATGATAACCTCGAGGTAAAAGATAATAGATGTCAAACGGCAATGACCGATTCATCGTTAACAATAGCGATTGGAAGCCTTTCACCAATAGTCTGAGAAATACTGAGCCGTCAACGGCTTAGAAGCAAGAGCTCTCGATCACGCACTCCCCTTGCAACACGAGTAATCTTAAAACTAGCCATGAGCTCTCATCAGCGCGGAACCACACGAACCAAAGTTAATCCACGTTTTGCAAAAGATAATGAATCCACAAATAGCCATGAGCTCTCATCAGCACTCCCTGTTTTGCAAAAGATAATGAATCCACAAATAGCAGCCTCTAGCTAATCCACGTCTGATAATAAGCTCCAAACTTCATGAATCGACGATCCTATCCACTTTCTCTTGACTATATATAGAAGACTAAAGCACAGCTCAAAGACTCCACAGCAGCACTTATATAGATAATTTCCTCATGCTAGTAGGAAAGAGATCCCATGGAGAACAGAGCCAAGAAATGCCTCAAAACGCAATAAGTTTGACTGACACTAAAAATCTGAAAATAAATAATGTTAGTGTGTTACTTATCAGAATCTAATTTCTATAACGATTAACTGCATTTATAACAGAGCTTTTTATTTGTTCAGATTGAAAATACTTTTTCTTCTTGTCCGTAGAAAAGTAAATCTGATATAGAAATATAACTAAAACTCAGTTTGGAATCTTTAGATATAATAAGAAGGGTTTTGATAATATAAGATACAATACAAGTCTGTTCACCATCTATATATTACTCCGTAAAAGCAAGAGATGGCAAAATATTTCCTATAAACTTTAAAGGATAGAACACTAGAGCGATATTGATGTAAAGTTTGATTAAATAGCACAATGAAAAACGGTAAAAGCCAAAAGGAAAAATATTCCTTGACGTTTCCGAGGAAAAAAGCCAAAAGAAAGATAAAAAGGAGTCTTCACTTTGATGATAAAATGTAGATCATCTCCTAGTCATTTTTCCATTATCCAAAGAAAAAATTCAAAAATAGACTCAAAAGATTGAAATGGAAATATATTTGAAAAGAAATAGCGATAGAAAATAGTAAATTTTAAAATAGATGATGGTATCAATATACAATGGTGATAAAGTTTTAGGTAAATTGGTTTTGTGTTTGCCCAAAAAAAAAAAAAAAAAAAAAAAGGTAAATTGGTTTTGTTTTCCTATTTTGTTTTTTCCACTTGTTTAACCATTTAAAAATACACTTTTTACTAGTATGATAATGGATTATGAATCATACTCATAGACTCAAAGTACATTACATAGAAGTTGAAGAAAAAAATGGGTCTAAATTCGAAAGAAGGTCATGTAGTGGAAAACACACTCGTTCTACGGACGGGTACCGTACGGAACATGGTACCTTTAATAAAAAAAAAGAAGGTTTTATTGAAAAGAAAGAAATAACAAGAAAGGTCTGGTTCACGTGGGTTGTGTTTTGGCTTGTGTTGCAAATTGTGAACTGTTTTTTTGTTTTAATGGACACGTGTCATTTGTCCAAGCGAGCATCATCTCTTCGCATATGGCCACCATTTTTTGATGCACATGGCTGTTTCTTCTGTTCAGTGGGAACCACTCGCTTTTATTTCATTGTATGTATTTAATTTTATGAATCCCAACGGTCATCGACGCCTGCAAGTGCAACCTTAACTGTGAACTATACGACGTCGTCTTTAAAGTTTACTCTCTAAATGACGTCTCACATGTCTTAATTGATACTAGTATATAACTCGATAACTTTTGTAATGATACATTTTCATGTGTTGGAAATAACGTATCATCGACATTTACAACGATTCATATAAATTAACAGTTACATACGAATCATTTTGTAGCTGTAAAACATGGTAGTAATTATTTCTAATGCATTGTAAACTAGAAATGATAAAATCCTAGTAGAATATATTGAAAATAAAATTTCATCACAGTTACAACATTTCATTTCCTATGATTAACAGCTATATGCATATCATTTACAACTATAATTTAGCTGTGAAAATCGGATCGTAATAACATGTTTTTTTTCAAACTGACCTATTTAATACACTTAGAACTAATAACATATCATCACATTTACAAAGTTTTTTACTAGCTAGCAGCTATACAAATCACGTAAAATCCAATTATAATCACAAAATTTTTCAAATAAATCTATTTAATATATTTTTTCGACAAAAAAAAAAAAATCTTTGATATATTTTAAACTAAAATTGGTAAAATTCTAAATGATGTGTTAAAGAAACAATATGTATACGTACAACTTTTTTTACAATAAATTTACTTTGTTCTCTGAAGTATGGAAGGCATAGAAAATTTAACTCTTTGTTTTCTAAATTTTCTCTTTCTACTCATAACATAATTTTAAACTAATTAAAACATAAAACGTTATCGTATCTTAATATGTGTGAAAAAGGTAAAACATCAATTTTTTAGGAACAGAGGGAAGGGAGTATTTGATGAGGTATCTTGAATCTTGAGGCATGGAGAAAAAATGTTGAAAAAGGCAGTAAGAAAAAGATACCTAAACAAGACTCAGAATTTAAATAATAAAATACTAACAAAGAAAGGATATACTAATATATAATTGTGGGGCGAGAGAGGTCGGAGTGTGTTAGCTTCCCATACTGCCACTAACCTTTAGCGGTTTCCTCATCTTCTCTACTCTCTTCTTTCTTCTCTCTGAACCTCTTTTTGAACAAAAACAAAAACTAAGAAGAAGATAAAGCAATCAACTCAGGAAACAGGTTTCTACATCTCTGTTTTTTCGATTTTTGTTAAGTTCTGGAGCTTTCTAGTGGTGTTTTAATGGCGAATTTCTGATATTTTGTCTGTTTTTTTTTTTTTTTTTTATTACTTAGAGGTAGAGCAGGAGAATATGGGGGACAAGGAAGAAGTCCTTGAGGCTGTTTTGAAAGAAACTGTGGATCTGGTAATAGATCTACTCAAAGTTTGAATCTTTTTGTTTCTCTGATGTTAAATTTCATGGGAGAGAAAGAGTCTGAAGAATTTTTCTTTTTGTTTTTCCAGGAAAATGTGCCTATTGAAGAAGTTTTTGAGAGTCTAAGATGTAGCAGAGAAGGTTTGACTACAGAAGCTGCTGATGAGAGGCTTGCTCTCTTTGGGCATAACAAGCTCGAAGAGAAGAAGGTTCCCTTCCCTTCTCTATGTTCTATTCGTGTGTTTTCTGGGATTTTGGGTTCTAGGGTTTGAGTCTGTAGCTCCAAAAGATTATAACTTCGATGTTCTCAAGTAAAGTTCTCTTTTTTTGGTTGCAGGAAAGCAAATTCCTTAAATTTCTTGGTTTCATGTGGAATCCTCTTTCTTGGGTGATGGAAGCTGCTGCCATCATGGCTATTGCTCTTGCTAATGGAGGAGTGAGCATATTCTAGACTCTTTATTATGTTTTAAAGTTTACTCTTTTATTTGTATCTTTCTTTTGGTCTGTGTTCTTGATAATGATTTGCTTACCAGGGGAAGCCTCCTGATTGGCAAGACTTTGTCGGTATTATTACTCTGCTTGTGATAAATTCCACCATTAGTTTCATAGAGGAGAACAACGCAGGGAATGCTGCTGCTGCTCTCATGGCACGTCTTGCCCCGAAAGCAAAGGTTTGATATACTTGCTTATTGCTATTTGTTTTCAACAATGTCATAGATTGTTGCTTGCAGGATATTTTTATCCCTTCTTAAGATATATATATCAGTTAGTCTATTTGGTTCTTAGCTACTCATTTATGGTGTTACCATTTGCTTAATGTATATTTGCATCCCTCTTGTCAAAACGTTTGTAAAGGTTCTTCGAGATGGAAGGTGGGGTGAGCAGGATGCTGCAATTCTTGTCCCGGGTGACATAGTCAGCATCAAGCTTGGAGATATCGTTCCAGCTGATGCTCGCCTTCTCGAGGGTGATCCCCTTAAGATCGATCAGGTTTGACCCTGATGACCGATATTGCATACGCTTATCTTTTGGTGCACATAGCTTCAATCATTAGCCACTTTTAGATGTTTGGATATTATACTACTGCTACGTTTTTCTTACTTTCCAAATTAAGAATTTGTACTGAAGCTGTTTTGAGCCCTTTGTTCTGTAGTCTTCTCTTACCGGTGAATCTCTCCCAGTAACCAAAGGTCCAGGGGATGGTGTGTATTCTGGCTCCACTTGCAAACAGGGAGAGCTTGAAGCAGTTGTGATTGCAACGGGCGTCCATACCTTCTTTGGAAAGGCCGCTCATCTTGTCGATACGACCAACCAAGTTGGTCATTTTCAACAGGCATGATTCCTTACACGTTTTGAAAATTCTCATTGTTGAGATCTTGTATGGTGTATCGTTGTTTCCTTTTCAAGTTGGTTCAAACTATATTAATATTTATATTTGTTCTGTTTCAGGTCTTAACTGCCATTGGGAATTTCTGCATTTGCTCTATTGCAGTGGGGATGATAATTGAGATTGTCGTGATGTATCCCATTCAACACCGAGACTATCGTCCTGGGATTGATAACCTTCTTGTGCTTCTCATTGGCGGTATCCCAATTGCCATGCCTACAGTTCTCTCTGTGACCATGGCCATAGGCTCGCATCGATTATCTCAGCAGGTTAGCCAGATCCACATAAGATGTGTATTTATAGAGTTTCTGTTTGTATTTTAATTTCTTAAGGAATTTTGCTTTTGCTTCATTGGGTTTTAAAGTTAAACTTGCTTGATATTGAATGATTGGATGGGACTTAGTAACCTGTGTGTTTTTAAAATCTTGTCTTGAAATTTCTCTGTGCTTGAGTGGCTATATGATTATATTCTGATATATATCGCAGGGAGCAATAACCAAGAGGATGACAGCAATCGAGGAAATGGCTGGCATGGATGTGCTTTGCAGTGACAAGACCGGAACTTTAACACTGAACAAACTTACTGTCGACAAAAATCTTATTGAGGTAATGTGGGCATGTTCAAATAAATGCATCTTCCCAGGATCCCGGATCACGGTAGCTGTTTTTTGAATTAGCGCAAGTTTTTTTGTATATAGGTTTTCACCAAAGGAGTGGATGCAGATACAGTAGTCCTAATGGCAGCTCAAGCCTCTAGACTGGAAAACCAAGATGCCATAGATGCTGCTATAGTTGGGATGCTTGCTGACCCTAAAGAGGTATTTTTGTGAATACTGGTTTCCACAGAAACGTTTTAATTTAATTTGCTACAGAACTATACTGTTAGTCTAAAGCTTGCTCACTATTGCTTTTTGTAGGCACGAGCTGGTATTCGAGAGGTTCATTTTCTTCCATTCAATCCCACTGATAAGAGGACAGCTCTTACATATATTGACAGTGATGGTAAAATGCATAGGGTCAGCAAAGGTGCACCTGAGCAAGTAAGCTGTTAGTTGTCATTTACGTTCTATTCAAAAAACTTTGGTGTAGAGCTTAGTCTTATTAGCTTCTATTACCGATGTCTCAGATCTTAAATCTTGCGCACAATAAGGCAGAGATTGAGCGGAGAGTTCATGCTGTAATAGACAAGTTCGCTGAACGGGGTTTGCGATCTCTTGCTGTGGCATACCAGGTAACTGGAGACCAGCTCCACAAGTTTCTCGGGATATTAGTGTAAGTTGATACACAATTCAAGGTTGGAATTATTTGGCCTTCTGCAGGAAGTTCCGGAAGGGACGAAGGAAAGTGCTGGAGGCCCTTGGCAATTTATGGGTCTCATGCCTCTTTTTGACCCACCTAGGCATGACAGTGCAGAGACAATTAGAAGGGCTTTAAATCTTGGGGTGAATGTCAAAATGATCACAGGTGAATTTTTTGTCTCGCGTAAAAGTCTACATGTCTTTTTTCTTTGCCTTCCATATAAATTCGTTGTCTATGATGCTTTTCCATGTAATATGTTTTTTTCCTTACTCTAGTTGACACACCTTAGTCAGGACAGTCTTCTGATTCTTCATCAACGATGTTGAGTTTTGCCTCTTCTTTTCCGAATATGTTTGTCTTTGCTAAAGGTTTGTGGCTTTCTATAGGGGACCAGTTGGCTATAGGAAAAGAGACTGGACGCCGTTTAGGGATGGGAACCAACATGTACCCTTCATCTGCTTTGCTTGGACAGCACAAGGATGAGTCTATTGGTGCCTTACCCATCGATGATCTCATTGAAAAGGCTGATGGCTTTGCTGGCGTTTTTCCTGGTAAAATTTGTTTGCTTCTGTTTCTTCAAAAACTTTATCCAGCCTAGTTCAACTCAGAAATTTTAACCAAATTAGTCATGAAAACGGTTTGCAGAGCATAAATATGAGATAGTTAAGCGACTTCAAGCAAGGAAGCATATCTGTGGAATGACAGGTGATGGAGTAAATGATGCGCCTGCTCTTAAAAAGGCCGATATTGGCATTGCAGTTGCTGATGCAACAGACGCAGCACGTAGTGCTTCAGATATTGTTCTTACTGAACCTGGTCTCAGTGTTATCATCAGCGCTGTCTTGACCAGTCGTGCTATCTTCCAGAGAATGAAAAATTATACAGTGAGTGTTTCATATATACTTAATCTCTTAACTTTCTCTGCATTTCTCATGGAGGAATCGTGCAATGTATCATGCAGACAATATCCTATTTTTGCAGCTCCTTTAGTTTTATATAATTTGCAAGTCAATATCATTGGTTATTTTGTTTCGTAAACAAATAACTTGAGCTGGGTTTTTGTTTTTCTGGACAGATCTATGCGGTTTCCATCACTATCCGTATTGTCGTAAGTTGTCACTTGAATTTTTGTATTTTTTTCTACTCGTTTCTTTCCGCAAGTTCTCACTACAACTTTATTTTCATGTGTAATACTCCTTGGGATTTCCTTTCTACAATCCATGTTAATTCAGCTTGGCTTCATGCTGCTGGCTCTCATATGGAAGTTTGACTTTCCACCCTTCATGGTTCTTATCATCGCCATCCTGAATGATGGTTAGTTCTTTTTTTGCATTCTTCATTCTATATCTCAGTTTCTACTACTGTCAAAACTGTACCATTAGAAAATTATGTGGTTCTAAGATTTCAGCATATCTATACTTTTAGCTGTATTGATTAACTCTCTGTGGCACCGACTCTGTAGGCACAATTATGACAATATCAAAAGACAGAGTGAAACCTTCCCCTCTTCCAGATAGCTGGAAACTCTCAGAGATTTTTGCAACTGGCGTTGTGTTTGGGAGCTACATGGCGATGATGACAGTTATATTTTTCTGGGTTGCATATAAAACCGACTTCTTCCCGGTATGATCTCTATCTGCTCTTCAGTATAAAAACATTAGACTTGCTTGTTTTTTTTTTTTCTGGCTGGATTATGTGCTCCATTAACACCTCAGAAGTTATTTGAACCAACAACTTTCTCTTTTAGATAAAATTGTAAACCAGTGTCAAATTCCTGTTTTCTGTATCTTATTGACCAGGTTTTATATTTGAATTTCAGCGAACTTTTGGAGTTTCAACCCTTGAGAAAACAGCACATGATGATTTCCGGAAGCTTGCCTCAGCAATATACCTTCAAGTCAGCATCATAAGTCAGGCGCTCATCTTTGTGACCCGATCACGGAGTTGGTCTTATGTAGAACGTCCTGGGATGCTGCTTGTGATAGCTTTTATCCTCGCACAATTGGTTAGTGTGGCACCTCACTATCTGTTTCCAGCACTCAAGTCAGAGTTATAAACCTCTGGTCCATTTTTTTTAATCTTTTTTTTTTCAAAACAGGTGGCTACGCTAATTGCTGTCTATGCGAATTGGAGCTTTGCTGCAATAGAAGGGATCGGGTGGGGATGGGCTGGGGTCATCTGGCTTTACAACATCGTATTCTATATTCCTCTTGATATCATCAAGTTCTTGATTCGTTACGCCCTTAGCGGCAGAGCCTGGGATCTTGTTATCGAACAAAGGGTATGTATCAAAATTCTTCTTCTCATTTCTCCTCTTTCCATTTGCCTTATACATATATGTACTTGTTCTTGGATTGTGGCACAAATGAATACCTTTAGTAAGTCTCTGTTTATATCGGTTCTTCGTCTGTTCCATAGGTTGCATTCACGAGGCAGAAGGATTTCGGGAAAGAACAAAGGGAGCTACAATGGGCGCATGCACAGAGAACCCTGCACGGCCTGCAAGCACCAGATGCTAAGATGTTCCCAGAGCGAACCCATTTCAATGAGCTTTCCCAAATGGCTGAAGAAGCTAAGAGAAGAGCTGAGATTGCTAGGTAAAAACCAGCAAACCATCAAATCCTTTTTCTTCCTATAAAGTCAGAGGAGGAACACTCTTAGGATATTGAACTGTGTATGAAACCGGAACATTTTGTGATTGTCTCATTCTTTCTTAACTTTGGATAGGTTGCGGGAGCTTCACACACTCAAGGGTCACGTTGAATCTGTCGTGAGACTAAAAGGCCTCGACATTGAAACCATTCAGCAAGCTTACACCGTCTGAGAGAAGCGTAGAGAACCGTCTCAAAATCGTTCAAGAAGGGTCAAAATCTCTGTTTGAAACTTCGATACAAATCATGCATATAAGTATCAAATTCCTTAGTAGTCTTTTTGGTTGGTTTTATATTTCTTCTTCTGAGTTATAAGATTTGCTCTGTTATCATGATTAAGTAATGACAAAAATAGAAACGGAGTCCTCAAAATGCAAGACAAATTTTTATTTTGCAATACATCTGATGTTATAAATCTCTCTTTTGTCCACAATGATAGAAAGAAAGAGATGTGATCTAACACAATAACCAGAAAAAAAAAAAAAAAAAAAAAAAAACCAGAACAAGTATATGATTACTTCATTTCTCTATGGCTTATTCCAAGAAATTCCAAAGAAGATGTAAGGGGATTGAGAAGCTGACCAAAAACCAAGTCTAAAAGCTTCCAGAAGATGAGAAACACATAATCATCACACAGAGTTCTTATCTTGTTGTTTGATGATATCTTCATTGGTTTCATATGTTGTCACTTCATCATCACTTCCTTTGTACCTATACCATCTTGACATCACCAAGAAATAAGCAAAATTAACTGCCAAGATTCCAGCGATCATGAAATAGAAGAGATCCAATCTTCCTTTGTTCAAATCCTCAGCTAACCAGTTACCCCCGGACGAGTTCTGCGTTGTCCTGTGAACTGTTGCAATCAAGAAGCTACCGAGGTAACTCGAAACTCCTCCTCCTACGTAAAAGATGGATCCCGCGAAACTCCTCATGTTTTCGGGAAACTGCTTGTAGTAAAACTCCATTTGTCCAACCGCTGCAAATGCCTCGGCTACACCCGCCAGTGAGAGCTGCGGAATCAGCCACATAGCTGACATCGAGGAGATTTCTCCCTTTCTCGGCGCCATACCGAGTGTTGGTTTAGTCAGAGCGAATGTTCTCCTTCGTTCTTCGACAAATCCTGCGACTACTAAGCTTGCGGTAGCAAAGAAAATGCCAGTTCCAATTCTCTGCAAGAGCGTTATCCCGGTGTCTAGACCAGTAATTCTTCTCATAGTAGGCACGATTACACGGTCGTAGACTACAATGAAAACCGTCATTCCCGTCATCAAGAAAACCACGTAGGTGGCTGCGGGAATCACAAATCCTCCCGAGCCTAAGCGACGGTCACTCTGGAGGGCTTGGAAGACTGGATAAGTCATTTGTTGAGTTATGGTTAAGTAGTAAATTGATGAAGCAAACCATATAGGAAGCACTCTCACAATGCACTTCATTTCTTCAACTTGTTGCATTGTACAAAGCTTCCACGGATCAGCAGGCATACCATCTGACTGCAACTTGTCTTCAGGAGTCATGATCGCCGCTTTATCGAGAAATCTGCCAAATGGGAAGCTTTATCAGTAAACATAGAACATATAAAGAATGAAAATACTAGTTTCTGGTGCGTGTGTTTTTACCTGAATTGGTCGGTGTATTTGAGCTTGGAGTTTGCGTATTTTGGTGGATAGTAATTGTAAAGATTAAGCCAAGGCTGTTTCACGGGCTTTAAACCGCGTTTCTTGATCGCAGCCGTTATAACTTGAGCTATACCGGCCAATGGACTACCCGAGGCTTTGACTTTTACATACAGTTTATCGCCCGCAAAGAAAATCAAGCAGGCCAAGAACATTAGAACGGCCGGGATGGTTAAACCGATAGTCCAACTGACATTAGACTGAATGTACACGACTAGAGTCAGCGACAAGATCTGCGCGAATGTGAAGGTAAAGAAATACCAATTGAAGAAACTGTCAATCCCTCTTTTCCCTGATTCGCTTTTCGGGTTAAACTGATCAGCCCCAAAAGCTAAATTACACGGTCTAATCCCACCTGCTCCCACTACAAGGAACCCGAGACCCAACAGTAGAAACGCTATCTGGCCTCCACTTGGCCCGTTACACATGCTCTCTACCGCTGTTCCACATGGAGCTGGATGCAGTTGTGGCACTGCAGCAGTCAATAATATCACAAACGATCCCTACAAAAACCCAATTCACTGATCAGATTTTCCGACTTTAAAAGGAACGTTTTAGAGAATGAAAAGATTAAAAAAATTAGAAAGATTATTTACAAGAAAACAGGCGATGACTGCGACACTTAGAGTCTTGTATCGACCGAAGTAAGTGTCACAGAGAAAAGCAGCTACGAAGGTTCCGAAATTGATTGTGCCACTAAAGGCGTTGATGATTGTTGCAGCTGTAATACTCTTCATGTTGAAGACTGCTGTTAAATAAACCAGAAGGTTTGATAGTGTTCCAATGATCCCAAGCTTCTCGAACGTCTCATTTCCTGATTATAACAACAAAAACAAGAACAATAGCACCATAAGACTTTGATCGAATATTTTTTTTTTATCATAGTTGATTATAAAAATCGATATGGGTTGTGATAAAGTTTGCATTTGATTGAATCAAAAACTAAGCCAAGAATTAAGAACTAGCTGAATGAAATCTGTGTTTCTAATTGATCCCTCTGTTTGTTTTAAATATTACCGTTGACTAAGTCAAAGTTTAAGACAAGACAGAGAATCTAACAAAACCAAAAACAAGTTGTTTTTCTTCATTTTTTTCAATAAACTTTCTTCTTTATAAAAAAAAGAAACAAAAAAACAGAAACTTGATGAAACCAACAGAAAAACTAGTTTCCCGGAGAAACAAAAGGTTTATAAATTAGAAAGAAAGATAAAAGCGTTACCAATGATAAAGGGCATGACTTTCCAGCCTCTGTAAACGATTTTCTTCTGATTCTGAACATCTTCTTCAACAGCATCAACCGCTGTTACAGAGCCACCGTTCACGGCGGAGGAAGGATTTTGGTGGTTATCCTTGGACTCAACTTCAAGAGGCTTTCTCTCCATTTTGTTGATACAATATTATATTATTACTACAAAAATAGTCGTACAATTTTGTAGTTTCTTGTATTTTTGTTTGTGCTTTGTATTTGTCTGAGAGGCAAATGATGAATGTTTTCTTTTATCTTAGAGCTGTGTCTATTTATAGTGGTAAGAAGAAAGAGGATGGTGGAGATGTCGGAATCTAGACAAAGTGGTAATTGTGTATTTGGCCGTGAAAGAGAGCTCTGTTACTGATTATAATATTGATTAATCTTTTTCTTTTTTCTTCCAAAATTAAACTTACTATTCAGAAAACTTTTTGAAAATTTTATGAAATTGTAGATTCCATTATAAGTGGTGTGGTCCCATCATAACACTCCCTCTTAATAACGGCACGTTCTTTTAAGTTCTCCATCCATTTTCAGTCAATTTGTTATTCCATCATCCATTTTCTTCCTTTTTTTTATCTGATTCTTCTTTATGTTTTCCACTATTTATTCATCTTCATAGAAGGTAACTTTAGTTACTAGTAGTACTATATTTTAGTGTAAAAATGACGCTGACTTAAATGTTGCCATGCTTTCAATATCGGTTTTATAAAATTTTCCTCGCATTGTAATAAAATATTCCAAATAGTTAATAATATCTTTATAATATATAGTGCATTATTATCATTCTCCAAAGTTACACCATTACATATGAATGCATTTGAAAATACTATCTATCTACATGTGCATAGAACTATACGATATATCAATATATATGAAATAAAAAGTAAAGAATGTTTTAGGAGGTTAGTTAACTTGATTAGTTGATTATTTAGAATATATATATATATATATATATATTCATTAAAACGAATATAGTGAAAACACACACACACACATGCCCTACTAGAAAATGGGTTGTAAGATTTTATTTCGATAAATTTAACGAATTTTCAATCACTGGATCAGTTTGCCATGGTCGGATAAGCTAGTATAAGACCTTTAGATATTAACTAGTATTCATGCAAATTAATTTTAGTGGATTGACGGAACAAGTTAGTTAGAAATCAGCCAAATTCTAGTGTGCTGGCTGCATTTTCTTTTTGTGTTAAGAAAACAAAGAAAATGTCAACTAACGTTTTTGTGTTAATATGAGATAAATTATCGGTCCTTAGTTAGACCCCGACCCAAAAAAAGAAGTTTCAATGCTCATCCAGATTCCATACCAATGAATGGTAGTCTAGTGATAATGAAATAGTTTTATTTCTTTTTTGGATTTTAGACAAGGGATAAAATCCCACCAATATGGTTTTTCATTGCTTGTTTTCTCTTTGATTGTTATAGTGACAAAATTATTGGACATTCTAGTTTTTACATGTTTTGAGAATTGGTCTAAATCTTTTTTCAAAATTAATCATACTCCCTCTGTTTCAAAATATAAGATATTTTAGAATTTTTTTTTGTTTCAAAATATAAGATGTTATCTATTTTCTATGTATAATTAATGACAAATTATTGAATTCAAGAAAGATAACTAAATACTATTGGTTTAAAGTTGTTGAAAATTGTAAATCACAAAAAATAATGCATTTTAAATATGGTTTCTTAATATGTGTGAAAATTCTAAAACATCTTACATTTTGAATCAGAGGGAGTAGTTATCAAGAAAAAAAAAATAGACAATCATCTCGGTAATATAAAAGCATAAAATACTTTTTTATATAAAATTATTGTTGTAAACTTTTCCTAGTTCATTAATGTGGTAAATCTTTTCAGTAGACAATTAGTATCTTATGAGATGTTAGTGAAGCTAATTGGACATGACACCAATAAGTATGGATACCCTTTTTCAATTTCATCAACTTGAGCTTTCAATTCAACTTTAATCCCTTTCATTTTACCACTTTGGTCCACAATTAAAAGCCTCAAGTATATGTTTTGATATTTATTTGCCTGTAGTTGTCAAAGAATCATAGTACTGGCAGTCTATGATGTCAAACAAAAAACTTAATATTCATAAAAAATATGATACTTTTTTAGCATTGGCTAGCTTATCGAAGTTATGAGTCCACCAATGACCGGTGTAGAAACCATGTCGAATCCACCTTAAACCAAGATCAATATATATATATATATATATATTACTTTTTTTTTTGTCAACATTTGGGCCACAACTGGCCGATCCATTAGCCTAATTCCTACAAATTGTAGGGTCGGGGACTCGATCCCTGGTGTGATGGTGTCTGTCTTACGTGGACTTGCCACTAGACCAAGATCACTTCACATATATATATATATTTATGTTAAGTATAACATATAATAGTAGTTTTGATTAAAATATTAAAAAATGATAATTATTGGAAGAGAAAATTTACTGAAAAACGATACTTTGTAACTGTACATATTAATATCCAAACGTTAAAACCTTATATAAGTAGAGAAAATTAATTATGCTTAACATTTATTGTGTTTAAACTATATATGTAGGCGATGGTGAGTGAAGTTAGGCATATCTTTTGTGATCATTCTGTTAGCGACCAGGTCTCTTATCCAAATAAGTCTAGTGGCACATGTATTGTACTTGCGGAAAGTATTAATCATTATTCTAATAAAAATATGAAATTTGTTTTCATACATTTCAAGGGTAAACAAAACTATTCGAATTTACGGCTTCATGCCATTTCTTTTTCTACGACGAGTGTAACCTCCAATATCCAAACCAATGATTCAGTACGATAACTGGAGATGAAAAGTTATAATCTGACTGCAGAAAATTTATTTAGCCTAATATGCATCTGTATATTATGTAACATACTAGTCTCAAAACAAAATCATTTAGCCTAATATGCTTCTTAATTAATATTATAACATATAAGTGGCAAAGTTGGTGTTAAAAAAAAAAAAAAAAGTGGCAAAGTTATATGGCTTTCGCCTATTGATAAAAACCTCAAATAATTTGACTTAATTCAGTTCAGGCTTAGTCAAATATCTTCGCTTTTTTTGGTGCATTCTACAAAAAATTAATTACAAAGTATGGGTTCGGTCATGACAGATATAATCCGTTCAATGGACTCCTAATTGTTACCAGTAATATAAATTCTCTTGGTATTCAGTCCTTTTTTTTTTTGATAACATTGTATTTGGTTTTGTGTTTCCAAAAAAATTATAACAAAATAAAATATGTTTTTTAATGATTTTAACAGAAAAACACATATTTCTTTCTGAAAAAGTCACATGTGAATAGCGGCCATAATCACTTTAGATAATTTATCCCTAGTAAGTGGCTAACTTAATTACATATATCTGAAAATCGTTAAATAAAAGACATGTTAATATGAACCAGAAAATTAAAAATGGAATTTTCTTCACTTATACTAATGTATAAGGAAATGATGTTTCTAGCTCAAAATTCATTTTCTCTCAAGGCCCACATTACATTACATTTTATTTTTAGGTTTTCTTTATTGTAATGCCAATTAAGATGGAGAAACGAATTGTAGAATGTCCGATTTTACGGCTTAACCGTACACTTTTTTTTTTTCAAGTTCTAACCTAACTAATCCAACCAAATGAGAAAACTTTTTTTCTCTGTCGCAACTTGTCATTATAATATGACAAATCAAGCTAAAAATGTTAAACTTTTAAAATGAAGTTTTTCGTCTCATTTGATCGATTGAAACAAAATGACCCGAGCTAGTAGTACTACTATTATTTTGAGTCGATTAGTTATTTTTCGACGAAGCAACAAATTAATAAATTTGACTTTATAACTTATTTCCGTTGTTCCGTATTTCAACTATAAACATAAGTCAACTAGAGGTAGTTAATGATATAATAAATAATATTTTGTAACATCATACTCCCTCTGTTTCACGAAGAGTATCGTTTTAGTGTTCTGCACACTGATTAAGAAAACATTAAATTTTTTGTTTTTTCTAAACAAAAACATCATTACCTATACACATAAATACAATCTGTCCAATAGTAAAACAATCTGCAGAATACTAATAGTTATAAAACATAAAAAATTATTAAATTTTGCATTGAAAACCCAAAACGACACTCTTTGTAAAACAAAAATAAAATCTTAAAACGACACTCTTTGTGAAACAGAGGGAGTAATAAATAATATTTTTTATTAGCTTGATAGGCCGTAACACTTCCATCTTCTGGAACTATACGGAAAACGGATTAGTCAAAAAAAAAATATATTATGAATAAAAATGTGTACAATAAATAAAGAAATAGTACGTTTTTTTCTTCAACAACCTAAAACGCCAATTATTGTCTCTTGTAAAACAACCAAGTGGTTATATTAATCAAATACATTGATACAGTTAAAAGAAAGAATATCTAACAAAGTTCCATTCCTCGCTCGATTTAATTTGTTAAATCGGGTTACTCACACAAAACAAAAGCTTTAATTAACAAAAAGAAAAAAAAAGCTTTGAATATAATAATTCATATTATCTGTATAAAAAATCCGAATGAATTTATATCGTGTATATCGAAATGAAAAAGAAAAAAAAAACAAGAAAAAAAAATGTATATGGAAGGCGGATTAAAAAACCCACACAATCGAACAAATACGTACAAATGTAAGAAATATACTGTACGTGTAAGCAACTACGCATGCGTTAAATATGAAAAGGACAACCGCAACCGTTGAAAACTTTCCTCACGTTTTTCCCCCAAAACCTCACTCACTTTTAAAGGCTCATAATAATACGATCTTTTTTCTTTTTTGTTTGCCAACTTGTTGATTTTCTCTTTTGGTTTTTTTTTTTTTTTTTTTTTTTTGTCAAGGTTAATAGGAAATTGCGTCATTATAAGGAACTTGTCAACTTTTGGTTTTATTTAATATTATAAGGGTTTCACTCACAAAGCCAAAAGCCCAAACTATTGTCATAGTAATGTCGTTACGAAATGATTTTACGGACGATTTCTTGGGAAATAATTGAGTTGAATGATTTAAAAGTTTGGTCCTGACTTTCGCAGTATACGCAACAATAATTTATACTATTTTACCAAGAAAAATAATAATAATAATTTATACTATTTCTGTTGAATTATTGTGTACTCATCCGGTCACCCAAGCCTTCAACTTAGTTGTAGATAAAACTCATGAAAAAAAGATAATTACATTTCTCTCTCAAAATCAGGCGACACCGAGGGCGACACAAAGAACCGTCTTCTTCTTGATACACCCACCGGCCGACGTCGGCTCCGGCGTCGGCTGTACTTTTCTTTCCCCTTCAGTTTCTGTAATTAGTGTTTGTTTCTTTGAATAAAACATCGATGGTGATGGGCGAGGCATACTTATGTCGGTTTCTTCTCCGATTTACCCTCTTCTTTCGGATGGTGACAGCGTCGGGGCTCTTGATCACAGCGGTGGCAAACAATCACCAATCTTACGACGTTTTGTTACCAGATCTGAAATCTGAAGGTATTAATATGCACCCTTTCATTCAAATCGATTCTCATGTCTCGTTTTGGGACCTCTCTTTAAGTAGAAGGAAGCGGTTTCGTTTCCACCGATTTCTTCCGATTACGGAAGCCATTCTTTCATGGTTTGTCGAAGGCGGTTGGTTTTATACACCCACTCACGATGAACCCGTCATCTCCGTGAAGAGTCCTCTGATTTTTCATGATGCCCAATGTCCACAATCTCGATCTATAACAGGAATTGAGTTTCAATTCTTAAGGTTTCTATGGTATATCGATCAGCGAATGTGGAATCCAGACATATCTCACTTACGGCGAACTGATGACACAGTGCAAGAGACGATATTAAGTTTCATCAATACATTTAGTCAATTTCGGAGTTTCTTTCATGAGAAGATAGCCAAGAGCGACGATCTCATTCGTTTGGGATTGATTCTGGAGAGGGAAAGAAACAGATTTAATAATCTGTTGGCGAGTAAGGCTTCGATATTGAAAGCATCGTGGAAATTCGCTTCTCCATCGTCTCTTTTAACAATCTTTTATGTGTTTATGAATATGTATTTTGATGTGCTTACATGTGATGTTCTCATGTATCAACTCTTGTACAACTCTTGAAATCAATGAATGAATTTGGTGTTAAAAAAAAAAAAGATAATTACATTTCTTATAATCGAAAATAATAATTCATTTGAATTCGATTATTATTTTGTAGTTTGAAAAGTTGGGAAATTTTAATTTGTTTTCGACCAATTTTTTTTTTTTTTTTTTTTCGTTTCATCTTGGACCAGTTTATTTACAACGAATAAGTAATTTTTATTTTAATATCCTATCCGTTCTATACTCCAGTCAATATATACAGCATTTTATTAGATTGTGCAACAAGAAAAAGGAAACGAAATAAAATATAAGAAAATAATTAAATCAACGAAGACAATCGTTTTGGCTCTGACGCGCGCGGTTACGATAATCTCAACTGAGACCAAAATCCACAAGAGTCAACCTTCATGCTCATTACCTTCACATAACTGCCCAGACCTTTTGCATCTAGGACCATTTTCACGTGGTCAATGATGAAAAGTGTAAACATTAGTCCTTATATACTATATTTAAAGATATTTTTTTAAAAAATTATGTATATTATATCTAGTGTTTTATTAAATGATTATCTATTTGAATGATTTCAATCTATAGATGAAGAAAATCACAATGAAAATGAGTACACCCCAGCGACAACTTGTTGGTTTTTTTAGGCTAATCATTGTATATAAAAGTTACATTTTCCTATTATTTAATGTGTTTTATGAGCTACAAGAATACAAAGGAAAAGAGATTATTATTGTTTGCAAACAAAAATTCATTGCTACAAGAATACAAAGAAAAAGAGATTATTAGTATTTGCAAACAAAATTCGATATCCATTGTTTGTTGATATGGTTGGATTTTTTAATCAAAATATATGTTTCATAAGTATACATCATTACATCTCTTTAAGTCATAGACCGGTTTAAGATAATATATATATATATATATACAGTAAACTATAATCATTTATTTTCAAATGCATAATTATGTTTAAATTTGGAAATGTGTCTAGTTAAGTTTAAACTATCTGGCCGACCAGAAAAAAACAAATCTTAGTTGCGGAAACCTTAATCCCTATGTAAAACAATCATATATATGAACAAAAACATTCAAATATTTATATATATATATATATATTTTTTTTTTTCTTGACGGCAACATTCAAATATTTCTTAGAAGTGTGATTTTACAGAGTTTTAGTGGGACGACATATATACAGTCTTCGTAATTACTTAATAGACTAATCAAATTTTAAACCCGTTGACTAAGTAGTCCACCATTTTTTTAGTTTGATCAGCGGTTTACATTTTTCCTTGTATTTTTAAAAAATTATGTAATGATTTACTAAGAAAGAGGCTATGTTATATTATTTCCAACTCTTCTTGTATTAGAACAGAAAAAGGAAAACAAATCTATTAAAGAAAATACATTCACCCCACAGGGTCACGCCGAAACCCATAGAGTAACAAGGCTGTGATAAAATTAAGCTTTCTTGCGTAGTGCAATTAATGATGAAAGTTCATTCCAATAGAAGTGGAGATCACCCTTTTTAGCCATTCCTTTAAAATCATTAGTCTTTTTTGTTGGAAATTTTAATCATTAATCCTGTGGTTTCTTCCCCTATAAATGGCTCTTTAATTAGACGGTAAAAAGTAGTACTCACCTAATTAGCAACATAAGTATAGTCTTTACATATTAGTATTTGATTTTTATATATATAAATCATATATAAATCATGAGAAAAAGTATTACACTTTTTTTTATCCAATTATATATTTTCATATCATATTTTTGTTATCATAAATAACTAACAAATTCTGATTTAAAGGAGCCAGTATGTAGCATTAAATAAAAATATATATTTTTTGTTACATCGATAACTCTATTTCGTTAAATTATCGTAAAAAAATACTTTTCTTTAACGAGAATCAATCAGAAATTGACGAACTTACATAGAAAAAAAAAGATATACGAGCTTTTGAATTTTTAACTAAATAATCTGCTGGACATTAATACAACGTGATATATGTCTAATACTAAATGATAAAAAAAAAGAACATTAAATGAAAATGTATTAAAAAAAACATAGAAAGAGAGAAATATACATATATCAAAATAGGTTAGGGATTGGATCTCACGATATTTTGTCTATCCTAATTCGAATACTGCATATACATCTATCTATATATATATATTAATTCAGTAAGGCAGCTAGACTTACCCCATCCAGGAAGGGAGATACAAATTATGATCGTGGCGATAAAAAGGCAATAATATGTTGTCAGCTTTTTGTAATGATCCGTTCAGTAATGTTTTAGGTATGATTTATAATGTTAGCTTTTGATATGTTTGGTCGGTTGATTGGGGAAGTGCAGCACACTCGACCTGTATGACTTGTCCGATGATGTGCTTGCCCACATTTTGGTACTATCCCCAACCTCAATTATATTTGCTTTTTTTTTTCTTTCTAATTGTGTGTGTGTGCAAATGCAATATTCTTTTAAAAGTAAAACATAATGGTGTGAATAAGATTTTGATTTAACTATAATGGTATGACTTGTCCGATAATTTTTTGTTTAACTATAAAGCGGACTAACCCATCCGACAATATAGTAAAATTTTTTAGGCTCGTTTGGCAAGCTAATCCTCCATAAATTATGGTACTAATAACACTAACCCTAATCCATTCAGCGTTATGAGTGTGAATTTTGCGAATCGGATTGCATACTTTTAAAATCTCGACTTTCTTTTGTGTAATATTTCACCGAAGTATAAAATATTTTACAATAATTAATATTTATGCATACTATATATATAAATATGAGAAACCATAGTTCCTTTTTTCTTTTTTTTGTGCAAAGAGAAAGCACAATTCTTTCCCCACAAAAGAAAAAAGAAGAAGTTAATATAATACTTAGTAAAGTAAATATACAAACAATAAAACCTATATATAAACTAAAACAAATGGGCATCCAGCCATGAATCAAAAGCGGCAGGGGTCGTTGCATATAGATTTTATCATCACTTTTAAGTTTATTATGCAGTGGTTTGAACAACACATTGGTTTGATATACTGATTTTCTTTCGACCGAAGAATTACTAGTAGTTTCACTACCTAATTAAATATCACACTGTCCGTGAAAAATTAATAACTAATATCACATTGTCTTACAATAGTATAGTATTTTGATTGAATTTAAAAAAATCAATTTATGAAAATTATTAACGAGTGAATCATGTTTTAGTCTATTTCGCCATCTATGTTGCTTTCAACTGCCATTCAAAACATCACTAATTCACTATATACTCTTCACACCCACTAATTCACCAAGATTTTCTTTGAATTTTAAGTTGAAATCAATAATTGATCTCGTTAATGTTAAAGAAAACGCACTACACATTCTAATGTAAGAAAACTTAAAAACAAATAGAATAAGAATACATACAAATTTTATCTATATAGTATGTATTAAGAATCACGTGAATCATGTTGTAAACGCAATAAATGCGCGTAGGTTTAGATGTGGATGCATTTTAGTCCATTCGATTTAATTAGAGTTAATTATGGCGACGAGTATCATTTAATTAGGTAGTAAATTATAATTGGGTTTCGCTAAAACGGAAAGTGGGAGGAAGAGGATCGAAATGCGTCACGTTTTAGCAATACTATAACTGAATGGGAGAGAAGAAGTGCGTGTCGTTCTCACCAATCCATTAAAAGTGATTTCAAGTCAAAATATTCCAAAAGGCAAAAGTGAGTGCGATTACGATCAACCCAACGCCCAACGCGTTGCCATTACCTTTTCCCTTTTCTCTTCTTTCTTTTATTTTCTCCATATTTTTGGTTGAACTTTTTCTTTTGACAATTTCATATGTATAACATGCTAGAAAATTTACACTACTGTTGTATAGATATGTAACTAGTTGGACAATAAATTTGTTGTATAAAATGTGTCATTTATTTAAAATAGCAAGTTGGAAATTTAATAGTATTTTAAAAATTAAATAGTCAGACAATAAATTTGTTTTGCATATATATACTATTAGCCTACCGTTTATTTATGATAACAAGTTGGGAATTTTTTCAGAATACAACCAACTCGGAAAAAATGATGAGCGGATATATTAATAACTAACTAGGATCTAACCCGCGGCCGCCGCGGGACGATTGTTTTTTAGATTTCTTTGTATGTATTTTTGTAATTGGTTAATGTTTTAAAAAAATAGATTTAGATTAGTGGATGATATTAAACGTACATGATTAGACGTAAGTTGGAACTCGAAAAACTATTAACCTAGGATTTAATCTGCGGGCCGCCGGACTGACGTTAATAATTAATTGTTTTCATAGGTTAATAAGTGTAGTCAATGAAATTTAAATAAGCTTGTATTGTCGGTGAGTTTGCTACAGCACGGACTGACGTTATTTTATATTGTCGATTAATAACGCTGAGGATAAGACGACATACGATTGGGGTCTGGAGAGCTATTGAAACACATTTTTTTCTTTTTCAAGTTATAAAATAATAAATTGAAGATTTAACTCGTGTTTAATATTCTAAAATTTTCATATGTCTAATATTCTAAATTTGTTAGTGTTGACAAAATAATAAATTGAAGATTTAACCCGTGTTTTAGCACCGTCTTAATGATATTTTAAATTTATATAATATTGATTCTAACCCGTTCTGCTATATAACCCTTCCCCCTATGTAATCCATCCGGCTATATTACCCGTCCCGCTATATAACCCGTTCTATAATATATAATATTTTTTATTTGAATTTATTTGAGAAGATATGATATTTGAAGAAAGTATATTTAATTTTTATTTACTAATAAAATTCCTTTGATTTGTTATGTCTTTAAATATCATATTTTTCTATGAATTTAAATGTTCGGACCAAAACTTGATTTGTTTTAAAATTTAAATATTAATAATATTGAAACTAAACATTTTATTAACCTTTAGTATTAATTATATTTTATAATTTTTATAAAGTTTGCATAGTATTAATATTTAAAATCATTTATAAATTTTAAATATTTATAATTTTTAAATCATTGGTATGATGGTAAGAGATTTGGAATTGTGGGGGTTTTGTTTTGTTTAACTTAGAATGGATTATAAAATAAACTTTAAGTATTTGTATTTATTTTATAAAATATTTTGTTGTTTTTAATTTTTTTTTTTTTTTTTGGTAAATGTAATAGAAATTAGAGTAGTAGGGAAAAACTTAAATGTGGAAGATTGAATTATTTTTTGTCAAATGGGCATGATTGTAAGAGATTTGAAATTTTAGGATTTTGTTTCGTTTAACTTAGAATGGATTATAAAATAAAGTTTAAATATGTGTATTTATTTTGTAAAGGTATATAATGTATAGTATAATTAAGGTATTATATTTATATATATATATATATATATATATATATATATTCAAATTAACACAATATTTTAATTAACACCTAGTATTTACTTATGTATTTCTTGCCGATAAATTTTGGTAGATCTATTTAGGTTTTAAAAACAGAAAATTAAAATGTGTAAAAGAAAAAAGAAAACAAAAAATATAAAGAATGAAAAGGCTACAAAATGGGCCTGTTAGCGAAACCCAAATGAAAAAGAAATAGGTGTTAATTTTTTTATGTTTTTGGTGAAAACAGAAGACACCGGCTCTTGTGTTCTTCGAAACGACTCCGCCTGATTTTTTTTTTTCCGAGCAATCTATCGGAAATTCATTATCGAGATTAACCCCAAGTATCACAATTTGGGATGATTCATTCTTGGTTGTTTGCTTTATTCTGATTTCAGGCAATAGGTAATCTAACTCTTTCAAAAACTCGATTTCCCTTTGAAATTAATTTCTATATTAACGTCTTTTGAAATTTTGGGGTTTACCTTTCTAAATTGTTTGTATGATTACGCATGTCCTGTTATTTAACTTCATTCATAACTTTCAATTCTAGTTACTAATATGAAGATTTTAATTTCAGTGTTGTTATCGCAATTGCAATATGTCGGGTATGGTGAATTGAAAAGAAATTATTGATTTAACAGGAATTGGTTGCAGAATTGAAAAAAATTGTCCATTGAGGAAGAAGAATCGAAGATACTGTGACCAAAAGAAAAGAAGAATCAAAGATAAGTGAATTTTGTTGTTTAGAGTTGAAGTTGGGTGTTTTTTATTTAAATACAATGAGTTCATATGAATGGATTACCTTTGATTATATCGTCATACTGATTTTGAAATGTTCTTTAAGTGTTACAGGAAAGGTCACGATGAAAATAAATTACATATAGTGTTAAAGTTAAAACAAAAGAATAAACAAAGATAAGTGAATTTTCTTATTTAGATATGCAGTTGCTTATTTATGTATTTAAATACAATCAGTTATTAAGAATTGACCTTCGATTATATCATCATGGGGAATTTGAAATGTTCATATAATGTTAGAGGAATGTATACAGGAAGATTATTTGAATTTTGTTGTTTTGAGATGAAGTTGGATGTTTATTTATTTAAATACAGTGACATCATAAGAATGAACCTTTGATTATTTTGCAGTGGTCTTTTACTTTTACAGGAAAGGAGAAAATGAAGAACAAGTACGAAATAGCAGTAAGGAGCAATTCTGACCTTCTAATTCATGCCATATAAAAGGTTAGTTACTTTCATGTTTAAATTCTCGTGATTATATGTAGTTGTAGTATTTAAACAACGAAAAGAATAAACGTAAGGTGAAAGTGTAGACTAAAATATTAAGTGAAAAAAACATATATTGAATAATTGTTTCAAAGAGTTCAGAGATTGTTTTTCTTGGGAAACTGTTGTAGTAGTCCACTTTCTTCTGAGCAGCAATTTCTTTTGGAATACTAACTCTCACTGTGATACCTAATCCATCCTTGGGTAAACTGATATAAGAGAAAACATGTAGCTTGAATCTCTAAATTAGAGAAAAAATATACAACGTAAACATTATATTAAACTTACTTGTCCAGAAACTCAACAGCTTAGAGTGTATGTTGGGTTAATGGTCAAAACAGAAATATCATATGCACTTGATACTCTTCTTTCATCTGTTATTAATACAAATTGTAAGTGTTCCGATCATATATTAATTAGATTAGAGGTATATTAGTACCTTTAAATGAAGTGATTTTAGCAAACCTTAGAAGACAAATGATTGTTTTATTGCCACTATTCGGACATGCATCCAACATTCTTTCAGCAAAATTACCCCATAGAGTACAGCACAAACGATCATCACTACAATATAAACCAAATGTTAGATTGTAGTAAACGAAAACATAGTTAGATAACTATAAGGAACGCCAAATATATGTTTTTAGGTATACATGATGTTTCTTAGTTCCAGTTCCAGCTTATTAGTAGGCTTGTTACCAACAACTGGTGTCTCCAGTTCTCCCACATTGACCCTAAAAAAACAGGGAGCAGTGAAAGTTAGAATTTAGAAAACAATAAGGTATATGTTACATAGATGAGAAAACTTACATTGGTATCGACCAAAATCATCTCTAGTGTGTCTCCACTGAAAGAGGCGTTTGCCCTCCATGAATGAATTATCTTGACCCTAATTCGCCATATGGTTTTTAAAGGTTTGATTGAGTCAAGGCTGGTGAAGGAGGCGTTGGCGGCCATCGTATGCAGTCTACTAATATTCTCGAGGTAATTGTTTGAGTGATATAGATTACAATGACTTTGGTTATATTTATAGTGGGCTGATTTGGAATATTCTTTGCATCAAGAATATATCAAAGTTTGAATAGATATTGCCTTAGTTTTCGCATTTAGAATCAAATTATAGGAAGTATAAATATTCGTAGAATGAAAAACGATTTTGTAGTTATGATCTTGATTTATTTCTGTTAAACAAAGGTAAGGAATTCAAATTTTGTAACGTGAATCATATATTGGCTTTGTAATTACGTAATAAATATAGGCTAAAATTAAGGAATATGAAAGATTTTAGAATATTTTATTTGGATCTGTTATTAAATGGTTGAGGAGAGAAATTAGGAATGGTAGATAATAAGGCAATAACTGTTTTCTTTATTTGACAGGAACGAATGAATTGAGACTCTTTAACCCGAAATCATTGGAGTATCCATCGTATCCGTATCCAACATGGCCAATTTCGGGTCAATTTCAATTTTGCACCGACCCGTATTGTCCAAATGTCATTAACTTCTGTTATTACCCTTAATGATGCTTCATTATATTAATTACGTTTAGGGGCAATATTGTGAAATCATAGGGTGATGCAAGATTTGTGCTTCTATTTTAATAGTATAGGGATTTTGGTGAAAATAAATGATAAGAAAAAAGAATTTTTTTTTTTTTTTTTTTTTTTTTTTTTGAAACGAATGGGTTTATTTATGGCAAAAAGTTATCGAACCTTCGACATGTGCTTCTCTGCAAGTTGTTATTTTTAACAGTATGCTTCTAAAATCCTCCAATCACAGGCCATCGCTCTTTGATTTTTTTCCGTTTTATAAATATAAACCGTGCAGTTGTTTGAGGTCCTTTTTTCTATTTATATAGAATTATATATGTCAAGTAGAAATGCGAACAAAATACATAAATGGCATCGCAACCAAGTACATATCCATAAAAATTATCATTATTGATATATTTTTTTTTGCCAAAATTATAATAGGTCCAATGAAATTTGCGAATAAATGCGTAAAAGTACAGTGATATTATTCATTCATATGCAATTTGGAAGATGATGAGGAATTTATAATTAAAAATTAAACACCAAAGACTGACTCTGAAGAAAAGAGATGCGGCGAACAGGTAAGCACTTAAATCTTTAATCAAAAAGAATATATATGTAAGCACTTCATCATCCTTACCTTAATTACCATCTCATGCCTCAGTCATGGATAAGTGATATCGTATTGATATGGCCACGGTCCATTGTGGAGACTGATAAATTGGAGGTGTAATGTTTTTTCCAGCATGATTGAATGTATTCCAAAAAAAAAAAAAAGATACATCATGCTTAGCAATGTCGACGAGCACAAGTTGGAATGAATAATTATTTCACACTAACCTAAATGAATAATTATTTCATTTCCAATTTTAAGATAAGTTGGAATCATACCAACTTAGACATATATCTCATATAACCCAAAAAAAACATCCAAGAGAAATATTTAATAATTTTCAGTTAGGTCCATTATGATCCTGTCTAATCGGATCAAAGAAGACTCCCAAAATCTCAAGTTGTATATGATCTCCTTTGAGAATTTATTGATAATGAAGTTGGCGTCTAGCAACAGTGCTGAGAGAGACTAGATTTGTCCATATCTTGATTGATACTCTTGTATATGAAAGCGCCACTATAGATATATACGACCACAATAACAAATGATGAGTAGTACGTGGAATTCAGGGTTGTAGCATCCCAAAAATATAATTTTTTTACTTTTCGTATTACTAATTGGTCCTTCAAAAGACAGAATTGACTTGAAAACCTATGCATTCAACTTAATTCGGTTTGTTTCTGTTGGGTATAGATATGAAAAGTGCCAAGATATTGAAGTTGCATAAAGCTGGGATTGGACCGGGTTTGCTTTTGGTTGGTAATTTGGTATAGTGTCGAACTGTCGATTGATTCCTAGACTGTGGTGTAGGAATACACATCAACGTATTCTTCAGTCTCGGAGAAGAGTTAGAGGGGATGAATATTGGATGAAGTGGATATATAGTCCTAATCCCACTTTGACAGCATTGCTTGAGATATTTCTAGATGATATATATTCGAGTTCGCAAAATTAGTTTTAAACACATTTAACAAAAAAATAATAAAAAAAAAGTTTCTAAACACGCGACCATGTCAATAATACAAAATCCACTATCCTCTGATAGATTCCTTTGTGCGAATTCTAAATTTTTTTAATATTTTTCTTCATTGACCATATTTTACATTCACACACCTGTTGATTGAATTATTAATTTAATTCGAGAACATGTTATATGTATGTAGTTGAATGTAGGTAAGATATGAATACATCATATACAAAAAAATAATATCAAAAAATGATTATCTTAGGAAACAGATGTAGAAATAAAAATATTTGTTGGGTAAAAAAGAAGAAGGCTAAACTATAGTTTGTAGATCACCATCGAGTTGATATGAATGGTGGAAATGGCAAAAGTGATTCGGTTGTTTAATCACTATAAAAGGTAAAAATGGTATAAATATGGTAAATACGAAATACATTTAACAGTAAATATATATGAAAAAAATGATTAATTTTAACCAGGAATAATATACTAATATTGATCTGATTATCTTATTCCCATAGTATATTTTAGGGATAGAAGTTGTATATGACAAAAAAAAAAAAAAAAAAAAAAAAAAGAAGTTGTATATGACAAAAGATTGCTGTACCATACGAGTATGGATGCGATTATATCCAAACGACGCTATATATCGCTCTTTTTCTTTTTGATCAAAATATATCGCTCTTTAAAACGTCAACATAACCACCGAGTGAAAAAAAAAAAAAAAAAAATAGATGTAGTTATAGCAGGATCAGGATCCATATAATATATTAAACTTTAAATTAATTATATTATTGAATTGAAATTATAATTATTATTAGTAAGTGCCCTAGTTTAGTTAGTAATGAAAACAAAAACAAAAATCAAACGAACATATTCTTGATTCCTGAAGTGATGGATGATATATATCTGTTTCCCTTCAGTCTTTTATGGAATCACTTCATCTTTCACTTTTAAAATGGTGTTAGTATCTTGAATTCTTTTTGACAGTCGAAAAGCTCGTTTAATCTGTTTCCCTTTCAATTATTAGAATAAAAGAACTTATCACGCTAATATATTTATTTTCCTACAAATTGTTCTGATTCTCACTCTATATACTGGCCTTCTGGAAAATTAAGGACCACAGAGAATTTTATCACTTTTCACTTATCTAATTTATTTTCTTTAAAGATTAAGCCACATGTCGAGTTTTAATAATAATGATAATGCATAGTGCCTAGCTACCTAGTCCATTAAAAAAACTGGTCCAACTCTATGCTTCGTTGCCTTCTTTGGTCCAATTTGAAGCAGAACAAATTCTCAGACGACTATAATTATCATCAAATCGATCATGCAAATGTAAAAATTTGTTTAATCACAATGAAAGCAACATAGAAATTTTAGACATGCGTAGAACTTTCACGTGTAAGCACTTTCAGAGGTCCAAAATAACTTGCACAAATGACATGAAGGAGCATATAATATTTTGATTTTTGAACTCGTTTTCTAGTCTTGTTTCTTTATTCTGTAGCTTTGAATTTGTTCCAATTGAATATGTGTTCGTTCTTCTGTCAACAAAAATGTGGTCTTTTTATATATATCACGAAAATGATGTTCTCGTACTAATGACAAAAATAACATATATATCTTGTACTTTTTTTTTTTTTTTTGGGTAAAAGATATATCTTGTATCTTGTACTTGTTAGAAGAAAGTCCGATGTTATGTTCGTCAATTTTGAATATATGCCACTAACATGTGTTTGTAAAACAAAAAAAAGAAAGCATGTTCGCAATCTCTAAATTATTTTATCTGGTTAGCTGAAAAAGTCGTTATAATTTGATTTATATCTAAATAGAGAAAATATAAGAAAGAAAAATTAAAAACTAAATCGAGCAAATACTTGAAAATATGTGACCCACAAATTGTACTAGCAGGTTAATAGATTTGCTAATTGCTATCATGACATCAATTATAATTTTACGTCAAGTTCAGACCGTTTTTATTTAAGGATTCTTATATATATATATTTTTTGGGTGCAAAAGGATTCTTACATACAGTATGTTATGTTGATATGTTTGCTGTTTTGTCCGAAGGCCAATTAGGGGGTTTTTTTTTCTTTTCTTCTTTCGTTAATGGATAAAACGACCAATTAGATGCCATAAATCGTAAAAACTATATATATATATATACATATTTACATATATAACAAAAAATTACCTATTTATCCCATACTTTCTCTATTCCAGTATCTAAGATTTTTTACTTAAATTAAGAAATATATCAATTCTTACATTAAAAACATTATTAATATCTAACAAAAAATAATTCAACCAATAAGAAAAATACTGAAAAATATTTATAGTTAAATAACATCAAATTAAATTGAAAATGTATAGAAATTTGTAAAAATTTAATAAAATGAAACAAAAATATTTTGTTAAATATCTTACGCGATAAGACAAAAGGAGTAATATAGATGATAAATATAAATATAATAAATGAACCGACGTAGTTTATGAAATACTCTACTCAATGAACTGAATTCAGTTGGACGACTTAACTCATTTTGACTTTTATATTCTAAACTAAGTAACTTTTTGTTATAAATCTGTTCTTAAGATTTTATTTATGAAAAACAAGTAACCTTATAATATATTTAGTCAAATAATTTGTTTTTCCCATCGTTGCCATGTTTTATAGAATTTAGATAATACATCTTTTAATTTTGTAATCTATTAGTGTTATTTCTGGAAGATCCTTAAAAAATAAAACTATTCCAATTTATTACTTGAACGAACTGTATTTGCCTTTTTTTTTTTTTTTTTTAATAAAAATTTAGCTAACTGCATTTGAACGCCAAAAAACTATTATCTCTTCTTTCTAAGGATTTTTGGGTTTTTTTCTAAAATATGCTTTATTTTAAAATTATGATCTCATTAAATTGAATATATAATAAATTTGTTTGGACATATATGATAAAATATTATAAAAAGAAGATTTGTGTACAAAAAAAAAAATTAATCATATTTATTTTTTCTCTGTCATAAAAGTCATTTTTTTTTTTGTCAACCTGTCATAAAAGTCTAACATACTTCAACTTGTACACGTAACGGAATACTGAACTGTCGTTGTTATTAGCAATAACTTTAGATTAACGCAAAGTCTCAAAGTGTTGGAACAAAGAACCAGAAATAGTAAATGAATATTGGTAAAAGAATATGTCTGAAAACAAATCGGATTATAACGAATATTATTAAGATAGAACAAATGACGAAGGGAGTTGTAGTGGTAATAGCAGCAGCAGCAAGGTCCAGTCAAAATCATTTGGCAAACAAAAGTAAAACTAAAAAGAAGATCATTATACAATATCATTTTCTCCTATGCGTTTCCATTAATTTAGATTCCGAGATTTTCTGCAGAATAAAATAAAACTAAAAAGAAGATGAGAGGATTACGAATAAGTATGGTAAATTCTGAACCCATTGTTTCTGAGTGGGGAATTTTTTTTATTAATAAATCATTGATATCAATTCTGAAGTACATAGTCCACTTTTTGTTGTTTTTTTCCCTAGAGTATAATGGAGATACGGATTTCAAATTTTTTTGTACGAATAATAAAGCCAATCAGCGGATTAGATACAATTTTGGTCTTAGACATGATATTTCATTATTACATAGTGGATGGTTAGATCAACTTTGTTGTAGACAAAGAAAACATATAGAGAGTAAACTGAAACTGGAAAAGAAAACTCAAATTGAAGAAGAATCTTATATAGTCAAATAGAGTTTGGTTATGGTGTCAATTTGACTCCAATATTCTTTTTAGAAAACCAAGTAAAGAATTCATTTTTTTTTTTGTGTGCAAAAACCAACTAAGAATCTAACCGAATTATCACTCAACTTTATTCGGTACCTCGAATTGATAAACCGAATAAACCGATTCGGCTACATGATTCGTGTCTTCTCTTTCCTGTTGGTGGTTTTTTTATTCATGATTGATTTCAGTTCAACCAATTAGTTTTTGGTCGGATAATTTAATATGGGCCTTTTGAGTTAACAGTTGGCCCAAATGTTTTAGTCAAATCGGAAACCCAAACATCTTATCAAATCAATCCAACCCAACTATACCAAGCGAGGTATTAAAAGAGCTCCATCTGATTGTCTCAGTATCATCATTATTGGATAGGAAAATATGATATATGGTAAAGCATTTTTGGCTCCTTGACGATAAACATCCTAAAAACTTGGGATCGTTAAGTTGTAAACAAATCAGTTCATTCCATCCATTTGAATCCTTAGTTTCTAAGCTATTATTTCTATATATGAATTCCAGTCATAAATAGTTTTGGATAAAGTGAATTCATCTTTTTCAAAACACGTTCTCTTCCCTTTGTTAACAAGCAAAAAAACATGTGCTCTTCTTCCATTATTCCATTTTCTGTAACTCCCTTAATGTATGGGCCCAAAGCCTGCCAAAAACATGTGCCCCAAATTATGAACTATAAAAAAAACAAAAATAAAAAGAAACATTCTTTGTTATTGCAATTTGTAATTTTAAATTTTAATATCCAGACAACAAAAAAACGTCAAAATAATAATTTTGAAATTTGGAAAGTTACAGTAGAGAAAGAAACGGACCAGTTTTAAATTTTGAATTTCGAAAAAAAACAAAATCGGCGCCTCTTAGATAATTGAGGAAAAAAAACAAAAAAGAAAACAAAGAGCAATAATAAAAACTCTCACTCACTCACACTTTTTTCATTTCTTCAAAACCCTAAAGCTCTCTCTCTTCTCTCCCATCTCCAGATTTCGATTTCTGAGCCTCGCAATCTCATCTCCGTTCACTCATTCAACCGAAGATGCGTGAGATTCTTCACATCCAGGGTGGTCAGTGCGGTAACCAGATCGGTGCCAAGTTCTGGGAAGTGGTTTGCGCCGAGCACGGCATCGATCCAACCGGACGGTACACTGGAGACTCAGATCTGCAACTTGAGCGCATCAACGTTTACTACAATGAAGCTAGTTGTGGTAGATTCGTTCCTCGTGCTGTGCTCATGGATTTGGAGCCTGGGACTATGGATAGTCTCAGATCTGGACCATACGGTCAGACCTTTCGCCCTGATAACTTCGTCTTTGGCCAATCTGGTGCTGGTAACAACTGGGCCAAGGGACATTACACTGAGGGAGCTGAACTAATCGATTCAGTGCTCGATGTCGTTCGTAAGGAGGCTGAGAACTGTGACTGTCTCCAAGGTAAATCTTCTTCTTCTTCTAGATCTATTCGATTTTAGGGTTTATTATGTACTGGAGTTTGAATTGTGAGATTCCGTTTGCTCTGTAGGGTTCCAGGTTTGCCATTCTTTGGGAGGAGGAACTGGATCTGGTATGGGAACACTCTTGATTTCCAAGATCCGTGAAGAGTACCCAGATCGAATGATGCTTACATTCTCAGTGTTCCCTTCGCCTAAGGTCTCTGATACTGTTGTTGAGCCTTACAACGCTACTTTGTCTGTTCATCAGCTTGTTGAGAATGCTGATGAGTGCATGGTTCTGGATAACGAGGCCTTGTACGACATTTGCTTCAGGACTCTCAAACTCACTACCCCCAGCTGTAAGATTCATTATCAAATTGTGCTCTTCACAAATGTTAAGATTAGTTGTTTATGCTTAAAATGCTTTGTTTATTTGGTGAATATGTCTTTCTTTTTGTATCATAATTTGGATCTGCAAGTTTCTTTATATAACTTATTGTTTTGTTACTGATTCCAGTGGTTTGTTCATAGACATATCCTCTTGTCGTGTGTGCTATTGGTTTGCTTATCTATGTTGAGCTGCTTTTCTAATCTTATTGGAACAATACTTTTTGGTTTAAGTTTTTAAGTATGTATCTGGTGCTTTTTTGTTACACAGGGGATTTGTAGAATACATTGATGTTTATCAATTTGTGAAAGTATACTGGCTGCTTCATAATGTAGTTATTTCTGCAAGCTTTGTTGCTTTGCTTCATCATGTTGTTTGTTGTATGTGTCTATGGCTTACCTATTTGCTTCATTATCTGTCTGCAGTTGGTGATTTGAACCACTTGATTTCGGCCACAATGTCTGGTGTGACTTGCTGTCTGAGGTTCCCTGGTCAGCTCAACTCTGATCTGCGTAAGCTTGCTGTGAATCTCATCCCATTCCCTCGTCTTCACTTCTTCATGGTTGGTTTTGCTCCTCTCACCTCAAGAGGGTCTCAGCAGTACCGCTCCCTCACAGTACCTGAACTCACTCAGCAAATGTGGGACTCCAAGAACATGATGTGTGCTGCAGACCCAAGACATGGACGCTACCTCACTGCCTCTGCCATGTTCCGTGGCAAGATGAGCACAAAAGAAGTGGATGAGCAGATGCTGAATGTGCAGAACAAGAACTCGTCCTACTTTGTCGAGTGGATCCCCAACAACGTGAAATCAACGGTCTGTGACATCCCACCTACTGGTCTGAAGATGGCTTCCACTTTCATTGGTAACTCAACATCGATCCAAGAGATGTTCAGGCGTGTGAGTGAGCAGTTCACAGCTATGTTCAGGAGGAAGGCTTTCTTGCATTGGTACACAGGTGAGGGAATGGACGAGATGGAGTTCACAGAAGCAGAGAGCAACATGAACGATCTGGTTTCAGAGTACCAGCAATACCAAGATGCAACTGCAGATGAAGAAGGTGAGTACGAGGATGAGGAAGAAGGTGAATACCAACAGGAGGAAGAGTACTGAAGAGTAATTTAGGCAAATTCCCTTTAAACCAATTTAGTCGTTTGCTATCTTTTTTCTTCTTTTAAGAAAAGAAAACCTCAACTACCAGTTGCAGGATTTTTCTGCTTGTATTGACCTCAACTCTGGATGTTGTTTGTGGTACTTTTGTTCTTAACTCGGCTCTTTCGTTTGGATCTTCGTTTAAGCTTTTATCTAAATCCTATACTGATCTATATTCCTCTCGATCTTCCAGATTGATAGTCTTTGGATTGCTTGTGAAATCTGAATTAAGATTTCGGAAACCTGCACTTATATGTTACTGCTTCCTCTGTAATCTCTTTTAATGACTTGGCATTTGATCTGCTTTGGAAGACTCTAAGGGTTCGGGTTTGTAATCTCAGCAGTCAGCACGATGCAACTTTGTATTTTTATAGTGTTTCTAACGTATTAGTATTTTGTTTAACAATAATCCGAAAACTAATTCCCCGAACCTTCCTAGCTTGAAGATTGACTAAAACTTTGGGCTTTAGATTTCTTCATTTCTTATATGAACTCGGCCCATTTTCGTGGTAATTAAAATTGCAGTTTTCGTGGAAAAAAAGATGGAGAAGATAAATTTGATTTTTGTCAGACTAGACCTTTATTTTTTAATGCAGATCGCTCAGACAAAGTAAATACAAAAAGTACACAGTTTCAGATAACTTTCACTCGCGTCTCAGAAACAATCTAGAAATTACTCGCTTCCTTTGGCAGACACGTGTAGTTTTGTGTTAAAAGATAGCGAGTAGGTTACAAAACCATACTCGCGAGTGTTTGTATAGGCACAGAGATTTTTGAATTATGTCTGCTCCTCACAACGGGTCTCTCTCTCTCTCTCTCTCCTCTGCACAACTCTCCAAGAGTACAGATTTTGAAAAATCTCTCCTTTCACTTAGCTCGAAAAGAAGAGGGAAAAACAAAAACAAAATAAAAAGAAGATAAATTAAAGAATTCTTTTAAGGAAAAATAAAAGTAAGATTTTTCATCATGAGCCCTCAGACCCAATCACTAGTTCCCACTCTCCATCCTCGAATTAGGGTACTCCTTTGGGGATAAAAATCTCATCTTTTTTTTTCTTTTCCTTCTCCTTCGTATCGAACCTCTAAAGGAAATGGTTATCTCAAATTGGGTTTTCTCAGTAATTTCTGCAACTACCCTTTTCGTTTCGTGCTCCTTTGCTCTCACTCTTGATGGTTAGTCTAAAAACACTTTACTCATAAGTCTTTGCTTTTTTTTTTTGGTTGGTGAGAAATCTGAGATTTGATCATCGGGTTTTTTAAATAGCTCAGGAAGTTCTTGCTAACATTTCTTCCAAAAATTGGAGCTTTGATCTTGTAGGGTTTGCTCTTTTGGAGTTGAAAAGCGGATTGAATGATACGAGGAACTCTCTAGAAAACTGGAAAGATTCGGACGAGTCTCCTTGTTCTTGGACTGGCGTTTCCTGTTATCCTCAAGACCAAAGAGTCGTTTCTATGTAAGAATGTTCTTTGTCCTCTTCTTTTGTATATTCTCAATCCTTTCTTTATCTGAATTGTGTGTGTTTCTATCTTTCTGGATTATGCAGAAACTTACCTTACATGCAACTAGGAGGGATCATATCTCCTAGCATTGGAAAACTTAGTAGATTGCAGAGACTGTGAGTAGTAGATTTGTTTTTTATTCCAAATTTTGAATTTTTAAGTAGTTTGTTTCAATTCGAATTTGGTTGGAGTTATGTAGGGCACTTCATCAGAACAGCTTACATGGGACAATTCCTAATGAAATCACCAATTGCACTGAGCTCAGAGCTATGTAAGTCAAGATTTTTGCAATTAAGCAGCAACCTCGATTTGATTTGATTTGGGAATATCAAAGCTTTAGTTAATGTTGAGCCATGAACATTGGTATATCTGTTTAAACATGTTTTCAGGTATTTGAGGGCTAACTTTCTTCAAGGCGGGATTCCACCGGATATCGGCAACCTTACATTTCTTACTATATTGTATGATTCAAAAGTTTCTTTATTGTTTAAGTTTCTCGGTTTCTTAGTTCTTTTCATATTTGATCATTTTAAAGAACTTGTGATGTTTGGGATATTTTCAGGGATCTATCAAGCAATACACTGAAGGGTGCTATTCCTTCTTCAATTAGTCGATTGACGCGATTACGCTCTTTGTAAGTACAAACAGAATCTTGTGTTTAGATGTAACTGCGGAAGATTTGTATGTTTAATGTAGTTGTTCTTGAACTATTTGTTTTATTCAGGAATTTGTCAACCAACTTTTTCTCTGGTGAGATCCCGGATATTGGAGTTCTCAGCAGATTCGGGATCGAAACGTGAGATCTCTCTTCTATAATGTGGTTTGTGCTAATGTTAGACTAGGATGTTATTTCTGATAGTGGTTTTGTGTCTTTATGGTTAGATTTACCGGTAACTTGGATCTTTGCGGCCGGCAAATTCACAAGCCATGTAGATCATCGATGGGTTTCCCTGTTGTTCTTCCTCATGCAGAAATTGATGATGAATCAGGCAAGATCCTATTATCATCTCTTCTAGTAGCTCCCTTGACTAAATTTCTGATTCTTGATATCTCTTTTGAAATCCTCACAGATCCTCCAAAGCGATCATCGCGCTTGATTAAAGGAATTTTAATCGGCGCAATGTCTACGATGGCTCTTGCATTCATTGTCATCTTTGTGTTCCTATGG
This sequence comes from Erysimum cheiranthoides, assembly GCA_011420285.2. NCBI lineage: Eukaryota > Viridiplantae > Streptophyta > Magnoliopsida > Brassicales > Brassicaceae > Erysimum > Erysimum cheiranthoides. The sequence goes on from CM022181.2 coordinate 18,598,742, forward strand.
ATTTGGATGCTCTCAAAGAAGGAAAGAACAGTAAAGAAGTACACAGAAGTCAAGAAACAAAAAGAACCATCCGAAACAAGTAAGTAATATCCGCATGGGGAAAAAAAAACTAGTTTTCTGTTTTCTTTTCTTGCTTCTTAGTCATTTTCTAATTTGTGTTTCTTCATTTGTCTTTTTGAAGGTAAGAAGCTTATTACTTTCCATGGTGATCTTCCATACTCCTCGACTGAGCTGATCGAGAAGCTAGAGTCTCTTGATGAGGAAGACATTGTTGGTTCGGGAGGATTTGGCACGGTTTATCGAATGGTAATGAATGATCTTGGAACCTTTGCGGTTAAGAAGATAGATAGGAGCCGGGAAGGATCAGACCGAGTTTTTGAGCGGGAGGTAGAAATTTTGGGTAGTGTCAAACACATCAATTTAGTGAACCTACGCGGATACTGCCGCTTACCATCATCAAGACTTCTCATCTATGATTATCTAACTGTCGGGAGCTTAGACGATCTTCTCCATGGTAAATGCACTTATACATATCTTATCTTTCATTTTGGTATGCGATGCTTATTGAATCTTTTTTTTTTTTTGGTTTCTTATCTCTAAAGAACGAGCTCAAGAAGACGGTTTGTTGAATTGGAATGCTCGGTTGAAAATAGCTCTAGGTTCCGCGAGGGGTCTAGCGTATTTGCACCATGATTGTAGTCCCAAAATAGTTCACCGTGACATAAAATCGAGCAATATTCTACTCAATGATAAACTAGAACCTAGAGTCTCGGACTTTGGTCTCGCAAAGCTTCTTGTTGATGAAGACGCTCATGTTACCACCGTGGTAGCTGGCACCTTTGGCTATCTTGCTCCAGGTTCTTTTCTTTTGCAAACTTCTTTGATGAATCTTAGACAATAAAACACTAATGTTGCTGACTCTTCGATGAATCTTGGACAATAATTTCTAAAGTTTCTGTCTTTTAAATCTTGGAAACAGAGTATCTGCAAAATGGGAGAGCAACGGAGAAATCTGATGTCTACAGCTTTGGAGTTCTTCTGCTTGAACTCGTAACCGGAAAAAGACCTACAGACCCGACATTCGTTAAAAGAGGCTTAAACGTCGTCGGATGGGTAAGAAAAAAGCTCAAATCTTTCCTCCTACAAAAGAACTGTTCTGTTTTGAGTACCTAAGATTCAGTTTCTTATCAGTTGTTGTTTCTCTCAGATGAACACTTTGTTGAAAGAGAATCGTTTAGAGGATGTAATGGACAAGAGATGCACCGATGTCGACGAAGACTCTGTTGAGGCATTGCTTGAGATAGCGGCGAGGTGTACGGACGCTAACCCGGAGGACAGGCCGGCCATGAACCAGGTGGCTCAGTTGCTTGAGCAAGAAGTAATGTCACCTTCTTCTGCGATCGATTACTACGATGATTCTCAGTCCGATTACTGTTAGGGCTTATGCGAGGCTGAAAATTAACCGGCAAGTATTTACCCCGCCACATCTTTTTTTGTTGTTGCGTTATGAATGTTGTGATTTGGGATCGAGGGATATGTTTGTAAATTAGAGTTGAAGGTGGAGTAAGATTATTGAAGTGTATTGTTCTTGTACACTTAATGTTTTTTTTTTTTTTTTGGTAATGTGTACACTTAATGTTTTTGTAACGAAATGATCTATTTATCAATATCCAAAGCAAAGGACACTTAAGGTTTGTTATTTATATACTATGTTTTTTTTTTCTTCTTTCTAATCCCGATATAAAACAAAATACTGGATTAAAATTCGGTTTAGTTCGCACTAAACAAAATTGTTCATGAGATTTTAGTTTCCGAATGATTCTTTCTGTGTAAATGACTAAATGGTACCTACACATTTGTTTGTTTCTGTTTTTAACCTATGGTTACTTACTTCTCAACATATTTAATACTAAACCAAAATTGCGGAAATATGCTATTCTGGAAAATGAATGGCAACTATAATAGCAACAGATATCCGAAATAAACAATTTTAAGATTAATGCCATACGAACAAACCACTATTCATTGGTTTCACTATTAAAATAATGATTCCACGGTGCGGTTCCAAACATTTGTATTTTATGCGATTCTTCGTAATCTCTTAAAATTTTCATATTTCTGAAATCTTATAATTTGGAAAATGATTGTTCTTTTATAAGAAAATGCTGAGATTTAACTAAACACAAGCTGTTGTTACAGTGTTAGAGTTGATAATTTCTTGATTTTTTGTGTAGAGTTTTTTTATATTATCCTCTGAATAATTTGACCTTTCGTTTGATAGAAAAGACTTCGACCATCTCCAAAGCCCCATCCACCTCTTAAAAGGCCAACGCTTTTTTGCCTTATACGCTTTGCTATCTACACGTACATATATAGATAGATATAAAATCATTCTTCAAATATTCATGTTAATACATTCATAATTTTGTACATTACCGTAAACACGATAAACTATTATCGTATAAAAATTGATCGTATGTTCAAGGGACCATTGATTGATATTGTTAGAACCTTTTGGAAAATGCTCGTAACTTTTTGGAAAATTCACTTTTTCAACATATAATAACAACTAAGCAATCAGTTTCATAGTTATCGCGATATGGGTATGGATTTTGAAAATTGATTTCCCTTAAACATAATTTTTGTGTGGCCATTACAAACTGAAATAGTGAGTCTATAACTACATGATTTTGGAGATGAAATTGAATTTTAGTCTATTTTCCGCTCATAAAAGAACTATACTAAGGAAAACCTAATTCTGACTTAATTAATTGCAAAATTGTGCTTTACTATTATCAAACTGATTAGTCATTAGTGTTTTAAAATACTCTATACACTTGTCGTACATTTGTATATATGGTGTATTGATAGTATATAAACCATGACCATATATGTATTATATTTTATATATAAAAAGCTAAAAGGCAACTAGCAGCTTTAAAAAAGATGATTATATTTACTATATTTGCAATTTTTATCTAAAATATAAAATTGTAACTTACTTAAATATATATACATATATAATATGTAAACTTTTAGAAATATATGTTCTGATCAATAATTTTATGATCATTATATTTAGCATATGTTTTCTATATGTTAAAAGCAATTTTTTCATTGCTAGAAGAATATACATTGTGTATGGAAGTATAAGTATATGCTAATCTACGCTACATATGCACGCACATATTTGCGTGTGTGTATATATACATGTATCACTTGTCTCTCTCCTATTGGTCAAGAAAACAGAGAGAAACGGTATATTTAGCCTTTGCTAAGATATTTAGATCAAAATCCTACTTTTGAGCGGTCGTCTTATCTTTATTCTCCACCTCAAAGAACCACTTTTCATGGCGTCTGTTCCGGTGAAGCCACTACCTCTTCTTCGCCGGAACGTCACCTCGACGGCAGCTTCGAACTCCAAGCCAATGCTGGCCAACGGTTTGAGCCATCATTTTCTCGGGATCTTTACCTATAATGAATCCTTGAGGCAAATGAAGATTCCGGCGTCTTTAAGCCACCGCCGGAGAGTAAGCACGGTGGTGGCGTCGGCGGGAAACTTGACGGCGCCGTCGTGGGATTCGTGGAAGCCAGATAAAACGGCGGCTGCTACGGCTGTGTTGCTGAGTGACGTCATTTGGCCTGCAGCTGGTTAGTTATTAAACAAAAATATTATATACTAATTACACACTTATATAAGATCACAAATTTTTTTAAAATTTTTTTTTGTCAAATGTTTTGAGATCATAATTCTTTTTACTAATGTTTTCTCGATCTTCAAAAATTTGATGCACCTTGGTTTCTCAATCAGAAGAAGTACAAGTGGCGATTATTAGGGTATGAAAGTTTAAAACAAAGAAAAAATGAGAGAGGAGTTGCACAAAAAGAATTAAAAATTAGAAAATTAATGGACAATATTAATTTCTGACTGACTAAAAGATGAGGAGAGACAAAATATGGAGAGAGAAAGGGAGAGAATGTGTCTCTTCCTAAGGCCAAATGGTCATTTTATGTGAACCTACCGTTCAAGTTTGACCAAAATTATCGAATTTAACTTGAAATAGTATTTGACTACAAAAGGTGTGGGTTTTCAGGATATTGTGTAGAAATTAGTGTAAGAAATCTAAATATTTGCCAAAAAAATATTACCTGGAAAATCTGGCAAATAGTTTTTATGACATAAATATATCGAAAGAATAAGTAATCGTTAGTTAGAGCAAATATTTGAATCGTGGCATGTGGTATTTGATTATGTTTGTGATATGTGAATACGGTAATGATGGGAAATATATATGTAGTCAAACTAATGTTTTGTTTTGTTTTTCTTGAGAATCTTAGTTTGTGTTTAGTCAAACCCTATGCTGATGGAGAGTTTATATTATTATTCAAGGGTTATAGCTGACTTCTTCCCATAAATATGAAATCATATTCGTATGTGTGTCAGCTATATAATTACTAAATTACACATCTATGGTTTGAAGTTGATCTGAATTTCAAAGGGAATCAAATACAAAAATTATATAAACCCCTCATTTTCAATTCCTTTTATAACGCCACGGTTTATAATGAATCATTTTTTGGGGGTATAATTTGGTACCTTTAATCGATTAATCCAATGTTTACTAAAGTTATAGAATTCTATATACTCAAAGACCAACGCAATTTGCGAAGGAAAAAATACAAAACATATGTTATATATTCGTAAAGGTTATTGTGACCTTAGACAAATTTCTTTGATTCAAAACTACCACATGTTATCAGGTGATATTAATTTATGGATTCAACTTTGGTATGTTTTTTTTAGTCTAATTGATATTTAATGATAATTTATTCATAATTTTTTTGTTAGACCCTTAGAAAAATGTGAGTTGTGATAATACTGATAATACCATTTATTTTGGTATCTTGATTAATCTTGTTTGTGTGAATTAGGAGCGTTTGCGGCGATGGCAATAATGGGAAGATTGGATCAAATGCTATCTCCAAAAGGGATATCAATGTCAGTTGCACCACTTGGTGCTGTCTCCGCCATTCTTTTCACCACTCCTTCTGCTCCTGCTGCTAGGGTAAATCGTTAACCTTAAACGCAAATGCTTTTTTTTTTTATATCGGTCTACTATAGATGCGGTTGAAGACAAACGTTTTTTGTTTTTTCCATGAGATATAAAACGCAAATACCAAAAGTGAGTTGGTAGGATTTGAATGGTGTAAAACAAACATAGAGGAATTAAATAGTGAAAAAAGCATAAAGTGGTAGTTAGAAGAGATATTTTCCCACTAAGTTCTTCTTCATCCATAAACTAGTCCAAGATTTTTCTTCTAATTTTGTTCTTGTGCTTTCACTTTTCTATGGAATAAAGAGGTCCACTATTTTATTGTTGATTGTTACTTTCATGTATTTGGATAATCAGTCACAAACTAGAGATGCCAGCAAATCATGTTAAAATAGGAAAGAGACGCCATCACATCATGTTAAAATAGCTGATACTTTGTCATTACATATAAGTATCAGCTAATTAATTGACTGAGGAGTGTTTTTTTTTTTTCCTTATATTTTCAGAAATACAATATGTTTTTGGCTCAAATAGGTTGTGCTGCGATTGGAGTGGTAGCGTTCTCCGTCTTCGGCCCGGGCTGGCTCTCCCGGAGTGTCGCCCTCGCCGCTTCCATTGCTTTTATGGTCATTGCTCGTGCCAATCACCCTCCTGGTAAAAATTCTTTTTAGTTTTTTTTTTTTACAATATTCAGAAAATTAATTTCTTGGTTCAAAAGCTTTTGAACACTTTTTTTTCTTTAGTTACTCCGTACATAAACGATCAAACCAAACTAAACCAAAATGATATAAACCTAATAGTTTAGACTGTTTAGATATGGAATGATTTAATTTAATGGAATATTCCCGTTTGAGTTTTTTTTTTTTTTTTTTTTTTTTTGTTGAATACCCATCTGATTTTTAGCCCATATTGTTTTAAAGATGTGAATCAAACAAAAAAGCCCAAAAAGAAACCAACCCAAAATCCAGCCACCCATGTCGACAAAGGTAATAAATTATTGGCCCCGCAACTTTTAGATACCCTAATGAATAACCTGAAACTTTTGGTTGGCGCAGAAACGTCCTCTTCATATACTTTTCACAGTTTCTGCTCTCTATTATTTCTTCCATTTATTTTCTTTTCCTCATCCATTTGTTTCCGTTAAGTAATTTACGGCTTGTGAGAGTTAATGTTGATTATTTTTCTCTATTTATCTGATTAAATTACAGCGGCGAGCTTACCACTAATGTTCATAGATGGAGCAAAGTTCCATCACTTGAATTACTGGTACGCATTGTTCCCAGGTGCAGCTGCTTGTGTCATCCTCTGCCTTCTCGTAAGTTTTGTAATTTCTTAAAACAATAAAATTAAGGATAAGGTTCAATGTGAATATTTTGGTTATAAGTTTTAACGTGATTAAGTACTAATATGATCCAATTTGCTTACTTTGCAGCAATCGATCGTATCTTACTTGAAGGAAAACGTAAAATTTTGATGAATTATCAAGCGACACGTACGATCGAATGATATATAATACACACATATTGATGGAAATCTTGTGAAAAGATATTTGATTCATGTATACACTTGAACGTATGTAAATGACTATATAATTACGTTAATTCAAAATATGTAGTTCAATCGTATTTTAAAATTATCAGTTGTGCTTTAAAGATGGACCGTTTGGCACATGTTTGGACGGCTGTCGTGGTGATGTTGAGTTTCCATATAGGGATACAGGAAACCTAATTTGTTCGGGAAAATATAGTACTTATTCACTTTTATTTTCATCTTCCGTATTCCACTAAGCAGTTGCCACTAAGTAAATGGAATACGGATTCACCATATGAATAAAAATAAGAAAAATAATCTACAACATTTATCTGTATGTTCTAACTAATAAGAAACTTAAAATATTGTATCACAAACTTACTGCTAATTAAATTATCAAAGTGCTCCATCATCATGGCTTATGTAACTAATCACGCCAAATAACTTAAGGGAACCTGGAAAGCTAAAAAATTAAAAATTATGATCCAGAACCCTTTTAACCGGATTCGGTTCTACTGTCAAAAAAATCAGGTTCCGGTTGATGGATGTATCTGTTAGTCTTTTTTTTTTTTTTTTCATCATCATAAAATCTTTAAGAGCCAATGAAAGAAAATGGAGTTGGTGGAAAGTTGAAATGTGAAATGTGAAAGCTGACTCCATCATATACATTTTCTTAAATATTTCGATACGGCCTTTCTAGTATTTATTTATATATTAAATGGATCCAATTAGAAAGTTAATTATTATTATTATTTCTTTGTTTCTAATTAATGCATATCTTATTAATCCAATAAAATCTCAAGCGACATTTAGCCAAATAACGAACCAGCTACGATTTCCTCAACCAAAACCGGCATATTCGGGTTTAGAGAGGTGTAGTAACGTCTAGATGAAAGAATTGAATGGGTTAAAACAGTGGGGCCTTTCGTAAATTGCGGGAAGAACTAGGCCACCACCCAAATTGGATGATTGTAGAAGATGGTTACTATTATATTATCGTACCGACTGATAAAAATTTGCTCCTGACAAATTTTATCATCCACAGAAAGCGTTTTCTAAAGAATGGAGTGTGGTTGTTGCAGTGGTGGTGGTGGCCCAAAAATGACATACCCAACCTCATGGGGGAATCGTTTACTAAAGCATACAGAAGCTTGTCTTATCTATGCATATTATCGATGATGTATGAATAAACCGGTTTGGTTGGTTTGCCTCCGACCGGTTCAACCGGCCGCTAAAGCTATTAATCCAGAAACGTTGGCGAATACACTAATACGAAACATGATTTGAAAACTAACGCTGCTAAAAAGAAGTTCGCCATTAATGTTCAGTTCATGTTCTAATTTATTCATAATTTTTTTGTTTACTCCAGATCACATTGATACGATTTATCCAAATTGAGCATATGTTTATATACTACTGTATCATGCATTGGCCAAATTCGGTTTGGGTTATTCACTATATATCTTTTATTCTTTTTTTAAGTCCTGTTAATATGGTATTTTGGAAAATTAATTAGTTACCAAGCTAACCCGAACTAGAATCTTTTTTTTTTTCCTTTTCTTTTTGGTTATTCTGAAATAGAATCTTATAAACATTTGTTGTGATTTTACTCTTTTTTTTTTTTTTTTTGGTTAAAGAAAAACAAAAAAACAAAAAACAATGTTTTGATTTTACTTCGTAGCACTAATGATGCGGTACATAATTTTAGGTTAAAACCTACGCGTGACAAAGAAACAAGAATATCGTTATCACAAGAGTTAAATGTTGTAGACAACTTGCAAATGATATATTCATATCAATTGTTCTTTCTTTCAGTATTTATAATAAATACAGCCGAATTCCTATTTTTGCGCATGAACCAATAAGATTTGAGAGATAGGTCGAGTCGTCCTCACCGCCTCTTATACAACACGATCATTCATTATCAAACCGATATAGCACTAACCGGTTTTACGTTTTATAATTCTCCCATTTACTTAAAATTTTCAATTTTCGAAGAGATACGACGATAATCCACAAGATATTTGTCTATCCCTCGTGAAAAACGAACAAAAGGCCACACGGTGGGACATATAAACTCTCTAAGCAATTGAGTTTATATCCAAAGCAGAATAACCGTCTTAAATGTGTGGACCGTGGTACTATCTTGTTGGTTAATATATTTCATCATAGACTCGCCTTAATTTTGTTACTGATTTGGGACGACTATATATGCAAGAGTAAAAAAGAAAATTTATAGAAATCTGTCGGCTGTCGCTAATTTGCCTTTAAACTAACGACGACCAAAATTTAAGATAATTTTCGACAAGATCATTTGGTTTTACACAATAACTTACCAAATGCACATTTTCCATAGTGCCACTTAATAAACGCACGTCTGTTAGACTCTTGATTGTACAATAGTGGATTATTTACCTGGACAACATTAGAAATTTTTTCATTGTATAGCTTTTTCAAAATTATGAACTTATAATTCAAAACGAATTGGTAATGAGCAAATTGATTGATATCCTTATACTACATACTCGAACTAGATTCATCTCCATTTCTGTTCTGGAATATTCTTAACATATTCAGATTGATTACGAGTGTAGTAGTTGCGTCTTTTATTCAGTTTACGTTATAGAAATTTCGCAAATCAAAATGAGCAAAGAAATCGGCTATGTTAAACTTTCTAGGATCCATATGCATCGGTGCCTTGCTAATGAGGAAAGAAACAGATGAAAAACAAAAAAGAGTCAACATCAAAAACAGTAACGTCTCTGTTTTTGAAGTTGTACGTTTAGTCTCTAGAGTTTTCGCTTGTCTGTAATAACCACACACCAAAATTTTCCCTCACTTCCACTATCTCTCTCTCTCTCTCTCTCTATAAATGTCCACAAACTATTGCCAATTTGCCATAAATCATATACTCTACTTTCATTCTCCAAACAGCTGTTTCTTGTTGATCATGTCTCAGGCGTTTGAACAAATGGTGAGTGTTAATTCTCTAGCCAACTTTTCCAAATCCAACTAAAAAGTTCAGAATAGTATAAGCTAAGAGTGGCAATGATTATGATAATTTGACAACATTTCGTGTAAGTACCTGTAGGATGAAGCAAACAGGTTAATCTCGTGGAATGGTTACGTAGACTGGCAAAATAGACCGGCGTTGCGTGGCCACCATGGCGGTATGCTTGCTGCCTCTTTCGTCTTGGGTGAGTTATCCTAAAACTCATCTCTTTAGTTACTACTCTTTCACTATATAAGTCTCTATCTTACAAATCGAGAATTCGTTGTATACAAATTACTCTTTTTTATTTTTAAAATTAGATTCTTTCTTCATATCAAATGATAGTTTCAGCTTAATCTAATTGTTAAGAATCTCACACCAACATAAGAAATTACCTAAATTGATATACACCTTGTCGATTACTTGATACTTAATTAGTAATCATTTTTAATATACATATAAAAACAGTACTTAAAATAATAAAACAGTTAAGATATATATACACTATTTAAAAACAAGTTTATATTCAGTCAAAACGTTATTTTATCTAACAAAATGGAGTTTTGATTTTGATATGATATATTTATGTACAACTTTAGCTGTGGAAGTGTTGGAGAACCTTGCGTTCTTAGCAAACGCGAGCAATCTAGTGCTCTATTTGTCAACAAAGATGGGATTTTCGCCTTCTGGAGCCGCAAACGCCGTAACCGCTTTTATGGGAACAGCGTTTTTCTTGGCCCTTCTCGGAGGGTTTTTGGCAGATGCTTTCTTCACCACTTTCCATATCTATCTAGTTAGCGCCGCCATTGAATTCTTGGTAAGCATTTCTTATTAATATATATGTCATCACCAACAGGGTTTTATTAGTTTATAAATTGATGAGTAAAAGAAAAACAAAGAAACGTTTGTCACTGGAAATGGACTTCGTACAAAGGGTTTTATCAAAATATTAAATGTGAAGATAACAGAAAAGACACTTGAATTCCTAACATTTTTGGAATGCTCTAATTAAACCAAAACTTTTCTTTTTATGTGTGCGACTCGGGCAGTTGCAAAAGACTTTTGATTCCAAAATTCCAAGTTTTTATGTAATCGTTTATCTAATTTTCTTATATGTATATAAATAAAAACTCTTACTTTATCTTATTTTTTTTTTATGTCTAACAGGTGCATTCGATTCTACTTAATTAATGTGCATATAAGTTAGAACTCTAAATATTCCTAATTTCTTTTTGAAAACATTAAATATATGTTTACATATATACAAGCTCCAGTCTGAAATACTACTGTCTAACCTTTTAAACCACACAAATTTGTGGAACATACAGGGGTTAATGGTACTAACGGTCCAAGCACACGAGCACTCTACCGAGCCATTGTCTCGTGTAATTCTATTCGTGGGTCTATATTTAGTAGCTCTCGGTGTCGGAGGAATAAAAGGCTCGTTGCCACCGCACGGAGCGGAACAGTTCGACGAAGAAACACCGAGTGGGAGGAGACAAAGATCCTTCTTCTTCAACTACTTCATCTTTAGCCTCTCGTGCGGTGCCTTGATAGCCGTCACGGTCGTGGTCTGGCTCGAAGACAACAAAGGCTGGTCTTATGGTTTCGGTGTCTCCACGGCCGCTATCTTGATCTCGGTTCTGGTTTTCTTGGCCGGTTCTCGCTTTTATCGCCTTAAGGTTCCTAGTGGAAGTCCAATCACGACTTTATTCAAGGTCTTGACCGCTGCTTTCTACGCTAAGTATAAGAGAAGAAAAACTTCAAGAAACGTTATCACGTGTCATACAAGAAACGATTGTGATGACAACGTAACCAAGCAAAACGGCCATGGAGATGACGGAATTCTCGGATCGTTCCTTGGTGAAGCTGTGAGAGCCCACGAATCGCTACCTCGACCACTCCGTTGCACAGAGGAACAAGTCGAAGACGTGAAGATAGTCATCAAGATTTTACCTATTTTCATGTCTACCATTATGCTTAACTGCTGTCTAGCTCAACTCTCGACGTTTTCCGTCCAACAAGCTTCGACGATGAACACGAATCTCGGGTCATTAACCGTCCCACCCGCGGCATTACCCGTATTCCCGGTCATCTTCACAATGATCTTAGCTCCATCTTACAACCACCTCCTCCTCCCTATAGCTCGGAAAATAACAAAAACTGAACCCGGCATAACCCATCTTCAACGCATCGGAATAGGGCTCATCCTTTCCATAGTAGCAATGGTGGTTGCAGCCTTAGTCGAAACCAAACGCAAGCACGTCATTGCTACTTGCTGCTCAAGTAACAACTCCTCTTCTTATTCTTCTTCGCCGCTTCCTATAACGTTTCTTTGGGTGGCTCTGCAATATGTGTTTCTTGGATCAGCTGATCTCTTCACTTTAGCCGGTATGATGGAGTTTTTCTTCACCGAGGCTCCTTCTACTATGCGTTCCCTCGCAACCTCGCTCTCATGGACGTCTCTAGCGATGGGATATTACTTGAGCTCTGTTCTTGTCTCGGCTGTTAATTTCATCACAGGCTTAAACCAGCACAATCCATGGCTTTCGGGGAAGAATCTGAATCAATACCATCTGGAGAGATTTTACTGGCTCATGTGTGTGCTTAGTGGGATTAACTTCTTGCATTATCTCTTTTGGGCTAGCCGTTATGTGTACCGGTCGAACCAAGGGTAGATCCTAAGCATATAAATTGATGGATCTTTCGTGGTATTTAATTGTATTGTATTTAAGTTTGTTGTAAAGGTAATTTATTGCCTTGTTAATTAGAAGACTTGTACTAGTAATTAACAAGGCCTAGCTAGGGTTTCTTATAAGTTTAACTAGCATAAATACTATGCTCTCCTCGGAAATGTCATTAATATAATTATAAAGACATGTTATTAATTTGATTGATATTTATTGTTTCATGAAATTTAACTTTATTTTAGAGAATAAAATGATGGTATTTTATACTTTTATGAAATAAATAATACCGCCCATTACTAAGTTCAGTAGTTTTATTTTGCCTGATACATGTTTCTATTGGTTAACGAAAAAGGTTAATCATACAAAGCCCAATTAATTGAAAACATACGAACCCAAGTACCCAACCATCTATACTTTGGTTTGGTTTCGATCGGTTTGACACAAATTTGGTTTAGTTCGTTTGATTTTGATGGTTTTAATATATAAAAATAATTTTCTTTACCAAAACAAAAATATGAAAGATAATCTTCTTCTTTTGTTTTTCTTTTTTTTTTTGGAACTAGACAATCTTTTTTTGTTTTTTTGACGAAGATTGTAATAAAGCTTTAATTGGATAATTACTGAAAACATTGAATATCAATCTAACCGACTAAACAACACATCTCTTACTTTCTTTAATTCTCTTATTTTAGACCGTATGTTTATCTTTTTCACAGATACATTTATTTTTTAAAAAGCAGACATTATCAAAAGAAAAAAAAACAGAAAACAGTTAGTATTATTTTCTTATCAAAACATTGTTTTTTAGAAATGACAAAAAAAAACTCTCTTTTTTTTGACGAAGATTGTAATGAAGCTTTAATTGGATAATTACTGAAGAATATTGAATAATTATTTCTAAATCTACATGATAACTACAGAATAATTAAAAAATCGCCTATTATTTCTTCAAAAGTCCCTGGGTTTTCTTTTCTCCAACATATTGAAACTTTGTAACTTTTTGTGTAAACTTATAAGAGATAAGGGTAAAATTTCGAAATAGTCGAAAACTAGCGACGTCTTGAGATATTTCTATAAACCGTCTCTGCCCACCTACTTAAAATCTGAAACATCAAAATTAACTTAGCTCGAGCAAAAGGAAAGCCTTTTACTTGTACACAATTTCTTTTCCTCTCCTCCAAAAAATCTGAACAGAAAGAGGTCTACTCTCGGTAAACTTCACAATTATATTTTGATTGTCTTTCTGGTTTCTAGTTTTCTCGTTCTACTTTCACGTTTTTGCATCCTGTTTTTGGTGTTTTTTCATCAAAGTTCGTCTGAAATCTTTCGAAATTTTCGACTATAACGTGAATATATGTGCGATTTTCTGTGTTCAAAGCATAGTTTATTCAAAGGAATTTCAATTTTATGGAAGGATTTTGTAGTGTGTAATTGTGATTTGTGAGCGTATTTTTCTGGGCTAGATCGCGAGGTTAAAAAACAATTCGAAAGCGATCGTCTTTGTATTCTGGGTAAAATCAATGTCTAGTTTCATGTGTATTCTTTAGCTTTGAGTTCAGTATTTGACTTATGCTCATGATCTGTCAAAATTCTCAATCAAAATTTGATTTTTTTAGGTTTGTGAAGAAGATGGGAAATCTACTTTGCTGTGTTCAAGTGGATCAAGCAACGGTTGCGATAAAAGAAACATTCGGGAAATTCGAAGATGTTCTTGAACCTGGTTGCCATTTTCTTCCATGGTGTCTTGGTAGTCAAGTTGCTGGTTACCTCTCTTTAAGGGTTCAACAACTAGACGTTCGTTGCGAGACAAAGACAAAGGTTTAGGATTGATCTCTTAATGAAAGTTATGTGTTGATTGATTTCTCTTTAGTTACTGATCTTAGTTTGGTTTTCAGGACAATGTGTTTGTTAATGTTGTTGCATCGATTCAATACCGTGCTTTAGCTAATCAGGCGAGTGATGCCTTCTACAAACTCAGTAACACAAGGGGTCAGATTCAAGCTTATGTGTTTGATGGTAAGTGTTGTTGCTACGTACAAAAACAAAAACAAAAACATGTTCTAGAAAAAGAGAAAAAAAAGACTGATATTCTGAGTTTTTTCTATAATGTTTTCCAGTTATCAGAGCAAGTGTCCCCAAGATGCTTCTTGATGATGTCTTTGAGCAGAAGAATGAGATTGCGAAATCTGTTGAAGAGGAGCTCGAGAAGGTATGATCTTTTTGTGTTTTCGTCTCTTTTGGCTTTTGCTTATTATGAGTGTTCAATTTGTATATCTGTCACTGGTGTAGGCAATGTCGGCTTACGGTTATGAGATTGTGCAAACTCTCATTGTTGATATCGAGCCTGATGAACATGTCAAACGAGCCATGAACGAAATCAATGCTGGTAACTAACAAAACTCTGCATCAGTTATATACTCTCTTGAGTTATTCCTCTTTCTTGTAAAATCCTCCAAATCTGAGTTTCTGCTTCTCCTTTATAGCTGCAAGGATGAGAGAGGCTGCAAACGAAAAGGCAGAGGCCGAGAAAATCCTGCAGATTAAGCGAGCTGAAGGTGAAGCTGAGTCCAAGTACCTCTCTGGTCTAGGTATTGCCCGTCAGAGACAAGCAATTGTTGACGGATTACGCGATAGTGTGCTGGGTTTCGCTGTGAATGTGCCCGGGACAACTGCTAAAGATGTGATGGACATGGTGCTTGTTACACAGTACTTTGATACAATGAAGGAGATTGGTGCTCACTCCAAATCTTCTGCTGTGTTCATACCACATGGACCAGGAGCGGTTCGTGATGTGGCTACTCAGATCAGAGATGGACTCCTTCAAGGCTCGTCTTCAAACCTGTCTTGAAGTGGATGGGCTGATTATGTTCTCTTTTCTTTACTAAGCTTATGGTGTGATTATTATTTTTTGATGTTTCTTTCTTTTGGAGGATGTTGAAACTCTCTTGTTTTGGTTTTTTTTTTTTTGGTTTTTAATATATCGTTGTATAGAGATATTTGGGGTTTATAAATTATTCATTAGATTTATAACTAAATCGTAAACCCTAACTATTATCCTCCATGGTTTATGGTGATAATCAAATTTACGAACGCTCTTCAGTTCAGAAACTAATAATGATAAGACTTTCTTGAGAAATCAGTGAGAAAAAGGATAATACTAGTTTTCAAGAATGTTTTGTTTCACATTCAATTAATTATCATAGGAGTGATCAGGAAATTTCGCAGGAAATTAAGTTCCTTCACCTGCACGAAATTAATGCCATATTTCCTTTATAGGCAAATAGACATTGACATTGTCATGTATATATATGGCAGGGCCTTTTCATATTTAGGGATCAATAATTCATCTCAAAAAGACAAAACTTTCACATGGTAAACTTTTTATAATATGAAATAATGTATGATGATGATGTATGAATTTGGCACGATGCTTCTTTCGATACTTAAAAACAAACAACCCTAGTTGCTCGAAGAAGATAATTCAACTTTTTCGGTTATTAGACATTGCAGTGTTTTTGTTTCCACTTTCATGGTGGAAGAATTAATTTACCATCTTGCCCTCAGTTTTCTTCAATCTTTCAACCCAATACCACTCTGCTGTTGTAGACTTAACATGTCGTATTGGTTGACGTCATGTAAGATTTCGTTTATAGTATTTACATCATCTTTATAAGCTACACGTCAGTTCCAGCAAAATCCGTCTTCACTATTCTCAACTTTTTATTATTTCTGGTCCTTTTTCAACCATAGTTTTGTAGTTTAGTGGTAGACCAATGTAGCTAGAGGATACAATTCTGATGCCTACATGACATCTTATATAATCTTTGATCAATGCAAATCCAACCAACCAAACACGTAATGACAATTGTTTATCTATTGGATTTGGTAAGTCTAGATATTTGTGTGAGCTGATCCAATTATCAAACAATTGAGTTTGTTCTTAATATAAGAAGTAATGATGTCATTTTAGAGGTGAGGTTCATCAGATTTTAATATCAGTTGACTCTTTAGAATGTAATGTCGTGGTCTTAAATTACTAAATCATAAACCTGAACTTTATAATCTTTTCAATGTGGTATACATCAGAATTACTAATATTGTATATATATTAAGCTGGGAAATAGTATATTTAAAATCAGATGATTTTTGTACAATTTAGAACACATATTAAACAAGCAAACTCTGATTGGTATCAAACAAAACAAAACAAAAACCCTACCAAGGTACGCTGAAAATAACATTCAGCAGCATTTGTTATGGACATATACATAAGTTAACTTTAATATTGTAATATATATATATTGTGTTTGATTTAGTTAGTTAGTTAGTTAGTTAGTTAGGCTTAGCTTTGTTCAGCCTCTTGAATATATAAG
This sequence comes from Erysimum cheiranthoides, assembly GCA_011420285.2. Lineage (NCBI taxonomy): Eukaryota > Viridiplantae > Streptophyta > Magnoliopsida > Brassicales > Brassicaceae > Erysimum > Erysimum cheiranthoides. The sequence continues at coordinate 18,615,381 of CM022181.2, forward strand.
CTTTACGATCTCATCTTTCTTTAAGACCATAGCTTGAATCTTGTCTTCAATCTTCTTAAGCTTCGTCTTCAACTTCTCAGGATCTTTCTTATCTTCAGGGTTCTTCTCTTTCTTCGCCTTCTTATCTTTCTTCTTGCGCTTCTTCTCCTCCGCCATTTTTATCGTCCTCGTGCTTATCCTTCAGTTGACTTATTTATAAAACAATATCAGAATAACAATACAGGCGTTTTATCTTTAGACCATAAGAGATTATTTTGAAGAAAATACTAATAAATGATCGTGCATCATTATGACATAAAACATGAAATATATATATATTAGTCTCCTCTTCAGATTGGCTTGCTACGCCTCGATCGGATGAGCAACAACAACATCAGTATCAGTATCAGGATGCTTCCGCTTATTGTCAACACGTTGCATGTGAGCTTCCGCCTAAATGTGGTGATAGGCTTTTCCAAAGCCATTCTGAGCTTTCACGAGAAGGCACTTCATCAGATGCACGCTCTGCGAAGAGAACATTGATAGAGAACGCATTCAAACTGCGAAAAACCTTGATGGTCGCCTCTTCTTTGAGGTGTTTTGAGAGTAAAATTACAGTGCAAGAATATGAAGGACTGTCCACTGCCCACAAAAGAAGGTCCAGAGACATCTTATGAACTCTCGAACATCCATGTGCGTCTGGAACTATATATATATATATATCAACGGAGATCTCGATTAAATTACATATGTATATAAGTAAGAAATAAAAGAGAGGGACTCATTCACCTTCGGGTACGAAATTGAAAGTGATTCCGGCAGCCTCATATTTATCTATCAGTTCTTGTTTGGGGACAAGAAGGGTTTTCTCATCATCTTCGTACAAATGGATTGACACAGGACCAAAAAAAGAACTTTTCGCAAGAGCTGATTTGATTTTCTTTGAAATCAAATCAGGATCACTTTCAGGGATTGGGTAATCCACCACGTCCCAGAACACACCTACGTTACCCTCTGCCCACGGAAATCAATATTCAATACAACAAGCTGATGAAATCTAATATTCTATATAGACCAAACAATTTCGAGCAAGACATAGAGGGATCTTACCGGCGTGATTATCGTGGACCCAGTAAGAACGCTGAGACTTGGCTCCATCGGAAGACATGGCTTTATTTCGACGGAGAGCGAGACTTTTTAGAGACTTTTCTCAACAACAAACCAATCTCTCGGTAAAAACTGGAGATCACGCAGACTCTTATAAGGGGTCTTATTAGGGTTACTTTAAAGGAAAATTGTTTTAAAGTAATAAAATTAAATTAAAAAAATGATACAAAAAAAAAAAAACTTCGGAAGTATTCACATATTTATTATAAATATATATATATATATATATATATATATTCGGAAGTCGATTCATTAAAGCCCTAAACCTCATAGTGAAAACAACGCTAGAGTCTTGGACGACGCGTTTGGTAATTCTAGCTAGACAACATTCCAAGGATGGATTACAAGGATCCTTGTAATTTCGTTTCCGCAGAGGCGGAATTGAGTCCGGGATCCATCCAACGGTGGCTTTCTACAAGTGCGACCAAGGAAAACGACGATCGGATTTGTCGATCATGGTCAAGAAACATCTCTCCGCTCTTGGTTGGGTTTTCTCTTACTCTCACAAACGGAACAAACGAGAGTTGCGTTATAAGTCTCCCACGGGAAGGTGGTTTCACTCCCTAGCTACGGCTTGTATGAGTTGTGTACACCAAGACTCTCAACAACAACAACAAATCGTTCCCAAATATGACTTTTCTTGCTCTCCAAGAAATATCTCCTCAGGCTCCGATTTTGATGTATCGAACAAAAAACACAAGAGAATCTTTCGTCTGATTTTGTTCCTAATTTTGATGTATCAAACGAACAACAGAAGAAGAAGATACTGAATAGAGGGGAGGATTGTGATACGGCTGCTTGTCAAGGGGAAACTACGAATGAAGAGAACATCAGAACCGTTCTCAACGTTGATGTATCAGACCAACAACAGAAGAAGAGAAGGAAGAGGGAGAGTGAAGAGATAAGGCCAAAGAGGATAGGGAAACCGCTGAAGAAGATCTTACAAGTGATGGAAAAGAAGCAGCAAGTCTGAAAAAGAGTCTCTAAGATTCTGGAGAAAAGATTGTGGTCCAGAAAAGAAGTGTGATGTGTGTTGTGTTTGTCACTGGGGTGGAGAGTTGCTTCTATGTGATGGTTGTCCTTCAGCTTTTCACCATACTTGCCGAGTATGTGTAAGATTGCAGTAGGAACATCTTATATAATCTTTGATCAATGCAAATCCAACCAACCAAACACGTAATGACAAGTTAATCTATTGGATTTGTGTTAGCGGATCAAACATTAACCATTGTCTTTGTTTTCTAAATAAAAAGTAATGATGTCTTTTTAGAGGTGAGGTTGATCAGATTTTAATATCAGTTCACTCATTTTAGAATGCTCTGTTGTGGTCTTGAATTATTAAATCATAAACCTGAACTTTATAATCTTTTTAATGTGGTACACTGTATACATCAGAATTATCAATATATTGTATATATTGAGCTGGAAAGTATCATATTAAAAACAGATTATTTTTGTAAAATTTACAACACATTAAACAAGCAAACTCTGATTGGTATCAAACAAAACAAAACAAAAACAAAAACCCTACCAAGGTACGCTGAAAATTACATCCAGCAGCATTTCTTATTGACATATACATAAATTAACTTTTCAAATTTTAATATTGTAATATATATTTTTGCGTTTGATTTAGTTAGTTAGTTGGGGGTGGTGCATCTACTGCAGTAGTACTAGGCTTAGCTTGTTCAGCCTCTTGAATAAGCTTTACGATCTCATCTTTCTTTAAGACCATAGCTTGAATCTTGTCTTCAATCTTCTTAAGCTTCGTCTTCAACTTCTCAGGATCTTTCTTATCTTCAGGGTTCTTCTCTTTCTTCGTCTTCTTATCTTTCTTCTTGCTCTTCTTCTCTTCATCTTCTCCTTCTTCTCCTCCGCCATTTTTATCGTCCTCGTGCTTATCCTTCTTATCCTTCTTATCTTTATCCTTCTTCTCCTTCTTCTCTGTTTTCTCAGCCTTGTTGTGTTCCTCTTCTTTATTATCACCATGATTCTTCACTTTCTCTTCTGTTTCTCCCATTATTCTTTATGAGATGTTTGGTTTTGTTTTTCTTAGATAGTGCTTAAATCTAAAAAAGTTTCTTACATATCCTTTGTGGAATTAACAATTGACCTTATATTACTAAGGATCTTCAGCTAATTTTAGACTTAAAATGATCACATCCGTAGATATTACTTCTTTTACGAGAATTGTGGAGTTTCGTAAGTTGCTTCCAAGTTTTTCCTATCTTTAGAATTTTAGTTTTGTGGAATGATCAATGTTTTAAGCTCAGCCATAGAGCCCCTAAGTAGTTGTTAATTTATTATACATATAAAAATGAAGGTTTTCACAATGGTACGATTTTAAGATTACAACTTGCATAGACAAATAAAAAAATCAATAGAATTTATAATCCATCTCAAAAATTAATTTTATTTCCTCAAAATAACATCAGTATTATACATGCTATACAAATACAAAATGGAAGAACATTCATAATCCAAAAAAAAAAACACAGAACAATGGGTTCCTTATTTTAATTTCCCGTTTCTAAATTTTATTGCTTGATGTGAATGAAAAGTGGGAACTGATAAATCTCGTGGATGAGGCAAAATAAATTTTGATTCCCAGAGAAAAACATACACTTTAGTCATCCTTTGTAAGGATTCGTACATGTCTCTTGTCAAAAACAGCTTTGAAAGACTCACGCTCAGCTCTAAGCTGATCCTGGAAAATTCCTCTTACCTTTGCTTTTCCAATAGCATCAGCGAGTGCAAGACTCTCTTTTTCCGAGAGAGGATTCGTTTTCAAGTTGTATCCTGATCCGCGACCTATGACTAAAGAAGGCGTGTTCATATTCCTTGCAGCACCAATCGAAAACCCCGCGTCTCCACCCTATCCGCAGTAATAGAAGCATGTATGATCAGAGATTAGGTGTAAGCATGTTATTAGAGACGAAATGAACGAGCAAAGATGTGTATGTTTATACCTTATCGCCCCACCAAACAGATTTACCTTTCCTCTGGCGTTCTTGGCTTGACTTGGGAAGGGATTTTGAGTTTTGTCTCGCGGTTTGAGACTTCTCTGTTTCGTCGTCTTCCTCTACATTTGACCATTTACTTCTGCTTAGTTCTTTCACTTTTTCTGTATGGGTGCTAGATTCATCTTCCCATTTACTATCACTTATGTAAGAGCCTGAGATGAGATCAACAGAAAGAAAGGCTCAGCTAAGTGTTTTCAGTTTGTCTTAGTAAAAATAAGAAGACAGTATAAAGAAAGGCATTAAAATTTACCCTGTGTCGCACCCTTTTCTTCTGACTGGGTACTGTTATCGGATTTTCTTTCTGGCAGGCCGAAATCATCTTCCATGTCCATATCAACCTAGAGCAATTTTATGAGACAAATAATGAAGGCCAAGATTGAAACAATGGTTAAAACAATCCTTGTTTCCTTAAGGACAGAGAATCACATAAAGATCTTTTCTATTACCTCCTGGATTCCATTATCCTTCAGGTCATCCCACCGCGTAAAAGACTATCGCAGAAAAAGAAGATCATGAAGGCATTAGTTTGGCGTCTTCCTTCCCATTAACCAAAAAACAAGGTCAATGTTGGAAAGAAAAGAATGGCATAAGAACCTTGATATCCAGCTGCATGTACAATGATGGAGCTTCTTCCCATTGTTCTGCCATCTGCTGTACTTGATCTAGTGTGATGCCATGTACGTTTCTTGCAGCACAGCCCTGCAATTTGCACACGCTTAGAACAGCAAGAAATGTGAATGACATTCTATTCAGATATGATAATGATCTTACTGTGCTCCTATTTATATAGGCTAAAAACGACAACTACAATTAAGATACAAAATCTAAGGTATTGAAGCGTAAATAGTATGCCGAGAACTCACAGTCGGGTCCTTGTATGTTGCTTCCAATACGTAAGCTTCATATCCAGATCTCTGCAAAAAGCAATAAGATGTCAAGGAAGCTTCCAAGTACGATGAAGATAAATTCAATACTGGATGACGGACATGTTTTAGTTGAAGTTGAACTGGTTTCAAATGTTACAAGAAGTAACGATTCAAGGTTCATCATTTACAGTAAGCATCAATTCATACACAGGAAAGAGAATGTTTGCATTTACATTTCGGGTAAATAGAATGAAGCAACTGTTCACTGAGCAAAAAATCAAGGCAAAAGAAGATTGAATCAAACTGAAATTCAGCAAAAGAGAAAAAGGAGGTTTCTCGAATTCAAAAAGCTTTTTATCTAAATCATATTAGTTTTAAGCTGGTCAAGTAGCCATTTAGGATTCTTCAACTTTCATTTTCACGGAATCATAGACAAACAAGAAACAATGAGTATGGTGGCAAACAACAAAAGGGAATGGGGGGGGGGGGGGGAGTGCATGCGTGGCCCAAGGCCACTACCACTACGGGTTTATAAATAAATAGGAAAGCACATATTCCAAAGTATATTGGTTACTGAATGCAAGGTTACAAAATTTAAAAAGAATGGTAATTTCACACGATGTTTAGAAAGCAACCTGAAGCAAGCAGAAAAATCAATAACAACTTCAACTTGTAGGTGAATACTACAATAAATCGTACATACAGTCATTACCAAGACTAATGACTCATCTTATAAAAGAGGAAATTAGCAATATAAAGGAGAAAGGACTTATAAGAACTTGAAAGTTGCACCACGCCGATGTCATCTTTGTTGATAAATATAAAATCAAGAAAGTTTTAGAGGAAAGAGAGAGAGAGAATAGACATATCTTTGAAAGACCATATTCACTTCCTTGGTTTCAGCTAAAAAGGAAGCAAGACAATAACTAATATACAGGAGTAACTTTGGAAAGGAAAACAGTTTTCAAGAAAACATTATGAAGATGCTGAGGAAAAGAAGACTCATAATCTCAAATCTAGGGAAATGCAAGGTCACTCTAAACTTGGATGCAGCATTAAGCTACTGCTTGGGAAGGTTCAGATAACTAACTAAAACATTGCAGAACTGTCAACTTACTAGAAAACAATGTGTAAGAAACAACTTTAGACTTGACTAAAGTTTAATGCAGATGAAATTATCTAGACACTTGGGAAACCAAGGATAACTAAGAACCAAAGATGCTAGTTGACTTCAGAAACCACTATTGAGTCTTCCATAAAATCCGCAAACAACATCCAAACTCCACAAGGTAATACAGGAAGAAGTGAGGATATACCTTTGCTGTTGCCCAAAACTGAGCAAAATCAGCTACCCGCAGATTGCGGTCATCCACTAAGATAAGCGACATACCAGCAAGAAACGGTCAATTCCAGAAAACAAACTGCATCCGTGGTTAGAGAAAATGAAAGTAGTGCATGGACACTGCACCACCTAGTTCCCAGCTAAACTAGATGAATAGAATCTAAACAACGATCTTACATGTTGCAATAAATACTACTCCCTATACCTTGAGCAGATAAGAGCGCTGCTGGGAGGATATTAAGTTCTTTAAACTAAGAAACTAAAGAAACCATTTAGGTGAAATGTTTGCTCAAAAAGAAAGTAGTAGCCGTCATGTCAACATCAACAAACCAAAAGAGATAATTTCATCAGATCACAGATACCAATTACCTTATGCAAGGAAATAAAATTTCAATATTGTTATATATGCCATACATTCTAGTATGCAGTTATGAGAAAATCATTACCGATTACAAAGCTGAAGGCCCCGTCTTCAAGGGTCCTCTTAAAAGCTTTCAGCATGCTTGAACGATACGCCTGAGAATTCACGAGTGGCAAGAAATTTAACAGAAGAAGTTTATCGCCGTGGTTTATTTTATTCATGGTTCATTAATCTCAACATATATGTTCTGAAAAAGATACCTCTTCCATCTCAGGTTCGTAGCAGTATTCCATGACCGTCTTCACATTAGGTCTTTTGCTTCTACCAGAGCTTGAAGAAGTTGAATCACTCTCCTCAACCTTTCACATTGACAAAACAACACAATTTTTGAGTCCTTTGATAGTCCCCGGTAAAGAAACCATTATTTTAAGAACGTCTTAAGAATTATGAGGATTGATTAACCTTCTCAACTTCAGTCATGAAGTAATCGTCCATAGAATGGATTCGTGGAGCACTACCGCCATTTTCTACCTCGATGTCACGCAACAACTTGGCTAAATAACTCTTCCCACTACCTGAATATATACAAATGGAGTTATTACTCAGTAACACATGTACTTAACTAAAAAAAACACCTTTCCAAGTCATTTAAATGAAAAAACAAGTGAAGATTATATTGCTTCCTACCAGAAGCTACAATAAGAACTGAAATCATGCAACAAGTCGACGCAAAAAGCAAGGAGAAGGCTAGGGAAAAAACCTGGTAGCCCTCGAAGGATAATTACAAAGTGATCAGGACGAGTAGATCGATGAGGAGGCTTCAGCAAATGGGACACATCAATCACTTTAGACCGAGTTGGTGCTAATTGCGCAGAAGATGGCTACCAAACAATAAGAATTTCATCAGTACAGCCAAAAGCAAGATATTTGGAAGTAACAACGAAACCACAAAAGCAACATTACCGAAGCGTTAGGCATTTGAAGATATGATGATGATGGAGGGACCAATGCAGACGAATTATTGGTGACAGGAAACAGTGAAGAAGGATGAGACGGCGGATGAGATGGAGGCAAAGGCGGTGGTGGCGAAACCGGAAGAGGAGGCTGACCATTAGGACCGCCGAAATAGCCTCCGTACGGAGACGGATGATGAGGCGGAGGAGGAGGAGGAGGAGGAGCTACACCATTAAATTGAGTTCCATTCCTAAATTCACTCCTTCCATACTGATGATTCATCTCGATACTGGAAACATCTAGATTTCCCGGAGACGGAGCAGCTAAACCGTAACCATGATCGCGAACCATCTTCAACCTCCGCTCATTCTCCCATGAGATCCGAGGACTCTCGGAAACACCGTAACCAGGAGAACTACCGGCGATCGGATCAATCCGAGCTCTCTTGTAGCTCCGATCAGCTTCCCTATCACCATCAACCGGTCGCCATTGATTTCCGTGGTGAGCTTGCCACGGTCTTGGATCACCAAACGGATAGTGATTTTGCTGCGGTGGAACCGGTGGTCCGGTGAACGAATCGAATCCAGGACGAGGTGAATTGAGGTGAGGAGGAAAGTTAGGATTGTGAGGGAAGGAAGATGGAGGAGGATACGGTGGGCAAAAGGGGAAGTGCGGCGCTGTACAAATTGGGCATATGTTTGGCTGTGTTGGTGTTGGACGCCATTGTTGTTGTTGTTGATGATGATGATGATGATGATGATAGTTCTCGAAATTATTATCCATTGTTGATGAATTAGGAGGTTGGGGGATTTGAAAGTGTGTTCAGAGGAACCCTAAAATCTAAAATTAGGGTTTATGTGGTGACATTGATTGAAAATTAGGGAACAGAATTAACTAATGTTTTGGAGAACCTGAAAACTTTGAACTGTAACTTATGCTTGGTCTGATTAAATACAGTATATTTCAAGTGACCAATTATTAAACAGTTAATTTGTTTGAAAAGAAAATTTAAGATATTATTTATCCATGGAGGCCCATTTACATGTGAACTATACGAGCTGGGCCAACTTAAAGTTGATGTAGCTGCAGATCTTATTAGGGTTAGATCTGGTAGTATTTTATTGGGCTGGGCCTTGCAGATATCAGTTAGGTCATGTTGTCCTAAAGCTGGGCTGGGCCTTGCAGATATCAGTTAGGTCATGTTGTCCTAAAGCTGATTTACAGTTAGGTCTGAGCACAATGTTGCTAATTTTCTAATACTTGTAACTGGACTTGACTCGTTCAAGTAATTGAATTTTAGACTTGATACTTGACTAGTCCAAAGCAAGTATAACAATTACTCGTCTAAAATCTAATTACTTGCAAATAACTTGATTTGTCTTGTTACGTGCAAAAATAATGCATTTATAACTTGAAATTATGTGGTTTGAAATTTATAGAATTGGACTTTAATATTCATTTTTTTATATTTATATTTTGGTTTGTAATATTTTCTATATATCTTTTTCTTTCAAAGTCGTTGATTTTTGTATGTTACCAACTCGTTTTTATGTTTATCGCATGTCAACTCCACGACCTTGAAGATATCCAAATAGCTTATCCTGTAAACAAAAATTGAGAATAAAAACTATTGTGATTCGTTTCAAGAACTTAAGATGCCTAAAAAAACAAGAAAGACAAATTCGTACTTTTCATCGATGAACATTTCGACGGCTTTCTCGTTAGCCGCACTGAGAACTCCAGTCATTGTGCCTCCACCTCGAAATCCGAATTTGTACTTTGATGTCGAACAAAAGTACATTTGTGTACCTTTCTGTCCTGAGTTTATTTCCCGCGCTCAGCAATCTCAACTTCGAAGTGCTGGTTTCAAATTATATCACACCCCAAACCGAGTGCATCGATGCGCCAGATGTATCCATCGAGCTGGTGGTCTACGACCGACCGAAAAAATATGATTCGGCAGATATTTTCCTTCGGAGTGAAGCCTTGAGTTTGGCATTTAGAGGTAAGTTGCCTAGGAACATATTATTCATAACCGCTGACAATAATTTTAATAACACACTACAGTATTTAATCTCAAGCCAGAGGTTCAATGTATACTTATCAAATCTCAACATTCATATGATTTTGGTGATGTTGGCCTCAGTGGTGTATACGATTGGGAAAGTCTTCGTGTTTAAGTTGTACGAAAAATCTTCGTGGTTAAGTTGTAGTTTTATGTGTGTTGAGTTTTCTCTTGTTTAATGTTGGTATCTATCTTTGATTAAGACAATGTGTATTATTGACTTTTTCTATCTTAATCTAGTGAATTTTCATTACCTTTAACGACTAATAAATGGTGAAATGATAATATTCAAAACTTGTAAATGTTTTGGTAAACTAATGATTTCACCACTTACTCAGTTTGTTATATCGGAAATCGACCTATTTCATCAGACATGATAAAACATACTGTATAAAGTTTTTTTTATGTCAACAGTGCAATATATTTAATATTAGGATTATGATACAGCCATGATAATAATTAACAGAAATGAACTATACTATATGTCTAGAGAACATATTTATCCTTTAATCAAATAACCAGCAAAAAACATTTTCCAGACTATACTAAAAGTTCTAGATCTCTAGATATATACATTCATTAATAGACATAGAACATCAGTACATGGAATCAACAGCTAATACTATACATGTCTTTTAAATCCTGACCATACTTCCCTAACATAGCTAGGTTAACATACGTCATTTTTGTGACATCATTAACATATGAATATTCAATAACTAAAGTTTATCATTATCACCTCGTGATGTGATTAAACGTGACATCGAAGAAGATAAGTAAAACATTTTTTTTTCATCGTCATACTTTTAAACATACCAAGATATATCCTTGACCAATACAGAATTTTTAAAAAAGTGGAGACTTATCTTATTTTTCATTTATCGTCAACAAGTGGAATAAGTTTAAACGTTTGTGGTCTATGACTCTATATATTGTATTAACACTAATTTAATTTCATTCAACGTCGTTAGTGGTTTTTGTTCATTAATGATTACTAAGCGCTCCTTTAGATGATGATATTTAATTTAACAAGTTAGATTTTTGGCTCCTGATTAATAAATTAACAATTAATCTTTCGTAATGTAATCATTTCAATTTGTTTCTTCTCCGTGAATTGAAACAAAGATTTGTTTTCCCATATAAATATTCCCACGGGACCCAACTTTCGAAGCGTACCACTTCTCTCTTTTTATCTCTCTCTCTCTCTCAAACGTTTCAGAAAAAGAAACAGTGGAAACAACTTTGAGACAAATGCAGACGAGTCGGTTACTCTCCTTTTCCTCTAACTCTCAGAGTTTCGGAAGCTTCTCCTCCACCGTAGACCTCGCCGCAATCGCCGCTCGAGTCGTCGAAGAATTCAGAGATCAAGAGTCGACACGATCCGATTCTCCTCACCGTGACGACGATGATGATGATTCCGAATTCGCGTTCGATTGTCCCAGCCACGTATGTTCTCAACCTCTAGCTACTGCTGACGAGATTTTCTGTAACGGTCAGATCCGTCCGTTGAATCCGTACGGTTGCGGAATTGGAAATGCTCCGGTGGAATCTCAACCGACGAGTAATAAGAGTAGTAGTAATCTTCCTCGTCGTCGTCGACCGGCGTTGAGAAAACTGATGAGCGAGGATCGAGATCCGACTTCGAATTCATCGTCGGAAGGCGAAGAGGATCTGACCGGTGTTCCGCCGGAGACGTACTGTGTATGGACACCGAAACAATCGAATAATTCCGGAGATGATGATCTCCAAGGACTCTCGTCTTCTCCATCACAAAGCAAAATCAAAAGCCATTCAGCTGGATTCTCGAAACGATGGAAACTTCGGAACCTTCTGTACCTGAGAAGCAGCAGCGAAGGGAACGAGAAGCTCGTATTTCCGGCGCCGGTTAAGAAAAGCGATGAGACTATCTCCGATCATAGAGTAGAAGAAGAAGAAACGCCGTCAAAGGTGGCCGGAGAGGAAGAAAGTATGGAAAGGGAAGAGTCGAAACGACAGGCGTATGTGCCGTATAGAAAGGATATGATTGGAATATTAAAAAACGTTAATGGGCTAAGTCGTCATTTACGTCCTTTTTGATGCTGACGTGGCTCTCGTGAAATATCGAAGACGCGGACTCTGGGTGGGCTTCGGTTTCTTTCTTTTTCCTACTTTTTTTTTTTTATTGTTCTCTTTTTTCTTTTTTACCTTTTTTATTTTCTCTCTCAACCTTTTTCTTTTATTAGTTTCCGGGAAAATCTTGAGTGTTGGCGAGAAAGTAAATAATTTTTCTTATGTGTCGGTTTTGGATAGATATAAGTTTTGGTGGTTGATTATTGGAATGGAGACTAATGGTTTTATTCGTTTTATTGTAACAAAACTTGTTCAACTTTTATTCTTCCTCATCATAATGTTGAATTGTTTCACCTAACGATGTCATTTGGCAAATTCAAGTTGTACACACGATATGGAGTATCAATTATGTGACAAAACTTATTAAGCTTTAAGTTACTTAAATGTGTGTGTGTGTGTATATTAAATTCAAAATTTGGATAAGTGTTGTATGTTTCTTTGTCTTAGACACAAAAAAGTATGTGGTCCTTTAACGTGTTATACATTAACGTGTAAAGTCTCATATACCTTTTTAAATATAGAGATGGATTTGTTTATTTGGATATATAAAATTTAGGTGGATGTTTTAGGAATGTTTGGTTTGCCTTGAGATCTTCTTGTTCAAATTTCTACGAAGAGATACGTGTTCACACTATTGGATGACTTGAGTCATCCCAACTACAAAAATAATAGTATACTTAATCAGAATATATATCACATTAGTTTAATCGTAATTACAGATTTATTCATCTCTAGTTGAACTTGATTTTTGGTGTCTTGTCTAGGAAAATATGTCTGTGGAATTACAGCAAATTTAAATGAGTGGAATTACAAAACTTGATATATAGTATATACACAATAATAAGTGTGATTGGTAATTTCTCAATAATACGATAAGGTCTATGATCTGCAAAACGGTAAATATAAAAGGAAAGCAGTACAAAACTTTACCGTATTACGAATTTATGATTTACCACTATTTATTCAACTATTCCGTAATCGTTTTAAGAACTTTTACCATTTTTTCATTTTATGTCACCGCCATTTAAAACAAGAAATGGATATTGTTATCTTTTTTTCATTATACTTTTTGTTATATAGATGTCTCATACCAAAACCGCAAAAATAAACTTCTTATCAACCAACTTAATTAATACAATCATTAAGTATTTTGGATTTCAGTATAACAACTTTTATTGCTTAATGTATAATCAAAATACAATTAATCTAAAGTATCACTTACAAGTTGTACATGTGTCTTTGGGATACCAGTACTGCCTGAGATAAACTGATAACAAAAATAATAAGATTAGATTACGAAAAGAATGACTTGCAAGTTACGATTTATGATAACTTGAAGCTTTTGATCATAAATGGCCCAATTGTTTTCCTAGTAAACTTATATAAAGACATCATTATTGTAAAATAATGACTCGACAAATCAACATTCCTATTGTTCGCAATCGCTTTTGCCAGACAATTATTAATCTAATGTGAAGATGTTTCATGTATGACTTGCAAGTTAAAATTATTCCTAATGATTTTAGCGGTGGGAGTAGGTTAAAAAGAGTGCATTTCTGTCTTTATCACTACTCTAATATGAATACGATTCGTGACTAAATTTGTTAGTTCCAAGTTTTATTCCCGTCATTAGAAACATAAAAGATTTATTTCCTGGATAGTATTTTTGGCAACCTAGTTCGTATTACTCAAAAAAAAATCTATTATAATATTTTGCAGTATTCTTTTAGAATAATATTACGAGAGCAGTACCAATAGTTATGCTTATAACACGTAAAATCCCCTTCCAAAATATTTGCACTACAAACTATTTTGTTTGTAAAAGGTTAACGATAAAAAAATATATATCATTTTTCACGTTTTAAGAATATGATTCCATTATTTTCATTTTTAAACATCCACCAAGTGTTTTTTAACTAAAGTAAAAAAATTTTGGTCAAGTATTAAAGTATGTTTGCTATTAAATTATACAGTAGTTACTAGTTAAAGATAAAATATCATTAGTCTAGCAAAACCAGTTTATTAGTGTTTTATTATTCTAATAAGAAATATTAGATTAAATGTTTCCACAATTCGATCATTGACTATTCCGGCACACCAATCAATCCTTTTTCTTCCCCAGTCCCCACTATGCAAGCTTTAGAAATAAAATTGAACCAGAAGAATTTTAAACTCGGTTTATTGGTAAAAATGGTTTCATAATACCGGTTTGGCTTGTTTGGATCACAGATAAATTAGTTACACAATTGATAATCCTGCCAAAGACGCTATTAAGTATTAACCAATTATCTTCTGCACTAATCTTCTTCCCACTTTTTCTCAATCACTTCACTAATCTTTTCTCAATCTCTTCAACTATTTCGTCGTTCAGGCATGAACTGGCCTCGCACCAGAAGAAAGCTGCACATTCGCAGCGTATTCACGCGCCCACAAGTCATAGTGAACAATCTCTTCTAGAGACGGTGATGTTACCAACTCGTTTCGATGTTTATCGCATGTTAACTCCACAACTTTGAAGATATCCAAATAGCTTATCCTGTAAACAAAATTGAGAATGAAAAACAACTGTGATTAGTTTCAAGAACTTGAGATGCCCAAAAGTTAAGAAAGGCAAATTCGTACTTTTCATCGATGAACATTTCGACGGCTTTCTCGTTAGCCGCACTGAGAACTCCAGTCATTGTGCCTCCAGCTCGTCCAGCAGCATAAGCAAGATCCATGGATGGGTATTTCACATTGTCTGGTTTCTTGAAAGTCAAAGAACCAAGTCTGCCAAAATCCACAATCGTAAACCACTTGTCTAATTTGGTTTAACAAATCTCAACCAAAACCGTCGCAAATGACCAATCGACAAACCAACCCGAACACCGATTCGGTTTCATTCTTTTTGTATCTAAACAAACAGATTAAAAATCACTATTCCTTCTTTAAATATGTTTTGCTATATCTGAATCTGAACCAGAACCAAAACCGTATTTAACTGAATTGAACGATAGTCGGTTTTCACTCTGTTTCCAGAACCTCATAAACCAACAAAACCATACCGACAACCGGATTGGGTTAATTTTCTTGGTGGTGACTAAAAATTTCAACTAAGCTTAGATTAACACTAGATTAGACAGAGAATATATAAATGCGGATTGCTTACTTGCAAAGGTCAAGTCTTGGCCAAGTTACTTCAGAACAAGGAACCCTATCGGGCCACGACATGGTGTAGAGAATTGGTAAACGCATATCAGGCCATCCCAATTGAGCAAGCACAGATGAATCCTATATAACAAAACAATAGTATATATGTTGAGGAGATTTTTTTCTGAAACTGGAAGATGTATAATGAAGGTATTTATTTTTAGGCAAGACCTGTGTTTCAATCATGGAGTGTATAATACTTTGAGGATGAATGACAATCTCTATATCGTCATACTCAGCTCCGAACAAATAATGAGCTTCGATGACCTCAAGACCCTGTTTCAGGAAATCAAGAACTCATCTACCTTTATCAAAGGTCTTTTTAAAAAACTCAGAATTTTTTTTCGATAAATTCAGAGTTTAATATGAGAAGAAGATAATCTTAACCTTGTTAAAAAGCGTCGCTGAGTCCACAGTGATTTTCTTTCCCATGTTCCAGTTTGGATGCTTCAAGGCATCCGCTACTTTCACTTCTTTGAGCTTTTCCACAGGCCAATCTCTATTCCAACATCCAGTGAGCATCTTTTATTAGCCAAATGAGAATCGCAGAAAAAATTCTAGAGAGAGAAGAATAGCAAACGGATCTCGAAACAAACCTAAAAGCTCCACCAGATGCAGTCAAGATTATCTTGCGCAGAGCGCCTTCAGGCAAACCTTGAATACACTAGAGAACATAAAAGAAGAATTTTCACTTAAATAGCCAGAGGTAGAAATTGCATTAAGACCAAAACTTAAGTCAATATGAAAGTTGAGGTACTTAAATTATATGTGCATTTTGATACCTGAAATATGGCTGAATGTTCAGAATCTGCCGGAAGAATCTTAACATTATGTTTGTTGGCGAGCGGAAGCACGAAAGGACCACCTGCGATTAATGTCTCTTTGTTTGCAAGAGCAATGTCCTTTCCCGCTTCAATTGCAGCAACTGTAGGCTGCAGTAAAGCAAACAACAAGCTTTATCATCTTTAACTCTTTTTCATATTCTCTCAACAAGGTTTAATAACAATAGAAATAGACTATATACCTTCAGCCCCGCACAACCTACTATTCCGGTAACAACAGTTACAGCTTCAGGGTGTCGGGCAACCTGTTGGTGAACATAAGTAAAAACCCAATGAGGATAGAGACATTTTGAAAATCTACACTACAGTACGTTCAAAACTAACAAATGCACTAACCTCGATCACTCCTTGCTCCCCTGGAATAATCTCAGGTTTATAGTCCAGATCCGCTAAGGCCTCTTTAAGCTCATTGATCAATGCCTCGTTTCTAACAGCAACCAGCGCAGGCTTAAATCTCCTTACCTGCCACCATCCAAAAGAGAGTCACAGAACCAGAGCCTGATTTAGTTCACAGTATCTTGATAATGCTACTGTCACTGAACTGAGAAATATATTTGATTTCACGTGGTCTGAACCACGAATTGGAGAGAGAGGGAGTTATTACTGTAAATCACCACATGATGCCAATTTACCTGATCAGCAAGGAGAGTAACATTCGAACCAGCAGCTAGAGCCACAACTCTAAATTTGTCAGGATTCTCAGCCACGATATCCAATGTCTGCACAAAACACAAGTTTCTGAAACTTCTTATCAATAACAAATGATTCAACATAACTCAGTCACAATGCAGATAGTTAAAAAAAAAATACTCATTCTTCTTTGTGCCTAAGTCATCTTTAGAGAATTTACAGTCTCATCTCACTAAGAACTACACAACAATGCCACTAATCCAACTTATGGAACTAAAATCCTCTCTGCCAATGAGCAAGAAAACAAGAAATGGATATAAAACCTGAGTGCCAATAGAACCAGTAGATCCAACGATAGAGATGGGTTTTGGTCCATCCCAAGATTGACGAGGCGCCTCAGGAACTGCTCTCCCAGGCCATGCTGGAGGAGGAGGAGGAGGTTGTTGCTGCACTTTCACTGAACACTTAACTCCTTTTCCAAAATCTCTCCCTTGATTTCTCTTCCTCAAACTAAATCCACCTGTGAGACACTCCAAAGATGTAAAATTTTAAACTCTAAAAGCTAAAGTAACCCATAATTTTCCAAATTGAGGAAAATTACAGAGAATTGGGTGTTCCAAGCAACTAGAAACGGATCATAAGTTAGAGTATTGAAGATACCAAGATAGCAAAGTTCATACGAGGCTTAAAAAACTAATGAAAGTTTGCAACTTTAATCGAAAAGAGAGCTGAGCAAGGAAGAGAAAAGAAGAAGAAGAAACCTGGGATTTTGGGGATTGGATTGAACCTGGAGGAATCCAAGAAAGAAATAGCTTTGGATTCAGCTGGAGATAATGAGTTAAGAGTCATCATCAGTCTTTTAAAAATCGAATATTTTCAAGAGAACCGCACTACTCGATTATCAGAGATGAAGAATCAGACAAACAGTGAGAGAGATGATAAGAAAGGAATATGATGGATTGGTAGGATCGTAATTTCAATGCTACCAACAGATTTTTGACATGTTTTTTATTTTAAAGATTTCACTGGATATATTCGACAATTAGTAAGAGCGACCTTTATTAAGGTAACGACAAGTTGTAAATTGGTCATGTATCCGGTCTTAAGTCAACTCTTAGCAATGCTTCCATTTTCTATTATTTCCTGTTATAAATATATATATGTAGTTTGTCAAAAAAGAATAATTGTTATTAGAAATATGCAGTATAAGGGTTTAGAGCACCCACAATGGTGCATGTGGATGGGTGTGTGTTAGTGGGAATTTATTAATAAAATAATGTTAGAGGTTAAGTTTAGAATCAAAATCTTAGAAATTGATTATTGGTAGAACATGTTTCTAAGTAATATTATAATAATATAATGAAGTAATTCAAAAAAAATTTAAAAAAATTAAAAATTATATTTAAATTGAAAACATAAAAAAACTTAAACTAAATTTTATTTAAAAATACAAAGACACCCAAAATACAATTAGAAATTAAAGAAAACATTGAAGATAGGAATGAAAAACTTAAAAACAAACAAACATATTTCTTTACTTATCCTCTTGTGCTTAGCTTAAAGAAAAACAGAGTCCAAGTGACTCTCTTGATCCTCTTGTGTTTAGCTTAAGCCATGATATATCAAAATCATGCATCAACTCTAGCTTCAATGCAATCGAATCAACTCACAGACTTTTATTTCTCAATGAGATGTCACATTCAACAAAAGCCAAGATAACCCTAATAAGCTCAGGTTTTCTTTAGATGAGGTACCAAGCTCACTCTTTGCTTTGGCCAGTGAAACTTCATGGTAGAGAAATGGACAATTATATATGAAGAAAAGTTAATACAAGGCCAAGCCTTTCTTTAGCTACATTCCAATCCAAGGGCAAAACAAAAAAGGCTACATATATGGAGAAACGTGGATGATAGGACTTTGCCTTGACAATTAAACAATTTCCTTTACTTGAGTTGAGTTGTGAAAATTCAATTTCTCAGAGAGAAACTCTTCAAGGTAGACTGAGAAGTGCAATCAGTTTACTCACCTTCCCAACCTGATTGCTGAGCTCTCTTCTCCCACAAAGAAGTGATATTCCTCTCCTTGATCAACAAAGCTTCAGCTCTCTCTCTAGCTGATTCACAAATCTCAGTGGCGGCATTGCACTTCTCAGCCTCCTTTTGGTAATGAGATGCAACCCTTTTAGCTTCTGCGAGGGTGACATTCATATGACGGCTATGCTCATCTGCAATTGCTTCTTGCAGCTTCAGCTCTTCAGTTAAAAGGTCCACAAATTGCTTCTCCATCTCTTGTTTGAGCTCTGGATCGTCGCTTCCACAATCTGTTCACAACACAAGCCCGAATGTAATTTCCGGTATCAAACACCAAAGAAGGAATTGACAGGAGAATACAAGAGTGACTATATGTTACATATCAGAGAAAAAAGAAATGCATCATGATAAGACAAGGGTAAGGTAAAGTTTTGGGGACGACAAAAACACAAAATTAAGGTTTAGCCATCTCTTTTATTTAGGCTAGTAAACGTGAATCAATTTCTATTCCATTTCAGTTTAACCTCATCGATATGGTGGGTAGCAATTCTCACCCGCAAAAGAGGGAACGTATGGAGAATGAAATACTAGCAGTTACGCTGTTGGATCTTGATGTTTTTGATTGTCCGGTTTGCTTCGAGCCGCTTACTGTTCCTATCTTCCAGGTTATGCTTTGAACTTGCTGTTGATTTTGTTTCATGTGACATTTGGATTCCTTATGTTAGATTTCTTTTCTCAAATACGGCTTCGATTGTAACTCGTTTTCTTTCTCTTACCTTTCAGTGTGCTGATGGACATCTAGTTTGCAGTTTTTGCTTGGCCAAAGTGAGTAACAAGTGTCCAGGTCCTGGGTGTCATTTGTCCATTGGTAATAAGCGATGCTTCTCAATGGAGAAAGTTCTCAAAGCAGTCTTTGTTCCATGTCGAAATGCCGAGTTTGGTTGCACAAACAGTGTCTCTTATGGAAATGTTTCAAGTCATGAAAAAGAATGTCTTTTCTCTCGATGCTCTTGCCCTAAACTCGAATGCAATTATACTGGTTCATACACCAACATCTACCATCACTTTGTCGGTAGCCATAATAACGCTATCAAGCTCTTTACTCTCACAATGGGATATTCTGTTGTTGATGCTCATATAAACATTAACGATAAGATTTTAGTTCTCTGGGAACGTATTGAGAGAGTGATGTTTGTGGTTCAGTGTTTCAGGGAGAGACACGGTGTTTATGTTACTGTTAGAAGTATTTCACCATCAACTCCAGAATTAGGGAAGTTCTCGTATCATCTTTCATACAGTGTCGACGGACACACTCTTACTTATGAATCACCAGAAGTGATGAGGCTTCTTGAAGTGAATTCTCAAATCCCTAAAGATAGTTCCTTGTTTGTCTCTAACAATTTATTGCGGGATGAAATGTTGGAGATGAAGCTTGTCATCAAGAAGTTGAACCAAGAGTAACTAGATTTTGGTTGGGTTTGGGGTTAAGAGACGTTTAGTTTCTTCTTCTTCTGTCTTTTTTTATTCAATATAAGAATTATCTATTGAAGAACTTTTGTAGTACTGTACCTCCACTCTTTAATTTATGGATGTTGATGCATAGACTTTTGAGTTATTACAGTTTCAGTGTTATCTATCATAGATGGACAATTTTAAGGTGCATGTATTAGTCTAATAAGCGAGTAAATCAAAATCTTGAGTACATTCCGTAAACAATACATTAGCCTAATATCAAAATTTAGTATAATCAACCGATAGTACACTAAGTTCACAAGACCCTCTCACTTGTTTATCTAGACACTTATCTCAATGATTTTTCATATTAAACCGATGCTATTTTTCTTACAAAATGATCCGGTAACCCAAAATCTTTCTGGTTTGGTTCCCAGTCTGGTTTGTACGTTTTAAATCCCCTAAAATTATGGAATAGCTAATGGGCTCATTTGGTATTACTCTATACACCTTTTAGGCCCAATATAACAGAGCCAATTATAACAGAAGAAAAAAAAACAAGACGACGCCATTATCTTCTCCTCGTGTGACTGACTAAACACACACTCACCAAACAAAAAGATTAGGAAAAAAAAAAAAATCAGCAGAGATGAGTTTGGAGTTTGCAACTTAAAACTCTGGCTGCCTCGATTTTAGCAAAAACCTGATTCCTCATCCTCATCGTTCCCTCGTCATCATCTCTCCAACGATTCTTTTTTCTCTTTTCTTTTTTTGTTCTCACTTTGGATCGATACTCTCTTTCGCGCTTGGATTCTTCCAAGGTTGGTGAGCTGTATGGCATCTCATCAGCAAACGCAAGCTCCGTCTGATTTCCCCGCTCCGGCCGATGAAAAAACTCAGATATCAGGTTCAATATTATAGCCTCTAATCATTATTTCTCTACTTTTGGTGGATTCTATTGGTCCGAGGAACCAATTCTCAGTATATTGCCTGGTGATGAGCTATTACGATTTACATAGTTACGGATTTTTATTCAAGAATTGGTGATGAATGTTGAATTCCACCAATAACAAAGTTTAAACCTCAGAAAAGATTGATCCATATGATCTATATTGATTTTGTTGGCTCGAAATTGATGAATAATTGGAAAATTATCATTTAGAGTACGGAGTAATACATACTAGGATTTTTCACTAATGTTCTTGTTGGTAAATGTGTTATTACAGAGGCTACAAAGCCTGCAAATGAGGCTCAGCAAGCTACCATAGCTCAGGAAACTGTTAAGCAGGATCCTCCAGTATCTGTGTTTAAGAATTCTGAACCAATACGGGAGGATCAAATTCAGAACGCTATCAAATTCCTTTCGCACCCGAGAGTCAGGGGCTCTCCTGTTATACATAGAAGATCGTTTCTTGAGAGGAAAGGTCTCACTAAAGAAGAGATTGACGAAGCATTCCGCCGTGTCCCTGTAAGCTTCTTCCTTACTTCTCGTTTTGGAACCTTTTTCATAACTCTTTCCTGTTTCAGTGGCTTACATCTGTAAAAATCTTAATCATAGGATCCACCACCAAGTTCGCAGACAACCGTTACAAGTCAAGGTAAATAAGCAAGACATATATTTGTTTGGTTGTTCCTATGATGACTAGACTGGAAGGTAATTGTATAAATTGTTATGTTTCTTCAAGCAGATGGACAGCAAGCAGTATCAACTGTTCAGCCACAAGCTATTCAACCTGTGGTAGCTGCTCCTGCTCCACTCGTTGTGACTCCGCAGGCAGCTTTTCTCTCTCGGTTTCGCTGGTACCATGCTATTCTTGCTGTAGGAGTCCTAGCAGCTTCTGGTGCCGGAACAGCTATTTTTATAAAGGTATTGTGAACCTGTCTCCATTTATATGCAGTTTGTTATGTTATGAATTTACTTAGTACATCGAATAATTGGCTAATGCTTAGGCCATTAATGAAATGGAAGCAGATATATAGGAATTCATTGTTTTCGGCTTAGGTAATGAATTGCATACCTCTCACACTCTCTATTTCAACCCGACCACCAGAATATAGTTGCCGAGAACTTTGATGAAAACAATCCCGTAAGAGTTTTTTAGGGTGTCAGAAAGTTGTCACTACCTTTCTGGCTTTTACTGATTGCTAAGATGTGTTTTAACGCAATGCAAGTTTATAGTATGAATCTCCTTCTACAAAATCAAGATCTTATTGAAGTGAGATTTGTTTTTTTCAGAAATCTCTCATACCCAGATTTAAATCCTGGGTCCAAAGAATAATGTTGGAAGAAGAAGCTGACCCTCTGAAGAAAGCTGATGCTAAACCTAGCTTAGCTGAAGAAGCAGTAGCTGCAGCCAAAGCTGCTTCTGCGGCTGCTTCTGATGTAGCCAGGGTTAGTCAGGAAATGATGATAACAAAGAATGAAGGTAGATATATTTCTGCAGTTTATATAATGTAGACTGAGTTTCTCTCTTTTTCTGTGATCATTTCTGGACTTTTCTTGCTTGTTCCTTCTTTTCCTCTAAATTCAAATCTGTACATTGCTTCTTGTCAGAGAGGAAATATTTTGAGGACTTAACACACCTGTTAGGTGTCCAAGTACAAGAAATGAAGTCCTTGAGTAATAATATCCGTAAGCTCGAAGGTAAGTGTTCACCTTTACTGAAAAAAGAAGATTTGATCTCGGTATCCAGATTCATACAATTAAGTTTAAACAACTCTTATCGAGAGTCATGGAGGGCCTAGTTACCTAATGTTTGGTTGATCTTAAGAGCCTTGAGCTGAAGAGTATTATTTTATTTCTCTTTCTTATTTTCAGGACAATCCAACAACATGCCAAAGATTTATTCTGCTGATCAAGAGGTTTATAATGGTTCAGTCACTGCAGCAAGGGTGAGTTATAAGGTTTTGGTTTGCTTAAGCTTTGATTCATAGATTAGGGGTTTACAAACACAAAGAAAACCGAAAAGCACCCCAAAGAGAACAGTTTTACTTCCTCCCTAATCGCTGATAATCTCTAAGGTTCTTCTACTCTTGGATGAGTCTCACAATCGAGACTCTAAATAGTCTGATATAAAACCCATGGCAAAACCACATCAACCTGAACTTTACGATTAACTAATAGAATTACATATTATAATTCTTTTGGTAACATTAGGAACATTTATATGTGATGCAGAAACCCTATACAAATGGCAACAACGTTGATTATGACACACGTTCAGGTTCTCTCTCTTACTCTCTCTCTCGCTCAATCTGCATTACGGTTTATTATTTTTGGTTAGATTATTCTTTCTAACTAATGGATAATACAGCGCGATCTGCATCTCCTCCTGCGCCACCAGCTGATTCCTCTGTGCCCCCTCATCCAAAGTCATACATGGATGTAATGTTCTGAAATCTTCCAAGTTTGCTGCAGAATCATGGATTTATAACGAATCTTATCCTTTGAATTCCTAATAATCTTTGTAACATTTAGTTAAATATTGGTGATGCTGCAGATAATGTCTATGATCCAGAGAGGAGAGAAGCCTTCAAACATTCGGGTAAGTGAAAACTACAATCCTTTCTCGCACCATTTTTAAACAAACCTTAAAGTTTTGTTGTGACAAACTTATGGCACCTCCACTGAAATTTACAGGAGATTAACGACATGCCGCCCAATCCGAACCAACCACTATCAAATCCACGCATTGCTCCCAAATCTAAGGTACAAACTGAAAATGTCCCTGAATGTGGATCTAAAGCTACAATATTTGTAATAAATCTTGGTCAAATGTGTAGAACTGAACTTATTATAAAGACTTCTTAAACTCGTGTTTCTCTTGCTATCAGCCATGGGACTCTGGTCAAGCGCCGCAAGACGAGAATTCCAACGGTCAATGGTGGCAACAGAAGAATCCTAGATCCACAGATTTTGGCTACGAGACAACAACCACACGTTTCACAGGTAACCAAATTGAAACAAGCACAATGGAACCAGCAGCTATCCAGAGGCAACGGTCATGGGTTCCTCCTCAACCACCTCCAGTTGTCATGGCAGAAGCAGCCGAGGCCATTCGCCGTCCTAAGCCACAAGCTAAGATAGACCAAGAAGCAGCAGCTAGTGATGATCAGTCAGGTGTGAGCGACGAGTTGCAGAAAATCACTAAGTTCTCTGAATCTGGTGGTGATGGATCAGGAAAAATTCAGATCACAGAGATACAAGAAGAAACAGAGGAGCAACAATTCAGCCAAGAAGGGAACTAAAAACAATAATAGTTAGAGGGTCTTGATACTTTATGAGGTTTGCTTGTAAGAAAACATGCATTTAGGTCTTGGGATTATCACCACCTACCTTCATTAAATAATACATATCTTGCTACACAAGTAAACTCAGTCGTTTGATTGCTTGCCTTATTTTAATACACTGGAAAACCTGTATCACACATAACCATTCTAAGCTATAGGAGAGACTATACATAGATAGATTCACATTTTCGTTTAATTAGGAGGACGCATGAGTAAAGAGCCTGTAAGAAGAAATCAAAGCGCTGACTGCAAACGCTCCAAACGCTATAAAAGAAACTGCGATTGATGCGGTTGCCATCTGAGTAAACTCATCTTTGCCCCAATTAGATACCCAATCATCAACTCGAGTCGCAGCACATGAAGAAGCCGACATTAGAAGATATGCAAGAAGCTAAATCATCAGAGAAAAATAGAAGAAAACTAATCAGAATTGATCAAATATGTTTGATTAACACAAATTGCTAAATGTTTTAAAGCAACACTCACTTGATCCATGGAGAAAACAAATAAGTCGTGAAATCCACAGTTGATCATATAACTCTCTTTGGCGACGTAGCAAGCAGCGTCACAAGCTTCAAATGCAGAGTACACGAATGCTATGATGTTTACAGCCAAACAATACCTGCAAAAGAATTTGTGTTGATGATTTGATTGATCTGATTAAGATTTCAAATTCCAAAAACTAAAAAAGTTGTGAAAGAGAGAGAGACCTGTACTCTTTGTAGCGATCATAAGAATCGCCACTCCATCCTTGAGTTTTATCAGCCGCCATGATTGAAAACGAGATCACGCACAAAATTACTTCGCTAATTCTAAACCCTAACGCCGTCACACTCACTAACTCGTCTCCTCTTGCTCTGTTCACTGTCGTCGTCCCCAATTCTCCGCCGTAAGCCTTCCTCGTCGTAGTTTGTGGACCGTCTTCTCTCACCCAGCGATTGGTCACAACCATAGACGACGGAGACTTATCCGAAGATGAAGTCATCGGAACTCTCGTATTCCTCTGATACCGCGGCGGCGGAAACTGAGGAGGAGGAGGCGGAATCGGCGAGGGAAGAGGCGAAAACTGCGTGAGCTTATTACCAGCTGCGATCGACTTCGGATTCTCGATTTTGAACGGAGATCCTTCAGGAGAAACGTAACGGCTCTCCGGTAAATCTCCGGCATCTGATAACGGAGAATGAAATCGAAGAGGAGAGTGTGGTGATTCGTTGTAGCTCTGTGCTTCCGAGTTCGATGACACAGTCCGCTTCATCATCATCGATTTTGATTTCTCCGGCGTCTGCAAATTTTGTGTGTATGTTTGTTTGTTATGGGTTAGTGAGAAAGTGAAGAAGAAAAAGAAACTTTAATTCTTCTTTCTCGTATGGTTTTCCCGGCAACACAAGTAAAAAAAAAAGGTGCACCAGACCCACTTTACATTTCTTCGTGGCGAATTAAAACCCGAAATAATTCAGTGTGACGCATGTCTATGTGTGTACCTGCACCTTATATTTCTAACCAATCATATTGCACCATGTCAGCTTATAACGCAATCAGATGATCCAGTATTCTTGTGCACCACGATGTTATCAACCAATGATGTTGCACCCTGTTAAATGTTTGGTAGCCTTTTTTTTTTTTTTTTTTTTTAATTTTGGATTTTTAGATTTTGGTTTTTGATTTTTTAATTTTTTTTATTCTGGTGAAGATTTTAGGTTTTGTAAAATATTGAGTGGAAATTTTTTTATTTTTTTATTTTTATATAATTATTATTGTAAATTTACGTAGATTTTGTTAAAGAAATAAGTAAAATCCACCAAAATCTGGAGTTCCTAAATTTTAGATAATCTACTTTTTCTAAAATCATGAATCCAGAAAAAAAAAATTTGAAACTCAAAATCCAAAATCTGTTCTAAAATTCAGTGCTATTCAAAAGTCTATAATTTTTTTGTGCATTTAAGTGTTAGTTGATTTTATTTACTCTTTTTACCATCCATATAAGCTAAAGAAGTATATCAGCTTACTAAATATACACACATAGGATACATTTTTATTCTTCTCATATATGCATTTTTCATTATGGATATGCTCTAATAAGTGAATTGCAAAGTGACGAAACAAAAATGTGATTCCGCAGATTTTGTTTAGTCACGCTTTTTTGTTTAGAAAATTGGATTGAATTACTTTTCTTAATGATTCTAAATTTTTTCTTTTCTTTTTATGATTCCATTTTTTTTTTTTGCATATTTTACAAACCAAAAACAGTAAGTCAATTCTCCAATAAAAAATTAGCACAAAAGTTAAAATTAGTCTAATAAAAACACATAAAGAATAGGAGAATATACACCAAGACAAAGACGATTGTGTTTGATTTCAGTCGTGTCAAATCCTTTGTAGTTTTTTGAGCATTCCCTTTTAAATCAAATGTGTTCTATCTTTAGATTAAATATAGTTAAATCAAAAGAAAAAGTAAAAATATCAAAAGCATTTATTTTGCCTTTTGTTCTTTTTTTGCACACAGCAACCCACCCACTCATATTTGTTTTGTGCTTTTTTTTTAATGTCTTTACCATATGATTCTTTCAAAATCCATCGTCACAACACTTTATTTTTTCTTCTTATATTAATTACTTTTCATTTTTTCGTTTTGATTATTCGATCACGAAACTCGTTTTTTCATCCGTTTATTTTGTATGGTCCATCTTTTTAGTTTTTATATCAGTGTTCATATATTTTTATGATCCCTTTTATAGTTGTACATCAAAGTTTAAAGACGTTTCTAAAAGATGAGGCATTGCAAATGTTACAAAACCAATCAAGGCACATAAAAGGCATTTTTTAAATATATACACATAAAAAACGTATTAACTCCATGTAATTAGGTTTTCTGAGGAGTCAAACCCTTAATTTATTTGGATTTTCATGGTGATTGTGATAGAAAATTTTGATAAATTTCTGGAATAGAAGGGTGGAATTCTTATCAAAAGAACCGATGTTCTCAAACTTAATTATGCGAAGTTTCGAAAATGTTCCAAATATTTTTTTTAAAATAAAAGGAATTAGATCAAATTTTTTTGGTTTTTTTTTTTTTGAAATGTGCACTTAAAAGAAAGAAAATAATTTACCTCACGGGCTGTGGTTTTGTATCTCCCTAGTCCCATATGGGCTAATGCACATGCACATGTCACTTTTGTAGCAACGATGCTTTCCATAAAATCACGCTGCCTAACATTCTCTACCCATACCAGTACGTCTTCTAGATTTTCCCTTTTAAGACTAACTAAAATCAAATTAAAATGTGAGTGAACAACCTATTTCCCCATAGTGCAAGATAATAGTTCTTGATGAAAACTCCTAAAAGCTTCACTGAGATCCCCGCAATCGTAGTAAAGATCTTCAAACATGCGGTAAAGTATTCTCCTTGATTCCAGGCTTGTTTGCTGAAGACAAAGACACAGAGCATTCCATGAATTCTTTTCCCTAAAGAAAAAAACAGGAAAAACTACAATATATTGTTTTCTGATAAAGAAATTACTGAAACAAACTGAAATCTTGACGAAAAAGTGCATCCGCTCGTTTGAGCCACCTCTTATCATCATCATCATCATCATCCAATTTGTACTTCATTCTCACCTTTCTGAGAAGAACTGAATCGTCTCCAAGCTTGATCAGATGGCAAGCTGCATTTAGGTTTGTGGTACGATTTACATCACAGTCAACCAGAAACAACAGCTTTTCAATCTGCAAACGAGGGGCGTACAACTTGAAACTTGGGCAAACAGACCATCAAGAGTTGAACGAAACAAGAGCAGCTTCTAAAAGAAATATAACCAGAAATTGAAGAAATTTGGGAGATGTACCGAGAGAAGAAGAGAAGGGGAGAGAGAAGATGTTTTGTCGATTTTCGTTAAGGGGATAAGTGAAATTTTTAATTAAAGTACAAAATATTTTTAATTTTAATGCGTGATAACTTATCACTTTAATTTTAATGCGTGATATTTTTAATTAGCTAACTGATAAGTGTTAACTAATTTTAAAAAATTATATACTAAAACTAAAAACAAAAAAATATTTAAAATTTCACGAAACACATATTGCCCTATTAAACTCCTCCTATGCTATACGGAGTATTTTCTACCAATATGTCTAAACATCATTTTTGTATATTAAATATTACTGTATAGATTTTAAGAAAATCTTCAAAAATTAGAAATCTAATATGTAGTCATATATTAGTCTTTATAATTACTACTCCTCAAATTATCTATTTACTATCTATATATAAGATAAGTTACAGATAGATAACTTATCTTATCTTGGTCTAGACATGGACATTTCTTGTTTCTTACAAAATTGTAAAAACGAAGATCGTTTATTTAACTTTAACCAAATTCATTTACAGTGTTTTCTTATATTTTAGATAGTTACAGCTCAAACCGTGAATTGAAATCATTTAGGGGTGATAAGTAGCAGCTAGCATCTTGGCCCATATTTCTCATCACTTGTCCTGCAGCTTCGAATGCTAAGTTGGGTACCCGAACCATGTCAACTAATATATAGATACAAGAAAACATGCACTGATTAATCTCTACAGTAAGTCATGTCTAGCTTATTAGAAACAGAAAGTCAGAAAAAAGTATGATAGCGAAGTCATGAGATCCTGGAAACTCCACAAATTCTGACTTAATAAAATTGTTGGACATGAGAAAGACCTAATAAAACCATATCATAAAACCATATAATAATTGCTTACACAGTCTCTTGCATTTATAAACCATATTGCTCCAACTACAGTCCAAACCCTCAGGAACGGATACAGCAGCAAAGCTAAGATAGACAAAACCACCGCTCTCCCACAGTGCTGCCTTCCAAAATCCCTAACATGATTCAAGTGATAAGAAACATTGTGAAACTACCAACAATCCTAGATAATCATAAAGCTAGCTCTTTTATGCATCAAGTTAGAGAAATACACATCAAGCTCTTAAAGAATGAAAGATTGAAATGTTACAAGAAAATGCAAAGCATGGAGCTGTAGATGAAACTTACAAGGCAAGTGTGAAGCAGCAAGCCAGTTGTCAACAAACATCAAAAGGCGGAAGATAAACACGGTTGTGTACTCGACCTAAACAAAACAGAGACAATAAAAATCCCTGACAAATAAAACAGATTTTCAAGGAATAGAAAACAGAAGAACTCAAGGTTCTGGATGATAAGCAAGAGAAACCTACCACAAGCCATATATGCAATGGGTTATAGCAACGAAGATACTTGTTCCAATTGATAGCTACAATGACACTACAGAGCAAAATAATCCATCAAGGAAACACAATTTCCCGAGATTCTTTCCATCACTCTAAAACCCTAGGCCTTAGTTTCTAACTCAAATCAATGAAAGAAAAATAAATATTCTTTAGTCCTTTCTTTGTCCTCTGAGTGATTCAACATACCCAAAAACATGTATTTTGAATCAATAATTCTTGAAAAAGAAATCAAGAAAGCCATTAGAAATATACGGCCTTTTCCCATTATGATTGTATTTATATAGAATGTACTAACACTGGCATTGAAATCTAAAATTAAGCTTCGGAATCATGTTTGTATTTGAATAATAACAATAAACAGATACAGAGAATTTGATGTTTTTAGTCACAGTTTGGTGGGTTTGTACATTTATATACAGCAGAAGCAGGTTGCTTATACTCAGGAATGCTGTTTGCATCTAACAATCTGACTTCTCCTGGTCCAAAATACAACTCCGAGTGCCTTCGAAGGTCGAGGCCCTGAATACCAGCTTGTAACACAGATAAGTTGTCTGAATCAGGCGAAACAATTACGATTGTGTCTTCAGAGTATTGAGTCTCGAGAATGGACATGAGCTGCGTCACACGCACGAATACATCTGATACACTCTCATTGGGTGTACCGTCGCTTATAGGAGGAGGCTTTGTCTTCATCGATATTGAGTCTAATGCATACACCTTCAAAGAAGAAGTTGAAACTTTCATACTTACAACCCGAGTTTTTGTTTCTACGTTTAAATGTGAAAAATGCTAAATCTTACTTCTGATATTGATTCTAGCTTCTTGCCTTCGTAAGCTCCTAAACCACGAGCATCAAGGAAGCTATACTCTGGAACTATATAGCTGCGAAAACCAAGTCAACACAAATCATTAAAGGTACCATCACAAAGATTTAGATTCCACAGTTATAACCTCACTAAAGAGTAAGAAGACTAATGGAATATGTTACCTGCGACTAATCCCATTGATGGCAGCAATGATTTCAGCAGCCTGATAAGCTCTCTGTGTTATGGAAGGCCAGAGCCAACAGTTTCGATCACAAGCTCCCATTGCCTTTAACTGTATCGCAGCTCTCACCGTCTGCTTCTTACCTTTCTCTGATAATCCGCTATCTACCGATGTTTTGGCCACCGGGTTTGTGTTGATTATCCCCAAGCTCTCGTAGTCAGATTCCCCAGCTCTCACAAGGAAATAACTTGAGTCAAGAAAAAAAAAACAAAAACAAAACACAGTTGTGTATTAGCTCCAAATTCTAAGATAAGTGAGCCAATTAGCTCACAAGGATTAGATATTATTCAAAACAGAGTTAGTTGATCTTCTCTAGAAACAAAATCAAGAACAAGAATCAGGAGCTTGTGATCAAATGTAAAGTCATGAATCAACTCTTCACTGTTCAATGTGAAGAATTTAAAATCTCACATTACAAGAGCCTTCAACGCTAATTACATTTCCAAATTTCTATCCAAACTTAAATTTATCAAACTTAGTTCCAAGCAAATGGGCGAAGATACATTCACATCGATGCACACTGTTGTTAACACAGAAATTCGAAGAATTGAATTACCGATTAGAGAGGCGGAGAGGCGGCATTTGAAAGAGGCCGCGTGCGTTGGCTGGTGCGGCGACGGAGACGGAGAGTGATGGTGTGGCAATACATACGGAGAGAGTTTTGAAAAGGTCTCGGCGGGTAATAATCTGAGGCGAGGAAAGAATGTTCAGATGAGTTTGGTAGGTTTCCGATGACGGAGGAGGATGTGCGGTGGTGGTGACCGCCGGCGATGATGATAACATAATTCGATCGTCATCTCAACGGTTCACTGGTCCTCCGTGTTTTAAGGATACCAAAACCACAACTGTGAATCGCACATTCCGGTTTTAGATCATTGGTTCGTTTCTTTAATCGAATCCAAATCGAATTGCGTAAACCGGTAGTTTTCTCAAATCTCAACCACACATTAGTAGACTCGGAAGCAAATGACAAGTTTACCCCTATTCATATTAGATTTCAGGTTTATATTCTTAACCGGCGGCCATAACTAAAACAATTAAACAAACTTAAAGCAAGAGAGAGAACCTTTGTTTTACTCTCTTCTTAAAAAGTTAAAACAGTAAATCGTATTGGACGACATTTTTCTTTTCTTTTTCTTCCTGACATTTTGTAATAAAGTAATTCTAAGAAACTTCGATTAAAACTATAATTGTAACTTTTACCAAAAAAAAAAAAAAAAAAACTATAATTGTAACAAAGTTACATAGATTGAACTTATAATGATTTCAACAAAAAAGTGAAACCCCTTTCTTCCTACTCAAGAAATAACTTTATAACTTTGAGGGTTCCACTTGTTAATTTTGTTCTTCATAGGCTTCCAAAATAATAAATAATAACAAAAAACTTCACCTCTCTTCTGATTCTAGCTTAAACTAACGATGAAGTAACCGTCGACGACAATACTTTTGTAAACCAGATTTAATAAAAAGAATGAAAAATAGCTGCCATTCTTAAGCCTGGCCAAGTTCGATTCCAGCATTCGAATGGCGCTTGTCGTGATCTTCATCTTCGTCGTTCCAGTTAGTCGTCTTATAGTAAGTTACGTATAATATAAGTTGGATTATTCCTGATAGCGATCCAAGACCATTTGGAATCTGTTTTCATGGAAGATAATTAGACCTTTTTGAAATATATGGATTGAGTTTTTTCTTAAAAAAAAATATGAGGGTTAAGTGAAACTTTAATTACCAAAATATAGGGGTCGAATTTAAGACATGCGTAAATGACCCAAACGACACCGTTCATGAAGTTGGCTAATGACAGGAAGAAGGGCATGTACTTCACGCTCTTTGTCTTTATCACAAGTTTCTGCTCCACATTAATTTTAAACTCATTAATGTAAGTTCACGAGAACACAAAGAGAACAAAAGTTGATAGTCGTATCCAACTTTGCGTTTCCGTGAATTAGTCTAGAAACAGCATACATACCATTACGGTGAGAGGAGCTGCATACATGATGACGTTGAAAATAATGCACAAGATCCCAATAAGCATAGATCTCTGCTTTGTTGTATGCAAAAAATACAATGTGCAGAAGATCACCACAGCCATGAATATCACCTCAATCACCATAGCTATTGTGATCTTTCTCTGTATATAATCACAACTTCACATATCAAAAACTATCTCGATCTACATTCGAGGTAACAAAAGGACCTCGATCGAGTAATTTATACAAATCGAAAAATTTATAATGCAAATACATATTTTTATCATGTGTATTGACAAAGGGGTTTAAAGGCTTACGCGGATAGGCGAGGTAGCGAAGATGAAGAAGATGGTGACGTAAACGAGTTCCATGAAAAGACCAGCTCCATTAATGGTGATGACGAGGAGACTGTCGGGCTGGACGAAAGGAAGTCCGTAAAATGTCCACATCATACAGTTTAAAACCGTAGCTACGTATGGATCTGGCTTAAACTCCGACACCGATTTCATCTTCCATATCTTCACCATCGTTGGTCTGCATATATAATTTCACATATAGAGATATACTATGTCATTGCATGCATTCATTAGCAATATATTAGCATCGTTCAACAACAACAAAAATATGTGCTTACATTGGAGCGCAGAACAAGCCGAAAGAGATCACGTTTCCTGAACATATAACAGAAAAATCAAGAAATTAGCAAATTGTTGGTTGTAGATTGAATTAAATTTTGCATGTTTGATTAAATTTTGTGGGGACTTACCGATGATTCCGACGACGGTCCGGGCAGCGTGGGGGTCCGTCATTTTTTCTTTGTTTTCTAAGAAGAATTCTTTGTCTTCTACAGATTTTCTCAAGGAACTAATATATTTTTATAATAAAAAGAAAAGGAGAAGAAATAACAAAATATTGGGATTAATTCGATTCTTCTTTTCAATGATTCTTGTTTATATATATATATTTTTTTTCTTTAGTGCCTTGTTTTCCTTTTTTGGTTTCTGATTTGTGAAAAAATTTGTTTGTTTGATGAAATAGCTTCTTCTTTTTTCTGGGTTCTGTTTTTATTTTTTTGGTATTTAGATTATTTTCGGTTTCTGTTTGAAGAACAAAAAAACAAAAAGATTTTAATAGAGAGTCTCTGAATCAGCAGAATCTGGGTAGAGTAACAAATGGATGACACGTGGTGTCAAATGTGAACCATGAAGCCGTTGACTCCGCTCATACCCCATGCATGAGAAACACCCGGCTCTTCACTCACTTTAATACCTCTAACCTCTTCCTTCCTCTCTATTTCTCAAGCCTAAATGCTCTTCATACTTTACTATTATTACTACCATCTTCATTATTTTACTTTTTTCTTTTCTTCAACCTTATAACTTCATAAAACTTGTTGATGTAACATTCGATCTACTGATCTACACCACAATGAAACCATGTGCAACTTCATAAGTTCTTTCTTGATTTGTCTTTTGATTATAGCACGACGAGCACACTCATACAAATCGATATTTTTATAAATAATGATATTCTTAAAATTTAAGTAATGCTGTTGGACTGTTGGTTCATGACTAATAAGAAGTTGTTCATAAGAAATGTGTTACGAAAAGTTATTTATGAAATGATTGATGAGCTCTCAAACGATAATAATCTACAAGACAGATGCATTAAAGATTAACAGACACACATAGAAGCAAATCTATGGGTTCATTTTACCAAAAAAAAAAAAAATCTATGGGTTCAACTTCAAAACATCTTTTCAAGAGTCTGTCTCGTTTCTTGAGTTTGTTTGCAGTTTAAAGTGAAAAATTGCATTCTCAGCTGCAGCAAAGCAAGACTGCATAAGAATTGAATCAAGACGAAGAGAAATAGAACACGCAAGCCTCATATTCCAAGAGTAACGAAGACACCAGCATAAAATGGTTTAGAGAGTTTGGGATTTCAACACTCACAACGTTTGGGCCATCATCAATTTGGCCCATCATCGTTGAGTTGATACATACATATACTAGTTAACGATTTTACTGAGTATCGTTATCGTGCTTACCCAAGATTCCGTCATTTATTCTTGTATCTTATGAATATTCGTATTTGCACTGTTCGTCCTAAATAGAAAAAACAACAAAATTCAAAATATTTGTTAGAAAAATCCAATAAAAATATGTATACATACATCCAATAATTGAGGTTTATGGTGCCATGTCTTTTTCTAGACGCTAGTTGTATCAATTCTTAGTAAAAGTTAGTAGGCATGTTTTTCATTATAAAATTCGGAATTTATTCATACATACATTATACATATGTAATGCCATTTTTTCAGAAATATTCTGGTGTTGGGTTTTGTCAATTTGTAACATATTTATCCGTAATAATAATATCAAAAGATGATGATATGGTACAAATTAATAATATAAAATTATTGATAAACATAATTCAGTGATCTGTATGACACTTGTTATATCTTTCTTTTTCATTTTTATTTCTTAAAATGAAAGAGAAGTTGACTTTTATAAGTAGAAACAAATATACCAATAACATTAGATAAAATTTCGATAACATTCAAAAAAATTAACAAAAACCTTTATATATACATCATAAACGAATAACTATTTATTTAATTTATATTACAAGTGTGTATATAAAGAGGGCCAATCATATTCATTTACAGCTAAAACTTGAATCAAGTTCTATTTCATCAGTATTTGTGTCTATTGACCCAAAAAAAAAAACCTCTCTGAGTTTAGGCCCATGGAAGTTGCGCAGTCGGACCCAACCCGGGATCCGGAAACCCGGTACGATCGACGTTGCTGTTCATGTTTCCCCAGCTTCCGATCAAGAAGCTCGACCGCCGTTGGATACTCCTCCTGGGGACGAATTCGTACCGTCGATGATAATAATCACAGCGGCGACCACGGCGACGAGCCAAGATGGTGGATCCGAGCATCCTTGAAGATCCGAGAATGGTCAGAAATCATAGCTGGTCCACGGTGGAAGACTTTCATTAGGCGATTCAATCGCGATCCGAGACGCGGTCGCGATTGGGACGCAAGCGAGAAGTTTCAATACGATCCTTTGAGTTACTCCTTGAACTTCGACGAGGACGACGACGAAGACGAATACGTCGGATTGGGTGGATTACGAAGCTTCTCCACTCGATTCGCTTCTGTTCCGGTCTCCTCAGGTAAAGCCCCGGCGATTTCGCCGCCGTCTTTACCTGCGTTGACGCCGCGTAATGATAATTGAAAGTTAGTGGGCGTGAGGAAACGCGTTTGCGTTTCTGGCGGCGGCGGCGAAAAGGCTGTCAAAATGGTTTGACTATTTACATCTTTTTGGGGTCTGTCGCGTTCATTGCGTTTCCTTATTTATTTTTTGATTATTCTGTTTATATAATTAAAATACGATCAATTTGAATTTTGTTCCCCACTTTAACTTATTTCCCTTTATTTGTCAACGAAATTTTCTGTTTCTTGAAAGAGAAGCAATATTTTGTTTCTTTTTTTGGGGGATATTAAACTTGTTATGGCTAATATAATAATGTAAATTAGCTGTATAGCATATGTGGAAGTAATGATTAAGTTAATCATCTTATAAATAATTATTTATAGAATTAGTTGCTTGACATGATTTCTGTATTTTTATATTTATTTTTTAATTCCACTCAAAACTTTTTTGTTCTTCAAAATATTAGTTACCGTTATAACTTTATTAAATTTCTATCCAGAAATAGTTTCGGGTAGTATAACGGTAACTATTATTTTGTGTATAAACGATCCGACGCTAGGAAGAAACAAATCTTTGTTAGTTTGTTAAAATTTTAGCAGATCAATTGCTTAAAACAACGTAT
This sequence comes from Erysimum cheiranthoides, assembly GCA_011420285.2. Lineage (NCBI taxonomy): Eukaryota > Viridiplantae > Streptophyta > Magnoliopsida > Brassicales > Brassicaceae > Erysimum > Erysimum cheiranthoides. The sequence goes on from CM022181.2 coordinate 18,651,787, forward strand.
ATGTATAATTATTTCAATATTTTATCAAAAGAAAAAAGAAATACTAAAATGTATGTTTCTAGTTGATTTTTCTTGTATTGGATTGTGTTAGACACAGAATGTAATGATAACAATCACTGGATCACTAAATCTAACATTTTCGAGAATCCAAAATGTTTGGCAGGAACACAATAAAACTGACCGATAGGATCAAGAGGGGAAAACTGGAAACACGTGACCTGGCAAGGGACTTTCATTACGCGGGTCAGTTCGTTTCGAACGCGGCCCATCTATTGAATTGTCGGGCCCATTGCATTAGTTTCTTCATAGTTTTTTTCTTTATTTTTTTTTTTTTGAAAAAAAAAGAAAAAGTTTTCTAGCTTCGTATATTTATTTACTAAAGAACTATGATAGTTTTCAACTTTTATTTTTATCTCGTGGTTAAGTTTTTTAAGGCGTTTCAACTCAACCTAACTCAACTCCAATTAACACTTTCTTACTGATCTTCAAATTTTTCTATTTATAGAATTCGCTGTTATTATGTTTGCTTTTCTAACCCGCATCAAGTGATTTTTTCCACTTTCTTTATTTCTTTCGATTACTTTGTGTATATATATATATATATATGTATTAGTCCATTTGTTCTTCTTTCTTTTCAATGACGGCATCCTTACGCCAGCACGACATATGCTCATGTTACATCTCTACTAATAATCTTCCATAGAGACCAAAAGTTATGGATTCGTACATATACATTAATGATAACTAATTGTTTTCATTTTTATTTGGTTGATTCCACAGGTTTGTCATTTTATTAATCAGCTACTTTTTTAAATACTTTTTTGGAGTTTTTTGGTGGGAATAACTTCCAAAATACTAAAATAATACACCTTTGGACTAGAGAGCAATATATGCCCCCGTGGTCCTCCTTGTGAACTTTTCTCAAATTAACATACTTTTGCATTTTCATATCTATGGTGGTTGCGTCGCCGTCGATATAGTCGTAGGTATTACTCCAATAATTAACTTATCTTTCTTTATCAAAATATAATGATTAACTTATCTTATAAAAAATAAATTGGTTAATCATTTATCTACGGCTTTTGGTAGATGCCCACACAAAGTTTTGCTCCAACATCCACCTATAAATCATTTTTCAAACACACGTCAAAATATTAATATGCACTTTTACTTTCCAAACATGGACTGTACAATTATATCCATTAACAAACAAAATGGGACTATTTGGTAAGAGTAATCAATTTTTAGTAACCGTATTAAAAGTTGCTATGATACTTTGTGAATCTTTGGGAATTCTTATTGCTGGTTGTTGCCAACGAAACTCTTGTTGGCCAATTTTACATTATTGAGTAAATTACATGATAAGTATTTTAAAATGTAGGTCCACATAAAAAGCTAAGTATAATAAAATGAATACCCTAAATAAAATTATCAATTTTAGAAACAGCTTTACACTTATCTTATAAAAGTTTTTTGTTGAGATTACTGTTGTTCTGATTTCGTTTCTAATGATATATACATTATCCCGATATATTCTATGTAACCCTAGCTTGTAAGTTATGCTATATATATATTATTTTATATGCAATCTCGAGAGAAAAAAAACAAAAATAGCAAAACATGTATTCGACAGTACATGTTAATGTATACATATATGATATAGCCATCTTCACTTGTCACTGTGTGGCTCAACGTGACTATTATTACTTGCGGAACAGCATAACTCGATCGAGTTCAATATTAATAGTGTAACTGTGTAAGTATCGTAGAAAAAAGAAACATTTAGATTCGATTTTGAAAATATGAGCACATCTGATTTTTACCAAATCAACTAGTAATACTTTTCGGTTTCATGAGTGTCTAATTCAGTTTAATTTAACCGAATAAAACAAAAAAATTATAACAGTTAAGATTATTCATTTAATTTCTTACAATTTCAAATCGTATTTGGTTAGCAAATTCCAATACAAATTTGGCTCCTTAATGTAATAAATGAAGTAAGAATTTGGAAACAGAAAAGCGAGGAGGATGGATCATGTGAGTCACCGCTCCTTCTCCTCTATCTTCAAATCAAAAACAAGCCACCAAATACCAATAAACAAACTAAATTAATCTTTTTATAATTGGAAATATTGAAAAGAGCAAACAGAAAAAAGTGAAAAAGAAAGTTGGAAAAAGGACCCAAAAAAAAAAAAAATGAGCCATAAATTTGTGCAACAAACCCTACCTTCTATGTTCAATTGTGTAGGTTTATTTTTTACTCCTCTTTTTAAGTAATCACTTCATTTATCTCTCTATTTCTTTTTTAGCTTCTCTTTTCTTCTTTCTTCATCTTCTTCATTTTGTTCTTGTTTTCACTTTCTATGTTTGTTTGAGAGATCAAATGGCTTCAAGTGCTTCAAAGTTCATCAAATGTGTGACTGTTGGTGATGGTGCCGTTGGTAAAACCTGTATGCTCATCTGCTACACCAGCAACAAATTCCCTACTGTGAGCTCTCTCTTTCTTTTTCTTAAAATTTTGATCAAGAAATCTCAGTTGGGTTTCTCAGATTTAGTTGAAATTTCCTAAATTTATTATCCGGGTATCACCAATTCACTGAAAATCTTCCAAATTTCAGTTTCATCTTTGCCATAAAGGTTCTTAGAATCTATCTGGGTATTTCAAAGTTAGCTCCTTTTTTCTAGGGATCGTGCATGAACTAAATCACTTCACTTTTTTTGCAAGTATCTGTGGCGCATCTGGGTTTTTGCAGCTTTATATTATTATCTCTTTCTTCTAACATCCTCTGGATTCGTCAGACTTTTCTTCATGATATTATTATAAAAATGTTATCCTGTAGTTGATTTGATCTAATTGAAACTGTGGATTGATTTTGATGGAATTAATTGTGACAGGACTACATACCAACAGTTTTTGACAACTTTAGTGCAAATGTTGTAGTTGAAGGCACCACTGTCAATTTAGGCCTATGGGACACTGCTGGTATGAAACTCTGTTTCTTTCCCCAAATTCATATCTAACTGCCAGAACAAACAAATCCTCTAGTGTTGTTAAAACATTATCATTGGCTCAGCTTCTTTGATTTGGTTGATTGTTGGATATACAAAATCTATTTGAAGATTTGTCGTTTGTGTTTACATATTTCCTTTTTGTTTGCAGGGCAAGAAGACTATAACAGATTAAGGCCTTTAAGTTACAGAGGAGCAGATGTTTTCGTCTTGTCTTTCTCATTAGTCAGCCGAGCTAGCTACGAGAATGTTTTTAAAAAGGTTTGATTTGAAAAATGGTTTCATCATCCTTTTCTCTTATGTTGAATACGATAAGATTCGAAAATGTTAGAATCTAAGAGTAATTCCTAATGTTATTATGACTCTTCTTTTTGAGTCAGTGGATCCCTGAACTCCAACACTTTGCTCCAGGAGTTCCTCTAGTCCTTGTCGGTACCAAATTAGGTAAGAAACCGCTGAGCATTTACCACAAAAGTCCTCTTAACCCTTCAGATATATTACATAGTTAACGATTCTTACAACATCGCTGTAGATCTCCGTGAAGATAAGCATTATTTGGCTGACCATCCTGGACTATCCCCTGTAACTACTGCACAGGTTTGGTTTCAGAGCCTTTTTACTGTAGATTTCATGTTATTCCATTTAAAGGCTTGATGATATTAAATCAACATCTCTATATGATAGGGAGAGGAATTGCGTAAGCTAATTGGTGCGACATATTACATTGAATGTAGCTCAAAAACTCAACAGGTATATATTCCTTACACTGAATGGCCTTCATATAACATTAGGCAGCTCTTTTATGTTACTATTCTCCTCAGATTGACAAAGCGATCAAGTTTACCTTTTGCAGAATGTGAAAGCAGTTTTTGATTCCGCGATAAAGGAAGTGATCAAACCGCTGGTTAAACAAAAGGAGAAGACGAAGAAGAAGAAGAAGCAAAAGTCGAATCATGGGTGTTTATCGTGAGTATATCTTCACAAACTCTGCAATCTATAATCTTATGAAGGATACTGATTTCACCTTTGTTTTTTGTTTGTGCAGAAACGTTCTGTGTGGAAGGACAGTGACTCGGCATTGATGACTCAGTCTGATGGTTTTAAACTCCACTTTTGAGATTGTGTGATAAACGAGAGACATATATATATATATATAGTAGATTGAATCATGTAAGAGATTATTAGCCTCTAATCAATCAATAGTTACCTTGAAGAGAGAAAAAGAGAAAGAGAGTGGGAGATAGAGAGAGCTTATTATTAACTCAATTATGTTTATTTGTTTCAAACCTGTTTATTGCAATATAATAGCCATTTTGTTGCAACAGAGAATATAAGATAGAAAAATATGGATCACTTTCAATCATAACTAGTACAAGTAGAATAATCTACAAAAGAGTGATTAATAGATGCTGACTATATAATATACAAACCATGGCAGATTTATCTCTCAACCTCTTACCAATAATGCTTTAAGACCAACACCATATTTTTTTTACAGTAGAACTCTAAAAACCATAAGCTAAAACTCTCTTTTCTCTTCTTGCCCAGTGGTCTGGATACATAGATGTTAGAGACGACAAGGCAAAGAGTGCCACAACAAGTGTGTTGTTTTTTAAAAGTTCACCTGTCAAAACTCTCTTCTCTTTGTATGGAAGATAGAGAGCAAATAAACAAAGTGATGATGATGGTCTTGGTTTCACTGAGAGTTTTTAAGCCAGGCCTGTGAAAATCCGAAACTGTTGAAGGTATCTACATGATGATGGTAAAACGAAGGGGTCAGATGTCTAAGAAGCTGGTTGCTCAAGATAATATGAACAAAACGGTTCATCGTAGTCTTCTCCAGCCCGATGAACGAACTCTTTGAGGCGTCGCATCTGCTATTATCTCCAAAGTAACTAGCCGAACAAAGAGGAAGCCGAAACAAAAGACAGTCAGAATGAGAGCTAGGAAAAAAAAAGAGATAATAAACGTAAAACAAGAGAGTGAAATGTGCTTCAACGTGCTTACAGGCGTAGTGCCGGGCCTACAAAGAGCTTCTGAGGTTTGTTATTGCCATGAGGATTGCTTATATCCATCCCATCCACCATCTGGCTCCTTCCTCTTGAGAGAACCACCTGACATTTGATACATTCTTGCTTGATCTTCTTTCAAAGGTAAAGAACCTGAGGATGATATTTGTCTTTGTACTAGTGTTGCTTCATCTCTCCCATCAGGTTCATGCCCTCCTGGTCCGGAATTCAAGTCAAGACCTGATCTAAACCATTTTGCACTGTTGTTGTCCGAGACTCCACCATTGCTACCACCGTTTGGGAGGTTTACAACATAAGGCCTTGGGTAATTATTAGACGGGATGGCAACTCCAGGACCCAATATTTGAGAGTTGACAGGAGGGAAACAAAGCCTGCCACTTGATGAAGAGTCCATGTATGGTGTCGAAGCACCTGAAAAATTTGCTGAGGCAAGAGGATAACTGGTTCCAAAAGGAACCCCAGGATACTGAAACACTGTGGGCGGGAATGAAACTGCTGGAGAAGATAACAAAACTGGGCCTCTGTACATATCAGGTGTAAATGAGGAAACTCCGGATGTTGGACCCACCATCCTCTGCGGTCCATTGCTGGTAATAACTGGAAAAGGCCGATCGCCTCGTTCAGGCAAGACTTGAGGAATACTCATTGCTGAATAATTGTTAGCAGCAGGAAACCAAGATGAGAAGCCAGCTGCCATGTTTTCACCATTCATTCTTATTCCAGAGATCATTGGCTGTGATGTCAAGCCACTTCGGGAATGTTGAGTAAAAACCATAGATGACTCAACGTTCGTATCATCAACAGCAGGTCCATCATTTAAATCAAAATCTCTACGACCACCAGAAGATAAGTTTGCCTGCTGAACAAATGAGTCTACCCGATGACCGCTGCTTATTGTGTAATTATTCATATCATTTGGATCATCAAGTTTGTTTAGATCAAGATCCAGGCCACCAGAGGAATTTGTGGGATTGGCAGATCTTTGGGAAGCCAGATCTTCAAGAACTCTCTCATCGGGTACATTTAGGTCAAAGTCCAAGAAAGTCTTTGATTGCTTGCCAGAGGTTGTAGAAGCATCAGACGAAGACACATTATTCAAGCCTATTGGCACCACCTCCTGCATTTTCCTTGGCTCAGCTGGTCGGAAGGCACTAGTGGCAGCAGATCCTCTCCAGCCAACAGTTGCTTTGTTTCTCAGCAAATCGTCTCGTGGAACAAACGCACCCTTTGCAGCAGCAGTAACAGTAATGGATGCAGGAAGTCGACTGGGTTGTAAAGGAATAGGTGTCATGGACAAAGATCCAGAGAAATTATTTGAATTCCCGTTTCGTGTATCATCCCCATTAAAACCTTCATTCAGGTCAAATTCAACTCTACCTTCCATCTCTGACCTTGCTGAAGCTGAAACTGAAGAAACATCTCTGGCAACAGATGTACATTCCTCCGCTTCATCTCCATCGGCACCACTTATCCTAGACCCATTTGGTCTCCTACAATCTTCTACAACTTTAGGTGATACTACTTGAGGATCTAAAGATGGGGTGGACTGTTTATCAACTTCAATACTTTTTTGAGACGCCTCGACATGCTCAACTTCACCATTAGTTGCAGATGAGTCCAGATGAGCTGTCACACGCTTGTTCTTCTTTTTACCTGCTTGGTTAATATGATCAACCCCCATATCATTGATCTTTTCTGTTACCAATCTATCAACGTACGCAGCCATGCCCTTGGAGAACCCAGAAGAGACTGGTATATCAGAACTCAACACTACCTGGGGTTTCTGCTCTTTCTTGTTCTCATCTACGACATCAGAAGGAGAATTGGCAACAGCCAGAGAATCTACTTTAGGACTTAAATCGATGGATTTACATTCAGCTGGCACAGAGGTTTCCACCCTTTCAGCCGTATCTGAAATGTGATCTGCCACTGATGTAACATCACCCTTTTGGTCGTTAACTACCCCACAATCATTATCAGACACTTTTTCAGTCATCCGTCTATCAACAGTTGCAGTACTCATATCCTTGGCAAACTCTGACAAAGCTGATATACCTTCACCCATTTTATTAACTAGATCAGAACTCAGCATTACCTTCGGTTTCTCGTCTTTCTTACTATCACCAACAACGTCCGAGTGTGAATGTTCAGCAGCCAAAGAATCTGCATTATGACTTCTGACAATGGCTTTACATTCACTTGGGAGAGAGTTTCCTGTCCTCTTCGTTGTATCTGCCACTCGTTCTGTCTCTGATGTAACATCAGTCTTTAGGTCACTAACTACCCCGCTATCACTATCATCAGACATGTTCTCTCCAATTCCTGTCGTGGGCACAGCACTAGGAGCAACACCATCATCTGAATTTTCGTTGCTCTCTAGGCACTGATCCACCAACCTTTGCAATTCTTCGATTTCTAAGTCGGAGTTCTCATCAAGATCTCCCAGCTTAGAATCATTCAAATTCTCTAAAGCCGCAAACTGCTCGCCACTACTACTGACATGTTGCTCATTATCAACCATGGGATTCTTGATAATAGGTTCAGATTGCTTGCGAGGTAAGCCATCCAAAGAATTTGTGATTCGTGGTGTATGGTTCTCTGCAATGGAGTTATCATTCATCTTGGAATCTGAAACCCTGGATACAGAGGGTGATGCAACAGGGGATTTGGACATTTCATCAGCAGCTACAGTAGCTAGAAGATTCATTCCAACATCATCCGCACCAGCCATACATGCATTTGTCTCGGAGTCCCTGACACAACTTTCAATCAAGGCATTCATTGAGCTGTGTGATCCACAATTCCTTTTCCCAGTTTTAACGTCATCTCCTAACGTAGGAGAAACGGGTTTGGCATTTCCTGCTATTTTACCAGAATCATTAACAGCCTTGCCATGCTCATCACCAGCATTAACAGAAGGGGAACCAGCTACCTCATCTGAAACTGTCGATAGATTTTTAACATCATTGTTTTGCGAAGACTCGGTATTAGTATCAGGGCTAAAATTAGCTCGATATGTATCGTTCATTTCTTTCACGTTTCGGTCAAATTGATCATGCTTCTCTGAAGGAACAGGTGACGGAGCTCTGCTATTACCCACTGCAGGATCCTCGAAGGAACCTCCACTAATACTCTGTGCCGGACTACGGCCACGTTTTGGCAGCTTAACGATCAGCTTGTTACTGCAACCTTCAGCCATTGGTATGTCACAAGTTTTTTCAGGTGCCAGAGTTGATAGAGATACTTTCTCAGAAGCTGCAGTTCTTTGTGATGAAAAGCTCCTGCTCAGCCCAGTATTTCTTTGCTGCCCATCATTAACAACAGGAACACCTGTTCCAGGTGACGGGGCTGATCTAGTAGAACTTGGAGATGTAGTTGCAGACTTCATGCTGTTCTCTGACGGTATTTTGACGGACACAGACTTAGAAGGATGAAGATGTGATGCTGATGTCTTGGTTGCATCAGCAGATACACCTGAATGTCTACCGCCATGAGAAACTTCAGACTGACGAGGTCTTCCAGGCCACGATGCACCCTGATTGGATCCAGACTTTGCATCCATTTCTGCCTCAACACGTTTCTTCCATGTATCAACCAAGCTCCTTGCCTTTTTCCCAATTTCTGAATTCTTATGTGATCGCAAATGATTAACAGACTTTCCAATGTTACAAGTCTGAAGTGCATTGAGATTCACAGGTAGCTTATCAAGAGCTCGGAGTAAGATCAAGAGAAAATCGTCCACTGATCTATCATTGTCTTTGGGACTGCTCGCATCCCCAATTTTCCCCTTGTGAATTTCCTGTAGCCACTCATCAAAAACAGGTAATCCCCTGAGCTGGACAAAACGACTGAGGCAATCAAACTTGTCTGTTGCTGCTACAACACCTGCAAGAATTGATCGGCAAACCAAGTCTATTTTCTTCTCATTCTTCTCAGGCAGCATGAGCTGCACCAATCTCTCAACCCCTTCAGAGTCCACTAGCCCGCCTTTTTCAGTAATTTTTGCAATCTCAAATTTCAAACTGCTTTCTGTTCTTAGGAAACCAGAACCACTATCATCAACCCGACTTGGACGTTCCCGTTTCACAGATTCGGAACCCTGATCAGCACGCTCTCTCTTCCTTCCCTTACCCTGTGAAGAAAAGGAGTTACTGTTCTGCATGCTATCTGTTCCAGCTTTCACTTGCGATGTTGTCGGACTATTCATTGACCTAGGAGAACGACCACCCTGCTGTAATGTTGTATGCATCTCGGAACGAGTCTTACACAATAACTTATCTACTTCTTGTTGCCGTTCCTGCAGAAGGGGAAAAGGTGTTAATACCAAAGATAAATAGATTGAATCAGAACAGAATAACTGGTAATATGTATAATCTCACATTTATATAGTTTTGATCAGTCAGCCACCATATGCAATCGTTCATAACATCATAAACTCGCCAACACACGAATGAAGAGATTCCAGATGGCAATTTAACGCCTCTTGGAAGAAAGGTAACTTTACACGGATGCAGTACGGATGCAGCCGGTATCTCATCCTCGTGAAAGGAATAAAAGATTTCGTTCGGCTGAGCCTCCAAAAGGATGCCTTTGCCAAGCTTCAATTCGGAAGGTCGATACAGCCAATTAACACGCAGCTTAAACTTGCCTTCTTTCCCAGGAATGACCAAACGAATCAAACCAATGAAGGGTGGGCAATCCTCTGGTGGTTTAAAGAGAGCACAGTCACCAACACTAACTCTGCGTCCGTCCTGCAGAGTCACAATACAAAAACATCAGCCAAAGAACAAATCATATACAGCAGAGAAGGCACTCATGTCCATGACTTGTTCAATTTAAAAAAAAAAGCAGAAATTTGATCAATCAAAGCCAGAAACAGATAGAAATGAGACTCATTTCCACGAATTCTTCAATGGAAAGACCTAATTCAGACGAATTATAACCTTCATCGATTGAATTGGACACAACCACCAAACAAAGGCATAAAAATGCAGCCTTTTGGATAAGAATTACCTTTAAAAACGAAGTAGAAGAAGAAAGAGAGAGAGACGAAGAACAAGAAGCGTCGACGCTCGCAATTACACGCGAAGGAGCTCTAAACATAAGCCGACGATGACCTTTCTTCTTCCTCTCCACCTCACAAACCCTCCCATGCATAGCCTTCTTTCATTTTCTCCTTCGAACAACATTTAAATACACACAAAAACCTTCTCTTCACAATTCCTTCACCATCATCAATTCATCCCCTTTCCAAAGAGAAACCCTAATTCCGCGACGAAGAGAAGAAGAATATGGAGACTTCTAGGGTTTTCTTCTTTTTGTTTGTTTGAAAAGTCGATCCAACCGAACCGCGAAGATCCACGAACGAGAAGAACGAAAAATCCGTAAAGAGCGAGACCAAACACAAATCGATCCACGGAGAGAGTTTTTAACAAAAATCGCAAACAAAAAAATTAAAATTGAAAGGAAAAAAAAAAAGGAAAGAGAGAGAGAGAGAAGAAGACGGGGCAAAAGGGGAAACTTCATTGGAAGGAGTCGGGCAGATCGGGCAAGCTTTTCGGGCAGCATTTTTATTTTATTTTAATTTGTTTGTTTTTTCAGGTGACATGGAGAGAACGAGACTCGAGAGATTGTTGTTTAGTTTGGCCTTCCCCTGTTAATAGCTCTTTTGACTTTCTCTCTTTTTGTGCTACTAATTTCCCAACAGAATCGTGATTCTAGGCGTATTTAATTTCAGTTTTGCTTAGATTTTTTCGGTTTCAGTTGAATTATTATTTAGTTCAGTTAAAATAGAGAAATAAGAAAGAACATTACAGGCAGCTTTGGCTCTGTTTTCTTGTTTTCTTTTTTTTTCGTTTGGGTTTACTAGAGAATACAATTCTGAATTGATCCGGTTAACGACGGTTCGATTTTTGGTTCGAATGGCCTGCCCTACATCGTAATTAAATAATTTCTTTTATTTTTAATGTGATCTCTTGTCGTTACATTGTCCAGTGTCAAATCACTGTCCTCCAAGTACAACTGACCAAACTTTGTCTCTCTTCACATAGACACTAAACTTTTTACATAAGACTCTGTTACAGTACTCACAGGCACCAATCTCAGTCGGTTACAATGACACATTGTCTTCAAGGTTGCAGATCATATATCTCAACAGCAGTTCCAAAGGTTTCCAGCTTCAACCTGACAAAAATGAGCGATTACAAGTTTTTAAGATGTTATCGTCTTCTTTAACAACCAATTACAACCGAATACATGATGCATGGGTCATGAGTACTGCTTCTGAATGCAATGAGTTACGCAAACTGCCTAGTAACATCGCTAGAGTGAGAGACTAGTGCTGATAACATCGTCATGAACATAGCTACAACCACCAGAAAACAAACACGTTTTCTCCAATGCCCAAGCCCTAATTTGCAATTTGCAATTGACTCTAAGAGTGTTCGATATGTTTTGCATAATAAGTTAGTTTTCTCCGTTTTAAGAGATTGCTTAACAGTCTTTGAACTAATCCGATCCTTGTTTTCCATATATTGGCTTCTATTTTGGGTAAATAAACTGTTTTTACAAGTTTTAGATTTGAGTAAAATTACACAACTAATTTCTGCTATATATGATGTTCAGCAACTTCTTGTTATGAAATAACATCAACTATTCTCGATATTGCAAATCTTCTCTTACACATACGAATTATGAGAAACTGTTGTATTATTCTTACCTACGATAATGAATATTCGGGGTTTTAATTGGGACAATCAGATAAAATTCAGACAAAACATGAACCACTGTTAGAGCACAAACTGATTATATTGAAAACAGCTTATATCAATGATATGGTGAATGTTCTTCGATCAACAACACACAATGGAAGAAGAAAACAAAAAAATCAAGCGGTAATCAATTTCAATCTGTTCTTCAATTTTTCGATCAAGCCGAAAAACGCTGGGACGAACTCAGTCGGAGAATTTCCGATGAGACTCGAGTAGACGAGAAACGGCTCGAGTGTCAGAACCACTGGACCAATCCCAGTGACAGTGAAGGATGGAGTCAAAAACACCAAAACGCAGAGTTTCATCTGAAAATAATCGAATAAACTTCAATGGGTCCGAGAGCCTGTCAGAGCAAAATTGGGCCTAAACCTGGCCCAAAGTAAACGTACCTCTTTCTGTTGTTTTGCTCTTTTTGAAAAAGCAACTTTTTCTTCTTTTGTTTTTGACGTGAAAGCAGCTTTTCTGTTAGGCAAATAAAAAGGATATTCTTATTACTCAGACCGTAAATATTTAGTTTTTTTTTTTTTGTTTTTTAAATAGCTGGACAAGGTTTAAAAGCATAACTATGCGACACTTACACATCACGTCATAAATTAGAAACAACAACTACATGATTACTTATTTATTTTGAGTTGGTGAGATCGGAGTTACAATTCAACTTTTTATTGGGTATGGGGAAGAGAGAAAGACAGGAGCAGGGCTCGTAAATCTAAACCAACCATGAGCCAACCTTTCTTTTTCCTCATTCAAAATTTGACATTCTTTACTACTACAATTACTCGAGATTTATACTGCTATTCATAAAAAATGTTGTAAGAAATTAACACTATCAACGCGTGTTAACAAAAGTAACACTTTAGAACCTTTTTACTATTGACAAATTTTACTAGTATTTACAAGTTTACAACCATCTCATTGCTTTATATAAAAAATTTGAAAAAGGAAATCTTAATGAACAAAAAACTTAGATAATTACGAAAATGTCATATTCTCCATTAATTGGATCTCCAACAACCATTTTATGACTATAGATAACTAAGATTTCAACCATGAGTTGATCTAAAGAATTGGAAATTTGGACTACAAAGAGTAATAATGGACTTATCCATCTTATCTAGCCAATATTTTAAGATTCTATATCGGGAGCATCATGCATGTGTGATGTGTCTCTATATATTGCTTACACCCTACATGCTACATCTACCCCTCATTTCAACCACAAGTATCTAGATTTATTTTTCTTCAACAATTTAGTTAATTTCTTCAAATTTTTTTGGTTTTTAATTTAAAGAGGCAAAACAAAATCCTGTTCTTCTGTCAATTTTGTGGTCTTCTTTGCATAAACGAGAATCATTGATAATATTAGTAATAATTCGAAGATGCATGTGTTTAGTGAGTCTTATTCAAAGACATACCGAATGAAAAATCAACAATGAATCTGATGAAAAATTATATCGCCGTTGGGACTAAAAATGGAGATATTAGAAAAGAGACTCAAAGACATGACTGTATGAAACCCATCAAAACCTGTTTTATCAAATAATTTCTTACTATGCTGTTGAAAACGTTTGTTATCAATCATATCCATCATGTGTTGTTAGCCATTAATTCGGATAATATTGCAAATCATATTAAAAAATATTATGGAATTTTGTGGGGGAAAAGGTAGAGAGAAGGGGCACATGAGAGAGTTTGTGTATTGTGTAATTCCCAAAAGTACGCCAGAAAAGCTTTTCTCCCATCCCATGTGCTCACTCTCCCCACTTTTTAAAAATTAATTTCTATTTCATCCATTTTTTTGGTCGGCTTTTAATTTCTTAAGAAAACTAGTATTGTTTTTTTTTATATATATATATCACATTTTTTAGTCCGCTTTTGACTGGGTACGCAGTTACAATAAATAGTAATAACTCAATAATACTCCCAATTCGCCGGACTACAATAATTTAGTGTTCATTTTGTTAACTATATATATTTGGAGCAGAGACATTCGAAACAATTTAGACCACAACTAATTTAGAAAAATGACATCAAACCATAGCTGATAACTAAAGACAAAGGTAATAATACCAAATGTTTAAGAATATTGCGTCATTATCAAGTTGACACCAACTTGTGAGTCGCCAATCTCAATGATTATGTGGTCATTATCGGTATTTTATAAAATACTATGAAATCTCGCTCTCACGAAAATACTAAGTGGCTCAAAGGCTTGATTCACGCACTGATCAGTGGTTTTATTACTATTAGTATAATGTTTTAAGCCAGATTTTCCATCACGTGCAGAATTTCCTTCAAACAATTTAGCTGGCTAACCATCAATTAATTACGATTTGTTCATATCCACGTGTCGGATATTCAAACTTAATTATGTGTATATATCATCACTGACGTAAATAATCTATGCATATCTCGTTTCCATGTTGTGTTGGCCTTGAAGGCTAGCATGGATAATGTGTGTGAGACCTTCAAGAAAAATTTGAAGAGATTGATTCAACAAAACATGCGTGAGATTTTGAATATACTTTTTTTGAAGAATGAGAATATTTTTGAGAGGATATTTTGGGTAGAAACAGGTTGCCGTACATGTTGCAACACTTGCAATTGTCCATCTATAATGTGAAAAGTATCAATTTAACAATAACTGTTTTCATATAGTCTTTCGTTCATTTAGTATCTATCTGGTGAAAAAATATTAATGGAACTTGTCGGCAAGAGATAAATAAGATGAATTTAGGTCAAAATATAGTTGTGTACTATAGTTATTACCGACGTAAACTATTAAATTGAAAACGATGCTTCACTGGTTTTGACAAATCATCGAATTAGAACAAACATGCACGACTCAATGGGTAGAAACTCCAAATATACACATCTCCTCGGAATAGTAACTCTTTGTTTATCTTAATGAAATCGTATTTAAGAAGTTTGTAGCCGAGATTAAATCTTGAGTCCTATCACTCTATCAGCCACTAGAATATAATGTCCCACTATTTTTTTTACAAATAATTTTTAAAGTTAAAGTATCTTTATAATTGTTTTGTTAGATTGTTTTATATATGGATCACGGGACTACAAGAAAAAAAAGTGGACGTGACATTGATCTTTTCTGTGTATTTTTGCTCGTTATCTCTAGCTAGTTTTATGCGTATTTATACAATTTGGACAATACTATACTAAAGTATTCTTAATAAGATTCTCCAATCGTCAAGAGAAATGATGCATACAAAGAATAACATTGTCAAGAGAAATCACAAGGGATACACACTCGACTTGAAATCAAAATCATATGGACATTAAAAAAACAAAGAAAAGAATTAAAAAGAGTAAATTATAGTTTGATGAAACCCTAAAATTGTATTGATGAAACCTAAAATAACTCAAGAAAATAACCAAACAGTACGAGACCTAAAATTTTAGTGACAATAATTTGCAACTTTCAACAGAAAAATTGTATAAGATGGAGTTTTAATTTGGAAGTCAAAACATTATAATCCAGTCCATCACCAATAAACTAGGGAGAAAAATTCCCAAAACTAGCGTGTTTGAGAAAATCGTATAAGCGCAAAATAAGAAAGTTGTTAATTATTTGAACTAAATATAACCCGACACTAATAAATTTGTTTTAATAAAGTGATGCAAGAATTATGGTTTGACAAGTTTCAAGAACATAATTATTGAAAGTTTTACTTATTTGAACCATTTAAACTTTTTTTCTTTGTCAAGCCAATAGAGATCAAACTTTTAACAGTTTAAGTAAAGGAAGAAAAAGATTACGACTTTTCAAAACATAAAGAAAAAAAGATTCCTCTCGTCTCTTCCTTTGTTCACATCCCTTTCATCTTTCTCCATCTTTTTCTTTATTCATTAATTAATCATTTATGACTCCCCTCGCATTCCTTTCAAAACTATACTATGTACATTATAAAATTCATACGGCGCAATTTCCAGCACCGCTCTTTCTAATCGATTCATTGTTCAAAATCCATGATTACTGTATTCTTTATTTATTATATTACTCTATTATTTGTTACTAAAGTAATTAAAATATCTATCCTCTTTTCTATAACTCCATTACCAAATGAAGAAGAGCGTTAAATTAATAAATGGTTCATTAATTGCGTAACAAAATAGTACAAAATGATTAAAATTGCTAACAACGATATTTGTCGCATTTCATGAAAATTTGACTCCAATATTAGTTTTTCTACCTCGAGTTTTGCAGAAAATAAATAAAGCTACTTTTTTTTTTTTTTTCCCTCTCTCTCTTCTCTGTGTGTGTCTGTGTATGTGTGGCTTTACCTTTTGTACCTAAACCTCTCACTCTCTTTCTCTCTCTCTCTCTCGCTTGCTGCTGTGGACTCGCATCCTCTCTTCTTCCTCTCTTTCGCAGAAGCTGCTGCCACTGATGTGAGTTTATCGCTTCTCTTTCTTTTCCGATTTGTCAATTTTTTTTTGGCACTGATTTGTGCTTCGCTTACACATTGCAGCTCTTTTTTAATATTTCTGGTAGATTCCCCGATCTGGGGGCTTTTCTGATTCGTCTTCATTGTTTGTTCGTCACACTGTGTGTGTGTGTGTGTTTTTAATTCGTTCATGATTAATGTGTTTGCAGAGAGTGAGATAAAGAAAAAATCATGGCCGGAGGTGGAGCTCCAGCGCCGAAAGCAGACGAACCTCAACCTCATCCTCCTAAAGATCAACTTCCCAACATTTCTTATTGCATCACCAGTCCCCCTCCTTGGCGTGAGCTTCTTCTTCTTCTTCTTCTTCTTCTTTTTACTTGTTTCCTGATTCTTCTAGATTCCAAGTTGAAAGCTCTTTGATTTTTTTTATTTGGAGTTTTTTTTTTTTGGGATTTATTTGTCGGTGTGTGTAAAAATGTTAGGTTTCTTTCTTTTTTTCCACTTTTTTTTTTCTGGGATTAGTTCTTCTGAACAATGTGTGACTCATTTGATTTTTTGGTAAGATTTGTTTTCCCAGTAGGAGATTTATTTATTGGCTGTTCTTACCTAATTTGGAATGAGTTGATCTGGAATTAAGCAATTTCTATAAAGACTTAACATATCTGTTGATGCTTGTGTTTGTTTTCAGCTGAAGCTATTCTTCTTGGATTTCAACATTACCTTGTGATGCTTGGCACAACAGTCCTCATACCTACTGCTCTTGTTCCCCAGATGGGAGGTGGATATGTAAGCCCTCTAAGATTTTAACTTTTAATAAAGAGGAAGACAAATGAGATGGTGTCACTGACTGAACTTGATTTTTCGTTTTGTAAATGTTCTAATTTCAGGAAGAGAAGGCAAAGGTGATTCAGACTATTCTCTTTGTTTCTGGTATCAACACATTGCTCCAAACACTTTTTGGGACTAGATTGCCTGCTGTTATTGGAGCATCCTACACTTTTGTTCCAACAACAATATCCATAATCCTTTCAGGCAGATTCAGTGATACCTCAAACCCTATTGATGTATGATGACTTCTGAAATCTGGATTTTGCTTTCTTAAATTTGATTATGTTTGATTTCGTCTCTATGACCCTTTCTTGGTGCTATTATAACAAGAAAGATATTTGTTTAGCGCTTTGAAAGGATAATGCGGGCAACCCAAGGCGCCTTGATTGTTGCTTCCACCCTGCAGATGATTCTTGGTTTCAGTGGCCTCTGGCGAAATGTTGTTAGGTTAGTCTGGAAGAAAAATGGTCTCTAACATTCTATATTTGCTTGCTCACCATTTTATTTTTCAGACATGTCCTCAGCATTACATTAACGACTTCTTTTGTATATTATTTTCAGGTTCTTAAGTCCTATTTCAGCTGTTCCACTGGTGGGTCTCGTTGGATTTGGGCTATACGAGTTTGGTTTCCCAGGGGTAAGTCTACTCTAGATGCAATGAAGCACAAAATATCGAACAGTTTAAACGAGCATTTACGAGCAGACCAGAAACTTTTATTTCTTTCAGTTGTTAATATCCCTTTTACATTTCAGGTTGCTAAATGCATAGAGATTGGACTGCCTGAGCTTCTTATTCTAGTATTCGTTTCACAGGTAATCTTTTTAACTAACTAACAGATTAAACCTGTCTAACTCCCAAAATCAAATTTATAATTTTTTATGGTTACTTGATTTCATGTGTTGATGTTTCCTGTTGCAGTACCTGCCTCATGTGATCAAATCAGGGAAAAATGTGTTTGACCGATTTGCTGTGATATTCGCGGTGGTGATTGTGTGGATCTATGCTCATCTTCTTACAGTTGGTGGGGCCTACAATGGTGCTGCACCAACTACACAAACAAGTTGCCGGACAGATCGTGCTGGAATCATAGGTGCTGCCCCATGGTAAGTGGTTATGACTCAGCTCTAAATATGTGGCTGCAGCTACCAAATTAACATTTCTCTAGAAATTTGCAGTTTAAGCAGAACGAAAGAGAATGAACGATTAGAGTATCAAAAGATAAATGTTATCTCATTGGATTCGGTTGTTAACATTAGTATCTTTATACTCAGGATAAGAGTTCCATGGCCTTTCCAGTGGGGTGCCCCATCATTTGATGCTGGAGAAGCTTTTGCAATGATGATGGCTTCTTTTGTTGCTCTAGTTGAGGTCTGTGATTATCTTCTGCAAGTTTTAATCTTTCAAAATAGATTGATTATGCTCTGTTATTATGTTTATTCATTTTTGTTTCTTTTTTCTTCTGTGTCTGACTGGTCTTTAAAGTCAACCGGTGCTTTCGTCGCTGTCTCAAGATACGCAAGTGCAACGATGTTGCCATCTTCTATTCTCAGTCGCGGTATTGGCTGGCAGGTAACTCAGCTACTCTTGAAATTATAATGTTGCTGAATGAATATTGACAGAATTCTGAGATGATTATGTTTTGTTTTGTGGATCAGGGAGTTGCGATTCTAATATCAGGGTTGTTTGGTACTGGTGCTGGTTCCTCTGTCTCTGTGTAAGCATATCTGAGATTATACATGTTCTGATTTGATTATTTTCTCTTTATATTTTGTTATGAAAGCTGGTTTTTCTCTGTCTCTCTTTCGTGCAGAGAAAATGCCGGACTATTGGCCTTGACACGAGTTGGTAGTCGAAGGGTTGTCCAGATAGCTGCAGGCTTCATGATATTCTTCTCTATTCTCGGTTAGTTCCATCTCTAATCTAATTCAACAAATAAAAGAAAAAGCTTTTGTTTGAATTTTATCTGTACTGATGATCCATCATGCTAATGCAGGAAAATTTGGAGCTGTGTTTGCTTCAATTCCTGCACCCATCATTGCTGCTTTATACTGTCTCTTCTTTGCGTACGTAGGAGCTGGAGGTTTGAGTTTCCTTCAGTTCTGCAACTTAAACAGCTTCAGGACTAAGTTCATTCTAGGCTTCTCTGTCTTCCTTGGCTTGTCCATCCCTCAATACTTCAATGAGTACACTGCAATCAAAGGATATGGTCCGGTCCACACTGGTGCTCGTTGGGTATGTAGTAACCAACTCATTGTTATTTTTTTCTTCTCTTTCCATAGAAATGGTTTTTTGGTAGCATGATCTCGTGAGGCCTAAACACCACCCATTTGATCATAATCTTTCGACCCAACAACTAAGATTCAACTTTTACGAGGAACCCAATAGACTAGAAGCATGGCCTGAGCTAATGAACCTCTTATTATCTTACATATTTGACAGTTCAACGATATGGTGAATGTCCCGTTCTCCTCAGAGCCTTTTGTTGCTGGAAGCGTCGCCTTCTTCTTGGACAACACGTTGCACAAGAAAGATTCTTCGATAAGGAAAGACCGAGGAAAGCACTGGTGGGACAAGTTTAGATCTTTCAAAGGTGATACAAGAAGTGAAGAATTCTACTCTCTTCCTTTCAATCTCAACAAGTATTTCCCATCTGTCTAAAAGGGAAGAGAAGAGCAAAGAGTTTACCGGAAAGAAAAGTGGTGAAAACTCAGAGTTTCTCCATTGTTGCCTTGAGTTTTCTTAACCTCCGTGTCTTGGTTCTTTTGTTCTGTTCCTTTGATAACTTTGGAAACTTTAAATATCTCTCACATTCTATAGTCTTATTTACAAGAATGATGAATCTTAAGAGCATTGTTGTTTTACTCTCCCTAATGCCTTTTGTCTTTGTAAATCCGAGGGAACACTACTTTGTGATTTTGATTAGTCTCTAAACAATTCTTTAGCCTAATTTTCCTTTGGTCTGTTTCTCATTTTAAATAACAAAGAAAACGAGTAAAACTAAAAATATGATTTTTGGCACATTTAATTTGGATTAACAAGTATTGACATCTTGATTTTAATACTAGAATTTTACAATTATTTTTTTTTTTCTTTTTCTTATTACCTACTACGTAATTGGTCAAATACTCATATACGTTGAAAAAGATAAAGAAAAGGGAAAAATGGTCATATAAATTAGAGCGACCTTTCACTCTTGCGTGAGGTTTTTGTTCTCTGTTCAATAAAATATACTCCAGAGAAAAGAGGCATTAAGGCAACTTTTGTGTGTTATCATCTTAATTAATGGACAAGCAAAAGTTAAGATTACTTTATTTTGTAAGGCTGATCGATTAATTCCGTAATTAATTAACTAAGTTCAATAATTAACGTTTAATACGACACTGGCTTTCAGGAGATCGAGATAAAGTGTACAGTAAGCATGTGAATAGGGTTGATTGCACGAGGGAATATTATTACTTCATTGTTGGTTGTCATTTCCCTATTTCTTTTTTCCACAAAAAGCTCATCATTGCTTTTAAAAATAAGATTTTATAAAGTTGCTTTATTTAGTTGACAAAAACATACTATTTATTTGTTTATTATTCTGCTACTATTGATCATTTCGTGTTACCTTGTAAAAAACTGCATATATAAGTTATATATCTATATTTATTAGTACCTATTTAAAATTAGTGTTTTTTTTTATCTTTTATTAAACGTCATATTTATGTTAATTAGGGTGCTCTTCTTTTAACATTCTTTAAGCTGTTAGTTCATCACTTTTTTACATCCGATAGTGTCTTTTATCTTACAAAATTTTGAATCATTGAAATAAACTATTTCTAAGTTGAAAAATTAAAAAATGTTTGGATTTTTATAATCAAATAAAACTTAACTTAATGATTCAATGTTTAACAAATTGTACAGATAAGAGTATTCTGGTTATAAATTATATTCGATGAAATTTTTCGTTATAGCTAAAATTGTGGTCCAATAGTTTATGGATACTTTAACTTTTAAATGTATGTAGAGACTATAGAGTTTCCTATAGATTTTTATAGGTGGTGACTAATTTCTACTGTTATGATTTATGGATTAGTAATTAATTTCTGTATAGGTCGAACCTAAAGCTAAATGATACTAGCATATACAAGAATCGAAATGGCTGATAGATTCGTAGTATCAAAATGCTTAAAGATTAATTAAATGTTTTACTTGGAATCTACTTTTCGTGAAAGATTCCAGCCAAGCACACACTTAGGACTGTACGGACAGTCCAAAACATAATAATCAATTGACCAATTACGATCATTATTCATCTCGTTTTTTTGTTGGTTTGTTAACTTTGTTTAATGTTATTGAATATTGGAGATATATAAAATGGTTAAATACCACCTCATTCATAGTTTCATACTACTATATTCTTTTTATTAAATATGAAAAATTATTGAGGAGAAAATGAAAGACAATAATAATACTACGAACAACTTCTCAACATATATAAAAATCTATTACTGTCGAAAAAAATAAAATAAAAATCTATTACTTATTCTATAGAAATAATAAATATGAGTATATAAATAAGTAAAGAAGCTATTCAATGAATGTATAGAGAGACCCCCCACCTACGTTTACTCTCTCACTCCTCTCTCTCCTATTTCTCCGCCGTGAGAGAGAGAAAAATGGGCAACTGTCAGGCGGTGGAGACGGCAACGACGGTGATACAACGACCAGACGGTAAATTGGTGAGATTTTACTGTACAGTAAACGCAAGCGAGGTGATTAAGTCTCATCCCGGTCACCACGTCGCTCTCCTCCTTTCATCCGCCGTACCTCACGGCGGTTCTCTCCGCGTCACTCGTATCAAACTTCTTCGTCCATCCGATAATCTCTTGCTCGGCCATGTCTATAGACTCATCTCTTCCGAAGGTAACTATTAGCACTCACTCTCCTGCATAAATCTCACACGACATGTATCAATTTTGAAATCAGGAAATAAAAAACCCTAATTTTTAGGGTTTTGCTTCAATTTGTTTCTTCAGCTTCACGTTTGATAACAATCATCATAAGATGAAGTGTATAAAATTTACAGATCAGTATTAAAAGCCCCAATTTTTAGGTTTTTGATTATAAAGTAAGTCTTTTTTTAATTATTAATTAACAGAGGTGATGAAAGGCTTAAGAGCCAAGAAATCTGAAAAGATGAAGAAGATGATCAATGGAGAGTTTTCTGTTGCAGAAGAGGAGATTAACTCACTAACCCTAAGATCTGAATCTGCTTCTGATAAAGATGCTCAGGTATTATTATTACATACTCAATTGCTCTGTGTTAGATTTCAGTTTTAGTTCTCTAATTGAAACAATGGAGTAATTGTAGATGGTACAAAGAATTAACAAAGTTAGAGCTTTTGATTTTAACAGAGAAGGATGCATGAAAAGCAGAGAGGGATGAACACAGGAGGAGCTACCAATAAAGTTAGAGCTTGGCAGCCTTCTCTTCAAAGCATATCAGAATCTACAAGCTAAACACTTCATTTTATATTTTTCTTTTACTTTTGACTTTTTGATCATTTGATTTCTCTTTGTATTGTTGTTTTTCCCAATCAAATTGTAAAGGAAGAAAACCCATTGATTGTGGTAGAAGAAGAAGCTCTTGTCTTTTTTTTTTCTTTAACTTAATAATAATAACTGAAGAAGATCCAAAGGATTTTTTTTTTTTTTCATTTCTAGATATACTTTAAGAAAGAATTATGTTATTTACAAAGTTTCCAACTTTTCGTATTAAATAGATTAATAATGTCAAATTTATTGACCAAAAAAAAAAACATTTTCCTTCATTTACTAAATTAGCTTTTCAACATTTAATGGACTATTCAACTCTATAATAAGGCAACTCTATTGTTTGTTGTATGTTTTAATTATTATACCATTTTATTATTCATGTAAGTGTATATCAATCATCACTAATATCCCATATAATCCGAAGAAGAAAACTTGTTATAAAAATACGATATGCACCTAACAAAACTTGTTCATCATTCACGTACACATAAGAATCTTTGTACGAACGAAAGAAAGAATCATAAAGACAGCTTTGACTCCCTCCCAAGATTACAAGTTTTGCAAATTGTATATTGGCAACTCCAAAAACTATCATCAAAGATCTTATGTGAACACTAAAAGGTAAAGGCAATATATTTTTTCCAAATTTTTGTAGGTTCTTAAATACGACATCGTTTACTTCGCACGTATGCACTCACCGACTTACAGAAAGAGTGCACACGAACAGACGTCTTAATAAAGTCAAAGTTAAGGATAAATTGGTCATTTTGACATGGTGGAAATTTCTGATCGAAAGAGAGTAGTTTCCGTTATCCCTTTATATATTATCTCTCTTCCTTCTTCTCTTTTCTTTGATTTTTTTTTTTTATTAAATTAACAAAAAAGAAGAAAAAATAAAATAAAAAAATCTCACGTTTCGTCTTCTCTCTCGAGCCTCAAGCGACCAAATCTGAATTAGGGTTTTTGAGAATCTTCATCATCTTTGATTTCAATTCTTCTAATTTTAATCCACTGTGTATTTGCTCGTCAGTATCATCTGCAAAATCATGATTTCAGATTCGATGACGAACGCTTCTGCTACTGCCGCTCCTAGCACGAAAGATTTCGGGAAGAAGAAGAGGGTAACGTTATCTTCAACTCTCTTTCAATTCTCCTTAAATCTCATCCCTTTCTCTCAAATTGATTCAAAGTTTTGTTATTGCATTGTGTTTTGCAGAACAATAAGTCGGCTAAGATGAAACAGAACAAGCTCGGTCTTCGTCGTGAGCAATGGCTTTCTCAAGGTATGATAGTTAAAAGCATCATCTTTCTCCTTTTATGTTTCAATTGTGTGTGTTTTGACTGATTCGTTTGGTTAGATTTGGTCTATGTATTGATTTTGGGTTTTGGATTTTACTATTAGTCGCGGTGAGCAATAAGGGAGGTAAGGAGGAGAGGAGTGTTAATCGTAGTGAAAAGCCTGATCAGAGAGATAACCAACCAGTGGAGAATTTAGATGGGGTGCGTAGAGAAGAGGATAACAACGGTGGGAATAATCTTCATCATGAGAGTTTTATGGAGTCACCTTCAAATAGGTCAATGGGAGGCACAGATTCTAGTACTAATTTCAGTGGGAGAAGTAGCAGGAGTAGTAGTAGCAGCAGTGGCTTTTGCTCTGGTAACATAACAGAAGAGGAAAATGTAGATGATGATGATGATGAGGATGATGGGTGTGTGGATGATTGGGAAGCTGTTGCTGATGCATTAGCGGCTGAGGAAGAGAATGAGAAAGAGAATCGTCTCCGTGAGTCTGTCAAAGAGCAAGAGAGTGTTGGACAATCAGCTTCTAATGGGGGTGATTCGATCAGTGAGGCATCAGATGTGGGTGATAAAGATGCAAAGCAGGATTGCTTGAGAGTTTCATCAAGGAAGCAAAAGAGTAATCGAGCTTGGAGGCCAGACGATGATCTTCGGCCTCAGGGGTTACCTAATTTGGCCAAGCAGCTTAGTTTTCCGGAGTTGGACAAACGTTTTAGCTCTGTGGCGATTCCATCTTCATGCCCCATCTGCTATGAAGATTTGGACTTAACGGATTCAAATTTCCTGCCTTGTCCTTGCGGATTCCGGCTCTGTCTGTTCTGCCACAAGACGATTTGCGATGGAGATGGGCGTTGTCCAGGGTGCAGGAAACCCTATGAACGGAATGCTCTCAAGGCTGAGACTAGTATTCAAGGTGGTGGACTAACAATTCGGCTGGCTCGTTCGTCTAGCATGTTTTGCAAGTTTTAAAAGGAGAGGTGCGGTTTTCACAAACCATGTTGTCTGTTCGATTGCTCTGTTTTCTTCCATGCATTTTGCATCAATCTTAGATGCTCTGGTTCTTTCTAGCTTTAGAAGATAATGTGGGTATAGTGTTGTCTTTTGGCACTCGAGAACCTTTGAGCTTTGTTTTCTATATCATCAGTAGTTCCAAGTTTGAAACATTGTGGTGATGGTGATGTAGAGTGTGATGTGTGAATACATAAAAGGTGGTACAGAGAATTCAAATACATTAAAATAGTTTCAATAATGCTATTTTCTCAAGTATCATATCTCTATAATATTCTTAAGGTGTTTGGTCCACATTTATTCCTTGTACACTATTAACGTTTAAGAGTTATCTTGTTGCTGTGGTGAATCTTCTTTACAAGTTACTCATTACCAAAGCTTATTTTTTTATAGACTCACCAGAGATTACTTCTCATTTTTTTGGACTCTCGTTTGAGTAAATTGCTGTAACTAGATTGGCATTAATTTACAAGAACCTTCTGATTGGTTATGATTAGCCAACAAAAATCATTTTATTCACATAAAGTGAGGCTCTTAGCAACTTCCATAAAACCAGCTTACAACAAATGTCTTGTAAGGAAAAAAAACTAATGATCTCTCTAATGAATATACTATAATATAGCTTTGCTCCTCTATCATTTACATTACTACCATATGAATAAACCCTCATTTTATTGTCCACACTGAATTCAATCAGCAAAAAAGCCATAAGGGCTGGAAAATTGTAGAGGTGGTTAAGCTGGAGAGAATCATCAGTGTAGGCTCAAGTGCATTGAGTCTTGAGGCTTTTGTATATAAAAAAACTTTACTAAGATCCAGTCATGGAATTTGCATTGGAAAGTTCAGATCTTTGCGCGTTTGAGCTGCGAGTGAACAGAGTAGACATTCTCTGTTTCTAGCTCTCTCTTCTGAATACTCTTTGTGAAAGATAAATCTTCAACTTTCATGAGAGAATCTCTTATTCTTTTTACGTCTGAGAGTTTTACAGGCTTGAGTAAGAAATCTTCAGCCCCTTCTTCAAGACATCTGAACGACAAAAAAAAAAACACAAGAAAATCAGTTTAAGTAAACTCCAATTTCAATAAAGTGGATAGCTTTGGATCAATAAATTGTTTTGTTGTGTATGTAGCAAACAATCAGAAGATGGCCAGGTCATAATTGAGTTGGCCATTTGGTACATAAAAACAAATTCCTTTAATTAAAATTGGTCTAGAGGTTTCCTCCTAATATGCATTATGCAAAGTGAAAAAAGCATGCGAGGTGGCTTTCACTATACCCTACCAAAAGATTATGCAAGCAATATCATATAACTATTACTTTATTGTAATATATCACATCACCAGAAATAGAATCAAATCCCAAAGTAAAGATTTTGCTGGTTTAGAAACATCTCTTTATACACAAAATCATCTTGGGACCCATTAAAGATCACCAAATCTCAACTTTGATTAATTATTCAACCACCACCAAAATGGTTAAGAAAAAAATCAACTTTATACTTTTTTTTGCTATGAAAACTTTATACTGTTGATCTAAATATGATGATCAATCAATTCAATAGATTGTTCTTAAACTAAATGTACCATATAGATCATCCAAGAATTCCAAAGTAAGATATTCACCAAATTTATTATAGTTTGACTAATAACACAATTAGTATCATAATTAAGATCATGAAAATATACCTATCAATACGAGGCAAAATGTTTTCGGAGGACATTATAACCACCGGTACTTCTCTGAAAGCTGAGGATTCCTAGAGAAAATTAAATAAAACAGATTAGATAAGCATAATCTTCGAACCTAACTCAATATTGTGATTGACTAATATTGAATCAATGAAATGAGATTCTATAGAAATGTTATGTTTTTGCTTACTTTGATCTTCTTCAAGAGTTCATATCCAGTCATACCGGGCATCGAGTAATCCGTCATAATCAAATTAACCTTCAAATCCTGAAAAATCGACAAAGCAAAATCACCATTAACAAATTTGCTTCAGAGCAACTGCAGAATTTCATATTCTCTAGGGAAGAATATTGAAAAATGACTATTTACCTCAAAACCAACGGATTTGTCTTCTACATCCAAACCAAGATATTGCAAAGCTCTTGTCGCACTATCAACAACAGTAACTGAAGAACAAAAACAGAGGTTTTATTCAGATGACCGGTCTAAATTCAAAACTCGACTTTTCAAAAGACCAGTTCGTGATGAAAAAGATAGTTTACCTTTACAGGAAGAGACTCTGAGCAAACGCTCGATGAATTTACGATCAACGTGACTGTCGTCGACGGCAAGAACATGAAGAAGATCCTGTGATCCAAACTTTGAAGGATCGTAAGTAATATCCATCTTCATCGGTAGCAAAACTTCAGCCATTTGATATTTGGATCGAAGAATGATAAATGTTGTAATGGAAAGTTGGAGGATTTGGAAGAAAAACTTATAGAAAAAGATATGATGTGAAACAATGGTGGTTGGGGATGTTATATAGTACTATACAAGTAGAAAGAAAGAAAAAAATAAAAGAGGGAAAAAATAATATGAATGAAATCGAGAGATTTTGCATATCTTTCAGATTTTGTCAATTGCTTTCAAAATCTTTCTTTTTTAAAAAAATAATAATAGTTCGGTGGAATATTTAAAGATTTAACCGACCCAACCGATATCGTTTTATCCGGTTCGATGTATATATATTTAGCCGGATGAAATGGTTTAGCAAAGAAAATCTTATCTTATTAGGGTATTTGTTAACTGTTATAACATAATGTATCCTAATCCTAACATAAATCAATCAGGTAGTAGATTTATATTCCATCGTTGAGCATATATATATACAACTTTCGGCTGCCTAGGGAATTTCACGGGGTATAGTAATAAATCATAAGCTCTGAATCATCATTATCGTTTATATTTACTACTATAATTTATATTAAGATTGCAGGAACTGAAGAGATGATAACCGTGTACATCCTAAATATGAAGATATTAATACAAGTAGCTAGAATTATGAAGATATCAAACTACAATTATAAAAAAAAAAAAAAAAAAAAGAAGGTATCAACTTACAAAATGAGACACAACCCACTAATTATCTCACAACAAATTCTAAAAACAACTCTTAAAGCGTAGTAAGCTTTACCACTAATTATGTTACAACTTAAATCACTAAGAGCATCAACAGTGGAAGTCTTTCATGAGAGCACTTTTATCGGCATATACTGAAACATATTAGAGGAATATAATATTATGAAAATAATCCAACAGTATGAGAAGTTTTGGAAAAAGCTTCTTATCCAAGAAGTTTTTTGGTCAAATATATTGATGATGTGGCATATGGTGTGAGAGAGAAGTGGTGGAAATGTGGGATCCAATACAATATTTAGTAATAAATAAGTTTTAAGACATATTTTTGGACATATGCCGATAAAAGTGCTCTGAGAGTCTCTCGTAAAAAAATTAATATATAATAAAATATTACATGTTAATTTTTTATTACAATTGAGAAATTCTTGGTGGGAGTTCCAAGAATTATGAGACACTTTTAGTCTTTTACAATAAAAAATTATTTTTTTGTTATTATATTATATTTTTTTTTTGTATAAAAGACTATTATGAGAGACTTCCACTGTATATACTCTAACGGAACAAATAAGAATGAAGAATTATTCTTGTTTGAATATATATTTTAAATGTAGTATTATATTGAACTTAATTATATGTAATAGATAAAAAAGAGTCATTCATTTTATTCAATTTTTGTATATTAACTATCCGTTAAATATTTTAAATGCAAATTTCTTATGGTATAATATTAATATTACTAATATTGACAATTTATAGAAATTATATTATCATTTAAGTCTCAATTTGACTATTTGCATTGAAGTTGTTGAAAAAAAAAATTGAATTACAGCAATGAGTATTATGAAAATAGCAAAAATCCAATATGTACTTAAAGGTTTTGAAATTTATTCAACATATTAAAATTAAAATTTTGGATCAGCGCATGCCACGCGTCATCAGCTGATTGGGACGTGCATTTCATGCACGTTTTACTTAAGTGAAGCGTCTACAAATTTTTATTAAAATGATGGCACTTGTTATATTGTTATTGGCCATTAAAATTTTGGAGATTTATATTTCATCATATCTATTTACCATCAACAAATACTTTTTAATATATATATATATATTTTTATATGTAAATTCATAACTTCTATTAATAGACATTTGGTTTATTTCATTTGGACACATAAAAACAAAAACACCATTTCTATCATAATTTTCTTATTATTCTCCAATAAACTCTTGTTTATATCTTAATATTTTTTTTTAAATGGATTCTAACAATAATTCTACTCAAAATTCTACTAATTTTTTTTTTCCTATTCAAATTTCAACAATTATCCTACTCAAATGCCTTTCTTGATTCGTACAATGATAAACAGCAGACTGGCGCGGAACATTTCTCTGTTCGCACTAACTACTTCCATCATTGCACTCCTTCTGACAATAGGTTTCCTTAGAAAAAATCAGACCCAACATCTTCCAAATGTGAGAACCTATTGGGTTTTAGGAATTTCCATTGTTTTAGGTATATCCCTAATTGTTTTTTTTGCTGACCAAGCAAAACTTTTAAGGTCTGCTTGGAAAAAGAAGTGAGGTCTTTGCTGGACCTTGATACACAACTGGATCATGCGAGACCTTTTCCTTTTTGCTCTCTCGACTTGTATCATTGCCTGCATACTCACGATTGATTTCTCTAGGAAGAAAGACAACCAGCAGCAGCCACATGCAAGAATTTACTGGATACTAGGAGTCTATATTGTTATATCCACATGCAAGAACTTACAAAAAAGTGGACAATAGAGAATTGTTACAGAGCCTAGCTCCTTAGCTAGACTTTTTTTATTGTTAAAGGAGCTAGAGTAGTTTTTTTTAGTTTTTAATCTTTCAGATTTTATTACGAATGGTGTAAAAAACTACTCCTAGTATCCAGTAAAAAACTACACCATTTGTAATAATATCTATTGCATTCATTACTTGCAGGGCACGTTACGGCGGAAGATGAGCTTAACAAACATGGCGGAAATATACTCATTAACAACGACATTTATGGCGCAATTGCTGTTGTACCCGTTCTAGCAATTCTGGATGAAATGGGAATCAGGCAGATAAAAATTGCAGCATACTTATTGGCAGCGAGTCTCCTCATGTCGGGGGTGTCAACTTTTATTGGGAGCAGCATAAGACGTCGACCATTCATAAGATCGGCTATAGATGCGATATTGGCAATGGGTTGTTATGCACTCGGCAGAAACGTGCCTTTCTTATGTGGTACACTGATACACAGCAGACTTGTGAGGAACTTTGTTCAGTTTGGAGTAACCACTCTCATCTTTGCATTCATTGTGATGATAGATTATCTTAGAAAAAAGGATAAGCAACAGCGTCCAAAAGCGAAAACCTATTGAATTTTAGGATTCTTCATTGTTTTAAGCGTAGCTGTAATTGTTTTTTCTGCTGACCAAGCAAAACTTTTAAGGTCTGCTTGTAAAAAGAAGTGAGATAATGGCTTCAATTGCTACGTTTTAATAAACTCCTATTTTTGTTAGCTTTGGAATTAATACCTTTTTTATATATATTTTTTTTTTATCAAATTCAAACATTATTCATTTCCATTTCAAATGTTGGATCTGGTAGTCAGATAGGGCTTTAGGTGTTATTCCGGAATTTTTGGTTAGAGAGAATCTTAATCATTTCTTATTAACTTGATCTCCTATCTTTCACTTTGCATGTATACCCTAGAAATATTTTATATCATCGTAATTCGATTGTCTTATTTGTTATCCTCGTCGTATCCGTTTATATGTAACCCCATCACATTAATATAACACACATTTGAAGAATATTGTAGTTATTTTACATGTAATTAGCTTTCATATAAAAATAACAAAACTAAACGTATATATACACAAATCACTTAACAAATCATATTTTACCACATCATCATGCACTTTTTTTTTAATATGTAAATTTGTTTCAACAAACAAAAGAACACAGATTCTAAACAAAAACATTTGTGCCAAAAAAAAAAAAAAAGCTAAAACATTTATTAAAAATTTAATTAATTCATACAACTGTATCTCACATTTCACTCCTCTATAACTCTATTGTGGATTCCAGTCTCATGAAAAATAAACTGCTACCTTTTAAAAATAATCGAATGTCAAGAGATTAAAAGCACAATTCTCCCGAAATGAAATGAATAGATGAAGAGTGAGGATGAAGAGATTGAGGAAGCAAATTGAGACAGCAAGAGTATAGCAATCATGAATAATAATAGTAAGGCCCGGTCCATATGGATCGGCCCAGAAGCGAAGCACAGGTATTTCTCATAGTTAACGGTTTACTGAGAAAACCGGAGGGGAGACAGAGATGAGGCCGGAGATTGTTCTGTTCGGCGATTCGATCACGGCGCAGTCGTTCAGATCCGGCGGGTGGGGATCTGCTCTTGCCGACGCTTACTCTCGCAAGGCTGATGTTGTGGTTCGTGGCTATGGCGGCTACAACACCCGATGGGCTCTCTTCTTGCTTTATCACATTTTCCCTCTCGTCAGTACTTTTAATCTCCCTCTCTCTCTTTAAATGTTGAATTGACATTTAATCTACACAAGAATTTGGTAGCTAGGGGATGATTTTGTTCATGATCTGTAGTAATTGTGATTATGATCGAGTGTTGAATCTGATAGATGTTGAGTGTTTTTTTTTGTCACTTGTGCAAACCTCTGGATCATGGTTTCTTTAATGCATTACACAACAGTTTGTGTTGCTTATGAGAGTTGTTATGATACAGTTCTGAATGTGTGATATAAGTCTAGTATGTGTTGATTTATGACATTGTCATGGATGATGATCAATGGTCTGAAATGAAAGATCTGGTTGAAATGCGAAATATTTTGATTTGACAACTCTTTTAGGCTCTAGCATTAGAGTTTTTTTTGGTGTGCCTATATCTCAGTGTGTTTTCTACAATCCCTCTGCTTAGGGCTCTTCGTCTCCTCCTTTTGCTACGACTATTTTCTTCGGTGCAAACGATGCAGCTCTTAAAGGAAGAACGAGTGATAGACAACATGTGCCGGTGGAAGAGTATAAAGACAATGTCAGAAAGATTGTTCAGCATTTGAAGGTTTTTATATGCTTCCATGATCCTCTCACTTGCATTGATTTTTCTTGAAATGTCTTCCTTTAAAAACTAATGACTCTGTTTTTGTAGAAATGTTCACCTACCATGCTAATCGTGCTTATAACTCCACCACCAATTGATGAAGCTGGACGGCAAAGTTATGCAGAGTAGGCTTTATTTTGATCCATATCTTCTTTCTCAAAACATTTAGCGTGACACATGTCATAAACGAGCCAGTGATTGTGTTACATCAGATCAATCTATGGTGAGAAAGCTATGAAAGAGCCTGAGAGAACAAATGAAACAACGGGGATATATGCAAAACATTGTGTTGCATTAGCTGAGGAACTTGGTCTGCGATGTGTCAACTTATGGTCCAAGATGCAGGAAACTAATGATTGGCAGAAAAAGTACCTAAGGTCTGTTTCTAACTCTGATCCCAAAATGTTGTTGGTTTTTCAAAAACACCCATCTCCTGAATCATTTTTTGTTTATAAATGGTTCTTGCTTGTTGTTTTTGGCTTAAGCAGTGATGGGCTCCATCTCACGCCTGAAGGAAATGGAGTAGTTTTTGAGGAAGTCTCGAGAGTTTTTAGAGAAGCTTGGCTCTCTCCTGAAGAAATGCCGTTTGATTTCCCTCATCATTCGCAGATCGACGGTGCAAATCCGTCGAAAGCTTTTGAAGAGCGTTGCTTATAAGATTGATTGATCGATCATTCACAAATTCATGAATAGGTTTCATGTGAATACCATTAAAGTACATCACTAGAGGATCTATTCAAGAGTTGTGCTGTTTCTTATCTTCTTGTTTTATGTCAAATATTCTCAGTGAAAGACTGTTTTTCTTCTCTTCTTGATTAAATTTTGAATTATTTAATCTCTGAATTGGAGAAAGAAAATGTTTCTTATCTTCTTACTATCGTGCCGAATCATATCCTCATTATATCAAAAAAAATTTACATCAATTTTTGTTTTTTGCGAAATCATATCTGACACGTAACAGTGTTAAATCGCAGTGAAAACACGTAATGTGGATGCCACAAGTCGAAAACGACATCGTTTTTGTGATCAATTTTGAAGTCGTATGGAACTAAGTTATCAAAAGTAAAATGGGCACTACTTATATATCAAGAAACATTACACCTCAACCACACGAACACACGTACACAAACCGAGATATCTCTTCGAATACCCTAATCAAGATTACTCTCGTAATTAACGATGATAACTAGGGAAGTAAAACTGTCTAAGAAACCAGGAAGAGATAGTGGGGGTAATACAAGACACAGTCAAAATGGTTTTTTTTTCCTTTTCTTTTTGGTTGGTAAAAGAGATAGTGGGGGTAATACAAGACACAAAAGTGGAAGAATACTTAAAAGAAAATACGAAAGTGTGTCTCGATTCGAGTACTTTACCAACCAAATCAAGACATACAGATTACAGGAAGAGGAGGTATACGAGTACTTGACATGAGGAAGATTCAAAGTCTCGGGGATTGTGGATAAGCGTTACACTTCATCCTCATTTCTATTTTTTTTATATAGATTTTTTTCTCCTTATTTCCTACTCATTTCAGTCCAATATTCCATTTACTTTTCTCTTTCTCAAAAGGAATAATTCAATATTTGCGAGGTAGGTGGGAAAATGATGAACTAAAGCTCTTCATGCTCCCTGATCTTTACTTTCCCCTTTGTCTTCTATTTGGATTTGTACACACAGGCGGCCTGGCCCATATGTTGTAGCTCCCTTAAACTTGATGCCCTCAAGAAACGAATTCAGCACCTACAGGCTACACATCTCTTTTACTAAAAATGTAAATGTATTGAGACAATGAAAGATTAGGTTCTACAATTTGTGAAAACAAGCTGCGAAGCCTATGAATGATATTCCGTGGCAAAAAATTTAAAAACATGAAATCAAAAGATTTCGGTGATCTATGTAGATGTAAAGCTAAACACCCAAGAAAAGAGGGTAAGTGACTGAGCCGAGCTCGAGCGAACAATGAGAGCGCTGAGGATGTGAAGATTCTCTACGCCAAGGAAGTGAAGCAACTACTGAAAGAGTTTGATAGCATTCTAGATCCGTAAGGCAGAATAATCTGAACCATACAAAAATATCCTCAACAAAGTGATCAAGGCATAACAAAACTAGCAGGACGAGGGGCTTGTCCTGGTTGTCCAGGCTTGGGAGAATCCTCCTAATGATCATAAAGTTGCAACACCATTCAGTGAGCCAAATCATTCAAAAAGCAAAGGATTAAACAGAATAGTCTCACAGAAACCAGCTCCTTTATGAATTCAGTGATGGGAATGCTTAATCTACACTGAAAGTCTACTTGTTGAAACAACTCATATAGAACGAACAATCTTAAGATAATCAAATCCTAAATCTCAAGAAGTATATTTGGTACAAGTCATAATTATGCAAAGGAGCAAATAAAAACACAACTAGTAGAAGGAAAGGGATCATTGATCTGAGTAAGAGAGATTACCTTGCGTCTGGCAAAGCGTGGAGGAGGAGGAGTACGAAGTGTATGGTTAGTGCGGGATCGGACTCTAACAACGTGAGAGTGGATAGCACAAGAGACACAGTATTGTATCTTTGCATATAACTTTGGTTAGTGTGTACCCTACAAATCCATACAATACAAACTCAATACCGTAATCCTAAATTCCAAAATCCAAACTTTGTCGTGAAAGCAGGAGAGGAATAAAAATGGGATACCATCTCGAATAGCACAATGTTACTCACAATGGTCTTGTCCTAATCCAATACAATTTCGAACAAATCCAATCAAACTCTTGTTATATACAATGTTGTTGAATCACTAGAAAACCCAATTTAAAGATTCGTACCTTGGGACAGAATTTTCATAGTTGGAGCATCTGACTGGATTGCCATGTCCACGATTGTGCTTGTTCCTCCAACCATTCCTACGCTTGAATGTCTACAAACACAAAACACACAGAAATCCTAGACCCGATCTAGACAGAACACGGAAGTGGAGGAGACATACCTTCCGTGCGCACAGGGGCAGATCTAAGAGCTTACGAAGGTTATTGGGTAGAAAATAGAGAAGATTGGTGGAAGAAATGGCCGGATGTCGACGATTCCCGGCGAGGCGATTGCAATCGACATTCTTTCGTCGAGCGAAAAAAGAAAGAAGAGAAAATAGAATTATTGGGCCCAATTTAAGGTCCGTTTCATACAAAAGCAGCCCATTAATTTTAGGATAAAGGATTAAAGAGGATTACGGCGGAAGAGAAAAACCTAGGCAGTTTTGTCGATTGCTCTTATTCTCATTCCGTCTCTCTCCCTTTCCAGTTTGCGATTGCTCTTATTCTCTCATTCCGTCTCTGCGCGATTCATCATGGAATCTAATCAAGAAGAAGAAGTCAGAACTGGTAATGCTGAGGATCGCTTTCGGTTTATACAGTTCCTCCCGGTAGAGCGCTGTACCGGAAACTATAAGTGGGTATTCCGTACAAATGTTGACTGGTCTGAAATGGCATCCCTTAGGAGTTATGAACCACCCATTAAGGTGGAACGGGTACGTGTACTACTGGCAATTAATCAATCTATCAAATCGCAGTCTGCATCATTGATACTAACCTTGCGCTCGCAGTCTGCATCATTGATACTAACCTTGCGCTCGCAGTCTGCATCATTGATACTAACCTTGCGCTTTGTTTTTTCTTTTTCTATCTGTAGTGTGTTATTGGTGTGAATCATTTGAATCACTTGTTCATCCGTTATGGCCCACTTTCCCATGTTTTGTGGAATGATGCTCGCCTCAAGGAGAGCCCTACTGTTTTCTTTTTTGGACCCGAACTTAAGAAGAATGCGCAGTGGTCTCCTCTAGGTACATACCTTGCCACACCTCTCCGGAAGATGACAACTCTTTGGGGGAATGCTAAAGGTCGTTATACTGGAATTGCTGCTCTCATGCATTATCATCATCATCAGGTAGAACAAGTTGGCTTCTCTCCAGCTGAGAAATACTTGGTATCCTACAGTAAACCAAGTGACCCAAATGTGAGTGCACCTTTGCTTCTCTTCTTTCCCGATTCCATCCATTTTGTTGATCATACATATTCATCTGTGAGTCTATTTGGGGCAGGAACACTGGTTAAAAATCTTTGTTGTGAGTACTGGGCTAGAATTTCTTGCATTAGATGGTCAGGGTCTTACTGCTGAGGATGTCACTTGGCCTGTCATTAGGTATTTTCCTTAACTTCATTTGAATTTATTTACTAGTCATTACACGTTCATTGATTTGGTGGTAAACAGATGGGCTGGGGGAAAAGATGATAAATACTTTGCCATGTTTTACCAAGACACTGTATCTGTCTATGAGGTTGGGACGTACCCCAATTCAGTCAAGACTGTTATGACCTTCGATCATGTTTTGGATATGTCTTGGTCTCCTTGTGAATCCACCCTCGCACTGCTTAAAGAGAAGGGCCACGTTGTTCTTGTGCAAATCCCTGAGAAGCACGACCTTGCCCACAAGGATCTTCCTAGTTTTAACAACAGCTGCAACATGTACTGGCAGAGCAATGGAAAGTATCTCGCTGTTCAAAATGATCAAGATACATCCTCTGAATTGGTGCTTTTCTGCCTCTCTGATGATGCTTGTACTTCTTGTACCAACATGCATATTATTAAGGTTCCCACAAAGATCATCGCTTTCGCGTGGCAGCCCAGAGGTCACATGTTCGCTGTGATTCACGGTAAACAGCGCTTTCCAGATGTCAGTTTCTACTGTATGTTGTCCTCTCCAACGGTTCCAAAGCATACCTTTAAAACGAATGCCAATGCCCTCTTCTGGTCGCCCAGAGGCAACATCATAGTTCTCGCTGGATTGAAAGGCTCTTTCGGTGGCCAGCTTGAGTTTTTTGACGTGGATGCCTTTGTTTCTTTGAATAAAGTAAAACACCCCATGGTCACCAATATTTCTTGGGATGCAACTGGAAAATATGTTGCATCTACAAAGATGATGAATACTGGTATTAAGAATGGGTTTAGGATGTGGTTTTGTGACGGAAAGTATCTTTACTCGTCGGAAAACTATGAATATCCTATGTTACAGGTATGTGCATAAAGTAGTTTCCAACATGAACATGGAATGGGCTTGCTCATATTGTTGACTTATCTCACTGATTGCAGTTGGATTGGCGCCCTTACGGAGGAAAAGAGGTAACTGATACGATGTTATTGGATAAAGTGAAGGTGAGCCCTTTCGACCCTGAAAGGTTCGAAGTTGCCAAGCGAAGCGAAAGGATGACAACTCGGCTAGCGAAGAGGAAGCTTGACAACTTGGCAAGCGAAGAGGAAGGATGATAACTCGGCAAGCTAAGAATCTGAAAGCTGGATTTAAAGGGAAAAAAAAATCTGCTGGTAATAACTTTGTATTTCTGTGTTAAGTGTCCTCGTGCTATTCTGTTTGGAAAGACTTTTTTATTGATGATCTTTCCAATGGTCTGAAATGAAAGATCTGGTTGAAATGCGAAATATTTTGATTTGACAACTCTTCTAGGCTCTAGCATTAGAGTTGTTTTGGTGTGCCTATATCTCAGTGTGTTTTCTACAATCTCTCTGCTTAGGGCTCTTCGTCTCCTCCTGTTGCTACGACTATTTTCTTCGGTGCAAACGATGCAGCTCTTAAAGGAAGAACGAGTGATAGGCAACATGTGCCGGTGGAAGAGTATAAAGACAATGTCAGAAAAATTGTTCAGCATTTGAAGGTTTTTATATGCTTCCATGATCCTCTCACTTGAATTGATTTTATTCGAAATGTCTTCCTTTAAAAACTAACGACTCTGTTTTTGTAGAAATGTTCACCTACCATGCTAATCGTGCTTATAACTCCACCACCAATTGATGAAGCTGGACGGCAAAGTTATGCAGAGTAGGCTTTATTTTGATCCCTATCTTCGTTCTCAAAACATTTAGCCCGATACATCTCATCAACAAGCCAGTGATTTGTGTTACATCAGATCAATCTATGGTGAGAAAGCTATGAAAGAGCCTGAGAGAACAAACGAAACAACGGGGATATATGCACAACATTGTGTTGCGTTAGCTGAGGAACTTGGTCTGCGATGTGTCAACTTATGGTCCAAGATGCAGGAAACTAATGATTGGCAGAAAATGTACCTAAGGTCTGTATCTAACTCTGATCCTAAAATGTTGTTGGTTTTTCAAAAACACTCATCTCCTGAATCATTTTTGTTGTTTATAAATGGTTCTTGCTTGTTGTTATTGCCTTAACCAGTGATGGGCTCCATCTCACGCCTGAAGGCAATGGAGTAGTTTTTGAGCAAGTCTCGAGAGTTTTTAGAGAAACTTGGCTCTCTCCTGAAGAAATGCCGCTTGATTTCCCTCATCATTCGCAGATCGATGGTGAAAACCCGTCGAAAGCTTTTGAAGAACGTTGCTTATAAGATTGATCGATCATTCACGAATTCATGAATAGGTTTCTTTTGATTTCTGCTTTCTATTTTTGGTTTGTGTTTTTTTTTTTTTTTTTTGGACACATTGAAAACTTCTCTATGTGAATACCATTGAAGTACATCACTAGAGGATCTAATCAAGAGTTGTGCTGTTTCTTATCTTCTTGTTTTATGTAAAATATTCTCAGTCGAAGACTGTTTTTCTTCTCTTCTGGGTTAAATTTTGAATTATTTAATCTCTGAATTGCAGAAAGAAAATGTTTCTTATCTTCCTACTATCGTGCCGAATCATATCCTCATTATATAAAATTTCAAATTTTTTACATCAATTTTTGTTTTCTGCGAAAATCATATTTGACACGTAACAGTCTTAAATCGCAGTGAAAACATGTCGTTTTGGAAGTAAAACTTGCCACATGTCCACATGATCAATTTTGAAGTCGTATGGAGCTGAGTTATCAAAAGTAAAATGGGCACTACTTATATATCAAGAAACATTACACCTCAACCACACGAACACACGTACACAAACCGAGATATCTCTTCGAATACCCTAATCAAGATTACTCTCGTAATTAGCGATGATAACTACGGAAACGGAAGTAAAACTGTCTAAGCAAACAAACCCATACTTAATTTAATTGCTTCTCCTTTACTACTACTACTACTACTAATAATAATAATTGATGACGACAAGAGAAAAAAGTGCTGATTAATTTATCAAACCAAGGAGTTTGTTTTAGTGGACGATCCATAGCCATTCATCAAACCATTCCACGACGAACCTAAACCGTTGATATAACCACCGCCGCCATATCCACCACCGTCAGATTTTCCTACGCCTCCGTTACCACCACCATTGGAGTAGCATTGATCTTGCTGCCAATCAAGCGATAACAACTTCGGATTTGGCTTCACATCCATTATTGTTGTTACCCTTTGATGATCTTCTTGATGATTATAATGTTGATGATGATCATAATTAGATAGCATAAGTCTTTGGCATGTCGAGATATCCATGAGACCACCACCATTTCCATTGCTTCCCGGAGAGATCCCATTAAATCCACCATTGTTGTTGTTGTTATTAAGACCTAACCCGTGATTCAGACCCATGTGATGATGATGTTGATCTCCGTTACTTCCATGATCAACCATGACCAGGTTGTCATTATTCACTCCCATGAGATCAAATTTACTGTCCAAGAAATCAATAGGTCTAGGGCTCTGAGAAAGCAACCCGCCATACTTG
The DNA here is from genome assembly GCA_011420285.2 of Erysimum cheiranthoides. NCBI lineage: Eukaryota > Viridiplantae > Streptophyta > Magnoliopsida > Brassicales > Brassicaceae > Erysimum > Erysimum cheiranthoides. Next base: position 18,691,578 of record CM022181.2, read on the forward strand.
CTCTCCAAGAAACCAACGTTACCATGCTCCGGAGTTGAGTAAGACCCCATCATCCCACCAAAATGTGAAAATCCTAGAGGGGCATTTTGGTAGTTCTGGTGAGAATGTGCTAAAGCCATAAGATCGGTGGTATTAGTGGTAACGATGTTGGATGGCTTTTTGCCGGAAGAAGTGGAGGAGGAGGAATTAGAGGAGGATGGTTTCTTGTTTTTCCGGCATCCCCCACCGACTGGAATATTCCTTAGAGTGCCGCCTTTGGTCCAGTAACGGCGACAAGTCTTGCAGAAGTAACGAGGCTGAGAGAGACTATAGTTATTGTAGTAACAGAACTTAGTATGTGTTGACTCGCAACGAGGACACTTTTGAGGATGGTCGTGAGGTGGACGCAGCCTCCTTCCACCGTCCATCAGAGCCGCGGCGGCTACAGCCACGGCCGAGGCTTGTGGTCTAGTGCTGCAAGCAGCTAGTATGTCGGCTGCTGATGGAGAAGTCGTTGAGGAGTCTAACATGCTTCCTCCTGATGACTCAGCTTCCTAACATTACAATTTACAAGACCATATCAAAATAAAAAGTTCTACATAATCGAAGTTGAACAATAATGCATCACTTGCACGCCAAAACGATGGTTCAAGATGAATGAGTTATAAATTGTTTCAGTCCTACTTTTTGCATTTGCATTTGTACTTACATGGGACAAAACAAATTCACTAAAAGACAATAAATAATTCACATATTTAAAGTAGAAAATACTTTGTAAGTATGGATACAACACAAACAGATATATATATTTCCATTTGTATGAATTGACATTTAATCTTTACAATTAACGAAAGAATTTTGCTTGAAATGTTTGGAGTCTTAATTATGTTCATTTGGAAAGAAATTCACAACTAGAAACAATGGATCTAAGTGAAAGTACCTGGAGCCAATCAGAATCCATGCAAACTTGAAGAGAAGTGAGACCCATTTTGTGTTTTGGTTTCTATGTATGTTTAGTTTGGGGAGAGTGAGAATGTTTAAGACAAGTTCTTGAACAAGAGATAGAGAGGGAGAGAAGAGAAATGAGATGAGGCAAGGAAGAGTTTGGGGTTGGGGTGTGAATAAGAAGGAAGCAAGAAGAGGACCCTTCTTCTCCTCGGGATTGCTGTCTCCACTCAAAGCTACTTCTACTACTTAGTTAAGTTATTATTAGTTCACACTTATTTGTTTTTACTTTTTTGTTTTGTTTTGTTCAAGTTTAATACTATTTTTAAATATTATAAATCACTTCAATGTAATATATTATTTCGTAAAAAAGCTTTTTTATTTTTATTTTGTTAATAATAAGAAAATGCTTATATATTGTACCTATCTGAAATAATAATTTCTATATGGACACCAAAGCATGAACTATATATGAAGCTTCCTTTGATATTTTCTATTTTAGGAAATAATATAGGGTATAGTCGGTATCATCTCATTTGTATGTAATGTATTCCTTAATTTCTTGATATGAAAACATTATTAATTAATCAATGTTCTGTTTCCAGTTACGAAAAAAAAAGATCTTTCAAAATTTTGATTTTTGAAAAGATAATACGCCTTGCTTTGGTGATCATGATAAAAGTTAAAACTTTAATTTCGAGTGATTTGTATAATAAATGTCTATAAATGTATAGATGGACTCGTATATACGGATGTGTCCGAAGGAAAAAGAAAGCGTCGGTGGTTCCAAAATTCTCGGACCCACATTCTTTGGTGGGTCTACGTCAACTTGACCAATCATCTTTATCAATCCAACGGTTACGGTTAAAGCCATGGGACCTAAATGGACAATGCGAGCCGTTGGATGAGTTCAGAAATAGCGGCTTGATCGTCACACAACAGAGACAAAAGTGAGGAGAGAATCATATCTTTTTCGAAGTTTTGTCTGTGTTTTGAGACTTACGATAAAGTAAGGACGAAGAAGGAAGAGTTTGAGAACTTAGGTGGGCCTTTGTAATGGGTTCCACTCGCTCGCTCCTCTCAAGCAAAGTATCTATTCTCTTGCCACCTGTCACTTTTCCTTGCTTCTTCTTCTACATGTGGTAATATGATTCAAGTTTCGTTTTTGTTTTCTTAGACTTCCCGAATCATTACTAAATTATTCAAAAGAGTTAAAACTACTTTTGATATTTTCTTCTTATTGGATTTCGAAATAAAAGTTAAAGAGTTTGATCGATGAAAAAGAAGAGACAAAAGTTTGAGGGCTGTATAACATTGCTTTATAATAAACAGAATTTTTTTAGATTTACAGCGTATAGTTTATTATCTGTAATCAAAACCAGTTCACCTTATTAATTTTCAGTCTTTAATTTTTTTTTACAGATAGAAAATCAGTACTAAATAATAGTATATGTTTATTATACGCAAATAATATATAAACATAATCTCGTATTCAAATTCTATCATTATATACGAAAACATATAATTTATGTTGATCATATTTGTGTGTGTGTGTGTGTTAAATCGTCATGTTGATTTTGATTTTTGATTTTTTTTGGGCAGCCATGTTGATTTAGATTGAATACACATGCATTACGCTTGTAAATTAAAAAGATATTTACCCGACGGTAGGATAAAAATAGTCTAAAGTTATGAATTGTTTTTCTTTTCAAAGCTTAGTAAAGTAATACAGTATATAATGGAGTACTATCTTGCAAAATGTTAAACGTGGTTGACGATGCATTAATCTTGCTAGGAAAGTATTTCCCTTAACTGATCACTGAAGAAAAGAGGTTGTTTTTAATTTGTTTTCTTTCTGTCTCTGATAATTCTCTTTTTTCCTAAGTAAAAGTTTCTCTCTTAGCCGGCTTCGACGGATAAGTAACCTTAGTTTAAGATCTATAGAATTTAGAGGCTCAAACTTGGAATTTGACTTCTTGCTATACTAACAACATTGAGTGTATTTAGGATAATTCGATTAAGAAACAGTTTCATGCTAATTAAAGCGAGTCTGAGATTGTATATTTTGTGGTGGGATATATCATATATATATTATCCCTTGCGATTGACTAAAGTTCAATAAGAACAAATAAAGGAGATCAAATACAAGATACTTAAGGGTTTGCCAAACTAAACAATAAAAAGTACGTAAGAGTTTAAATTTTCATGATTTTTGAGTGTACAAAAGTCTTTGATATTTAAGAAAATGGAAAAACAGATGAAGCGTTTTCACCCTACATACAATATATATATGCTACGACAGCGATACATATAATAAATGAATAAAAATAGCTTATATATATATATATATTAGGATTGGTTATACTTTGAAGAAATATAACTCTGATGTGTTAGCCTTATTTGAAACTCATGCAAGTGGAGATAGAGCACAACGCATATGTCAGGGACTAGGATTTGATAACTCTGTCCGGGTGGATGCGGTTGGACAGAGTGGTGGAATTTGGCTCCTTTGGAAGACAGATGTTGGTAATGTTGAAGTTGTGAAGATGGCTGAACAATATATTCATGCCAAGATAACAAAGGATTTGGAAGTGATGCATCTATTTGTGGTGTATGCAGCCCCGACGGTCGGAAGAAGAAGTGGCCTGTGGGAGGAGCTTCGAGTTGAGATACAGCAGCTTACGGAACCCTTGGTAATTGATGGTGATTTCAATACCATAGTCCGCATAGACGAGAGGATAGGAGGTAGTGGAGGTCTCTCACTGGACTCACTTGCTTTTGGTTCATGGATCAATGATCTCTCCTTAATTGACATGGGTTTCTCTGGGAACAAGTTCACGTGGAAGAGGGGTCGCGTAGAGAGTACCTTTGTGGCTAAGAGATTAGACCGAGTGCTCTGCTGCGCATCAACACGTCTGAAGTGGCAGGAGGCTAAAGTGACACATCTTCCTTTCTTAGCATCAGATCACGCGCCGTTGTATGTGCAGCTGTGTCCTCCGTCCAGAGGAGATCCAAGACGTCGCCCTTTTCGCTTCGAGGCAGCGTGGATGAAGCATGAGAGCTTCAAGAATCTGTTGGAAACATCCTGGAATAATGCGTTACCAACGCAGGTGGCGTTAGAAAGGTTACGTACCAGTTTGAAGAAGTGGAATCGAGAAGTGTTCGGAGATGTTCAAAGGAAGAAAGATAGACTAATGCAAGAAATTAAGACGGTGCAGGAGCAAATCGAAAATTCCCAATCTGATGGATTATTGAAGCGGGAAGAAGAGCTCCTTAAGGAGTTTGATGTCATAATGGAGCAAGAGGAGATGTTATGGTATCAGAAATCGAGAGAGCGGTGGATCGTGGCAGGGGAAAGAAATACAAAATTTTTCCATACATCTACAATTATCAGACGCAGGCGAAATCGTATAGAATCGCTACAGGCTGATGATGGTAGGTGGATATCTGATGGAAAAGAGCTTGAGACTCTGGCGATAGAGTATTACAAACGACTTTACTCCCTAGCTGACGTGAATATTACGGGGAGCAAACTACCTGCCGATGGCTTTATACCTTTATCGGAGGGGAATTTGCAGATGTTGAGCAAAGCTTTCACGGCGTCTGAGATTGAAACGTCACTGCAAAGTATGGGAAAGTATAAAGCTCCTGGTCCGGATGGGTTTCAACCCGTGTTCTATCAAGATTGTTGGGAGATTGTGGGATCTTCGGTGGTTAAGACTGCACTTGAATTCTTTTCGACGGGCGAGTTACCAAAGGAGATGAATGATGCTTTGATTGTGTTAATTGCGAAGGTGGCAAAACCAGAGAAGATAACACAATTTCGCCCCATTAGCCTTTGTAATGTCTTATTTAAAATCATCACCAAGGCTATGGTTCTGAGACTCAAGGCTGTGATGCCTTTGCTAATAGGACCAGCTCAATCAAGTTTTATACCTGGCCATTTAAGCACTGATAATATCCTTATTGTCCAAGAAGCTGTGCATTCGATGCGGAGAAATAAAGGGAAAAAGGGTTGGATGTTGCTTAAGTTGGACCTAGAAAAGGCCTATGATAGAATTCGGTGGGATTTTCTAGAAGATACGTTAATGGCTGCAAGGTTACCGGCTGAGTGGATCAAATGGATCATGGATTGTGTTATCGGCCCATCTATGAACCTCTTGTGGAATGGAGAAAAAACAGAGGCATTCAAACCGGAAAGAGGCCTACGTCAAGGGGACCCTCTTTCACCGTATCTCTTCGTATTATGTATGGAGAGGTTGTGTCACCTAATTGATAAATCCATTGAGTTGAAGGAATGGCAACCGATAAGTCTCTCGAGAGGAGGTCCTAAATTATCCCATATATGCTTTGCAGATGACTTAATCTTATTTGCAGAAGCATCGATAGCTCAGATTAAGGTGATTCGAGAAGTGTTAGAGAAGTTTTGTTTAGCATCGGGGCAGAAAGTAAGCTTGGAGAAATCAAAGATTTACTTCTCTGACAATGTAAATCGGGATCTATCAACACGAATCAGCGCCGAGAGTGGGATACGATCCACATGTGACTTAGGCAAGTACCTAGGGATGCCGATACTACAGAAAAGAATCAACAAAGATACGTTTGGGGAAGTAGTTGAGAGGGTTTCTTCAAGGCTAGCAGGATGGAAAGGGCGAGTGTTAAGTATGGCTGGCCGTATTACTCTTACTAAGTCCGTTCTCTCATCTATACCAGTACATACAATGAGCACAATCGCTCTACCGAAGTCAACGATTGCCAAGCTGGATAAAATCTCTAAACAATTTATTTGGGGAAGCACAAGGGAAAAGAAGAAGCAGCATCTTGTGTCTTGGCGGAAGATCTGTTTACCAAAGCGAAATGGAGGTCTTGGTATTCGCTTAACGGGAAAGATGAATAAAGCTCTCCTCGTGAAAATTGGTTGGCGAATTATTCATGAGAACAAGAGCTTATGGGCACGTGTTTTAAGAAGCAAATACAAAGTGGGTACAGTTCATGAGCAAGGTTGGTCTGTAGGGAAGAGTCACTGGTCATCAACTTGGAGGAGTATTTGTGAAAGTTTGAGGGAAGTGGTTTTACCGGGTCTGTGTTGGGTTCTCGGTGATGGAAAGAACATTAACTTCTGGCGCGACAAATGGTTAATAAAGAGACCATTGATGGAGCTTATTCACTCGGTGATACCTGCAGAATTTCTGAACTTAAAAGTCGAGGACTTATGGAGAGAAGGCGCTGGCTGGGACTTAGCGAGGATAATGCCTTTTGTTCCGCCGGAGATCAGATTGCATCTGGCGGCAGTGGTGGTCGATAAAGTTACTGGCGCAGTAGATAGATTGGCTTGGGCAGCAAGCAACGATGGTACCTTTTCAGTTAAATCTGCATATCTTAATCTGACATTAGATACTGAGCCACGCCCATCTATGGAGGCCTTGTTTGGGAAAGTATGGACAGTTAAGGTACCGGAGAGGGTGAGAGTGTTTCTTTGGTTAGTAGTTCACCAAGTTCTGATGACAAACTCGGAAAGATGGAGGCGTCACCTGTGTGATTCGAGTACTTGTCAGGTGTGTAAAGGAGGGGAAGAGACAATTATTCATATTCTCAGAGATTGCCCTGCAATGTCAGGACTATGGGCTCGGCTGGTCCCTATATCGAAGAGGAATGAGTTCTTCAACAAGTCACTGCTGCAGTGGGTCTATTGGAACTTAAGTGACGCGACTGCAATAGATGGAGTCCCGTGGTCAACTTATTTTAGTATGGGAGTATGGTGGGGGTGGAAATGGAGATGCTGGAATGTGTTCGGTGAAAACGGAAAGTGTAGGGACAGAGTACGGTTCATTAAAGACTTGGCTAAGGAGGTAAATCAAGCTAATCTTAAGTTGAGTGGTACGACTACATCGCTACGTGAGACTCGGCACATCGCCTGGAAACCTCCAAGCTCGGGCTGGATCAAGATTAACACTGACGGGGCGTCAAAGGGTAATCCGGGCATGTCGACAGCCGGAGGTGTGCTACGAGATGGTAGTGGCCGATGGATTCAAGGATTCGCCTTGAACATTGGGGTGTGTTCTGCGCAGCTAGCAGAAATTTGGGGCGTTTACTATGGCCTGTTTTTAGCTTGGGAGAAGCGATTTACGCAGGTGGAGCTTGAGGTGGATTCAGAGATGGTAGTTGGATTCTTGACAAAGGGAATTAACGAGACGCACCCCTTGTCATTCCTAGTACGATTGTGCTATGATTTTCTTTCAAAGGACTGGCAGGTCCGAGTTACTCACGTGTATAGGGAGACTAATCGTCTCGCTGACGGATTAGCAAACTATGCCTCTTCGCAACCTTTAGGTTTTCATTTGCTTGATGTATGTCCTACTAGTGTTCATTTGCTTCTGTTGGACGATGAGCGAGGCACTTCGTGCCCGCGTCGTGTTCCTTTGTAATTTGATTTTATTCTAATAAATTGGGGAGACATTGTCTCCTCTCTCCCACCAAAAAAAAAAAAAAGGATTGGTCGGCAAAAAGAGAAAATAGTATGACTAAATATTTGATGAGTTGATGGTGGGATTTCGAATGGAAGTTCCGCCGGAGGCACCTGCCAATGCCATTATATTGCGATATGGACTATAATTAAATATTGAAAAGTGAAGGACGACGATTTAGATCTATATAAGATCGACTACGCAATATTATAGTTTCTTACTTTTGAATCTGACGTTTAATTCCAGTTTTTATTGATGATTAAAGATCATGACGAATCAAAAACTATATATTTTTTCATCTACATTGATTTAATATATTTGTATCATAGTAAAGTTTGATAATTGTATTCCTAGAATTGATAATTTTTAATTTAACTGCAGTAATTAAGTAATATCAAACCTCAGCTTGAAACAAATATAAACCTCATTGAAACAACATAGTTATTACATGCACGATTATATCATACGTTAAATTGTATTCATCTGATTTGATCATACAATATGAATTAATGACCCGAAAATTTAAATAACTTTAAAGGGAAAGCTTCGTGGGCTATATAAGACAAGTGGGAAACTGAAGATTGTAAGGATCTAGGGAGAATACTTCATAGTTGGTTCACATGAAATTTTTTAAAATAGAACAAACCTAAAAACTAATAAAAAGATAGGAAAGAGGAATAAAAGGGCATCGAAAATGGTGCGAGAGAGAATATATAAATCACACAAGATAAGCTAAGCGTGACGAAGACAATTTCTTTGGCACATATATATCTCTATTAAGTGAGACCCACTTTTAAAGTTAACAAAAGTATATCAATCCCGCGTATCTTTGTTCCATTGCATCACTCATTACTCCTCGTTACATCATCATGAGATTATGAGTCTAACGATGAAATATGTTGTTGATATACAATGTTTGAAAAATGAAGTATATGTAAATATGTAGAAACTCGAGAGAATTGTGATATACTAACTTTAGGAAAATTAGGTATATGTAAAACGAGTATTCTTTAGGAATTTATAAATTCTTAAGTACTTAAGGAAGCATATAAGAAAAGAAAATGGTTCTAAACTTCTAACTTCCTACCAACTTGATTTAAGCCAAACCGAAATAAACCACTGCCAAACCAATCCAACTGATCATTGCACAATAATCTTCCTTTACCGGGATCACCACTGAAGCAGCACATTAGTGAACTTAAACCATGTCTAATTGAGATCACAAAAACCAGAAATAGTGTTATATTTACATTTTTTTTACCATGTATTTCTTCTTGAATGTTCATCAACACCATGATTCGAATACGTCTCTAATATATGAAAATTCTGATTATGTATAGAATATACTTCAACTCAACCATATATATATACAGATTTTTGAATATTTCTACCCTATATTTATCAGTGAAAACGGAATGGATTACATATGCTTTCGTAAAGGTTGAGATACCTAAATATCAAGATGTCAAACCTTATGCTTATCCAACGAAAAATTTGAAATAATATTCGACAAGAAAAGTATTTAAAATAAGGTGTAGTATTCCTTTCTAGTATAATTGTAGAATATATTCCTCTATACTTTTGTGAGTCGTACCACTATGTTTTGTAAATCATGAAAGTAATGGACCTAATTGTTTGAAGATATTATAGATCTACATTATGGTGCACAATTCAGTTTACGGTTCGGTTTCTTTCTTTTGGTTTTTGATTTTAGTGATTTTTGAATTTGAATCCATATTAAATCATTTGTAATTCAATTTAGTTTAGTACAATTTTCAGGTTCATAAAATATTCTTAGCTATACGATAACAAACTCGAAAACTTGGTTTGCATGTCACGACTGTTCACCATTCTCTGTTTCTTCTTCGTCATTATCTTTATGAGTTTCAGTAGTAGGCAGCGGCGGTAGCAAATCATTCACAAGCTCTAATATCCCAGCTGTGTAGATATCTCGATCATCGGGTTTCTCTATGATCTACAAGAGAGTCACAACAAATGAGTTCAGACGTTATATACAATCAACAAATGTTATATACAACCACAGAAAAGGAGCCATTAAAATGCAATGATAGATATGCTCATGACATTTGGTTGTGAAGATAGAAAGCACAACAACAAAAGAAAACACAAACCGGTAACAATTCGACAATAGAAGAAGGCCGCAGATTGATGATGTTGAGAATCTCAGCTTTTGCGACTTTAAAATCTTTGCACTTCTCTGCGAATTCGTTAACTTTCTCTCGTGTTTGAGTGCAAGCAGGAGTCTCCACCAAAAAATCATAGACCTATAAAGATGGTTCGAGTTAGCTAAAGCACTCTAAGGCGAAACCAGAAACAGAAGAAAATAAGTTGCAGACCTTGTATTCTGATCTAGCAATTGGAGCTATAACTCTTGTAGTATCTTTTGATGCACCTCTTGAGTTTAGGAAGTCAAGCACCTCGAAATTGGTAAGTGCTCCTGCATTTGCCTTAACTCTGCAATACCCACACCAAATTTTGATTAGAAAACTGAGAAGGAATCCAGCAAAAACACAATGGAAGATGGATCATGATTCATGAGATATATTAAATATGACATACATTTTCATCTCTTAGTTTGATCACAGCAGAAGCTTTTTCTTGAATTTGTTTCCACACAAACGAAATTGTTTTTAGCAAAATGGGAAGAGGAGACTAACGATGCTCCAAATTCCGAAGAGAAGATAAGAGGTTTTTGCTCCTGAAAATTCAATGGGAAAATCAACATCAAGAACCAGAGGATTGTTGTTCCCAAAATCAGTTATAGCACAACACAAATCAAGATTTAATGGGAACAAGATCTCAGTAACTATTTAGTAACATAGTCACATAATAAACACATTTCCAATTTTGCCAAAAAAATGTAACAAAATTCATATTTTTACAGACCATAAAAGAATGCTTAAAATAGCCACGGACTGAGAAATTGGAGAATCATAAAGGGAAGACAAAGTCTTAGCCTGAGAAATTGACGTTTGAGCTAAATGATTGGACTCACATTTATAGAGTTTGCTAGAGAAAAATGGAACCAGAAATAAAATAACAAAGACACTCTCTAAAGAACTTAATTAATGAGCAAAAACATAACAAGTATGTGAGAAAGAGAAAGAAGACACCTGAAACTTAGTTGAATTAATCCAACTTAACTAGCTCTAAAGGGTTAGTCCAAAGCATAGATAACTCCAACGAATGTGAAATACATAGACAAACCTTCACTGTTGAAAATAGAAACATCAATCATCACTGGACATGCGTGCTGTGATGTATTCAAAACTTGAAACAAACAAAATTAACTAAAAGATTCACTAAGCAAGATGGAAGAGTTAGCAAGAACAGAGACAACAATTTTGTGACTGAATCATAAAAATAAAAGAAGAGCCAATTACCACGGGAGGGAAGAAGCTAATGCGTCCTCGAGCGATGTTCTAGCAACAATCCTGCAAAAGGGAACGTCAACTGATTGAAGAAGCTCAAACAAAACAAAAACTCAGCCTATACATTCATAAAGATGGTTATAGGAAATGCTATTGACTAGCAACAACGACGCACAAGGCACAATTGACAATCTAGACGCTGAATTTGCACCACTTATTGGAGAAGAAGACTCGATCAAGAGATCTCAAAAGCGACCTTCGACTCGCAAACGCCCAGGAAGACGCAGTAAGAGTAAAAGCCAGCGAGGATAATGAAGAAGCTGACTAACTAACCGATTACCAAATTACGAAGGCTTCTCGATCGAGAAATTGAAAGCGACGATTGACAGATTTAGAATCGGATTTGAGAAGTTTGATTTTGCAAAGGAGGAGGAGCGAAAGAGAAACCCTCGACACTGATAACAATGTTTTGCGATTTAACAACCAAAAAAAAAAAAAAAATTGAGAATTAAACGGGTTACCCGTTTAAGTTTTTTTTTTTTATAGTTATTAAACGGGCCACGGGCCGAAAAGTTTATAACATACCCGTTTGGGCCCGCGGGCAGGAAACCCGTTTAAACATCACTATGGGCCTCTTTATGCCACAAAAACATTTTGTATCATATTCATTGCTTTCACGGCCTTTCTAGTTTCATGGGCTTCAAACCCAAATATATGTCCCAATATATGTATATTGATTTATAAATAAACTATGCAAACGCTTAGATCCTTGTGTTACAGCAAATTTTAAAATGTTATAATTGTCGAAAAAAATGAAAAAAATATTTTTAAAAAATTTCACGTAACATAAACACAAAGTTTGAAATCTGTCTAACAAGTTAGTTACTTCATAAATAACTAACATGAAAACAATTATTTTAATCATAAATTTACATTAAAAGTATATATTTTTAAAAATTTATTATTACAAATTTTGAAGTAACAATAAGATATGTGATTTTTAAAAGAAGAGTTGTCCCCAAGATAATGATTTTTAAGAGGAGTCTAGTTAATTAGCTTTTGAAAATCGATTTCTATATATTGTATGCGGCGTCTCGATTAAAGACATTTAAATCAATAGAGACATAAACTCTTTATTTCTTAAAAAAAAAAAAAAAAAAATACAATTTTAAGCAAATTAAAGGAATTAGGACACATGATTCTTGCTTTGAAGAAAGAAAGCACTTGAAACATGTAAGCTAAGCTAACTAACTGCCTTTTATAATCCCCAATTTGGCAAGGCTCCTCTCATTGCTTTTAAAGCTCCTCATGCTTTCCATCCTTTCTTCTTTCTCAATTACGTCCATTTATTTGATTTTTCGTACACATCTCAGTATTTTTTTTGTTTGTTATATAAACATCATCATTTTGGTTTGTGTCAACATTTTTTCCTTTGGGTGTTTCTTTCATTTTTTCTGTCTTGCAAGATATTTGTGAACCCATGGCAGGTACCAATTTCTTTCTCTTATTTTGTTGTATTGTAAAAATTTCGGAGTTAGTACATTTCTCTTATGGTTCCGTTGAGAACACAATTGTAATTTATCACTTTGAGCGTTATTTATTCTATGCATCTTAGAACTAGTTAGTGCAATCCAATTTTCACAAAATACTATACACGGTACACCCAACAAAATGTCAAAATTAATCACCAAAACCCCCAGCATATATCTTTTCCTCTTATATATCTGATCTGTAACTACATTAATTTATAGAAATTAATAAAGACTAATGATTTCTGTTTATATGAAATTCATAAGAAATGTACAGTGGGATAAAGAAAAAGTTTATGTTTACGATAATGGAGTATATGTGGTGGGTGTTTAATTAAGGGTTTAAAAGTTAAATGTGAAAGAAACCTTGTGAGTTTGCTCATTAATTAATAGAGACAAAAGATGAAAATTCTAAGAACTGTGTGTTGTCGAATAGAAAATGGAATGTAGTGTACTAGTAATAGTAGTAACGTGAAGAGAACAGCAGTTTTGTTGCAAACGCGTTTACTTAGCGGCCAAGCCGCGTCGATGTCGTCTCTTGCACGCTCTTTTGGCTTCGTTTCTGACAGCTGTCTCTCTGTCACACATGAATCCTCTTCTTAACCTACTAGACCGACCTGTAGCCTCACCTATTGCACATATGACAGTAAAATAAAAGCTTATATAAAAAAAAAATATTTAGTACGAGTTTCATTCATAGCCTATATCTAAAGTATATACCAATATCTAAAGTATATAAATATATTTAGTAGTTTCATCCAAATCCCAGATTCTAATTTTTGAAAACTCCTTTTGGAGTTCATAGCAATTATAGTTTTATAAACTTTTATAGTTAATCAGACATTTCCAAGTTGAAATTAAAATTAGGAATATGACATCGTTTTTCTTTTCTGATAAATGTAAGAAAAATCCAAAGACTGCCGACAGAATTTGTTTCCTCACAACTCTTCAAGGACAAAAAAAAAATATCTTTTTTTTCCTTGTCTTTTGCTAATTGCTACAAATCAATTTGATTTAATTGGGAAAAAGTTTTCTTTAACAAAGCCACGAAAGTCACTATTTGTTAGATTCTTAATACAGGTACACAAAGATTTGATTAATTGACTCGATGATGTATGATTCGCATAGTATTTGGTGAATGTAATAGTCATTAATGTATATGTCACATATATAGTATCAATTTCTTATTAAGAATTAGGCGTAAATTGCATTGGCTGTTATATGAAAAGAGACAAAAGTCTTACAACATTAGGCATCAAAATCTTTTGGAATTACCAATAAGCATTTCCCTAGGTTGGTCCACTAGTATCGTATGTTTTGGTTTATATATAAAATAATCTAAAGATTTATGTTCTTGTTTTTTGGATTTACCAATAAGCATTCCATATGATGGCCCATTAAGAATTTTTGTTAATATAATCGTACTTTTTCTTATGAATATTTATCGTATGCAACAAGCCATGCATTATCATGATCAAGAAGAAAATCTAAACAAGTAAACCCCACCAGAAATTGCTACCGACTTATTTCCCAAGTAAAAAAACTTATCTCAAACAGAAATAGAACAATCCGTTCTATACTTTATATATAAAAAAAAAAAATCAAAAAACAATCCGTTCTATTTTGATTTACATTTCAACGTTATGATTCTTCTGTAAGTTCTGTTTATTTCGCTAGCTACAACTATAGTCGTCACGCTAAATACACATACACTTGCCCTAACATTTACTTCAATTGTTCCTCATCGACGGTAATACTAATACCTACACCATGTGATCCATTTTCACCAACTTACTGTCCAAGTTTCAAATTAAACTCAAAAACATTTGTTCTCAAACATATAGATTTTAGAATGTTCAAATTCCTTGAAAGCATTTAATGTCGAAACTTAGAAGAATGAGAAAGGACCCCACACTGTGGTCTTTGCATGTAATCTCTGAAACCTCTTTAAAGTCTTCGGTTTGGGTTTAATTGGTCCCACTCTTTCACGCAGTCTCTGCCTTTGACCAAAAGCAACCTATCATTACATTTTTTAATTTCCATATATTAATAGGCCACAACAAAAGCTGTTCCTTCATTAATTTCTCATTGTCATTGACACATCAAAATCGTCACAATCCAACGGTTCATAATTTCTTCAGAAAGCTCCCAAATATTTCCTTTGCACATATGTAATTATTTTTCTTTTTCATTTGGGTTAAACTATTAACTAGATTTATCCCCTTTTTGAGTGGTGGAACCATACAAGTATTGTATAACCTAACTAAACACAACTGGTTGACAAAACAAAAAAAAAAAAAACTAAACACAACCATTTCTGATTTATGTGCTCCTCACATGGAATCTCCCAATTCATACGTATATACATATCCATGTATGTGTCTATATGTATACGTAAGATATAGTGAAAGAGAAACGACACATAAACAATGCATACGTCCCAATGTCTGTTTGAGAGCTATTAGCTTTTTATACTCTTTTTTGGGTATTTGCAAAAAGATTGAGACTCCACATAGAGATGCCTTAATATTTTATTCACATCTTTATAGATTCTCTATCCTTTGATCATTTATAATATATACTCAACCATTTATCCACGTATACCTGTATATACATATATTCTCATGTATCAATGCATCAATTTGAGTATATGCCAAAAAGAAAATTTAAAATAAATATCTTCCTTTCAAGACATAAATCCTCCACCGGATTGCCTCGAATCCATTACATATTTTATATACGTTGGATTTCAAATTCTAGTGTAAAAAATTCAGTACTGAAAATTATGCTACATTGTTCACGTATATTTTTATTATAAATACCATTATTCTTTAGCCCAAAAAAAAAAAATACCATTATTTATACTCCATTTGAGCATATGATTATTTAATCTCCCTCTCCTTCTCTGTAAAAATACTTGTCTTTCCTAAAGTAAAGAAGCAAAGAATCGTGTCCTCTTACACATTCACAGGCTTTTTGCATTTGTTTTGCAAGGATCATTTCTTTTCTTGGCTTCGAATTCAGCTCCCTCTTCTTCTTCTTTATTCACTTTCTTTCCCCTTTTTCTTTATTTAAATATTCATTTTTTAAAAATCTGATCAGATATGTGGTTTTTTCTTCTTTATGTGCAAGACGAACACATGGTTTAAAGCTTCGAATCTCTCCCTTTGCTTCATCATATATCTAAATCACCCCACTCAAGATTTCAAATTCCCTAAAACTTTGTTTTTATAAATTCTTTCTAATTTATTGCTACATATAATTGGATCCTAATAAACACACACTGTCTTACTCTGTTTTTGTTTCTTCTCTACTCTGTTTTTTTCTTCAAACATTGAACAAAAACTGATATCTTTTCTCTCAAAGCCTGTAACTTTATGAAAATGGCTTCATCATCTTCATCACTGTTGTCTCCATCTTCATATACAGAGTTAAAAGATGCTTGGCATCCATCAACAACAGCGAACACAACTGAATCAAGCTACTGGTTTAATTGGAGGGTAATGATCTGCTGTATATGGATGGCTATAGCGACTGTGATCACAGCTTTTCTTATATTCAAATACGAAGGCTTTCGCCGAAAACGTAGCAGCGACGGTGACGTCGACGGAGGAGAGAAAGAGTGGTCGGGAAATGTATATGAAGACGAGACTTGGAGGCCTTGTCTTCGTAATATTCACCCAGCTTGGCTTCTTGCTTTTCGAGTCGTTGCCTTCTTCGTTCTTCTTGTTATGTTGATTGTTATTGGCCTTGTCGATGGACCTACCATCTTCTTCTACTATACTCAGTAAGCTTTCTCTCTCTCTCTCTCTAGATTTCTTTTGGGTTTTAGAAAAAAATCGATACTTTCATGAATCGTTTTGATTTAAGTTTTTTTGGGTGCGTTTTTAAAAAAATCGAAACTTCTTGAATTTTTAACTGGGAAATTACAGATTTTACAGGTTTATGAGCATACAAGAATGTGAGATTCTTTATTAAGAGTTAGAAATTAGAATGTCACATTCTGTAATTAAGATTTTTGGTGGGTTTTAGAAAAAAATTGAACATTAATGAATCGTTCAGTGGGAAATTAAAGATTTTTCAGCTTCTTTAAGCACATAGGGGCAACAACTGTTCTTGAATCCGATCTTTAGACAATAGGTACAAAACTAATTTCTCTCCAACTGTTTCTAATGGGATTTACCTGGTCTCTGTTGTTTTGATTTCCAGGTGGACTTTTGCTCTGATCACTCTCTATTTCGGAGTAATGTTCTGTCTCAAAACCTGATTACTTTGCTAGTTAACTTGTTTGTGACATTGCTCGAGTTTCTTACATTTTTCTTGGTATCTATTAACAGCTAGGCTCACTTCTTTCGCTGCACGGATGTTACCAATACAACAAAAGAGCGGCTGGTGATAGAGTAGATAGCATTGAAGCCATAGCCATAGACTCAGAGAGAGCAAGATCCAAAGGAGCTGACCATACTCTTCAACAGAGCCAATACTCAAGTAACCCTGCTGGTGTCTGGGGATATGTTTTCCAAATAATCTTTCAGGTAATTAAGATCAAAATCCATATTCATGCGACATGATAATATCAAATTTTTATGAGTTCTTGATTGAATACCGCTTGAAACAGATGAATGCAGGTGCAGTTTTGCTCACTGACTGTGTTTTCTGGTTCATCATTGTTCCTTTCCTTGAGATCCATGATTATAGCCTCAATGTTGTAAGTAATTAGATAAGTCATATTAAATTTTTGATCCATTATATAAAAACATTTGATGATCAATGTATATGATCAATATTGCAGCTGGTGATCAATATGCACTCTCTTAACGCGATTTTCTTGCTTGGTGATGCTGCTTTGAATTCTCTGGTAATTCTCAGATTCTAAGAAATGAAATATATTTGCTATACTCTTTTCATAGATTCTTATTCAGTTTTTTAATTTTCATTATTCCAGAGCTTTCCATGCTTCAGAATTGCTTATTTCTTCTTCTGGACAATAGCTTATGTTATATTCCAATGGGCACTCCACTCCTTAGTCCATATATGGTAAATTTCATACAAATTCTACCAATATATTATATATTTTCTTACTGTAATTATTCTTAACTTTGACAGTAATCACTCCTTAATGTTAATTAATAGGTGGCCATACCCATTCCTGGACTTATCATCACACTATGCTCCGCTATGGTAATTTCAATGCTTTATTATATTTTTTCAATTTCTCCTTTTGTTTCCTTGGAAATTTAGGGCTGATGATGACATTGAAATGATGCGGCATTTGTTACAGGTATTTCTCAGTTGCAGTGATGCATTTGCCATGTTATGGAGCGTTTGCCTTGTTGGTGAAGCTAAAACATCGGCTACTTCAGAGATGGTTTCCTGAGTCATACCAGAGTCCTCGGTAGTAGATTGCAACGCAAGCAACTGCGTTTGATTGGAAGTTTTTTTAAGTAGAAAGAATGATTTTTGAAAGATACAGAAAAAACAAATTGTGGAGCAACCAAACAGCTCATGCTTATAAATATAATTAATTCTTTGCTCATATCATATAAGATAAGAGTGATCTTATTATATAGCTACATAGGTGCAAGTTGCTTTACTCTGTGAGCTTAATTGAAAATATGACATTTTAGACAAGTCGAAAAATGGTGAAAGAGTGGAATTGCATCCGAACAGATAGTTCTGTTTGTGAAGAAGTTAAAATGAATAAAAGGTCGAAATTGCATCCTAACAGATAGTTCTGTTTTGTGCAGTGGTTAAAAACTTTACTTATCTCTAAACATAAAACATTACATTTCAATTCAAATCCTCTGCAAATGCTGAGCCTACCTCTCCATCAAATGCTAAGAATTTTCTTTGAGATTTATGGGCTCTCGCAGCCCAAACGCCCAATGATCTGAGCTTTCCGAAGCAAAAATCCATGACATGAATTAAAAACACACACTAATATACTGAAGCTTATGCACTTGATCATTATTGTATAGCAAAAGTCACACGGATGTTCTGTTTTCAATGAATCTCAAGAGAAGGTATATCTATATAATTAATCGGGAGGTACATTTTGAGAAGTGGACAAAATTTTCTAAATATTTACGATCAGATGCCATCGGTTATAGTTGTAACAAAAAGTCTCGAAAAGGGTATATTGGTTATTTGATGTGCCCATAAACCGGATAAACACGCGGGTCTTATTTGACCCGCGAGATTGTTCTCGGATCCCTCTAATGTTTTTAATCATTGTCGTTCGTTTAGATTGATCCTGGCCGTTGATTTGATAAAACCTAAAAAAAATTTTCCTCTCATCTCTCCAGAATCTCTCTGGGTTTCATGCGGCTCTAAAGGAAACCATACTTCTTATCTCTCTGTGTTTGATTCTTTTTCTTTGGTTAGTATTCATAATATTTGTACACCATTGATTTTTGGGTTTTCTGGTTTGCAGTTCTTTGCGATTCTTTTTTCTTTGGTTAGTATTCATAATATTTTTTTATGCGTGATTCTCTTCCCATCGGGTAGTTTTAGTCAAGTTTCTGATGAGTTTAGGAGTAGATTGCACGCGGATCCCTTTTTTTACCCTAATTTTAAATACTCTATCTCTCGCCTCTCTCTTTGTCGCCTACCTCAACTTTTTTTCTCCATAGAATGAACCAGTTTTCAGATGAGATTTTTGCTTTGTTTCTGAATGGATCCATTTTTGTGTACGATAAATAGTGTATTCTCATCTTCTTTGGTTTTGTTTAGCTCTGTTTTTTATTTGTGTCTACAAATTTAATAGATCTGCTGTGATGAAAACATCTTGTGCCTGAGATGATTATTCATCGCTGACGGTATTTCACAACCCTCTAAGAAGTTCTGAGCTTTTCCAGATCTTTTCTTCTTTCTCAATTTTTATTTTCTTTTCGGGTTTTGAAACATCTAAACTTTTTTTTTCTAAATTTCGTTGGGTTTTGAAATCCTAAAAATTAAGGGTTTTTGAGTCGATAGAAATTCACAGGTCTGTCAATCCCCTGAAACATTTGGTGATGTAATTGTGTTCTCGACAGGTTCTGATCGACTCATCAAAAATTCCTTATTTTTCCTTCAATCTCTTTTTCAATTTCGATTTATTTGTTTTATCTGAAAAAGACTTCGTTTTCTAGATCTGAGTATATGATGAACCTCATATAACAAATGGGTAATTTGCTTTGCGACTGAAATCATATTGATGTTTATTCACCTTGGAGAACTGATACTCAAATTCAAAGTCTATTACTTTATAATGATTGAACAAATTCGGATTTCTTTTTGTAGATTTTAAGAATTTGGTTTTCAGATTTATGTCTTCTGTTATGAGAAATCTTGAACCGCTCTCCGAAGATTTGTCGAGCAGCTTTGATTTCATGTTTATATAATATGATTTAGGTTTGATTTAATTCGATTATGATGCAAGATTTCAGCAGCTCAACCACTTGAAATTGCTATTATCGGGGGATTCTTCTTCATCGTGGTATGATGATTACTCCGATACAAAAGTTATATGGCCCGTTTGTAATGGGTTTCTTAAAGATTAAGTCTCACATTGCGTTGCCGGTAATGACACGTTTGAAGCAGAAAACAAGAACAAATGGGGCAAGGTTAGTCAAATTTCATCAAAGTAGAGTATATGCTAAGAATCATCACAAATTTGTATATCACCATCACAACGTTTAAAATACCATTTATTTCAATTTCTGCCATTGACATATGAATCTCTTTTGTAAAACTAACTCTGTCGTTAATCTTGATCAACAGGACCTATGATTTACCCAAGTTGAAATATGGTGCTGATCAAATCATCTCTTGATAAGACAGAAACAAAGTTTCATAGCCGTTCACACTGCCAAATATATATAGATGACAAGATGGAAGATCAGTGCAGATGAAACTATTTTTCGGGTTCTAATTCGACCACCCAATTCACATACTAATGGCTAAGCAAAGGGTGGGTGATAATCTGCCAATTTCGATAGCCCCGTAGCATAATTTAGATACAAACTCGGATTCAGATTTTCTTTTGGTCTACAAAGGGGAAAAATGGTTGTTTGCCCTGAGTTTCTTTTCTTCACTCTGTTCTGATCATTGTTTTAGACAATAAGTATCTTTGAGCCACTCTATTTTGAATCTTTGTATCTCATTGAAAGTCACCCAAATAGTAACAGTTTACCAAAAGAAAAAAATTTTAGTCTTAATGCAGCTTTGTTTGCAGATTCAATTTTTACTATGTTAAACTTTATAATTCATTAATGCAGCTTCGCTTGGGTTCCTTAAGAAAGAGAGCGTGGATTTATGATCAAAACTTATTGTATTATTTAGATTATTGACTAGAATTAAAATACTAAATGGATAAAAGTTGCCGAAAAGAAAAAAAAAATGGATAAAAGTTAAGTGATAATGGAATTAGTTCCAAAATATATGATAAATAAGATGTTTTTAAACTTGTACGTAAGATATCTGTTTTTTAAAGATAAAATTAGTTTTCGAAAATATAGGGTAATATATTAATCTTTTTAAAAATTTAATATGAAAATCTATATAGTTTGAATATCTTAATCTCTTTAATAGTATAATAATTACTTGCGAAAGTTTAGGGAAAGTTAATAGTAACTAACGATAACAAGGCCAAAGACTCCTCACAAATAATCCTTACAAAAAAATAAGAAAATTTAAAGATAAAAAAAAGGAAAACGGTTTTGATTTATAAACATCACAAGGAAATAACAAAATTAACATTAACTACACCTAATTAATCGATTAATTCGAAAAAAAGAAAAGAAAAAAAAATATTCAATAAACTTTTGGATTATAAGGAAACAAAAATTAAAAAATATATTATTACTAATTAGTACTTACAATACAATTCGAATTTGAGAAGACTATTAAATCTAATATTAAACCTAATCTTCATATAAGGAAAATCTAATTACAAATTTATTTATTTTTCCCTAAAATTATTATATCGTTAACTATTAATCGTAATATCAAATTTTTCTCTCCTATATTTTAGTAACTAACATAATTATTTGAATAATTAAATATAACAATATCTACTTAGAATATGCTCATTCAATTCTTTCGAGGATTGCCCTGCAAGCTAAAAAAAGATTTCATTAGAAAATTTTAATTTATTAACCCTAACTAAATCCACACCCTCTCTTCATTATATAAGACCATCCATTTCGTTGAACAAAACATCTATTTTTTCAAATTTTATTGATTGTTTTGTTTTGTTTATAATTTTTGCTTCTTTACCGTGGTTATTAATACTATTTTTCGAGTCATTACTTATGAATCTTCTTATGTATTGAATCAGATTGCACGAGAATACATCCGCTTGACAATTACCAAAGGAAGAAGATGAGGAAGCGGAGCAGGAGGAGGTGTTGTGGTTGTTGTAGGCATGACGGAGATTTGGTTTCTCCGGTAAGTAATTGAGCAATTGTGTTTTGTCAAATTGAAATCTATTTTGTTAAAATATTTTAATTGATCTTCAAAAATCTTTCGCATAAGGGTGTACAAACGGGATTTTACGGGAATGGGAACAAAAATTTGGAAATCGAAAAAGAGATTTAATTTATGTCCCGGTTAAAATCCAAGATGAGAACAAATAGGTTCATTTATGTCCAAGTAAAAATCCGAAACGGGAACAGGATGGCACAGGACCGAGAATTTAAAACGAGATTTTACGGGAACGGAAACGGGACGGAAATTGGAAATCGAAAAAAATGTTACATTTATGTCTTAGTTAAAATCCGGGATGAGAGCGGGATGAGACGGGATCATAGATTTAGGACGGGATTTTACGGGAACGGAAACAGGACGAAAATTTGGAAATCGAAAAAGAGGTTCCATTTATGTCCCAATTAAAATTCGGGACGGAAACGGGATGGGACGAGATGGGGAATTTACGACGGGATTTTACGAGAACGGAAATGGGACAGAAATTTGGAAATAAAAAAAGATGTTTCATTTATGTCTCAGTTAAAAATCTAGGACGAGATCTTAAATTTAGGACGGGATTTTACAGGAACATAAATGGGATAGAAATTTGAAAATCGAAAAGAGGTTCCATTTATCTCTCAGTTATAATCCGGGATGGGATAGGACAGGACAGGAAATTTAGGACGGGATTTTACGGGAACAGAGACAAGACGAAAATTTAGAAATCGAAAAAAAAAATTCATTTATGTCCCGGTTAAAATCTCGGATGGGAAGGGGATGGAATGGGACAAAATCGAGAATTTAGGACATGATTTTACGTAAACAAGACAGAATTTTGGAAATAAAAAACGTTCTATTTATGTCCCAGTTAAAATCCAGGACTGGAACAGGATGGGAAGGAACCGAGAATTTAGGACGAGATTAGACCGGAACGGAAACAGGACATAAATTTGGAAATCGAAAATTTAGATTCTGTTTATATTCCAGTAAAAATTTGTGACGGGGACAAGATGGGATGGGACGGGACGGGACGGGATCGGAAATTTAGAAAGGATTTGACGGGAACGGAAGCGGGACAGCCGGACAGAAATTTAGGACGAACACAGAATGGGACCGGACGAAACCGAAAATTTAAGACATAATTTTACCAAATGGGAACGAGACGGAAATTTGGAAATCCAAACAGAGGTTCCATTTATATCCCTATGAAAATCTAGGACGCGAACGGGATGGGACCGAAAATTTATGACGAGATTTACTGGAATGGGTCAGAAATTTAGAAATCGAAAAAGAGGTTCCATTTATGCCCAGTTAAAATCCGAGACGGAAACGGGATGGGACGAGACCAAGAATTTAGGACGGGATTTTACGGGAACGTGAAGGAAATTTAGAAATTGAAAAAGAGATTTTATTTATGTCCGAGTTAAAATTCGGGACGGAAACGGGATAGAATCCGAATTTTCTAATAATACAAATTAACCGATAAAAAAAATAAGAAATTCTTTTTCCAACATAATATTTATAGATTAATAATTTTGAACACTATCTAATTTGTATGCATTATAATCAAGAACCTACACTAACAATTAATATATTGATAAATTTTGCACCACATAACAAGGTTATATAATAATTTTATACTATTTAACAACAACAAATATATAGTGAAACAAACTGTACAAGAACCTAATACTCTTTGCACACACAAAAAAGAAACTTAATACTCTCATAATGATTTGATCCTTAAAATAAAATTTGTCATACAAAACTAAAAAAAAATAATACCCGGGCGCAGCACGGGTTATCAATCTTTCTTTGGTATATGATACTCTCTTTGTGCTTTTATATGGTTTGTGAGAGGAGGATCCTCTTGCCTGATCTTCTTCTTCTTCTTCTGTCATGCTTTTATAAGGTTTGTATATATGTTCTTCATTGAGGAGTCTGATTGGAATTATTTTGCATTTGATCAAATCTTTCCTTTGTTTGGTTTCTTAATAGAAACGAGTTTGTTATGCTTTATATGAATTGAAAATCGGAAGATGGTTGTTTCTTGATAGAAACAAGTTTGTTGTGTTTTTTATGAATTAAAACCAAATTCATGGACATAAGCCACATATTGCACATCAATCACTCCACAAAATAAAAGAGGCTCACCTTAATACCAATATGTGGCTTATGTCCATGAATTTGGTTTTAATTCATAAAATTAAATATGAAATTATTGTATATATGAAATGGGATTATGTATATAGATAAAATCGATTTAAAAAAAATACAAATAAGTTAACAATCTAAACACAAATTATAATTTAAATAACACAAATCAACACAAATTAAAACTAAAAAAAACATTGCATTCAGACACCAATGCGGGTTTTTAATCTAAACTCAAAAAACAAGATCATTCCACTTAATGACTTACGTTTTTTATGTTTTCTAAAAAATGTCTACTTGCTTATTTTTAATAATATTTTCAACCCTACTCTCGAAAATATTTGTGTGTTTTAGCATTTTCTAAACATATAATTTCAAGTTTTTGGTTTTCGGTATTCTGCTATTTTATTTTATAAATTTATAAATCATAATAATTGTGAAACCCTTTGTTACTACACAAACTAAAATACACAACTTAAAAAAAAAAACCAAACCGATTACGAATTCGGTCACACCAACAAACACTATACAAAAATAAAACACAAGACACTTCAGCGTATCAAAAAAAAAAAAAATACAAACTAAAACAGAAAATATCAACAAACTAAAACTAACTTGCCAACACACTATATATCAACCATACAAAAAAAATTCACCCCGTGCTGTAGCACGGGCCATACACTAGTTAAATTATTAAGGAGCAAGACGAGTCAAAAAAAATGATTTTTGGAACTGATCTTACAAAATGTCTCTCAGTAGCAGAGAATTGTAATACACATTCAGATATTACGGGGATAGACTTTGGTTAAAACGTCTTTGTATAAAGTTACGCAAAAAAAAATAGCAGTAATTTAATCTGGGCTTGAAAGTGGCCCAAGCCCAAAACATTAGACATGTAGGTAGATGGAAATATCAAAAGCGTCGTGCTCCACCTTAAGTCAACTCTGTTCGTTCTTCTTCCCAACTCTGCGCCGCTTTGAACTCTGCACAATCTCGTAAGATTCTTCGATCTTTTCTTAGTCCTGATGACGAAATGGGACTCGGGAACGATCTTTTAATTTCCAGCATGGAGTTTATTAGTGTTTATGGAACAGATTCAATTATATGACAAAGAATGTCCACAAGAGTTTCTGTATTTAGTTAGTGTGTTTGGAAAACCAGAATTTTTTGTTTAATTTTGAAGTCTTTTGTTGCAATTTTGCGAGCATGAGTGAGCTTCACTTAGAATTTTTTTTGCAGTTATGTGTTGTTTGTTTTTGGGAACTGTGGATGAAAATAATTGCCTTGTAAATCTCATTTTTGTTCAAAGCCATTGAGCTTGTATCCATTTTTACTATGTAAGCTGATATTGTTTATTTGAACAGAAAGCATATGGAGAAAGACATGGCTATGATGGGGGACAAACTGATACTGAGAGGATTGAAATTTTACGGGTTCCATGGAGCAATTCCTGAAGAGAAGACGCTTGGCCAGATGTTTATGCTTGACCTAGATGCATGGATGTGTCTCAAAAAGGCTGGTTTATCAGACAACTTAGCAGATTCAATCAGCTATGTTGACATATACAAGTTAGTTTCTTACAGATATGAGAGACTATTTGCTAAAGATCGTTAACTAAACACTCTCCTTTACGCTTCACCAATCAATCGAAAATGACTAGTTTTGCTTTATATAACCTGAAAGTTACCAAGGATTCAATATCACCACCTTCCAACACTATCTGTCGCACTGAATGATGTTATCAATGTTGATATTACTGTATAGCATGGATATGATCCTTGGAAATGGAAGATTTGGGAAGGTTGTGATAGGTTATGTAGTAAGTCAACTTTGCATATGCTGTATAAGCTATGCTTAAAACTGTATCATAATTTGTTGTGGAATGGAAAAATATATCAGTTTGGCAAAGGAAGTTGTACAAGGGTCGTCAAGAAACCTTCTGGAGGCAGTCGCAGCACTTATAGCTTCAAAAACTCTGGAAACATTCCCTCAGGTAACAGCTGTTCGGGTGAAGCTATGGAAGCCAAATGTTCCGCTTATTCAAAGCGCTATCGATTGTTTAGGGGTCGAGATTTTCAGAAATCGTGCAACTGATTAACACCAAGAGTATCATTTGTATCTCAATTCCGTTGTATCCATGGAATTTTTTTTTTTTTTAATATCCAAAAGGCAAAAGCTTGTAACATGTCCAAGACTTTGAAGAATTTATGTTACAAAGCTAAATAAGAGAGAGATTGAGTAATGATATGGTACTTAAGATTCTTTCACCCATTCAGAATCTAGTTTTGAAGAAAATGGTATATGTTACATACACGATCTCACTTATTTGCAACATTTGAAGCCCCTCTCTTTAGTATTTGTTGTGCAGGACTTGTGTCGATCATTCCAAATTATTATATGTACGGGGTCATTCTTGAACCAAAAGAAAACATAAGGACCTCTGTTGCAAAATGTCGAAACATTGTTCAGATGCTAGAAACTTCAGAATCTTGTTCAGATTTTTTTGAAGAGATAGAGAAAGAACACGAGATAAAACAAGACATTCCAAGTTTCAGAAATTACAAAAAATACATACATACTTGCGGTCGGCTTTTGCTTTGATCAAAGACATAAACTGTTCCCTCCTTTTTACCTTTCTCTTTGTAAGGTTCATCACTGCAATTACCAAAAGGTAAAAATTATTACCCACAAATTTATTGTCTCTCCTCACTTCCATCGTGTGCTTGTTATGTCGATTATGCAATTGGCAAGGTTAGACCTTGAGTTATCTCATCTGTAGTTGCGCACCATGTGTTTGTATAAATGCCTAACAGAGCTGCTTGCTTCTGAGTTTCCTACTCTCTTTTGAGATATTCCGTATTAAAATTTTATCCTTTCTTTGATTTTTTCTAGGATCAAGAACATGAGTTTCTGAGAGATTTGGTGGGGATTATGATGGCGCTTACTCAACTGGTTCCTTCTTCTCCAGACAAGATTTTCTTTTTCTCCACCTTCCTCATCCCTTCAATTCCTCTGGAGATTCGTAAAAGTAGCCTAAGTACTAAAACCACTTCCAAGAAACTCGGAAGTTTGTCTTTGAACGTCTCCTGTTCAGCTCACAAGATTGTTCGGAGTCCATCTTTAGACAGACATGTAGTGAAGCACAACAGAGTTCGGTTTGTTCAGAAGTTGAAAACTTTACTTCTCTCTAAGCCAAAGCATTACATTCCAATTCAAATCCTCTACAAATGCCGTTCGTACCTCGGCATCGAAAATCCACGGACAATTCTCCCCATGATCCGCCGGTATCCCACAATCTTTGAACTTTTTACAACACCTACGCCACATTTGCCTATGAATGCCACTAAGCCCTTATCTCAACTCTGTGTTCGTATGACACCGGCTGCATCATCCCTTGCAATGCAAGAATTGAATCTCAAGTCTGAAATTTCTGATAAATTGGCTACTAAGCTCCAGAAGCTGCTAATGTTGTCATCTCACCGCAGGTTACTTTTGTCTAAACTGGTTCACATTGGTCCGGATTTTGGCTTCCCTCCTAATTTCAGGTCGCGGCTCTGCAATGACTACCCCGACAAGTTCAAGACTGTTGAGACTTCCTATGGAAGGGCAATTGAGCTTGTCTCGTGGGATCCCGAATTGGCTAACCAAATGCCATCTCCAGAAGTTGATAGGGGTTTGATTGTTGATCGTCCTTTGAAATTCAAGCGTTTGAATCTTCGGAAAGGTTTAAATTTGAAGAGGCGGCACCAAGATTTCTTGATAAAATTCAGAGAATCACCTGATGTGTGTCCTTACAAAATGTCATCTGAATGTCTGGCAAGCGAGTCAATTGAGGCGGAGAAGCGAGTGTGCGCAGTTGTAAGAGAGGTGTTGGGTTTAACGGTCGAGAAAAGGACTTTGATTGATCATTTGACACATTTCAGGAAGGAGTTTGCTTTACCAAATAAATTAAGAGCATTGATAGTGAGACATCCAGAGTTATTCTATGTGAGTATTAAAGGCACGAGAGACTCTGTGTTTCTAGTTGAAGCGTACAATGACAATGGTGATCTTCTTGAGAAAGATGAGACATTGGTGATTCGAGAGCGTCTGATAGAGCTTATTCAAGAAGGAAAAAGAATTAGACGTGAACGGAGAAGAAAAGGCTCCATACTTGGTGATAAAAGCATGGAAGAGTATAAAGACAACAGAGACGAAGCCATTGATGATTATAATAGTGATCTGGATGATGAATATGAAGATGGGTTCGAGAATTTGTTTGATTTAGAAGATTCGGGTGAAGAATATCATTTCGACGAAGAAGATGATGACGAGGCACATGTTAATGGTGAAAGTGTAGAGTATTGGAGTAGAAAGCTTTCTTCTTCTAGTAGTAACAGTGATGAAGCAAAGAGTAGTGTGGAATCATGGTGATGGAAAAATGTTAAAAAGAGTAGAAAATCCCATCAACGTTTAGATATTGTATACTCATGAAGATTGTACGCAATTACACAAGAACATAATGTTTCTGTCGTTATCTTATTCCCATAGGCTTTAGACAAGATCTAGAAGTGAATTAAGCGTACAAATCTGTCTGTGTTCCCTTTCTTATTTTCTCAACTGTTGTTCGACTCTCTCAATGGCTGGACCAACCCCACTTCGTTTCTCCTACTCTTATATGGTAACAACTGATGAGAAATATAATGCAAGTGGCAAAGTAATTACCAACGATTAGAATCTCGATCCGAATAAACAGAACAAAACTAGGGAGATCATACTTGAAAATTGAGCTGTGTATAATAATAAAATAAAATATTTCGGTATCTTACAGTATGGTAATGTTGAATGGGCTTACGAAGAATGAAAGGGAGAGGCCTTTTAACGAAATAGGCCCATTTAAGTTGTTAACACTTAAACAGTGTCGGAAATCCCACATCGCTTAGATGGAGAAACAAAGCTGTGTTTTATATATCGCTAGAGTCGACTACGTGATTGTCCCTTCGGGGACATCCGATAAAATTGGAACGATACAGAGAAGATTAGCATGGCCCCTGCGCAAGGATGACACGCACAAATCGAGAAATGGTCCAAATTTTTTTTTGGAAAATTTTCCGGATCGATTTCTTCTTCCTCTGTTTTTCTGGGTTTGAATTCGTTTTTTTTTTTCTGAATCGGAATTGAAGTTATGGATACAAGTCTGCGCGTGAAAGAAAAACTAATGAACATGGATAAGCTAAAAGACAATTTGATTGGTTCGTTGTTGCAGTTGTGATGGTCGGGGAGATTCTGTGTCTATGTTTCGAGGCGGCGACACCAATTCCTTCCGTTAACCAGATTACGGGTACGGAAAATATATTTAGCGAGATTCCGGTTTGGTTATCGGTTTGAGTAAACCAACGGATCTTATCTTTGCCATTACCGTCTAGTAATGCTGTGTAAGAATCTGAAGGAAGAGTGTTTTTTGTTAGGTAAATATGTTGTCGAGAGAAATATGCCTATCATCTTTGTTTAATTCACGTATGGAATATCGTTTCTATGAAGAAGATGAGGACAAGGCATGGATTAATGGTGAAAGTGTAGAGTATTGGAGTAGAAAGCTTTTCTTCTTCTTCTTCTTCTGGTAGTACCAATGAGATGCAAATACTGTTGTGTGGATCATGGTGATGGAAAATATGTAAAGTGTAGAACAACCCATCGATATTTTGATATTGTATACCCAGGAAATTGTTTGCAATTACATAATAAGACACTGTTTCTGTTCGTTATCTTATTCTCATTGGCTTTAGAGAAGCGAATGTAGCATACAAAACTGTGAGCGTTCCTTTTCTTATTTTCTCAACTGTTGTTCTAGTCTTTCAATGGCTGCGCCAACGCCACTCGTGACCTCGCCTTGGTGGCTTGTGTCGATATTGCCTTCGTTTGCTTTCTTCATGAGCTTCAGTTGTAACCACCCTGTAGAATCAATGGGGTTTTCACTTAGTTCTAGCCAACTTCAATACTCCCTGATGCTTCTCTATCATTCCCTAATATGGTAATGACTTGTAAAACATATTTATGCAAGATGCAAAGTAATTACCAAGAGGGAAGCAGACTGTGGCTCCAAGAACTGAACCAAGAAACACATTCCGCGCACGCCAAGCAAGGGACCCCGGCACTGCCACATTTTGATTAAAGATAATGATATGTTAGGACACAGGAAAGTAAACATCCTGAATCTAATAAGCCATAAATCCAAAAGAGGATGCACAGAGAGTGGGATGTATCAGTACTGATTAGGCCAAAGACTGCAGCAGTTGCTGAACCAGCTCCCACGACATTGAAAACATCATGGACGCCTCGCGTCTCAGCAAAAAAGTTTTGTAGACTGAAGAATGAGGCAGTGAACATTCCAAGACGCATCCCTCCAATGAGAGAGCCACGAGTTACTCGGATGAATCTTTTCTCCATAGCATCTCGCATCAACCTGTGTTGTTCACGCTTATCCTGTGTACTACCCATCTTCAACATGACTTCTGCATCTTTGCTCTGTTTCAAACCAGGGACACTGATTTTTAGCATAGGAGATAAGATTCAGCTAAAAGTCTTAAACTTTTGACATCTTATGAGTTCAATTTAGTATCAGAAGTCACCAAGTTACTAACATATACAAAGATAGTGGAATCGAAACACACATCTCAGGAGAAGTAACGAACTTTAATCTGAAATTGAATGTAGACATACCACAGAAGCAGAAGCTTCTTTGCTGCCTCCATATAGCAATCCTGCAAATACCCCAACAACAGTTGCTGTTCCCCAGTTGGGATTCCCAGCTAATCTTGAAGAATTCTGTTTCATATAACAACAAGCAATCAAACCACAAGTAAACTATGAACCATAAAGAACACATATTTTGAAACCTTTGCCTCTAAGAATGATCTTCTCACAGTGAAATCGAAAATAAAAGCAATCTTAGCTAAGTGATCTCGATTCGAATGATCATATTCTATGCATTTGAACAATAAACACCTAACCGACTTGTAGCTTAAGGAATTGTAGAGAGAGAGAGAGAGAGAGAGAGAGAGAGAGAGAAATCTCACGCCTGGGATGGGTTCTTCGGGTTTTTCTACAGCTTCCATAGATCAAACAGTATCGAGTCTTCACAGTAAACGAAAACGATTAATTTCCAAACTCCCTCTCCGCCGCAATCTCTTTCTCCTTCAGTCCTTCCAAAGGTGGAAGACGACCAGAGTGGTTTCATTAATCTTCGGCGATTAAATCTTAACCGGTCGAAAATTTCCTTAACCGGTCGATTAGATCAATTTGGTTTTCTTTTTTGCTACAGAACGACGTCGTATTATCGGCTTCACTTGTGCCTTTTTTTTTATTTTTTTTGTCAACTACTTCACTTGCGCCTTATTGTTCTGCTTTGTTTTAGCCGCCGGGGAAAAAGATCGGTGACATTAGCTGAGAGAGTCGCCATGGACGCCGCACATTGCTATCTCGAAGGAAACGCCGACGCCGTAGAATTCTGTCCTCACGAGCCTTACGCTAACTTGCTTGCAGCTTCTACTTACACACTCCAAGAAGGAGATTGTCCCTCTCGATCTGGGTCTGTGTATCTATTTGATATCGGAGACGTGGAAGATGTTGGCTTGAATCTTCTTCAAAAAATTGACACTGCTGGAGTTTTCGATATCCGGTGGAGTCGCAGCGGCGATGGAGGCGGAAACGTGGCGCTTGCTCAGGCTGATGCTGATGGATGCTTGAGAGTTTACAAGATAGATGAGACTGAAGATAAAGGTACTGACTTTTTGTTCTTGAAGTTATTAAGTGAGACAAAATTGGGACTTTAAGGCAATGCGATTTGGAATTCAGTGATTGATGTTCTTAAGATGCATCTAAGTTTTGTTTTGTTAGCTTGTTGGTAATCTGAGTTAATGTTATCCTTGAAACAGCTCACTCTCTTAAAGAAGTCTCTGGTGAAAAGATCAGCTCATCAATGTGTCTTTGTCTTGATTGGGATCCATCATCAACATCAATTGTAGTGGGTCTATCAGATGGCTCTGCTTCCGTTGTTTCATTCACTGATTCTAATCTAGAAACAGTCCAAGAATGGAAAGGGCACGATTTTGAGCTTTGGACTGCCTCATTCGATCTTAACAATCCTTATTTGGTATATACTGGATCAGATGATTGCAAGTTCAGTTGTTGGGATATCAGAGATAGTCCGGCTGACAATCGGGTTTTTCAAAATTCCAAAGTTCATACAATGGGTGTTTGCTGCATTTCCCCAAATCCAAGTGACCGTTACTCTATATTCACCGGAAGTTATGATGAAACACTAAGAGTGTGGGACACAAGGTCTGTTTCGAGACCTGTGAACGAAACATCGCTGGCTCTAGGCGGAGGAGTGTGGAGAATCAAGCACCATCCGTCTCTGAGCGGTGTTGTATTGGCGGCTTGTATGCATAATGGTTTTGCTGTAGCGAAGGTTAGTGATGGGAAGGGTGAAGTAATGGAGAGTTATAATAAGCATGAATCTCTTGCATATGGAGCGGATTGGTACAGAGGGAAAGATCAGAAGCGAAGCCTTGTGGCAACTTGTTCGTTCTATGATCAGCTTCTTCGATTATGGATGCCAGAAACTGATTTGTCCATGTGATGTTCCTAAACTTAGGAACACAGTTTTTGAGGTATATTCATCTGTGCTCCGTCTTGAATTAGAAAAATTTCATTGAGCTGTGATGTCGAAGGGCCAAGTTCCTGGATTTCGTTTACCTTGTTGCCTAGAATATTGGGTTGATGTTGTTTTAATAACCATTCGATAGGTTGAAACAACTTGAACCCTATACTTAATAAAAGTGAATTTAATAACATAAGTTGAGTTGGTAACAATAATACTTATGTCTTTCTCGGAGATTATCAACCATCTTAGTATGTAAGTCCGGATTAAAACTCAAATTCAGCAACAGGGAGTCAGAAACTGGGAATGGAAATCTCATAGCTCATAGCCATCGGTGTTGATGTTCTCCGGGAAAGCCTAAAACATCCGAAAAAGAGATTAAGATCCAAAGGAATAATCGAAGAGAAGTTTTAGCAGAGGAGGCGAGAGAAAGGAGTCAAAGTACCTTGAATGAAGGCAAGAAACGGGCTTTGGTGGCTTCATCTTCCCATTCAAGAGTTTCAATCCATTTTTTATGCGCCTTTATGACAAGATCACTTCTTAGGATACTCGTGGAATTGAGTGGAAGTTTTCTCAGCCTTGCGCACCCATTGACCAAGATTTTCTGCAAACAGGGAAATGGTAGAGGACTCTGGTGGATGCTCCAAAGCATCCCAACATTTTCTAAGCTCAACTCTTTTAGTTCTTGGAATGGAATGAGACTTTGCTGCTCAGCTTTTTCTTTGTTTATGACTTCTTGTAGTTGACTCGCTGACATTACTCGTAGATACGTAAGGTTTGGAGCAAAGACCAGCCATGTCAAATCCCGCAATCCTTTGCAGAATTCTAAAGACACTCGCGAGAGGTTCGGGAAGAATGGGGTAGTGGTCGGGATGTGCAGAGGCAAAACCGTTTCTTTCCTCTTAACCTTGATCTCAGAGATGTCAGAGTGTGCAAGATGAAGCTCTCTAAGACTGTCCATAGTAGCAACAAATGAGATTATAGGTGACTGTGGATCAAGGTTCTCAATGCGCAGAGCTCGTGTACAGCTTGCCAATCTTTGGCTCGTAAGAAATTGTTTCAGAATAGAGGCAATACCAAGAGTTATGGTTAACGTTTGCAAATTTTCCAAAAGCTGCAACTCATTCAAAACACAGGGATCTTCTGGGAAACCAGTAACAAATAATCTCAACACTTTTAAACTTGTTAAACTTGATATGCCATAGATACTCTCTACCATCCTTGTGTACTCCACATTCAGGTATATAAGTTTCCTCAAGTCTAGTAGACCAGCAGGCCAAAGCCTTATCTTTGTCCGTGATAAGCTCAGATACTGCAATGAAACACATTCTGATATCTCTTCTGGCAAATAAGTCAAATTCACGTTCCTTGATAGATCCAAAACAACTAACATTGGCATCAACCGAAAGAAGCTGCTTGAGATATGCGCCAAATAGTTCTTTTGGAGGAGCAAAGTTATAAGTTGTGGAGATTCAGGAGCATGTATAGTTTCAACATAGTTAAACATCAATGAAACCCTTCTCGCAACTTTCCACTTCTCGATCTCAGGTATAGTGCTCAACTGTAAACTTGCTTGCACGATAAAGTTTTCTTTTTGCTTTCCGAAATCAGATGCTATCCACAAAGCCATTTCGCGGACTACATCATGCATCTTCACAGTTTCTTGGTTCTCCTCCATCAATAAACATGAACGTACTAAATTGCCGACAATCTCATAACCCTGGTTCTCAGCTCTACTTTTGTTTCCATCAATGAATCCCTCACCTATCCAGTAATCTATCAAATCATCTTTCTCAATGTTATGATCTTCTGGAAACAGAGCACAGTACTGGAAACATAGTTTGAGTTGCTCACTCTTTAAATTATCGTAGCTATACTTTAGTATAGGTAGGATCTCATCTTCCATACCTGAAAATTCTGCTGCAGATGAAGTCAAAATATCGATTGCTAAACGCCATTCTTGTACCGTCCTTTTATATGCCATTGTTTCACCAATGACATTGAGGGCCAGTGGTAAGCCGCGACATTTCTTAGCAACTGTTCTCGCGAGTGTGGGAATTTCAGAGTGGCTCCCTAATGTGATGTTTCCTACTTTCTTAGCAAACAAATCCCACGCGTCATCCGGGGCTAAACACCGGACTTCCATATCGCTGTCAACTCCCATCCGCCCGCAGATTTCTTTCAACCGAGTGGTGAATACTATTTTGCACCCGTTTTCTCTACTCGGAAACGGAACTCCAACCTCCTTTAAATCCACTTTACTCCATATGTCATCCAATAACAACACAAACCTTTTGTGCTTTAACACATTGTAAATGTTAGATGCTTTAATTTCTTCTGTTTTATTTTTCCACTTCTCGTTATCAGACCGCAACTTCTCCCATATCTCATCTTGGATCCTCTGGGTCTGTAACTCTTTCGAGACCACAACCCAAATGACAATATCGAACTCACCCCCAACTCTAGAGAATCTATTGTTGATATGACTGAGAAGTGTAGTTTTACCCACTCCTCCCATACCATAAAGACCAAGAATCCCAATCTCATCTTCCATTAGACGGTTCCACGCACTCTCAAGCATTGATTCCATGGCAACCATAGGTGTAATAGGCCTATCTTCCACTTTAGCTGCATCAACTCTCCCAGCCACCTCTGCGAAATCTCCCTGAGATGTAAGAACCTCAATTTCCTCTATCATCTTCATTACTCTCTTCCCATAACGGTAACTTGATACAAGATTCTTGGAACAATACTCACAAAGACACAACCTTTGGACTTGAACAGATCTCATCTTGACCAGTTCGTCAACTCGAGGTACTATCTCTTCAACCTTTGAAACCCATCCTTGCACAACAGAAAGTCGTTGTAAACCTCTTCTTTCTTCGGACACAATCTTTCTCAACAAGTCTTCTCTTTTTCGCTCAATCTCCTCAAGAGCTCTCTGCAGAGCTGTCAGATTCTCCTCCAAACCATGAATGTAATCTACATACCTGCTTAAGCAACTACAAAAATTCTTCATCACCTGATCACATGATATGGATACTGAGACACAACCTCCCATCGTGCGTTTACACAACACTTGTGTTTTACAAAAAGAAAAGAAAAGCAAACTTGTTGCAGAGAACTAGAAGCAGAGAAAGGATAAGAGCTGCTGAGTTATGAAAATTGACATCTTGCTCTTTTTTTTTTTCTTTTTTTTGACATCATTGGCTTCTTGCGGTAAACTCTGAAGTCGTCGCTATATTTCTCATTATTGACTAATAATATTTCTAATATTTTAACAATATTCGAAAGAGAGATTTCTAGGAAAAGACTAAAGAGTTTACCGCAAGAGAGAATTCCTACTTTAAGGAGAGACTTAATCCTATTCCTCTCTTTGGTGAAAGAGACAATTTCTCCTTTAAGGAGAGACTTGGTCTTAATCTCTTTATTGGTGAAAGAGAGACTTCTACAATGTATATTCCTCAAGTACGAGTTGACATATCACTTCGTCTTATTCTTGAAATCACAATGGATACCCAAGACTTTCGACTTCGGCTCTTCGATGAGTGTATTACCCTTCGTTTGTGGATCGCGAGAGTTTCCTCTCGTCCTTCTTGTGACCTCCCTTTTCAGGGACTGAGTGCTCCGGCATTTCAGGCACAAGTTGGTTTCTTAAAAACCATCCGAAGACTCAAAATCTTCGTGAGGCAATGTTTACTAGAATGGCGGCCTCGCTACACTCGGCCTGCCCACTATCTCTTCGAGCGACCTCCCGCAGCGGACGAACTCAAGTTATCAAGAGTTTTTAGCTCCCTTCTATCCTCTTTTGGAGCGACACTCACTATCTGGAGGGCATCTAGTCTCCTCCTTCTATCCTTTAAATTATGCTATTATCGCTTTTGTAGTTTTGTTATTTTCACCCATGTAAGTACGTCGGTGCCGGATTGGCTCTCCATTTCGGAGTGTCCCCAGCCGATAGCTTAATATAATGGGTTTCTGAGAAAAAAAAAAAAAAAAAAAGGAAAAGATTAAAGAGTATTCAGAAAGTTCAGAAAGATAAAACTTTTTTTCAACGTGAATAACTCTTTAATAAATTTGGTTGAAAGAGATCAAAAAATTCATTTGCCAGCAAGATTAGCACGAAAATCGAGTTGAGGACATCTGTAGGGGTTGTGTCGTCGTCTTTCGTTAAGAGAAGAAGAAATGGGTTCAATGTTCAGTGGAAACCGGATGAGCAAGGAAGAGATGGAGGTGGTGGTGAACAAGGCTAAAGAGATCGTCTCTGCTTATCCCGTCGTTGTCTTCAGGTCTTTCTTTCGTGATTCTGATGAATTTCTTGTGAAAATCGTATGTTGTTTGCCTTGGGGGGGTTTTGCGTTAAATCAAAAGTTTGAGCTTTACCATCAGGGCGTTGAGTCTGCTTCTATTTAACGCAGAGGCACCATTGGATCATCGTGGGTTTCTTTTGTTGGTTTTTCATCAGTGAAATTAGGTCATATGAATGGAAGATTGAACATAGAGGCATAGAGCATCTTATTTTGGCGATTATCATCCAATTCAGAGATTATTAGTGGGTTTCGCTAGACGATTTATGGATGTAATCATAGATCCAGTTCTCAACTTTGAGAGTCTATAAATCTTTGAAGAAGCTAGAGTTTTTGTCGATCATCATGTGTGTGCTTATGTATTGAAGATTGACTCGTGCAAGCTCCTTTGACCGATTTGAAGGAAAAAAATGTGTCTTTTGGAATCTGGAAATGAAATTTATTAATTTGTTGTTGCTAAGAGTCTTGAGACTTGATTTTGCTTTATCTGTATAAAACTTAGATTCATATCGACGTCTCTCTTTCCACTTTTTGGGATTGTCCGCAAGGTTACTTTTCAATGTCTTAGGTCTGATCCATGTATTCTCTCTTTCGCAGCAAGACATACTGTGGTTATTGCCAGAGAGTGAAGCAGTTACTGACACAGCTAGGAGCAACTTTTAAAGTACTTGAGCTTGATGAAATGAGTAAGAAACCAAATCCATGTCAATACCTGTATACTAATATTTCTCCATGTACCTGAATTATCTCAGATACTAATTTACAACTGATCTCTACTTCAGGTGATGGAGGTGAGATCCAATCAGCTCTATCAGAGTGGACTGGACAGAGCACAGTTCCAAATGTCTTCATCAAAGGAAAACACATCGGTGGATGCGATAGTAAGAGAAAAGACTAGATAAATTCTCTGCACAGTAATAAACTTGAGGTCTCCGGAAAAACTAACTGCATTTCCGGGTTACTTCTATATTCTGCAGGAGTGATGGAAACCAACAAGCAAGGCAAGCTTGTGCCTCTACTTACTGAAGCTGGGGCTATTGCCAATAACTCTTCTCAGCTTTGATGAAACTCGAAACCGGTGTGTCGAAAACTTAAAAGACAAAAAGAAGTGAAGAGTGTTATTAAGATCATGAAAAAAAGGAGCTATTGTCACATAACTCTCAATAAAGAAACATCCTTGTCGTTGTTTAATACAGAACATCTAAGTGTGCTCTTCTGTTGGCGTTTCCGTTAATGGAATAAAATTTGAGTAGTCTGCTGTAGTTTCTTGCTCCAATTTACTGTGAAATTACTGGTTGCATCCAAGTTGACTTTGTAGCAAGCAGGCCGGTTAAGTAGGTGAA
This sequence comes from Erysimum cheiranthoides, assembly GCA_011420285.2. Taxonomy (NCBI): domain Eukaryota; kingdom Viridiplantae; phylum Streptophyta; class Magnoliopsida; order Brassicales; family Brassicaceae; genus Erysimum; species Erysimum cheiranthoides. The sequence continues at coordinate 18,729,779 of CM022181.2, forward strand.
TTAAGGCGTTTTGCTGGTAGAACCAAACTAATCTCTCAAGTGAAAACAAGAATATTACAATCATTGTCCAAATTCGAACAGCCGAAGTTCATTTGCACCGATTTGTAATCCAAATTCGGAGAACAATTGTCCAATGGCAATGAATAATGTCGAGGTGGTTAATATATAGTTGTAATGGATACGAAACTCGTAATCTAAGAGAGCATGTAGGGTCGGTCAATCAGTAAATATCATCTAGAGCCGGTTAAGGAAGAGAAACTGAATTTGACCAGTGTTCACGCCGATTACTAACTAGTACTAGGCGTTGCAGAAGAAAAGACAAAGTTTTGGAATAAGCGGAGCAAAACCTAGACAGGCCCGTGTAAGACGGAGATTTGTTCTGAAGATTTATCAAAATCAACAACTCCTAAGCTAAGCAAGTAAGCGAAGCCATTGTTCTCACCAATTAACCCAAATACTCAATTTTCATCGAAAGTCTTGGAATTTAATTCTCCAAGCATCAGTTTCTCTGAGGGAATCTTTTGTATATGTACATCCTGGGTTAATTCGATAATTCTTAGGGTTTAAGTGGCAAGTCGGGGCATCAACTGTGTATTGCTTCTTCCGTCACTTGCCATGGCTGCTAAACTTGTGTCCTGTTCGGCTTCTTCTTTGGTTCCATCCTTTTTCTCACCGTTTCAACCTCGGACTTCCTTTCAGGTGACAATTGCTTAATCAATCTTTATTAATTTCTGCTCAGCCTTTAGATTTTCTGTTATGCTGCATCTGTGTTTCATGCTCCCATTGTATTGTCTCGATGGATATTCTTGTAGCTGTTAATGTGGTTTGAGTCCTTGAACCAAATCGTCTTACACGATTCATTTGATCTAGCTAGGAACTCTGCTTGAGGCATTGAAACTACTGATATCAATGATTAGAGACTCTGTTTGCAATTGTAAGTTAAAGTAAGGAACTGGCACAATGCAGTCTCTATTCTCTACATCATGATGCCTAGAGAAAATTAGAACTTCATCTGACCAATATGCTTGTTAGGTTCTCATGGAATGAAATCAAGTGTTTGTTTCATATGTTTTTCTTGTTGATGTGGTTATAACCCGTTGTTTAGCGGTCTTCTGAAGGCCATCTTTATGGATATTTGCTGACATTCACCTTTTCCTAACTCCAGTTTCGTTCATCGAGACATCAACCTTTTCATCTCCATTGTTACCCTTCTCTGCACCTCAAAACTGATAAAAGTAAGCTCCTTTCTTTACTCTTTAGTTTTTCAGCTTTCTGAGTATGAGTTATGACTTGTAAGTTTTCTTATTGTATTGCATTCACTATGAGCAGTTAGTTCTCTTCACATTTCCTTTAGAGACCAAAATCCAAGAGAAATCTCCCGGAAGAGAGCTTATTTGCCTCTTGCTACTTCAGAAGAACAGTTCCAATACACTGACCAGCCACCCGACGATCCAGAAACAGTAAGTCACCAAATTGGCCCTGAAGCTACGCCTCAAGACAGTAGTTCCCCTATCCAATACAATGGAAATGACGGAAAACCGGGTTTCATTTCGTTTTACAATCCTCGGAATAAAACAGAGGATATCTTTGTCCCTCTTGAAGTGAAAAGCACATGGGGACGACTTCTCTGGTTCATAGGTCCTGCTGTTTTAGTTTCTTCTTTCATTTTACCTCCGATTTACTTAAGAAGAATAGTCTCAGCAGTCTTTGAAGACTCTTTGCTCACAGGTTTTTCTTGATTCCCCCTTTTTCTATTTACTTCTCAACTTACTCCTCCAAAAATTGCAGAGACAAAGTCATTGACTTTTTCTTCCTCTATTTGCAGACTTCCTCATATTGTTCTTCACTGAGGCTCTCTTCTACTGTGGAGTCGCTGCTTTTCTTCTGATAATAGACCGTTCAAGAAAGTCATCTGGAAAAGTTCCCAATAACCAAACCAATCCTTCTCAGTTAGGACAAAGAATCTCCTCAGTAGCAACATTAGTGCTTAGTCTTATGATTCCAATGGTGACAATGGGATTTGTCTGGCCATGGACCGGACCTGCAGCATCAGCTACTCTTGCACCGTACCTCGTTGGTATCGTTGTTCAATTTGCATTCGAACAGTACGCTAGATACTGTAATTCTCCATCAACTCCTATCATCCCCCTCATCTTTCAGGTATGTAATCCCTCTTTCCAATTATTAACACTTCTCAAAAAAAATATTTCGCATTAACACACTTTTGAAGGAACCTTCCTTTTTGGTTTTGTAGGTATACAGACTTCATCAGCTAAACAGAGCGGCGCAATTGGTCACAGCATTGTCATTTACGGTTAAAGGAGCAGAGTCAACAGTAAATAATCTGGCAATCAAGAAATCGCTGGGTACACTATTGAATGTGATACAAGTTTTAGGTGTGATTTCAATCTGGTCTATATCAAGCTTCCTCATGTGGTTATCATCACCTTCCCAATACCAGTCTTGATGTATGAACAGCTTTTTTTGCTAAATTACGGTCGTGGTCAAATCACAGAGAAGATAGATCTGTTTCAAGTTCCTAACTGTAAAGAAACTCCACCTTTTAATAGATTTATTTACAGTTGAAAGAAATAGTTATTATTTGAGGTGTGTTATATGTGACTTCCAAACACATTTTCTTGGAATCATGAGTAACTGAAAAATTGTCAAAAGGTTTTTTCTATTTATGGTGATTGAATTCTCTTCTAAAAATAGCTATGATATATCTTTTACTTTTGGGGGTAATGTCTCAAGTCCATAATTGCTTTATCTTTGGGTTTGGTTGCATAACTTTATCCGAGCATTTCAAATTTATCAACCTCATCGCTTAACCCGTATTACTCAAGTAAGTCTCAGAATATTGTCTATATCAAATATACGTCATTTCCACTAAAAGCTTTTCCATGAAGAACCAATGCACCAGACACAATCTTTACCCAACCATTTAATAGCATACTAGGTAAGGTTTTAAAACAAACAAAAGTAAACGAAAATACCACACAGATTACAACGCTAATTAAGGAAAAAAGCTTACAAAGATTTTTTCAAAAAGTTTTTTTTAAACATTGATAAAATAGTAATGTATGCCATTAAGGTAAAAAATCGGTTTCAATATTACTGAAAAGAGATATTGAAAAAGCGATCGTTTACACACCGAAGGGTCAAAGATGAAAAGAGGCACTTAAAGGTCAATATGTGCAAAAGATGGCCGCTCTGCCTACGAAAACGACATGGCATGCGGATGGAAGATTTTTGCACCATCATATGTTAGTTAATACATACATAAATATATTTAAAATATGTTTTACGTGGACTCATATATACATTACTGTGTATATCTCACCATTATATGAAAAGCTTAAACGAGAATCTCTTCGCTTACTACCTTGACTGAGAAATAACTACGATTGGAATGGAACCTCAAAAATATTAAATAGAAGAACTACAGAACAAAGCAAAAATAAAAAGGTTTAAAAACAAAATATATATCATAAAAATTGTGACAAATTTTAGCATAAGATCCAGATCTGTTCTCCAACAAGACCAACTATTAATGAAAATTATTCTATGTTAATGCAGGCTGAAGGATAGCTAAAAAGTTAAAAAGAAAAACAAAAAAAACCATGGAAGAAAAAGATTGAGTAAGGAGCAGACACGAAGGAGGCTTCTAAAATTTATGAGAATATATACGCATAGGAAGTTTGGTTGGTTTATATAGAAGGCTTGGAAATTAGGTCAATGGAGGATGGTTTTTTATCAGTCGGTGGAAATATTAGAAAAAGGAAATTTAATTTTCTAAATAAAGAAGGAAATCTGTTTGGTCAGCGGGCAGATGACATTTTCAAGGAAAGTCGGATGTTTCGGGCAGCTGCCCGGTGAATTAAACAATTCAGCAACTTGTCTGAACAAAGGAATCTCGAGACTCCCACATGATGTTCCCGGTTCAGTTTGGTTCACTAATCTAAATCAAGTTTGTATGACAGGAAAATTTATAAGATCCTTTGGCATGATTTCTCGCCAGCCCATTATCGGGTTAAGTATTGGGCCAAAACCAAAGAATATCCAAATACCATGATAGTCTATATATTTGTTTCGAATGGAAAATCAGATTCATATTCCTTTCCAAAGTTAATCACCTGACCACAACTTGCTGGGTTGATATATTCTTTTTGTTTTTCTCTATTTGTTGCAAGAAACATGTAATAAAAAAAATAACCAGCGTAAAATAAACACACAATGATTACCAAACAAAAAAAATGATGCAATTAGGGTGTGACGAAAGACATCAACAACAATCGTATGGAATGATTGCAAATACTTTTAATTAATCACTGTACCCACTAGGATTCCAGTGAAATTAACTTGTTAATCCATTGAGTGAAATTAGGACTTTAGAGTTTCAAGTTTTCGGAGATATCCGATAGAAAAGAAAGAATTCTTATTTGAAAACATAATTTTGGTATCCTTCGCTATACTTTGTTAGAGAGTGAATCAGTGATTACGATACTGTATGTTATTTCTGTTTTATGATATATGTTTTTTTGGTCACAACGATAAATATTATTCAGTGATTAAAAGAATCAAGATGTCATGAATCTATTGAATCCAAATGTTAAACGTTTTATGATTATCTGTAAAAACTCTATTGCGTTCAAATGTTTTTATTCAACAATTTTGATATTCAGAAGACATACCAAATCATGTTTGATATAAGATTTAATCATTTGGAAATCAGTTTAGTTGGAAAATTAAAAATGAGGTAAACTTAAAACGACAACGTTTAGAGGGTGTTGGTATAAATTAACCGCTTGCCTGCAATCTTGTCTCCTATCTCTTCCAATCCCCTTGTCTATCTATCCGCTTCTCCCTTTCTCCTTCCCTCTAAAATTCCAATCTTTCTCATTGCTTTTCGATTCAACCTTTAAGATTTTCACTAGGGTTCTTGCCCTTTTGCTTATTCCGTCCTTTTCTTCGACAAATTCTCTTCATTTCTTTCGTATTTTCACGGACGAACAAACCCCAACACAACGAGCTCATGATACATGAGGTCGGTTCCTTTGCTCCTTTCCCACTCAATTTCCACGCAACTGTATTCTAATTTGTAATCTCTTTTAGGGCTTTGGGTGATTTTATTGAGGGAAACATAATAAACCAGGGATTTTTTCCCGTTTTCTTGTGGATGCTTTATATTTATAGTTTAGCGTAATTTATTCTGACTTGGGGAATTAGTTGTTGAAGAAAAACTTTTGGTAGCTGAGAGGACTAATATATTGAAATTTTATGAATTTGAGTTCGCTAACGAGGTTATCTTAGTTTGGATTTTCCTCAGCTTCGTTCCTGTCAAGTAATTTCGTTATGTTTCGTCTATGGAATTGCTTTTTAAATGTTCTAAACTCGCTATTTGTGACTTGATCATTTTTTGGAGGTTACAATCATCTATTTCAATCCTTTCTTGGAGGTTTTTTGGTCCCGCTGTTATTGAGTAACTAAACTTGTTTAAATGATGGACAGATTGTGACCTTTGAGTAAATGTTTCACTGCTCAGCTAGAGACAATGGTGTTGGTAACCCATAAGTTGCAGGTATCTTCAACCTCCACCTTAAAAATCTTAAATTCCCTGTGTTTTGGTATCTCTGTGATGGTCATGTCTGCAAATGGTTGCACCTTCCGTTTCACTCTTGTGAAGCCTTCTTTTAATTGTCACTCTATATGTTTACTGTCGTCATGTTATCTCATCTAGGGTTCAAATGTCTTGTCTCCTTGGAGTTCACCCACATGGACCAGAGGCTTGATTCTAAGGAGACCTGTTACGACAGTGCACTTTGCTGAGAGGAAAGATAAGCATTTACGATTGAAGCAAAAATGTTGTTTTAGGTGAGAATCCCACTTCACAAGTGCCTGCGTAGGTACTCCTTAGTTTGAGACTCACGACTCTCAAAGTATTCTGGGAAGGTAGATACTTAGTTATATAGTGGATTGAAAAGTGCCTCTTTATAGGCTGAGACCTAACTGTTAGCTAACAGATTCCTTGTTAGATACTGAGACATGGTTTACTGCATACGATCTGATGTACTCCATAGTAAGCTTATGATCACTTGGGAAGCTATATAGATACTAAGTTATAGTTCATATATAATTCCCCATGCAATTGATTATCGGAATCATAAAATTCAGTGAAATTCTTTTGCAGTTTAGGACCCCCTTGCAATGGTGGATTGAAAGCAAAACCTTTCAGAGTTACATCCTTCAAAGGTGGCATCCAAAATAATGAATCAGGAGGAAGTGAGGGTGGGATGAAAGTTAGTAATAACTCGGTCAAACTATCTTATCGTTCAGATGATGATGAAAATAATGTGAACAGCTCTCCAAAGGCACAAAACTCTTCGCTTTCATATACCTCAGAATCAGAGGATTCGATCACAGGGCAACCTGCTATTCAGAAACTATTCAAGAAATGGTTAACAATGTTGCGCACACAACCACCTATTCAAGTGATTGACGAGGCTTTGGGAGGAGAACAGGTTCCACAAACAACAAAGTCAGAAACTGAAACAGAAATCCAGAAAACAGAAAGCCTCCAGAGTACAAAATATACAGTTTGGTCCTGGTTTTGGAGTTTAGACGCAGCTATCAAGATTCCGTTGCTGTTATTGTAAGTATCAGCATCAAAGCATCTTTATCGTAGTGGAAAACCAACAAATGTAAACATATGATTGAAAACTGTCCTAAGGAAGAAGATTCAAGATTGTCACAACCACTTTCTTTTCCAAATTCGTTCATTGTATGTGTATTGATTTATACTCTTACCTTGACTATTTTGCAGTGTTCCGGCTTTCCTAGCTATTAATGCGATCTATGGAGCTGAAGTTACAAGGGAGTTATCCCCTATGTGGGTAGTTGGTCCCTTGATAGTGGCGCTTTATGTCAAAATGTTCCAGGGACTATGTGCCCTTTACGCCTTCTGCTTCAAACAAACCATCAAAATGATAAGAAACTTGCCATCTTATTACCTTGTAGCATACCATTACATTGCCCATGGAAAGCTCAGAGACGACGTGAAAGCTCTAGTTTTTCGACCAGTGGTGGCCATCAAGAACACAGACTACAAAGAACTCACCCGCACCAAGCTGAAACAGTTCCAAGAATGGATCATTGAGAAATACCTGGATTTTGTTGAATCTGTATGGCCTTATTACTGCAGAACTATCAGATTCCTGAAGAGAGCTAACCTGATTTGAAGCTCTTCAACATGGAACCTCAAATTCTGACTTCTAAGGGCTTCTCTATGATCTTTCTCTGTGCTATGTTTACCCTTTTTTCATTCTTAAATTTAGGAAGGCTTTTTCATGTTTATGCTGTTGTCTCTATGTATACTGTTACCTTTTTTGAGGTTTTACAATGAGTTCTTTTACTACTAAGGGTTTTCCTTTGATCCATCCATACTTAAAATATCTATACACATTTATATTGACATGTTTAGAGATACAGCAACAGAAGTAAAAATTAGTGTTTAAAAGTCTCTCACAGCCTCTTTAGCTCCTGAAATTTGATGGTAATGTTTCTTCAGTAAAGTACTCCTTTCTCACGGTCTCTGCTGAGCAAAACTTGACCTTCACATAAAGCAAACTATATAAATCCATCTAATATAACAGATCCCCTGAGCAAACCCGTAAATCAAACAGGACTTGAGCTTAACCGGAATTAACAACCTTTTGTGCTAAAAATCTAGTAATGCCACGACAAGAAGGAATTTGAGGATATCAATGAGAAATGATACATCAAAACTTAGTAATCTGGAATGGAAGTTACCAGAGAAGCGTATTGCTTCACCAACGGTTTGGTGAATTGCCAAATTGGCTGGAATATGAATGGAGCATCTACAAAGAGAACTTCATCCAATCGACTTGGATAGTAATAGTAAAATACGTCAAACTGCGAGAAGATAACAATCAGATCAAAGACTTGTCTTTTTCATTTACTAGATACCAAAACCATTCACCTATAAGTAAGAAGATAGAAATACCAGGAAAGTCAAGAACTTAAGATCTGCATTCTGAGATCCAAATCCACGGAGATCAAATATCCCAAGTATCTTGTCTTGTCCTGCTGGTAACTTACTTAAAGCCTTTTCAAGTAAGAACACACAAAGCTTTTCATCTTCTATTGGATCAAGTAGCTGCAAAACGCCAGATGTTTCACAAATCCTCAGTTATCGTAAAATATTAAAACTGCATTGCGGTAAATTAATTTAAAAAATGGTGTCTAACTTGCCCCGGGGATGTGCTTTGCAGGAGCTACAATAACCACTGGTCGACCTTTAACATCCAGAAAACCATGAACATAGGCTTTTCCAGTGTCCGTAGCGGCTTTGATAGAATCTTCAGATAGCATATCTACCTTGAACTCATGGCGCCATTTCTAATATTAAGTTAAAGGATCGCATAGAAACCGACCTTATCCATATTACCAAAACACAAGCAACGTGTGATATGAATCTACAGGTTCTGCATAAAACAGTGATTTCTATGGCAACTTTTCAAGATTATAGTGAAGAACTTATTGAAGATAAAGAAAATATAAGGAAGAGGATACAATAGCTTTAGTTAGCTTTCCAATAGCTTCATCAACTGAAAATCTCCGATCTTTCAGAAACCAAAGGATCATTTCCTCATCATCTCTTCCGTTTTTACCAATTGGGAGACTAGTACAATCTTTTGCAAGCCGTTCTTTTACTTCCAAAACTAGCTGCACCACAAGTTGAACAAACCAAACTTTCATTACACAATCCTTTCAGAAGACACATTCTGTAGTCTAAACAATCAATTTAATGTTCCAAATTATATCTTCAATAACATCACATTTCCAAACTCCAAAGGAAGTGAATCTTGAAATGCAGCTAAGACATGTCAAATCTTACTAAATTAACAGTGGATATTGGAACTCAAGAACCCCAATTCTAAGACCACATAAGCAAAAGATTAGATTTTTATTTTTTACTCAGACAGAGCTTCTAATGCCAACAATGGTGGAAGAGAAAACAGAGGAAACCGCACAAAAAGCAGAAAGACATATACGAAGAAGAAACCCATTGCGTAAGAAATTAAAATAAGTAACGTCTTCGTAAGAAATATTCATCCAATTTCCATGATTCTCTCATTTTGGTAAGAGAAGAGAAATACCTTCTGCGCATGTTGGGATTCAGACACGCAACTCCGGACAGAGAATCTGCAGTTCCGAGATCGATTACTGTTCAAATTCGTCGAGCTTTTGAAATTGACTGAAGCAGCAACGAGGGTTGAGCCGAAACGGATCGACATTGATGAAAAAACAAAACGAAATTTACTCTTAAAAGTTTGATTCTTAGAAATTTGATTACTGAGGGGAATTCCGAACTTTGAACAAGTTTCAAAAGCTGGGCTTTGCTCACCACAGAGCAACAAGTTCGGTGGGAATTGTGACTTTGGAGTTTTGCGATTTGTAGATACAGAAGCAAAAGAGATTGCATATGGTTTTGCTTCACCCTTTTATAGACTCTTTGCCTCTTATACACACGGACACGGGTACGGGTCTTCATCTGGACTTGGATCCGGTTTTGAGTCTTGGATCCACGTACGAATCCGGTTCAACGCATGGAATTAGCTCTAGACATTAGAGTACCATTCATGTTCGAGTCGATTCAATTCGGACATCAAATTTTTTGATATAAAGATGGAGGATCCATTCTGATATTTTAATCGTATTCGGTTCCATATATTTTAGATTCAGTTTGGTTCAGATATTTGAATGGTAAACCAGTCATTTTATTAGATATTTAATTTGATTTTTTGTTTTTTTAGATATTTAATTTGATTTCTTTCTATGCTATTCAATAATTTTATGTCACTTCCTTATCAAAAAAAAATAATAATTTTATGTCACTTTATTAAAAATCACTCAAAATAAAGCAAAATAAATCACTCAAAACAGTTTGAACACTTGACAAATAAAAGGTTTGGCATAAATAAGGCTCATCATAGTAGCAAGAGACAAAGATTTGGTTTTTAATCTTTATATATAAGAGAGAGCTTCCATTAATTATACATAAAAAAATTTAAGCAAAATAAACTGATTAAGGAGAGAAATATGGAGAACAAGTGGAGTGTTGTGTTGATTTTGGTTTTGGTGATGATGGCTGCCATTGGAGGAGAATCATCAGATCTTCCATGTGAAACAAAATGTGGCAGTATATATGGAGTATAAAAAATTTTCTTACAAAGAAAACTAATTAATTTTTATTATTTTATTTCTCTAATTTATTTGGTACAAAATTTCAGAAAATCAAATATGAAAACGAATTTTGATAAAATTTTAAAATAAGAAAAATTAGTGAGGTAGCATTCTAATTGAGGAGTGCTTGGTTTGGTATTATATATATGATAGTTTTCATTGAATATATATACCTATAAATTTTGCAAGGCAGATAAATTGATTAAGAAGAAAAATGGAGAACAAATGGAGTACTGTGGTGATGATGGTGTTCGTTTTTGTAGTGATGGCTGCCATTAGAGGAGAAGCAGCGGGTGTTGGATGTGTACTTAAATGTGAAATACACTGCAAAAGTCCGATCCCCACTACAGCTTGCTTCAAACGGTGCTTTAAAGAGAAATGCGAGCATCTTCCACCTACAACTCCCTTTCACTCAACTTCACACTCGCAGTAATTAATCTCGCTCTCTTCCTCTCTCATTCTCTCTCTCTCTCTCTCTCTCTCTCTCTCTCTCTCTCTATGTACTTGTGTTTGTGTGTATGTCATAGTGAAATTGACATTCTATATGGTGATAAATAATGCAGGACGAAGAGTAGAGGGCTGAAAGAAAAGAGAGGGTAGAGATAATTTCTAAAGTTGTCAATTGTCATGGAATTTTTACTTTTCTTTTCTACATGTAGAAGAAAATCTATAATAAGATAAATACCAATAGTAATAAGTTTTTTTATGATCATGTGAACAATGGGGGAAAAAAAAAAAGTGAACAATGGGATGAACAAACATTATAATTATTATTTCAACAAGGTGTTGAAATGCCAAAAGGCCCAAAACAAATGATTAGTTGTAATGAATCTTTTGGAAGGAGTAGATGGTCCTCTTGCTTCATTTTTATTGCACTCAATTTGATTCGGTATATAAATATACTCATCCTTACACAAGATGATCGACCGGGATTGTAATCCCACTCTTCACGATATTTTCTTTTGTGTATTGTTTATGGAATCAATGGAAAGAAAATTGTCAGAGATTTGTGTTCTTCAATAACTAGATTGGGACCTCTAACACAACCCTTTTGAGTGATGATGCTCGAGTGTTAGCAGATTCATCTTAGAAGTTGTATGTTGCAGAGGTCTTAACCCACTCTCTCTTGCATTATTAAAATTTGAGTTTTATTTAAAGCCTTAAGGGACATTCTAAAGAAGAGAAGACAACAATCACAAAGCACAAAGATGTCCCAGAACAAAAAATAAAAAAAAATAAAAAAAATAACAGAACAATAACAATCTTTCTGAATTTTTAAAAAAACAGAGCTTTTTCTTCATCACCTGAGAGGAGTAAACCTGGTGGACCGACGGTAGCAACCGCAACCACAAATACGTGGTCTATAGTGATTAACCTTCTTGCAAGTCATCGAAAACTCTGCAAGATAATGACCAATCATCTCAGGCTTAATCACGATTTCATTAAATTTTTTGCCATTATGAACTCCAACAACACTTCCAATCATCTCAGGGACAATGATCATGTTCCTTAGATGTGTTTTCACTGCTTCAGGCTTCTTCTTGTTCTCATCATCTGCTTCTTTTTTCGCCTTTCGTAGCTTCTTGATCAGAATCAGAGGTTTCTTCTTTAATCCTCTGTAGAATCTCCTGCGAACACGAGCGTTGAAGAGCTTAGCGAGATCAAAGTTTGACATTTTGAGAAGAGCATCGACGTTGAATCCTCTGAATGAGAATTTCTTGAATGTTCTCTTCTTTGTAGCCACCGCCACGGCTGTGGCAAACTCTGGTTCGTTGATCGCCATTGTTGAAATTTGAGTTTTTCTGCAAAAGGATAGAATATGCCATTAGAGATTGGTGTTGTGAGCATTCTTGTTTGCTTCACTATTATTTATACAAAAATGCTGGGAGATATCCTAAATCTCGGGGATCGACGGAAATATCGGAAACTAACCAAATTATTTAAGATTGAGTGATTGACCGAGTAAATGTAATATTTTGAAATATTATCAATTAATTAAAGTTCATAATCTTATCATCTATTTATGGCTATTACCATTAACCATGTCAAGATAATAACAAATATTTGTTTAATATTTGTATTCTTATATTAGCAATTTTTTTACAGCAAAATAGCATATTCTTAAATAATTTAATACTAGATAGTGACCCGCGGTGCACCGCGGTGTAATTTTTGCTTCAAATTTTGTCAGATTAGTAGTCTTAGTTTATTGGATCTAAAGTAAAATGAGTTGATAGTATATTATATGATTCAAGTAGCCAAACATTATATAAGTATATTGTATTTGTTTTAGTGATTAAATGTAAGTTGTTTTTGGTTGTGACATATCTGTATAAAATCATTTAATAGTTGTATATATTGTGTTGTAGTGTGTAATATGTTTTAATTAAAGACAATAGTAGGTGTTTATATTTTTATAAACCGTAAATTAATTTAAACCTTAACAAATTTCATAAGATTAGGGAAACGTTAATGAACAAACACCCAATTTAATTGTTTTTTAGTGGGCTCGGCCACCAAATATTATTATGAAAAAAAAAACGAAGCCCAAATATAAAAACAAAAGGCCCATACGTAGAATATTTGCAAGTGAGTCAAGAGTGTAAACATCTTCTTCTTCGCTAGGAAAAAAAAAACGCTTTGTGACCTAGAAAAAAATTTACGACTCGAAGCAGCTTCTGTAATCCATCTACTTCGATTCTGTCTATCAAACGGACTTTTGACTTAATTCTTCAGGTAATTTGCTTAATTGCTTTTCAATATTAGGAAATAACACTTTCTATGATGAGCTTCTAACTTTTTTCAATACATGGTTGTGAGGAAATTGGGGAAAATCATAATCGAAGCTATAATACATGATTTCCTACAGTATTTCATTCAGAAAGCGAACGATTTCAAAGGTAAGTTAATTTGATTAACTGGATTTCAATAATTTTGAAAAATCCTTGTGACGATTAGCTTCTAAACATAATCGCTATTTTTGTGAGGGGATCTGGGAACATAATATACACGTCGCTTCATAGGTCATGAACAACGATTGTATTTTAATCATGAAAACCAAGATTTCAAGAATTGGAGGTTCGTGTACTTTGGCATTTCTGAAATTCGGAACATTGATAAACAGGTAAAAATATACTAAACTATCTTGATTAAAGTTGGTACAATCATTGATTGGATTGCATTTTCTATTCAAAACGATTTCTTAAATAAATTACCAATTTGTGTATAGATGAAATATAAAATTATGTTTTTTTAATCAATGACTAAAGTTATTATATTTTTAAACATCGTAATTTCTGCTTTTTTCAAATAATGTTTAACTGCTTGTCGTGAATTATGAAAATAGGATTATTACTAAACTGAATAAGTTCATTTTATGTTATTTAGTTAGTCTCATAGATTATATAACTTTTAAAAAGACTGTTTATCATAAACAAATTGATATCTCTTTACTTACTTATATGACAGGTTGTTTTTTCGATGAAGTTAACAATGAACAAATAAGGTTATGAAATGCTTCTAAGATATCAGCAGGTATTATTATACTGAACTGAACTCACTAAATAATGTTTGCTAACTTATATATATATATATAAGGTAATAAAGCTGAAACAGAGAATTTTTTATTGAATTTTAGCTGAAATAAACAATACAATAAAAAGAAACATAATAACTAAATAGTTTTGGCTTCGTTTTATCAAGTTGGCCACATTTAGTTATTCTTATTTTTTTTAAATGCTGAAAAAACCAAAACCAAAAACAAAGCAAGACCAACTTCTCTTTAATTTGTTTTTTCAAAAATCCGCAAACTCAGAACTGTTTGCATCCCCTCCATTAGGTTCACCATTGCGCTTGTCCTCAACAACTTTCTCGTGCTTAGCTGAATTCTTCTCAGCTTCCTTCTCAATCTTTACTGGTTTGAAGAAAACCTTCTTAGTTGTTGAACACTTCTCAACAATTGCCTCCTCGCTACTCCTCTTAGAAGATGGAGTAGCAATATCTGATCGAGATAAATCTTCTCCTCCAATCCCATAAGTAAGCAAGTAGGTTTCCTGGGTTTTAGCACACAAAAATTAGAAAAAAATAAATACTAATTACTTCATAAATACTTTATTGAAACGTAATATATTAGAAAATTTATACCTGACCACCAGATATGATTTGAGATGGATACCACATCTTCCCAATCCTGTAGGTATCATTGCCTCCACTTATATTATCATTCTCAACACAAAACAATAGTTGGAAAGTCTTCCCAACCAAGTTTTTTATTGCAAGAGGCAAATTCTCAGGAAGTTTAAAAAAAAGAAACTAAAATTAATACTTAAAAATAATCATGTATGTGATAAAAAAATAAGATATATATGTTTACTAACACCATCAGCATAATCTCCATCAAGAAGATCAAGGGCTGTTTGACCAACAATCTTTGTGGCAGAAGTATCAAAAAACAAACATCTTGTTTCTGATGTATGATCCATGACACGAACATGCAACTTGAACCTACATATTTCCAAACTTTAGACACTATAGATTAATTCTAAGTATGTATACAAAGACATTTTACCTTGGAACAACTTGAGTGATATTGAGACTGCATTTAGGACATCAGTAAGTTGGCTTCTTTTGTTTGGACAGAAATCCATTGTCATTCCTTGTGGACAATTCAACCTTTTTGCTGCACTTTTTACACCCAACATAAAACCATCCCATGTCTGCGTCAATGGCAGAGATGGTACAAATAATCTTGCATTTTTGAACCTACAAAATCCAAGAAAACGTTTTTCAAAATGTGTAATCAAAATACATGGTACTAATGTAAAAATAAAAGATATAAGCCAAAACCTAAGCAACCAATTGTCCTCTTAGGTACTGGTCAAAGTAGGCATCACTTTTAACAACCATCTCCATTTTTTTGGCTTTGACATGGATATAGTAAGTCCAAGTCCATCACTTGGCAAACTGAGAAAAAAAAAAGGAAATTGAAAAAAAGTTAATTAGAATATTTCCTGTATCTCTATAATGTAAGTATATATATTAAACATAGATTAGCAACCTGTTCCTAAAGCTTTCAACCTCTGGATACATAGGATTTATCATGACAACAGAGCAATCGGAAGCATTTGTAATTTGATTCTCTCCTGAAAAAGTGAAAATTAAATTTTATCATAAAGAAAACCATATAAAGGCTAACACACCTGTACCCTTATATTAATCATACCTCTAAACGTTGACACTTTGCCAAACCTTATAAGACAAATCACAACATCACCACTGACAGACGCATGAATTTTGGTCCCCTGTGTCAATAAGTTTCAGAATATAAGTAAGAAAATATACCATATAAGAAACAGTTGGTCTAATGAATAACAATTTGTGTAAGTATTATGAAAATATACTACCTTTGGTCAGCCAACACCATCTCAAAGGTTTCTCCTGATTGTGCAGTGTATTGCTTCCATGTATGCAGGACTTTCACTTGCACACACCAGCTACTCTTGTAGGGCTTGACATCGGAAAAGTAGGTGATTGATTGTGCTCCGTTTATGGTTGGTTGATGAAGTTTTGCCAGGTAAATGTAAATTGCTTTCGATTGGATGGTTTGTGACTGTGATATCGCCTCATATATATAGTGTAGTGGGTAGAGTTCATATTAGGTTACGCACTTTTGGTATAAAGTAGAGAATATACTTTTTTTGGATAAGGAAAATCTATGATTGAAATATTATGATATAGATATTATGGAACTGAAATGGTATTTATTAATTAATATTCCTGTTAGTTAGCAAATGTGAAACGCATTGTTTGTGATTTTATGGTTTTTTCATAGATTCCCGGCCAATTATTTGTTTAGATTAGGTATTTCCAGAATTTTTCTTCGAGAGTTAATAAGAAGATCAATATTTCTTTGTTTAGATAAGGTTTTTTTCTTTTTTTTTTGGTTGAAAGTTAATAGGAAAATATATATTTGTTTGTTTAGATAAAGTAATTTATCTTTTTTTTTTCACGAAAGTTAATTGGAATTGGAATATCAATATTTCGGGATGTCGGGTATGATATGGTATCTTAAAATTACAGATGAATTGGAGAAGAAAGTTTCGAAGTAGGCGGGATTATTAAAAAATTCGAAATTTGCTTTGCAGGACTGTAAGTGGGCTTCTGCACAGAAATAAAGCATTAGAATAGTCTGAAGATATGGGCCTCAATCGGCCTCAATCCGAGAATCACACTTACGAAATGTCTTGGGTCGGATCTTTTAGGTCCGCGTGCATGTATATGGGTCGAAAGCTTATTAATTACCAAAGTGTCCTTTTTAAATTTCTAAACGATTGCTTAAACTCTAGTGGCATATTACGTAATATAATACATGAATACTGGTTAAAGTTTTTCCAATGCTGCTCAAATAATAGTATAGAGGATATATATATATATATATATAATATTTATAATTAATAATTTAATTTTTCATCTAGATTTTTTTTATTACTTTCTTAAGTTTAAATTCATATATTAGAAGTAAAGATGATGTGAGTGGATTTGATTGGATACATTTGCTTTGCTGTAAATGAAAGTGAAAGCATAGTCCAATTTACACCCATCAAGCTTGGGCTTAAAACGTTATAAGAAAAAAACGGTTGGGCTTACAATGACTTCGGTGAGTTTGGGCTTAAAAAGTTTAGTCCCAATACTTCGGTGAGTCAATACGAGTATACGTTAGGTATGATAATTTTAAAATGGAACGATATTTTTATATGTAATTTGTTAAAATTACCGGCGAAAAATTATGTTTTATTTACAGTTTTTTACTTATTTGTTTATAGATTTTGAATTAAAATTTGGTTATTCACCTAATTAACTTTTTTTTGGTAATTTATCAAATTTACATATATTATAAAATAATAAATTAACAATTAACATAATATTAAATAGATTATTGGGTTGCAAAGAAAATAAATATATATTTACAACAACAACAAAAATTGACATAATTTTTCATTAAAATTCTAAAACATCAATAGACCTTAAAATTTTAAAAGGGATGAGTGTTATGATTGTTTGCAAATGAAATTATCCGAAACATATCTTCTTTATATTTTTTGGACAAATCGAAACATATCTTCAAAATTATTTATTTTAAAAAAAAAAATCGAAAAAAAAAATCACTCAAAATTCAATCTCAATTTATGTCTTTACCATTATGCCATAAACATGAACTATATCGAGTCCAACCTGAGAAATGCACAAACAAATGGCTTGCCATAAAATATGCCTCATACGTAGTATATATCATATTTTATGCTAAGAGATGGGAGAAAAAAGTATTATGACGGTTTATCATTTCAACAAGATCTTTTGGAGAACATATTTGCATCTTTGGATCTGCAAAACCACTGAGTTTTTGTAATAACTCTTTCGAAGAGAGTACCTGTTCCTCCTCCTCCGTGTGAATCATTGCATAAGTTCTTCTTATGCCTCTGACCAAACTGAGAAACTGTGGATCCTCCAGTGTTTCTTGCAAGTCCAAATACACTTCCCTTGCGGTTACACCGCCTGTGAATATCATTATCATCATGATTTTCCGTATAGTTGAGAGATTCAATAACAGATTCTGTGCCATTGCTGATGAACACGGATTTAGGTTTTTGTGTTTGCCAGAGTTAGATTGCAGGAGAACCATGTTTCCCAAAGAGAACCGTGACATGAAGAGGAAGAAGTCATTCAAATTCATTCCTGTAGATGAGAGAAGAGAAGGGGTCAAAATAGGGATGTTCATGTTCATAGATCCAAAACTGTCAACGATTTTCTTGAATTTTTTGTTCGATTATATACGTTCATGAAAAACACATTCAGTCAACTAAATGATTCAGTTATTCACTATTGCACATCCTACACAGATAGTTGTATTCTCCGCTAATGCGGATCTATCAAATTGAGATAAGTTATGCATGCACCTGTGTTGGCAGCAAGATTACGTTGGCAGATAGCTTCAAAATCATCACAGATGTCTCTTACGTCTTCTATTGACTCTTCAGTGTCCTTGTAGTCCTTCCACAGTAGATCCCACTGAAACTCGAGCAGACATGAGTACTTCCTATTTTTAGTTCAGTTGCATATTTCTCTATATAGAAAATTAGAAAGCCAAGTCAAAAACGTCATTACCACCCAAGATAGGTTGTATGCGTTGAGCCAATTGTGGTTTATAGATATTGTGTCTTCCTGTAAAAATATTCGAGATAATTCAACAAAGCGTTGTTGTTGTACAAACATTGAGGGAGAGAGGGAGAGAGAGATACCAAGTTATATACTTGATGATGCCATCCACTGGGAACAAAGATAATTTCACCGGGTTCCTGAATGCACTCAAGCCAGGTGGTCTGAAGGCAAACCATAAAATGCGCGTTAACACATAGTGAAAGAATATCTTATTACAAAATGAGAGTATGAATAGCTGATTTACCTTTTTAAAACCAGGGAATTTAGTCTCATCCACTTCTTCAAAGATATCATAAACGCAATTTTTCATGTACCTGAAAAAATCATCTAACTATAAGGCTTACAAGAGTGAAGAAATGTGGATCAGAGACAAATCACAGAAAGGTTGAATGATCAATAGGATAAGAAGACTTGCCTGTCATAAACAAGATGACTTTGAGGAGGGGGAAGGAAAAGCCATCTTTTTTTACCACAGACATTAGCTGACCAACTATACGATCTAAATACATCAGCATGTAGAGGTGTCCAAGATCCTGCAACCAAGAGATCAGATATTATTAGCTTTGTTCAAAACATTCAAACAGACAACACCACAAAGGCACAAACAGTTTGTTTGATCTTTTACTTCAGACCTTTTCCACCCATATAAACAAACCTATAATCGGAGCAGCTTATTTGATCATACTTCTGGAAATTATCTTTATCTTCATGCATTTGGTAATTGTCTAGATAAATGTTAAGCCAATCATCAGAAAACAGCGACGGCGTTTGGTAAGCTGTATAGTCTGGATACTCCTGGATTCAGCACAATCAAGTCTCAGATTGATTACATAGAAATAACAATTGGTTTCTACGTTCGCTTCACTTAGAGGAAAAAAAAATAACAAGCGTGTGAATTAACCTCCTCAGATATGCACCTTGACAAAGTGCCAATCTTTAAGATACAAAACAGATTCCTCAATAGAATCATTGGTCCATTGCTCGACAAATTCTGTAACAGACATTTCTAATCTCTTCTGATCTGTATATTCTCTCGTATCACAATCTGCAACCTGTAAATAATCAATGAACAAACAATTCATACCGAAACCAAAAGAAAAGAATCGTTTTTTAATTATTTCCTTTTAACAAGTTTGGCTAATGGAAGCTATGCAAAGTATCATGAAAGCCATGGAATTTTTTTACCTGAACTTTGGATTTTCCGAAGTGAGTAGCAAAGAAGTGGAGATTAGGGCGTCCACTCTCACAGACCCAATCTTTCCGAGCTCTCCAATCGTCAGTGAGATCGGAGATTACAACTGGTTGGTTCTTGGCTAAGTATTTCTCTGCAAAAGCGCCGTAACTCAAATCTTTACCATTGATTTTCTCTATTTGACCTATAATCTCTATTCCCATTTTTCCCCAGTATCAGGATTTTAGAAAGGTCTGTCCCCTGAGAGTGAGAATCTCCGATCAAAATCGCCGGTAAAATTGATGCAGAGAGGGTGCAGGCCAATAAATGACAGGTGAAGAAAGTAGACTTTTCCTCGACGAAACGCGGCGTTTAATCAAAATATTTGAAACGCTGCGTTTAAATATGGAGACTCACAGAGAGTTAATATTGGTTCGGCCCATTTTTAGGCCCAATATTGGCTCACTGTAGATCAAATGGAAACGTTTTATAGACTCCGAACATGAGGAATGGCGATGTCGTTTACACAAACCGATCAGATCCGGTCCGAACCATAATTATCAATCCAATAAACAAATCATACTACTGTACATAGTAACTGAATTTATTGTTTCTATATCCGAAAACCAAAATTTATATCTAAACCGAACCAAAAAATAAGAACCGATGTAAAAACCAAAATCTAGGATGGGATTTTTTTGTTCGGTTACCATATTGGGTTAATTATATGTATGTAGAAGTAGTAGAACCACGACCGTAATCCACATGGTCACTGACTTAATAATGTTTTTATGGTTACTGGTCCTAATTTCTCTTTGAAATAGCCAGTCAATTCAAAAAAAAAATAAAAAATTATGTGCCTTCCATATACATTGTCTAGAGTTCTATAGTCAATTTTCAACACTTCATATATAGAAATACTACAAGAAACTTTAACTCAATCAAGAGAAAGAGTTGGTGGTCATCTTAATATATATTTAATATATATATATACAGAGAACTTCCACTAAATGTATATCATATTATATTACGTATATACACATAAATTTTTTCAAATTAAGAAGAGAAATGGAAAACAAAAGGAGTGTAGTGATGATATTGTTCTTTTTGGTGGTGATGGCTGCCATTGGAGCAGAAGCAAGAAATGTAAAAAATCATTTATGTATATTTAGATGTGAAATCACCTGCCGTGACCCGGATTTCACTTCAGAATGCTTCAGACAGTGTATGGCAGACTGCGTGCATCCTCCACCTACAAGTACCTCTCACTCAACTTCACACTCGCAGTAAATCTCTTTCTCCTTTTCTTTCTCTCTTTATATACATGTATGTTCTTGTGTGTGTGTGTGTGTGTGTGTCATTATGAAACTGACATGGTTTCAATATGGTGATAAATAATGCAGGATGAAGACTAATGGGATGGAAGAAATGCGAGGATAGCTATTCTGTAGCTTCAGAAATTTTATAATAAGATGAATATTAATAAAAAATACTAAGTTTCTTGTAATTCATGTGAAAATGGGATGAACAAATATTATAAGTATGATTTCAATCTTCAACAAATGTATTTTTGGAGAATAGCTGTTAGACAAAAACAAGGTGTTTTTGAGAATATGCAAAAGAAAAATGATTTGTTGTAATGTATCTTTTGGAAATACTAGTACATGGTCCACTTGCTCCTTCTGAATCATTGAATTCAAGTTTGAATCGGTTAATACACAAAAACTTTAAAGAACCTTCTACTCTCTCCAAGCCTGATTCTTGTTTTTTTTTTGTCAATCTCCAAGCCTGATTCTTGTTTTTTTTTTGTCAATCTCCAAGCCTGATTCTTGTGGATGAAAATTATTAAATTAAAGGGATATTTGGTTTTAAGAAAAACTCGGACGGGAGTCACTGGATAAATGCATGAATAGTTTGGTCGGATATATGTTTATCTGAAGATATCTTTGTTTATATTTGATCTTGCAACCGCCAACGGTGACGAGTCATCGGAGAAACAACGGTAGAATAATTTGGTTAAACGCAGCGTTTTATTGGAGACTCACAAAGGTTTAAAAGGTCCGGTAATTGGTTCCGCCCATTTTTAGGCCCAATATTGGCTCAGTATAGATCAAATGTTAACGTTTTAGTACCAAAATCTAGAATGGGATTTTTTTGTTCGGTTACCATATTGGGTTAATTATATGTAGAAGCAGTAGAACCATGACTATATGTAATCCACATCTTAGTTTTTTTTTTTTTTTGGTCAAGGAAAGAAATCTTTCATTAGAATAGAGAATTACAGAGAATTAGGAGAGCCTGTGGTCATAGACCTTACGGCTGTCTTTGCTAGATCATCAGCGATCAAGTTTTCCGATCTTGGAATAAATCTAAAGGATAGAGCTCTAAAGGATTTAGCTAGAGATGTGATGTCTTCAGTGATTCCGGCCAAGTGAATTGGTGGTTTTCTTGTGACAATTTCCCTGATGACACTCTTAGCATCCGATTCAATGACGATCTTGCTGTCTTTCTGGTTTTGTAGCGAGAGTAGGGCCTCAAAAATGCATAGATCTTCTGCTTCACTCGGGCCTTTGACAAAGGGAACCGGTTTGCAGTTTTTTGCCTTTACTTCCCGGTTACTGCTTAGAGTTACCCACCCAATCCAGCATTTTTACTCTGTGCAAGCCATGCTGCATCTGTTTGGCATAGAAGAGTCCCTGTTTGAAAGTCATCGTTATCTGCATTTTGTCGATTAATGTTGATTGTTGCAGGTTGTTGTGGATGTGCCGTAGTCGTCGCGTTGTCAGATTCCACATCTTAGTTTAATGCTTCTATGGTTACTGGTCCTAATTTCTCTTTGAAATAGCCAGTCAATTTTTAAAAAAAATAATTTATGTCCCTTCCATATACATTTTCTAGAGTTCTATAGTCAATATTCAACAATTCTGATGGCATATATAGAATTCATAGTAATTACAAGAAAATTTAACATAATCAAGAGAAAGAGTTGGTGAGCATCTTTATATATATATATATTGAGAGAACTTCCACTAAATGTATATCATATTATATTATATACACATAAATTTTTAGAATTAAGAAGAGAAATGGAAAACAAAAGGAGTGTAGTGATGGTATTGTTCGTTTTGGTGGTGATGGCTGCCATTGGAGCAGAAGCAAAAAATCATTTATGTATATTTAGATGTGAAATCACCTGCCGTGACCCGGAGTTCACTTCAGAATGCTTCAAACAGTGTATGGCCGCCTGCGAGCATCCTCCACCTACAAGTACCTCTCACTCCTCTTCACACTCGCAGTAATTCTCCTTTTCTTTCTCTCTGTATATACGTGTATGTTCTTGTGTGTGTGTGTGTCATAGTGAAACTGACATGGTTTCAATATGGTGATAAATAATGCAGGATGAAGACTAAAGGGATGGAAGAAATGCGAGGATAGATATACTGTAGTTTCAGAAATTTTCATGATGGATTCTTTACTTTTCAGTTTTCTTCTACATGTAAACGAAAATCCATAATAAAGATGAATATCTTATTATATAAAGTTGGGTTTTCGAAGTTAGCAACTCAAGAGATTGCGACACGTGTCATATCTATCGGTTATAGATTTTGACACGTGTTAAAAAATATTTGTTTTTAATAATTTTAAATAAGTAAAAAGATAATTATGAGAAATTATTTAATTTTAAAAATACAAAGAAAATGTTAAGAAAATTATATATTAACTAATTTTAAAAATATAATAAGATAATGTTAAGAAAATTTGCAAATTTAAATCATTTAAAAAGTCTAAGAAGATATTTATAATTACTAATTATAATTTTAAACTACTAATTATAAAAGAAAATGTATTACATAAAAATTAAGAAATTATACAATTAATCAATATAATGTAATTATTAATTCTAAAAGAAAAAAGAATGGTAGATACCTATTTCTATATAATCTAGGAATAAAGAAAGTAGGAATCAAGAAATATAAAAAAATGAAGCTCCTAGGGATAAATTTTCTCCTACGTCATGAATATATCATTGAATTAATGGAAAAAAAAAGCCCTAAAATTTTCACCGCCTCTCAGTTTCTTATATATATACCTTGATAGGTTTTCGTATCAGCTCATATGAATTTATTGTGTTTTATAACTGTTACTATATTTTTATAGAAATTTTAATTATGTTTTTATTATGGTTGTAAATTTGGAAGATGTGAAACAAATCATATGTATCGATGCATGAAGATTTTGGTGATGTTTCAACTGACTGATCTAGAAGCTATTATCGTATGTAAAGTAAATTGTGATCAAAACCTAATTATTTTGGTATTGATTTATATGTTTCAATAATTGGTGTGGAACTATTTTGTTAACGTTTAGTAGGTGGATACCCTATGTTTTATTTCATTGGATGAATACGTGAAATTTTTTCGTATAATATGTTTTACTTTTAATGTGATTATTTAGAATTAGTGTAATAATATTTTTGTGGATGAGAAGATTTAGAGATGTTTGATATGACTATTGAGTTATAATAGAGGTTTTGATATATATGTGATATTTTCGCATGCTTCTACACGTTTTGATAAGTTAAAAATTCTTTTGCCAACGTTCAGGATGTTGATGCGAAAGATTGATTTCACTAGATGAAGATATAAAATTTGAAAACCTAATTGATGATTGATTATAAAAAAAAAAACTATATAGTTAAAAATATATTAAAATAATTAATAAACAAAGAGAAAATTGTAGTTAAGTACTTTATAAATATTTACAGAATATCTAATTTTGTTTTTTGTACGAGTTATAAAAAATTTAGTTATAAACTCGCGTATGCGGGCTTTTATATTTTTCCTCTTACACGGGTTATAAATTTTTTATTTTAAACCCGCGTATTCGTAGAACATAATATATCTAAATTTTTTATAAATTATTTATTTTAAACCCGCGTATACGCGGGTCCTAAATCTAGTTAATAATAATACTAAGTTTCTTGTATTCATTTGAAAATGGGATGAACAAATATAATAAGTATACGATTTCAATTTTCAACGACGTCCTTTTTGAGGATAGCTGTCAAAACAAAATAAAAACGAGGTGTTTTGGAGAAAATATATGTATCTATCGATTTGCAAAAACGAATCATTTGTTATAATGAATCCTTTGGAAAGAGTACATGGTCCTCATGCTCCTTCTGAATTATTGTATTCAAGTTTGAATCGGTTCATATATATATGATATTCTACTCTCTCTCTGAGCCTGGCTATTCTGAAGATGAGAATCTCTGAACAAGTCGCCGGAGAAGTTCATGCAGATAGACTTTAGAGGTCAGGCAAATGCTGAAGACGACGCACTTCCTATACAAAATGTTGCGTTTAGTGAGACTCGCAAAGAGTTAAAAATTCTCGTAGTAGGTACGGCCCATTATAAGCCCATTAGTGGCTCACTGTACATGAAATGAAACTGTAACGTTTTGGCTCCGAACATAAGGAATGGCGTATGTACTCAAATGGCAGGCAAAAACTTAGATTGATCCATGTCAAAGCCTCTCTCTCTCTCCATTCTGGTGATGGAACATATGAGTGGCATCGCAGTAGATACTGATGAAGAATAACGTCAGAGAATTGATGAACAAATGTCGTCTTGTGTTGTTTTACATCTCATACATGAGTTAAATTCACATTTTTCAACATCGATAAAAACATTCCAAACTCATGTATTTTTATTCACAGTGCACTTTGGAGATGGCTTATACGCACGTGAAGGTGAGTAAGGTCTCTCTTGTCACAGCTACTCTGTTTTCAATATCTGAGTCCCTTGTCTTATATAATCATTACTATTGGATTGTGACCTGCACTTGAATGACATTAAAGAGATAGATTCTTAAAAGCCACCTTACCCAGGAAATTAAACGTAGCCCTTTATATCCAAATTTGCCATCTAGCTTTTTTAGTTTCCATCTGCACCAAATGGTAACAAACTGAGCAATATGAATCACAACTTTGTTATGTGACTTCTCAGAGTTGTCAAAACATTGAGAAAATCTGCATCAGTAAACTTCAATCTGCTCCAGTTATGATGTTATTTACGAGTGATACAAGCATGTCTGGTCCAGAGAACAAAGAGATCCAAAGTGAATCAGCAACACAAAAGAACTAGTTCCAGTTTACGCTGACTTACATACAAGTATCAAAAATTTATTTTAAATCATCAAAAAAATCACAAATATAAAAAGTTTAGGCCTGGTTCTTAAATGTTTCAAAATAATTTCAGTGCCTTTTTAAACGGTTTTTTTTTGGCATAAAAGTCTCTACATCAACATCAGCCTAATGTTTGCTTTAAAAAACAATATAGTTTCGTCACAGTGTGTCGGTTGGATTCAGTAATGCAGCTCAACCGAGAAATTGAGAATTGTATTTGTCTTTTCTTTATAATTATGTAGTCAAAAGATTAGTCAAACAAAACTCTATTAGTCACTAATCATTATCATCCCTTCTTTCTGCTTGAGACATGAAACTGCTAACGAATTTTAAATTATTATGGAAACTCACTTCATATATTCCTTTAGAAATCTAACTGGACCTCTTTCAAATCCTGAGATTCTCGTATGTGTATATATCTGTCAATCAATCATTTTTCTGGTTTTGTTCAATGCATGCGGCTTTAACAATCATGATTATTAGTATATTTTCCATTTTAGTATTATTACTGGTATGACACGATGGCTGGAATAGTTGGGAATTCAGATCTTATGAATCCTGAATAGTGCTTATGATTGACAAAAGAGTTCCCAATAATTGCTGCCATGATTTCTTTTCAAAGACATGCATATAAATAGCAACAACAATTCATTAGTGGACTAAGACCACACGCAGCAATAAATCTTTACCCCGGGTGTGACTATTATAATAAACGAAAATAAGTGAATAGTCAGCGTAGAGTCGAGAGTCGGGTGTAAACTCACACCCGAGTGTAAGTGCCAGATGTCAATGTGTGATTGGTTTCGTTTTTTGTTATTGAAAAAATGATTTCTTTTGCTGGGTAAAAAGAAAAACGAAACTAGTCTTTCTCTCTCGCGACCCGACACTTGAAACCAAAAGCTAGACTCCGATTTCAGTCCAATTTCAGTTCGATTTCCGACCAAACAACCCCGAAATCGATATCTTCTCGCCGATTTAACCCTTCTCTGCTTTGAATTTGGAAGAATCCGCTCCAAAAAAGACCAAATCGCCTCTTCTCCTCCGACAAGGTCTCACAGAAACTCTCAAATCTCTTCGCCGATTCTCCTAGCCAATCTGCTTCTCCTCGCTTTTCCAACTCCGATTCTCCAAAAGTATCTCCTTTATCTCTCTGTTTTGTTTGGAATCAAGAACCCTAGAAGCTTGTAGGTCTTTGGATTTGAATCTTGCTTTGTTCTCTAATTGATAAATCGATTGCTATAGGTTCGATTTGATATGTGACATCAAGTATTTTGAATGTGTAGGCCAGGTTGAATTCAAGTGTAGGCAAATCGTTGTCTTCGTATTTCTCATTCGTTGTTCCTCAATCTGGGAATGAGGATTGTGAATCTTGTCCTCCTCTTCCCATTAGAACAGAGAGCTATGAGTCTATATATTGAGATTTGTAAACATGGAAATGGGCAGAACCAAGCTGGGAGCTTTATCTCGATTGGTGTCTCGAGTATCAAAAGCTTCTCATGGCAGAAGAACAAAAGAGTAAGAAGCAATGTTAATGATATAGTAGCTGCTCAATTGCTTGTGTTGTGTTATGGAATGTAGCCTTTTAATTGGACATGATATAGAGTTTCAGGAATCTAGTTGAGATAATGTGAACTGCTTCATGGAGAGTGATGGCGACTTGTGTATAAGATTGTCTAGGATACAATCTCTGTTGTTTAATTTTCCGATTTAAGTAATTTGCATCTTTCTAGGAAAAACTCTTTTTGATTTTTAATTTAGTTCTTAGGCTTCTTGGCTTATGTTGTTTGGTAAAGTATTGGAGTTGTAACCTTGTAGATTTAACATAGATGATGCTGTTAAGATTTAACCATTTAGTTGGTGGCTGTCAGTTTTGTCACGTTTGACATGTTGATGTTAAGAATATTGCTGTTGCTAAAGGATTTTGGCCTTTCCCTCAGTTCTTACTTGTGGTGTTCATTCATGCAGTGAGATCATTGATCCTGCGAAAGTGGACCTGCCCGGAAGCTTTAACATATCTTAAGCTGATTTTATTGTGTTGTCTCCTTTTATAACAATTAACAGGCCGAGCAGCTGAAACACGAGGAAAAGGAAACAAAGAAGCTGCAGGACAATGTGCAGTCACTACAGCTACGTCTCACTGCTAGATAACACATATGCAGAGGACTTCAAGATAAGGTAGTCTGCTTTAACTAATGGAATTGATATGTTGAGTGTTGTCTTCTTCTAACTTCTAACGGTTAAAAAACAAATCATGTTTCAGGTTCGAGATCTGGAATTTCAACTAGCTGAAGAAAGAAAGACCAGAATCAAGCAGGAGACACGAGCTCTAGCAACTGCATCATCATCATCAACAACATCAAGACATCCGAGAGAGACACTACCGACAATCACAGAGAAAAAACCGCCTTTGTGAAAGTGTTTGTTTACATCAAGTCGTCTGTTAAAAACTTCAAATAGGATTCTGTTGCTTTTGTTATATCTTCATATTGTTTTCGAGTTTGTAACTCCATTGAGATCTTGTGCTATGGTATTGATATATATTATGAAATTTAGATCCCGGCTCAAATGCATAGTAGCAACATTGAAAACAAGAGTTAAATGTGTCATTTTAGAAGTGCACTTAAAGATAAGAACTTTTTTCGTATGTTTATTTGATGTTAAAGTGTTGCTGGTTAAATCATCCTATTTACTAACTCCACTTTGAAATCTTTTCCTTATCTCTTACATCAGGAGGAGGCTTTGGCAATCAAAGCAGCAGGCAAGTTTTAAACATTCCCTTGGTAAGCCATAAGCAACATTTAAACATTTTTCCCCTTCACATAGTTTCATAATAATATTGTAATGTTTTATGTTTGTTTTTTTTTCCTACTCAATTTTATTCTAAGTTTTTTTTGTTTTCAATTTAAAAGTTATTTTTCTAATTTTAAAATAATGTTATATGTTTTAGATTATTAAATTAATTAATTATTACTTAGAAATAGATTCTACCAATAATCAACTCCTAACACCATGTTTCTAAACTTCAACTCTTACATTATTTTATTAATAAAATCTCACTAACACATACCCATCCACATGCACCACTGTGGGTGCTCTAAGTAAGTGGAGTGATTTTTTAATATACCAATTGAAATATAAAACTAGTTGCTTTGGATAACTGATAACGAATTAGATTGACATTTTTTTCAGGCACCCTTTTAGTAGCAGTTTATGATTGTGACTTGTTTGATATAAATCGTTTCTTAAGTACTCTTCACGCATTTTTAGCCCAAAAAAAAAAAAAAAACTCTTCACGCATTCTAAAAAATATTTCATGTATACTTTTTGGTCAAATAATTGGTGCTCCACATACTTTAAAGTTTAAAGTTTCACGCATTCATTTTCGTTATCAATTTAAGAAATCTTATGTATCTTTGCGAACTACAAATTACAAAATAAGAGGAGTATCCCTTCACATTCTTATATGTTTTCCTTAATTAGTTGCGTCAAATTCTCAAAGAAAACTTGATTTAAAAGACCTATTGATTTGACATCCACTATTGAGTTTTGAGTATGGAATATATATATGTATATCCAATATTCTTTCTTTTTATCGACACGAAATCAGTATGGAATAGAGAAAATATCTTTCTCAAAAAAAAAACAAAAAGAGAGAGTACAACAAAACAACGATCTGTTATATATTGCTGTGAACGTTGTTGTGTACTCAATTTTAAATCCGGAAATAAATTATCATTGTGAGAACATTATATAATATGGAACTAAAAAAGAAACATGTACAATCCAATACCAAATCTCAACCTACTATTATTAATTAGAATCTATCGAGACAATGGTCGGCGGTTATAACGCTATTAATTTAGTCATTCATTATTGAATCCTAATATTCTTGCAAATCAATGATTGGAGTACTAAAGATCATATTATCAAATGCACCAACTATTACAAATACAAACTATAATATATGGAGGCTCATGCATCTATCCTATATATGATATTTCTTGTGAAAATTATACAATGTAATATTATATTAGTATTTTACTTTAGCTCCCATCTAAAACAACTTAGAATTAGTCCAATCGTGATCCAAAATTTCAGATGATGACTAAAAAATATTAAACTAAGTACAACTAGCGAGGTCCACAGTCAAGTAGAACTAATTTGAAAACCATTGGGTATGAAAAGATTGGCTTTATTAATCCTCGGACTACGAATTTTGACTCTAATTTGAAACTAAAATTCTGTTTGCTTTTATATATATTTCAGTTTTTGATGAATTATAAATGTAAAAAGTAGCAAAGGACCCGCAATGCACAAAGTAAAAAGAAATTGTCTTGTTGGGTTTTGTAGTTTAGCTCAAAGGCAGAACTCAGAGTTTGCTTCCTTTTCACGTCTTTAAAGACATCGATTGATTGATGGGTTTGATGGATTCTCGATGACTTCCTATTATTTTCTCCGCGACAATATCTAAAGTTTTTTCTCTGACATTTAAATAAGAGAATGTACCTTTATTTTGATAAATATACATATCTCTTTTTGACATATGAGTCTTCATAATTATATGATACATGAAAAGATGCACTCTTCCTACTGTAAGATAAATTTTAATTGAACCTTTTTATCTATTATTTTTTGTCCAAATATAAGAGCATGTACCTTTATTTTGATGATAGAAAGTTTCTAGTAGCAGCTTTAACATTTCTTTCCCATTAGCAATGTTATTTATATTAGTTATCATTTTGATTATAAGTATCCTATAAATAAAGGTCACTTATCATACATATATAGTAGTCGAGAGAGATGGAGTAGTCAATTTTAAAAGTATTTGTTTATTTTTTTAGAGTAATGAAACTACGATAATATTTGTAACAGCTATCGTTTTCTTAGTAGTCATATTTAACATATTCAACAAAATCTAACATATCTTTGTTAGGTGTTTAACGAGTATAGAGATACTTTCAAGACTGTAGTAGGCCTCAAATTCACATATCAACGCAAACTAAAGTTAATTGTGTCACTGTACTAAAATGATTAATTAAAGGATATATAAATAGGCAGAGAGTTGTTTTACTTCGGCTATGGTGAATCCATGTTTGGGCCTGGATAAAAAGAGTGGAAACTAAATTATGGGCTTAAAGATAGAAATATAGAATTACATGTTAAGCTAGGCATGTTAAATTAACTAAATTTGGTAAATGAAAAGGTTAGCTATGATACTAAAAAAATTTTGGACAAATTATGTTACTTATATCACTAAGTGTTAATTATATTGTTGCAATTAACAAGCTTTGATGTACCAAAATTTCGACTTATTTATATAAAGTTTACAACTTTACATTATGTATGGACCAAACAATATTAGGCAATCAAGTAGGTTTACGAATTTTTTTAATGTATACGACGTAATTAATCACCACCATGTTTTAGTTACATAACATCATTTTAGTTCCAAAATGCTCACTTTCTTGTATTCCAAAAGAAAAGAAAAAAAAAAACTACCATTTTTTAATTAGTTTAAAAGCGACTATGTGACAAATATACTTTTGTTTTTGTACGGCATTTTTAATCCCAAAATTGCCGTCTTTTTTTTTTTTTGTATTGCTACTCCAATTTCACTACTCATCATGACTTGACTATATTTGGTATATTATATATATCACATGATAACTCCATAATCGGATAAAAATGAGAAGAATTCAATAGTATTTTTCATTAATATTTTAATTTATTAACACTTCTGACGACTGACGATCATATTTTATATGACAGAAAGGCTGCACACACCCTAATATATTAATAATCAAAACTGTTAGTTAAAAGGGAAAGGAAACTTCATAATCCACATGCCTAGCCGTCGCTCTACCTGTTAATTTTTACTCAAAAAATACAAAACTAATAATATGATAACTCCAAATAAATATACACTTAAATAAATACATATACTGATAAATTAGGTAAACAATCATACCATGAACACCACTTCTATATATCACGAATAAATAATTAAAAACTATATAGTTAGATAAGTTAAGCTAATAATAAGACAGTATCCTTCAATTATTAGCACCCTTAACTTCTCTCAAACATGCATCCACGCATAACTACGATCCTAGTTTAGGTATTGAACCCACCAGGCAATAACAATCAGCACCATATTATATATCTCATCATAAATATTAATAAAGGTAATATGATATCACCAAAGGGCCACTAGCTAGGAAAACACTTTTTCCGTTTCATAGTGAACGAATATCTTCTTTTTTTAGTAAAAAATAATGAATGAATGAATATCTGGTTTCATAATGTATAAAATTCCAAATATTTAATTATATCAAATAACAAAATAAATCTGTTAAATATTAATCTTACTAAAATGATAATTTTTTGTTATTGAGAATCATAAAGCAATAATTAGAATGAAATTATTTGACATCCTCGTTTAACATACTTTTTTTTTTTTGACATCCTCGTTTAACATACCTATATCCTAGCTTAGGTATTGTAAAATATCAAACGAATAATAATAAAAATCCATAATATATATAGCTCATCATAAATAAATAAGAACAGTCCATGCATTTATACTTGGATAGGAAATTCATCCCACACATAAATATAAAGTATTCGTACCACACACACACATAAATATAGAAAGAGAAAGATGAGAGAATGAGTACACATAATTTATAAACTCTCACATGTTACCTCCTTGCTGATCATGACCATTGTTCCAAGGAAGAAAAGTCCCATACGACCCTCCGGTGCCACGTGGCAGCTGAGCCATCACCGGATTCGTCCCTGAAAGCCGATAAACCGGATTCAAAGGAGGTGATTGCTGCGATGGAAGCGGCTGAGGCTGGAAGACCAAGTCCACGACGTTGCCAGGTGTTCCGGCGGCTGACGTAGACAAACCATAATGTGACAAGTCAGCATTAGCCGCGTCAAGCTCCTTCTGAAGCCTATGGACTTGTCTCTGGAGATAAGAGATGGCTCCGACGCAGCCATAGACGGGGTCACGGACACGTGCCTCGGCTTCATAGGCTAAGGAGTTGACTGCGTCTTCACGCTGATGAGGGAGGAGCTCGTTGAGGAGCTTCGTGACGTTGCTTGCTCCGAAGATTTTGTGGACGTTGGCGAATTTGTGTGGCTCCTCCGGTGGAAAATATGGCGCAAATATGCATCCCGGCATGCATTTCCGGCGAAGAAACTTGCACGCGGCGCATGGTGAGTTGTATGAGTTTGATGACGATGCCATTTGCTTTTTTGGTTTCTTACACCTAATATTAAGTTTTTAAAACATTTTAACATGTAAAAAGAAGTTAAATTGCGAACACAGACACATATATACATATATATATATATATATATAATTTGAATTTGCTAGGAAATGATAAAACTCCTAGGTTTCGTTTAGAAGATGTGTTTCTTTCAATATAGCTCACTTTTCGAAAAATTTCTAGTTTTTATGTTATCTTTTTCCTTCTTTTTTAAAAAAAAAAAAAATTCTACTTAGTTTTTCATGATGTGTATATGGTTATATATGTATGTATATTATGTGCATGTGTACGTTTATGTCTTTATATATGAGTATATATGTCTTTGTCTCTGCATATATCTGTATCACTATATACATATATATAAACGTGAATATATAAAATGTCCAACGTCCAATCTAAAATGAAAATCATACTTTACAAAACCTGAAGGTCTTTAAATTGAAGATTAAATAAACATGTTAATTAGGAACACAGAGATTCTCCAAAACATGCTGGAATCATACTTTAGTTTCACATAATGTTTTTTCTTTCAATTAACTAGCTAATCTATCATTTACAAAATTAAAATCAAAAGTCTAGCCTCTGAATTTTCTTAATAAACCTTATCAACATTAATTTACTATAATTTTTCATTATATATACATAATCAAAGAAAAATTAATTTTCAAATACTATAAATAATAAGTAATTTAGGAATCCTGGTCTGATTTATACATAGAAAAACATCACTTAGCCAATCTATAGCTTCTTAAGTTCCCTCTAGAAATAATAGGAGAGATTTAAAGTGGAATCCAGGAAATTAAGCTAATTTATCAGAATTTACTTAACAGAGTACATAAACAACCATGCACGCACTCTTTAAGACGATGATACATGTGGATACCTGGACAAAATTCAAACTATATGAGAATGGGAGTGTTTATACAAACTCCCTGGACAAAAAAAAAAGTCAATTTTTTTTTTTTATGTCAGATCAGTCTGTGCATCCCTATTTATATCAATATTACATATACTTTTTTTTTGGTTAAATACATTTATACGTACACTACATATATTACCAAAATCAAACACTTTTTCTTTGTTATTCAATTGTGCCCGTATGTGCTTTACTATCTTCTTCATGATCCGATCTCTCTCGTCAATCCTAGCTTTGTTAAAAGAAACTAATAAACTTAAAAAGGGAAACTCTGTAGGGATTCTTCAAATTCGATTTGTATGTCTCAAAATTAAACTTGGTAATAGAAATTTCAAATTTGTCTTTAGTAAATCAGTTAGTTAACCTCTCTCCCTCTCCCTCTCCCTCTCTTTCTCTCTCTTTTTCTCCTCCTTGCCCTTGTGGAGATGAAGCAATTCCAATAACCTCAAGTCTATCCTAGTTTGGATATGTATATAAACCTTAGATCTGACCTTAATTATGTCAACTCAAAAAGATCACATGTTATGATGAAGGTTTGATTACACATGTGTTTACATATATCCTTGTCTCATATGCTACAATTACATAACCTTTTAAGTCTTTCTTAGAGTAGAAATTCAAGGAAAGTGACAGAAACATCAAAGTGAAAATGTTGATATATATACGCATACCACATATGTAAGCAATAGCACATAGAACATATGTAGAACATGGAGCATAGAAAATATAATAAAAACATAGATTAGAAATTGATTGTCTTTGATGATCGGAAGCTATGCATACATCTAGGGATTTATTTAGAACACACATCAAAACATATATATATATATATACATAGAGTTATATATATACCTGCCTTTAGATCTTTAGGTTCTTTGAGGATCTTGTATCTTTCTTCCTCTTTCAAGGGCTTTTTTCTTACCCTTTGAATTTCGCTTCCAAAGTAGATAGAGTAGGCTTAACACTTTAGTCAAAGAGAGGGATATTAGGGTTTTAGCCCACTCAAAGAAAGGGGAAAACCCTAATTTCAAGAAGAATTGAGAAAATTTCGTATAGAAGCTGAGAATTTAAAGAAACCAAAGTAACAAATAAAAAGGAAAATAGAGAAAAAATTTTAGTGGAGAAGAAGGAGAAAGAGCAAAAGACAAAGTGTAATAATAACAAATGAACAATTAATAAACAGGAAGAGGAGGAGAGGGTATGTCCCTTAAAGAATGACTATGACATTTCATCTCAAGAATAATAGTAATATCATTTCACTGTGCTCACTTTTGTCTCCCATTAGATTAATTTGTTTAACTTTAGCTTTTGTGAATTTTCTTCATGCATTTAATGATAACAATATTCCCTAACAGTCCCGCAATTTACCCTAGCTAATCTAACTAATCAATCGTCATTATGTCTCTAGCTATGATCTTCTTATACCTGTCACGCTGAGGGCCAAATTAAGACTTGGAATCTCAAGAAACCCTAAACATCTTAATCAATCTCGACTTTAATTAAATATCACAGTAAACCCTGCAGATTTGCAAAGAAGATTAAAGAACATATTATATGAATGGTTTTGGCCGAACAAACTATAAAAACAATTCGTGTCGTCGATAGCAGCACAGATTATGTGAGCTATTCGTTTTTCGCTATACAATTATGTTCACAATTTTAATACCGTGACAATAAAATCTCCACATCCTAAAATTAATTGAATATTCATTTTTCTAGGTGGCAAAATAATTCTTCAATTTAACTTAATCGAAACAGAATTAATTAATATGAACAAGAATAAACTCTTGAGACCTCAAAGTAGCTACATAGAGACAGGAAATCGGTAAAAGTCAAGCCAAATCATGTGAACTCAAGTCAAGTTTAAATAGGTTTTGTAAAATCATAACTTTTGTAATGAAGGAAAAGAAAACTATGAGGGGGTCCAAAGATTTTTGAAGCTATATAGCTAGGGTTAGTATCATACCAACAGTTACTTGTGTTAGAGTATATATTATTGGAAGTGACAACCGATTGAGACATTTGTAATAGTGTCGTCTTCTTACTTAGTTTTCGCACCAATTTTAATACCAAAGAATTTTAGCCAGAATTTAATAATATTATCAGAATCGGCTTCTGATTAAGGAGACGATTTATATATATGCCGTTAATAGATTCTTGGTCTAATGTAGAAGTTCAAATGGTTCGTTTAGAATATAAATTAATTCAGACTAATGTAGAATTTTCTTAATTTAGGTTACTAGTCGGAGACTCGGAGCTGACTTTCTTAGAACTCTGTCAACTTTGAAGATAAATAGACAGCCCAAATTCAAATGCAATTGTAAATGATAAATAGTATTACCTTATTAAGAAATAGATGAGATAATTTTATTATTAGTACAAGAAAATTGTTTGTTGTGGTAATTAACCTTTCGAATGCTTTCAAGATCCCTTCGATCATTATTTTTTTGTCCAAGTTATGATGGTGGTTAGTGGTGGGAGTTTAGTAATTTACTAAAGTGAAGCATCTAGGCTTTATCACCAAACTATTATTGTCTTCGTATTTTTTTTTTGAAAAAATAATAATTTTGTGACTAATATCGGGATTAGGGTTCGAAAATAGAGGTCCTCTTCTTTTCTAAAAGAGGAAACTAGTCTCGTACTTGGAAAGTAGAGTCGTTCCTCTCTCATTAGGTTACAAAAACTTGGCTGATTATTCAAAGTTTTCAGGGTTATTAACATGAATTAATCTTCAAAATAAAAGATCTCACAGAAAGTTTGTATCATTAGTTTATGTATATCGAGACTTTAACATACCTTGTAAATTCATCACTAAACATCTTAGAGAAGAAAACATTACAAATTTTACCATCAAAAAAGATTTAATGTAATCGATTAGAATGGGTATTGATCTATATATATAGCTCTTCAATGTATAGAGGTTGCATATAAAGATATAAAATGATACAATAGAGAGGTGGGGGTATGAAGTGTTATAAAGGGTTTGCAGAGTGAGAGAGAGAATATGGGTCCTCCTCACACATATGATCTACTAAAACTAGGCTAGTACTACTTTGTCCCTCGCATTTTATTTTTCTTCTTGTATTTAATTAAATCCCTGTGACTCTAAGAATCTCTAGAAACCACATTTTATATATATGGTCTCATTTGAAACAACACACACATAAGAGATAATGTTTAATTAATGAATCTGCATGTGCTGATTATGGAAGGTAAAGTTAGAGGTATATATATGAGAGGTCAATGATGCAACTTGGAGGAATAGTTTTGTGAATATGTCCTTTTGTTTGCTTGTTTGTTTTTATATATGCAGAATCGAATAAAAAAATAGATTACAATCATGAATACGAAAGACACATAGCAAGGAAAAATTTAGAAGAGATTAATGCCATTAGTAACTTCATTTACATATTATGTAATACAGTTTCCCTAGTTTAATCGATATTCATCAAGCTATTGGTCTAAATTAATTTATGTCTTGTGCATTTAATTTATTAAAATATTTTTCATTCTTTATAATTCACATGTACATAAATTCAACTAAAATAAAAATTTATGTGACAACATAAGGATAGTATACAAGCCATTAAACTATACTAGTTCGTCTAATTAACATAATATGATAAGTTAATTAAAATAATTAAATTTGAATATTTTGCTGACAATTGCAAGTTGAAATCTACAACCTTACTGTTTTTCTGATATGGGAGTTTATTAATTCTCTAAATAAACTAAAAATGGAGAAATGGATAGAGATTTTATTCTCTCCCTCGGGATTGCTTATTGCTGCAGTAACCACGTGTTGAGTCAAATAAAGTCAACCTCCCTTACAGTAAGTATAAATTTCATTTCCTATATTATATATCAATACGATCATGAAAATGTCATTTGCTAAATGTGTTATTTTCGTGGCCTATACTATTCATTTCACAGTTTATCGACAGTCCAGCGGTCCGAACACTTTTTTTACGGTCGGTAATTAATGTTCAATTGCTTGTGAACTCATCTAAAGTTATATACTTCAGTTTATCTTGACAAATTTTCAACACAAAACTTTTGTAATTTCATTTTAACGATATATTATTAACTGAATAGTTTTTTAATTAAATAATATAATTTTTCATTTACAGACCAATTCACTGGGTTCTTTTTTTTTTTTTTTTTGGTCACCACCAATTCACTGGGTTCTAGTTTGAAATTTTTAACAGATTCCCAATAGTTGTCCTATCAAGTATTATAAGAGTGATAGATCAAATAGGCTTTGGAATGTAGAGATTTCAATTTTTTATTTTTTTTTTTCATGACTTCAGCCTATATATAATATATTCTAACTACCTTATAATGAATTAGTGAAAAGATGATTAGAAAACGAACCTACGGTGTTTATAAACTCTAATGATAGTATGCAACTAATCGGTATTTGTATCCTATGAGCAAAAGCCTACAGTTAGCAAGAAGCATGCGTTTGATATAATATCTCTAAATTCATGTAGGTATATAACTTTTATTAGCATGTTCAATGGTATTATAGGGACTATAGTCTAATATCTTACAGATGTAAAATATTTGATTACCAGGTACAGATCAAGAACTTGCACTTAAGATGTATCTCTTTTAGTATTCTGTTTCTATAGTTCGAGATGATAAAATGAAATCTTGATTATTTGCGTGTGTATTTAGTATATAATTATTCATATGAATCCATCAATCATCTTAATGAACAAAACTAGTCTGTTAACTGTAAACACAAACTGATATTTTCTTTTGGGGTTTTGGTTTTTTTTGCATTAGTTTAGATATTGCGTTCGATAGCTAAATGATGATGTCGAAGAAAGAATGTGACAGTAATGCTTTTGCCTTGTGATAAAGCTTCAGTGGCTTTTATCCACTATCTAGATCTTCTCCTTCAGAGTATAAACTTTAAAAACACCCACCCAAGAAGATGAGAAGAGCCCATACTTTCAATTTTGATTAAACAGAGCGATACAAAGATCTTTGTTGAATTTAGCTTCAAAGTACCAGAACAAATCATACTAAACAGTAATGAGTAAATCTCAATCCCTGTGAAAGAAGTAGACAGCCTTAAGAATCATCAACAATAAAGACACAATGGTCAAGCCAATAATTTGTACACTTGTAACACTCTCTGAGACAGAACAAGCTCTGAGTATTAGCTAATCAAGTTTCATCATAGCTTAGCAATTAGCATCATCAAAACGAGATTGCAAACACATTGCAGCATCCATCACAAACCTAAACTGATTATCAACCAATATCACTGGAGGCTAATATCTCAAGCAGAATTCTCTATAAGGTATCCACATATCAACGTAACTTCTCAATTCACTACGCGGCAATCTCTTCTTCCACGCATCAAGGTCCGGTAAATCACCAGTAAGAGCCACCGAACTATCATTCCCATTTCCAAGTGTTAGAACAAAGAGCTTATCTCCAAAAGCCTGACTCATCGCTTTCAAGGTTTCCTCCATAACCAAACCTCCATCTCTCTCTGAATCCTCAGCTTCCACACATGTACCTCCAACATTAACCATAATCCTACCTCTCTTCCTCAACCTACATTTCAAACTCTCCCACACTTTAGGATCTTGAAGCTCTTTGATCACACTCCCTTTACTAAACAAATCAACTAAAATACCCGAAAAACCGTTTTTAACACTAGCGTTCAAAGCATCCCCAATGTTGATAAAAATCCTATCTTTATGATCCCTTTCAAGCTTAGAGAGGCCAAAGAACTCTCTACCGACATCAATCACAGAAGGGTCAAGTTCCCATCCATGGACAGTGATTTCAGGAGGGTAAAGCTCAAGAAGCAATCGAGCTGTTGAACCGGCTCCGAATCCGAGAATCCCAATGGGTCCGGGAGGTATAACCGGAGGCAGAGTAGCGAAAACGTCGAAGTAACTATCGGTTAAGGTTTTAAGAAGGAAAGAGATGCTATGGATGTTACCGGGATTGTCGAGAAGGAGGAGACGAGAACCAGCGAGTGGGTGATTGGTTTTTCGAGAAACTTCGATGACTCTGATGTAATTGTGGCGTGACTTGAATTTGGCCATGGTTTTGACGTCGTCGGCTGGGATTCCGTCGTCGTCGTGGGAAGTTTTGGTGCGGTGAGAGTGGGTTCGGATAAAGATTGGGTTTTGCGGAGGTTTTGGATTGAGATTGAGAGTTGAAGGAGGAGAGACGGCAAGGAATTTGCGAGAAATGTCAAGTGGCGGTCGGAGATATTGGAGAGAAACAAGCTCCTTAGCCATGGCTGCTCTTAATTATTGGCCAATTTTTCTATGAATTTTATTTGGGTGATGATATATGATTCAAAACTTCAATGGATTACTTTTGGGGGTCTAAAAAAACAAGTGGGTTAAAGGTAACAACTCCTCCATAATTAAATAAAAAACGTTTCTTTGCATTTTTCACATCTTCTGAATTTCTAACTTGGGACTCAAAAGGCAAAAATACTTGTCACTGTTCTATCATATCAATGCCAGTGTTTTTACAGAACTCAAGGGCGCTGCAAAAACATCAAAGAATCATTCCCTAACTTGTTGCGTCTTAAATCTGCCGACATTACCATATGCAAAAGACACACCCATCAAGCTGGTTTAGGAAGATGGAGGAGTCACCTCCGGCTCTGGGTTATCGTCTTCCATTTCATCTTCACCTGTAGAGTCCCTGCAGAGTTTAAGAGATATCTATTAAATTCTTAATCACTTGTTAAGAAGTTAGACAATGAGAGTAGATTGGAGTAGGAGGAAGCTTTTTTTTTTTTACCTGTCCATAGTTGGGCCATCAAGACCTGAGAAACCATGAAGAGGTTTATCATCATCGTCACTGTCTGATTCATAAGCCGCAGTTCCACTCCAGATGCGAGGCTTTGGTCTTTTCTCCATGTCTTCTTCCGGCTTAAGATTTCATTCAGATAACACATCTATTGAGTCAGTCCCAATAGGACAAGACCAAACTAAAACAGCAAAGTGAGATACACAGCAACAGATGAATTGAAAAGTTACCTCTTCCAAAACTCGATTGACTGGTGGTGTGTGCTGAAACTGCACGCTAGGTGCATGCATTAGTCCCGAAAGTTGTTCTAGTAACGTGTTCCTGAAATTTCAACAATGTAATTTCTCCTAGTTAATATTATTTAATCCACAAGGCTAATGAGATTCAATATTAAAAGCTATGAACAAGTGAAATTTTGTAACTAGTGGAACCGGCTTAAAGATAAAGTCATATGTTACATAACGAATTTCAATTGAGGGAGCAACACTAGCATCTCAAAAATAGAGTGGATAGGTAGAAGTTCACTGGTAGCCAACGTACAATGACCATAAAAGGGGACGTAGGAGATATTACCTTATGTTCTCCATATCTTTAGGTGTGTTTAAATTCTCCATTGGACTTGGGTCGACATGAAGCGTATAATCTGGACCGAAATACTCAAAATACTCATTGTATGGTAGTTTGTTGTCCGGCTCTACTCCAACCGCAACTGCAGTCTGCGACGAAAAAACAGAAACAAACCTTTCAAGAACAAAAACTTATAAAATCATCAAAAAAACATAAAAGAAGTGCAAAAGAGATGAAAAGACCTCATAACACCAGCAACGGGCAACATTTCGAATAGTATACCCTCCACCACCCAAGACCATGAGAGGAACATTGTAAGATCTTAAGAACCGGAGGCAATCAGCATGACCCTTGACTGATAAGTTGAAGACACCCAACCGATCACCGCTTAACGAGTCAGCCCCACACTGAAGAACAACTGCTTCTGGCTGATACACTTCCATAACCTTCTGGATAAGAGGTCTAAACAAGCTGCGGAAACTTTCATCGTCCATACCATCGTTTAATGGAACATTTAGAGCGTAGTATTTCCCTTTTTCTGCGCCAACATCTCTTATGTGCCCAGTTCCTGGGAAAAAGTCCCCAAATTTGTGGAAAGAAACAGTCATAACTCTATCAGTGGTGTAAAACGCTTCTTCCACTCCATCTCCATGGTGGACATCGATATCTATGTAAAGAACTCGCTGCAAACAAAATTTGATGAAAGCATTAAGATCTAAGCAATGGAAACATCGTTGCACGCTTAACATTCTGAAATATGAATGATGCTATCAGAATACAATAACAAAGCAACAGAATCCGAATTAGAGAAACTTAAAGAATCAGATGATGGGAAAAAAAAAGAGGCTATGTAGAAAACTACCCAATATCTGATCAATTCCCAAAGAAACCAACATCTCTTGGCCATGGAGTTAACTTACAATGACTTTATCAGAATTCAAATAAACAGCACAGATCATAAGTTGCAGATGCACTTGACCTAATGCAAGATTCTAAAGGTAATATGCAATGTTGGGACATGAAAGAATCAAAGCTTCATTCGGTAATCACACAAAAGCTTCTAGGTTTCAGCTAAATTATAGAAACACAACTCAATAAGATAAGCTTAAACCCTAAAATTATCAGAAGAATAACTAAAAGTTCTCTACGGACAGCTCAGAGATGAGAAAATAGGAAGGGATCGAGCATTTACCCTAAACATCTTGAGCAACTCCAGAATCCCTAGGACGATGTCATTTACATAGCAAAACCCAGAGGCCTCACTTTTCTTAGCATGGTGAAGCCCACCGCCCCAATTGATAGCAATATCCGCGTCCTGTCGGTTTAATTTGACGGCGGCGCCAATAGAACCACCGGCAGAAGCACGGCAAAAATCAAAAAGTCCGTCGAAGACAGGACAATCCTCGCCGACATTGAATCGCCTAAGATTTCGTACAGAGTTAGGATCGCCCATGGATTCCGGCGAAACGGAAGCAAGGAAATCAACATAATCTGGGGAATGGAACCGTCCGATATCGGAAGCGTCGGCGAGGTTAGGACGGCTTATTTCCAAACGACGGTGGAGGTGATAGTGGATGATTAGACTATGAGCCATACGGATCCGGTGAGGTTTCATCGGATGTCCTTGACCGTAGTAATAGTCTCCGATCGTCGGCTCGTAGAAGTAACTGACTCGCCGCTTACGACCGTCGGGTCCCGACGGCAAAGAGATGCCGCTTTCGTCCGCCTCCATCTTCCTCTCTCCCTCACTCAGAGTCTCTCTCTATTCGCAAGTTTTACTCGGACAAAAATTCGTGTGCCTACTGTCTAGTACGCCTGAGAAACATCTCCTAATGAGTTGTTAGCGCAGCTTATATATACAGTATATACACACATAAAAAAAAATTTTCCTTTTTTTCACACATAATAATAGGATCCATATTTATCTTACATTAAAAAATTTTAGAGTTACTGATGACATTAAAACAAACGATCTTCGATTCCAAAATTAGCATATTTAGAATTTGATTTTCCGCGACCAAAAAAAAAAAAAAAAAGAATTTGATTTTCCATGATAGCCAGTAGACATTGTTATACAAATAAATGTAAAGAGATTCTTTAAATTTGTTTGACAAAAAAAAAAAAAAAGATTCTTTAAATTTACATACACATAAAACTGGAGTGAAGTTACAGATTGTAACTTAAACATACGAAACGAGCGCATATTCTAGATGTTGCTGGATAAAAAAAGAAGAAAAAAAAAAAACATGTTCTAGATGTTAGTCTAATTTTTTGGATGGATGCTTATTGTTGTTGTATAGTTACTTTTCGAATTACTTGAATCTCCCAAACTATTCCACAAACGATTTTAGAGACTAGTGTAAAGCGTATCTGGTTAAGACAATATTATGAAGAGGAAGAAGAAGCGATCAGGTAATAATTAAATGGTAAACGTTTTGTTCCCTACCACAGATAACTTTCAACTCGAAAACAAACACTGATCATCAAGTATTATCATCATAATTAAAGCATATCTAAGAACAACCCAGAGAGTCAAATTGATGAGATTTTGATTCTCTACCAAGTCCTTTTTCCACCGTGAGGTACAAAGTTTGAGGTCGATCTTGACCGTTTATCTCCAAACCCACCACCACCACGTCCTCCTCCTCTTGACCGGAAGTTTCTTCCACCACCAGAACCTGAACAAGTCAATCAAATTGAATCAGTTCATCAACCCAAAGAAGCAAAGATTGGTTAAACTCAAATGAGAGAAGAGAAATGAGCTTTCACCTCCATAACCAGAACCAGATGATCGGACTAGTGCGGAGAGAGTAGGAGGTACAACTTGACCAGCTTCTTTAAGGATCTTGATAAGCTCTCTTGCAAACTTAGCATTGTCATGTGTGAAGAATGTAAAGG
Source organism: Erysimum cheiranthoides (assembly GCA_011420285.2). Classification (NCBI taxonomy): domain Eukaryota; kingdom Viridiplantae; phylum Streptophyta; class Magnoliopsida; order Brassicales; family Brassicaceae; genus Erysimum; species Erysimum cheiranthoides. The sequence goes on from CM022181.2 coordinate 18,774,074, forward strand.
CCATTCCTTTAGCTCCTGCACGCCCAGTTCGACCAATCCTATGGATGTAATCCTCCAAGGTATTTGGGAAATCATAATTAACCACACATTTTATGTCCTTCACATCTGCAAAACAAAACAAAAACAGAAAGAAGAAACACACAGTTGAGAAGTAAATCATAGACTGATAAGAGATGCAGGAAGAACAGAAAAGTATTTGTGTAAATGAGTTTGGTGTTTAAAGCCTAGAGGAAGGAGATGAGAGAAAACAAGAACCCCTTATCCCTACAACTGCAGATCTGAAACGATCAAGAAACTAAGAGCAACACATTTTTCCAAGTAAATGTGCCCACCTTAACTTGCAGGGATAAGGAGTGTGTGGGACAGCGCTAAAACACTATTAATGCAAGCGGGTGTCAGTCGCCCAGGCTGCTCAAAAACCAATCAGCTCCATGCCCGGGAGATGGATGCGGGAAACAAATCCTTCAAAGAAGCTCCCTTTCTATGTGCTTTTCTCCTAATACCAGAGGAAACTGTGGAAAGCGGCAGCCAGGCGACTTTTGTTTTTATCTTTTAACCCCAAGAAAACGAAATGGTCTAAGTATAATCCTCTCCTATTGTGTATCACAATTAATCCTACCAAGTCCCCTTGCTGCTACATCAGTGGCAGTCATTATCGGGCTTCGTCCACTCTTAAATTCTGCCAAGACTCGGTCTCTTTCCGATTGGTTCTTGTCACCATGTATGGCAAGAGCTGGCCATCCGTCCATTCTCAATTGTCTAGTCACTTGATCACACCCTCTTTTTGTCTCCACAAATATTAGGATTTTACTCCCATCCATTAACTGTTTAAGCAGTGTAAGGAGCCTATCGAACGAGAAAAAAGCATAAGACGCATATCATAAAAGAAGGCAAAGAAAAAAATATATAAATTGTTTCTCTTCCAGTTACAGAAAAAGTAAGAACCTGTTGTATTTCTCTGGCGTCGGTACAATCTCAATTACTTGGTTAATAGACTGGTTAGCTTTTAGATCCGTTGATCCAATAATGGCCTACGAAATAACAATTTCTTTCAGTGCACAAACTAAATATCCTCTGCTATATTCAACCACAGTATATTCAATCCTAATAAGTTAAACAAAATATTAAGTAAACCTTATATGGATCTCGTAGAAACTGCCTGGCAAGAGATTCAACCTCTCGTGGCCATGTTGCACTCCAAAGAAGCGTCTGTCTATCAGGTCGGATCTGTGAAAAAGAAGGTACAATCTCAACAAAAGCTGAAATGGTTCTTATTTAACAACAGAACAATAAATTGAGAAGAGAAGATCTATCGATTGAATCCCACTGGTCAACCACCCTTTCCCTTAATGACACTACATGATAGCATTGGAGGAAGTACAAGACTACAAGCATACCTGAGATACAATCTTTCTAATCTGGGGTTCAAATCCCATGTCTAACATTCTGTCAGCCTCATCCAACACAAGGTAAGTCACTCTCCTCAAATTAGTGTGTTGGCACTCCAACATATCGATCAAACGACCAGGTGTAGCAATCACAATCTCAACACCTGACAAGCCAATCATGATTCGTAGAGTTAAAGTTACATCCGAGAGCAAGACATGAAAAGCTACAATATTGAAATGAAAATATAGTACCTCTCCTGAGATCGCGAATCTGAGGTCCTTTAGGAGCACCACCATAGATACAAGTACTTCTAACACCAGATCGCAGCCCGAATTTCCTTGATTCCTCTTGAATCTGAACAGCTAATTCTCTCGTAGGCGCTAATATCAACACTATGGGTCCATCATCTTGACCTATAAAACACCATAACAATACATATAAGTAAACATGAACGCAAAAACAAAAAGATGCAGCTAAAATCCAACAATCATCAAGGTATTGTCGTAAATACTCACCCAATCGAGGCTGCGCACTAACGTGAACCAACGCTGGTAACAAGTAAGCCAATGTCTTACCAGAGCCAGTCTCAGCAATACCAATCAAATCCCTACCCTTTAAAGCCATCGGCCATCCCTGAGCTTGTATTGGCGTGGGCTCAGTAAATCCCAATTTAGCAATGGCTTCCAGAATATTATCTACGAAATCAAACCATTGAACCAAGAACCCAATTAGATAAAAATGAGCAAACTTGCACTCAACTCAAAAACAACTGAATCAAATACCTGGAAAATTAGCATCTTGGAACATCTTAATCGGCTTAGGTACATCATGCCCTTCAACGGAGATATCCCTCTCTGTTCTGTACATGGCAACATCCTGCTCTGTCATGGCCTGCACAGCGGGACTCTCCACGTAGAAATTCTTTTCGAAATGAACAAGATTCCCAAAACTCTGCTTCGGAAGAGAAACGCTATCTAGCTCTCTTTTACTCGATCCACCATGTCCTCCTCCCCAATTACCTCCGCCGCTTCTATCCCCGTATTGACCATATCCGCCTCTTCCGCCACCGCGACCAACAGAGAAACCACTAGTAGGTGGCTGGAAAGATGGGTACCGATTATAGCCGGAATTTTCACCCGCCATTACAGGAGACGGCCCATATCCTCCTCCACCACCACCACCACCGTACCGTGGGTTGTATGGTGCGGCAGAAGGATCCATCGGCTGAGATGGGCCAACTGGGGCGCTGAAGTAACATAGATAAGATAGAGTTAACAGATCGAAGGAAAACAAAAAGAAGAAATTTGCGGAATCGGTTTCACTTACCCAGAGCGTTGGCGATACGAATTCGGATCAGCAAATCTACGATCATAGGAGCTCATCGTAACTTAAGATTGCGAGTGTTTCTTTTGTCTCTCTCGCTTAAATTCTACTGCGTAACCTTAGGAATCGAAATGAGTGCAGGAAGACGACGAAAAGCCACAAAAGGAACAAAAAGCTTAGATTTTTTTTTTTTTTGGGCAAAAAAGCTAAGATATTTTATGACTCCTTTTTGGACTGTAAAATTCCCAAATTTAGTAACCCTAGTTTTCAACCTTTATTTTCATTTCTTTTTATGCGCGAATTTTTGTGCCAATCAGAGATGGGCCATGAGTAACCCACTTAATGGGCCACAAAATTGGACCGAAACAATCGCTTTGGAGAAAATATTGGCCCTGTTCGTTTGTCCACCGCAGGTACCTGCGGCTGCGGCGAACGCAGATAATGATGTTCGTTTCGTTGACGCCGGTACCTGCGGCAGAATGCTGCGTCAAACGCGAGTCGATTGCGTTTAAAATTTCGACCGCCGATTTTTTCCAGCGTTTGATGCTTATAAGTTGCGGTATAAATGATAAATTACGAATATACCCTTATTGTTTTGAAAGATTTACAAAAAGACCTAACCCTAAAACACAAAATAACGCAGCTTCTTGCCGCAGCCTCTTCTTCGTCGCGTCCAAATCTCTCTCTCGACGACGAAGCTTGTTTCAAACGACGAAGCTTGATTCAAATCTCTCTCTCGACGACGAAGCTGGTTAAATCTCTCTCTCTCACTCTCTCTTTCTCTGTTTGGTCTGTGAGTGAATCGATTATTGTTTTGGTCTGTGAGTGAATCGATCTGTGTTTTGGTCTGTGAGTGAATCGATCTGTGTTCATTTCATGTAAGGGTCCTTTAGAGACAGTGCTTTAGAAGTGATTAAAGCTTTGAATGACGAAATAGGTTATTTCATTTCATGTAAGGGTCCTCTTCAGACACAAAAATGTGAATGTGTGTATATGTTATTTGGAGAATTATAGAGTATGGTTGTCGCTTGAATAGATTATGAAATAGTTGCCTCAGACTTTGAAGGTTTGCTTGTGCCTGTGTTTACTTGAATCCGAATTCAAAAGTTCATCAAAGTTTATGGGTTTTCACCTTGTGGTTGGTTGATGATTCCTTTGGTTGGAGTTTGTTTCTATGGTTTGTAGGTTTAAGAGTGTTTAGTTTCCAAAGTCTTATTGAGTTTTGGTGTCAGAGATTTTAGACTTTGATTTGTCTGAGTACTAAACCCTTTGGCATGTGTCTTGTGAGCTGTATCCGGGTTATTTGTTGTGCCAGGGACACTGTTTCAGTTGATAGTTAGAAACTACTGTTGGGATTTGATTCTGAAATTAATTCTAATTTTATCAAATTCTGTTTCAGGAACCAGTGCAAAGAGGTCACTGATTGAGTACCTTACAGCTAGTGAGATTCAGCGGAAAGTGGGTGAGTACTCTTTCCCTTTCATTGTTGCTGGCTCATTCTGCTTTATATATCTCTCTTTGTCAAGAATGTAAACTGTTCAATGGTTAATATTAGGGCCGAATAAGTGTAAATTTTTTGTATCTTAGAGTTTTCAACTGGCTATTAGAGCCTACGCTTAATACTCAGTGAATCATATCACTTTACCAAATGCCCTGTTGTTAAGAAGGTTTTCAAAGCAGACTTGTGAAGCTCTCTTGTCTTGTGATCTTGTGATGTTTTCTTGCTTTTGATTTTGATGTGTATCTTATTTATATAACTCAGTTAATAAAGACGTTCTTGCTGTGTCTTTTGTGGCGTAGTGTTTGTGCTTTAGAAGATTCTTCATATACTGGTTTTGAAGTTAAAGAAACTGAGATTTTTGGTTATTAGGAATCATTATACTTCACACTAACTTGTGAAAAGGCTGCGGCAACTACGGGTTTTCACCTTGTGGTTGGTTGATGATTCTTATTTGATTTGGGTAGTTTAATGTTCATTTAGCTTCTCAGTTCTCATATGGAAAGCTAAGAGTCTGAGTTGGTGATCTTGATTTTTTTTAGGCAGTGTTCATGGAATATGAGAAGGAAAGCTATGAGAAGCTGACAAAGTTGATCGAAGCTCACCAAAGTAAAGCAATTCAAGCTGTGCTAAAATCTTTCTTGGCTAAAATCTAAAAGAGGCAGAAGTAGAGACATACTCTGGCCGCTCTCCGTTTTATCGTCTAACATTTATGTAGTGTTTCATGAATTCTTTAGCTATTTGATCTTTTGTTCACTTCCAAACTTTGAATTTGAGATTATTGTTGAGCTTTGAGAATAGAGAGTAATAAAATGTCTCTGTTTCTTCAAATTTTTGGAAAAAAAAGTGCAATCAGTGAATCATTGATACTTGTTAATGTGGCCAAATTTTGGAAGGACAGGAGGCTGTTTAAGCTTACATCACCTTGCTAAATCAAAACAGGGTTTGAAAAAATCTAGTCCTAAGCCATAGAAGGGACCATTGTTGGAGAAGAAGAATCTTCAGGAACAGTTGTAACAGATAGGCTCCAGGAAGTACTGAAGAAGTTAAAAATAGATAAAGACGAGAAGATCTGTGAAAGTGAATCCGTAGTATTGATCATAATCTAAAAATATCTAAAAATTAAACTAAATTAAAATTTGACGCAGCGGTACCGAAACGAACAGAAATCCTGCGGCAGCGGCGGCGGCAACATCTGCGGTGACGAAATGAACGAAATACATGCGGCTGCGGCTGCGGCAACTGCGGCGACAAAACGAACATCAAACCTGCGGCGGCGGCTGCGGCAGACGCATAAGCTGCGTCCGTGAAACGAACAACGACCTGCCGCTGCGGTGAAGTTGTCGCTGCCGCTGCCGCCGCCGCTGCCGCAGCCGCATGCGGCGGACAAACGAAGAGGGCCATTGTATGTTTTGAGATACAAGTCTAGAGCTGAAGAATTGAAGCATACAATTTTTTTGGAATATACCATATATGCTTTTTTCAAACAATGAGAACAAGTATATCTTTGACTTGACCCTAAAGTTTTTCTAAAGAAAACCGAGTCACTATATTATATGGCATATAAGGTCGTACTTGGCATATTTATAATTTCAAACACAATAATGTCCTTGCAGCAACCAAAAAAAAAAAAACAAAATCAATCGATACAATTGATATTAATCAATATTCATATCATATGGACTATGGAGTACCAAAAACATACAATATGGAAGAGACGGCTAAAATGGTACGAGCAGCATTAAATATTAATTATTTTTATTTCATTGATTAAAATTAGTTTTGTTTGATAATCAACGTCTATAATGATGAGCCCACTTTAAAGAAAGAAGATTTCTTCTTAAATGGAATCAATTTAAGAAAGAATATTCCATTGGTGGAATAACAGAATTGTCCAAAATGCCCATAGAAGGTCCAACGAATTTTCGACTTTCTCCATACGCGTGCGGTCCCACCGTGACGTCAATCCGTCTCTATAAAAGCAATCCACCTTCAACCTTTCTTCTCGGTTTAAGACTCTAAAGGAAAACACAAACACTCAAAATTGTAACTTCCCTCTTCTCTCCCAAATCCTCAAAATTTCAAAAAACTTACAAAGCCCTAACAATGGTGGCCGTTGGTTATACCGAGAAGAACAGTGGAAGCAGTCTCAAATTCCTATGCAGTTACGGTGGCAGAATCCTCCCTCGTTCTACCGACGGTAAGCTCCGTTACGTCGGAGGTCATACCAGAGTCCTCTCCGTCGATCGTTCAATCTCTTTCTCAGGTTCGTCTCCACTTCAATTTTCCATTGAAACCAATCCTCCTGCTCGATTCGACTTTCAATTTTGTCAAATCTGAAATTGATTTTGATTTCGTTTGTTCTTCTCTTCTCCAGAGCTAATGAAGAAACTGTGTGAATTCTGTGGGTACTCCGTTGATCTGAAATGTCAATTACCAAACGGAGATCTCGAGACTCTAATCTCCGTCAAGTCAGAGGAGGAACTAGCGAACATCGTGGAAGAGTACGATCGCATCTCTGGAGCAAAGATCCGAGCCGTTCTATCACCTCCGAGATCGTGGCATAAGCACGAATCGTCACCGTCGTCAAGCGGCGATCGATCTCCGAAATCGCCGTTCTCCGTTACGCCTTCACCACCGAATTCTCCGTCACCGGCGTACGGAAGATATATCCAATCTCGGTATTGTTTACCTCCCACGGATCTTGTTCCTAGGAGATTCAATCATAGATCGGAAGAATCTCATGGCTGCTATGCGTGTCGTGTACACAAAGACTCTAGGCTCATCTGGCAATGACGGAGATTGGAACAAAAATCGAATATACGCCATATAGATACGATGATGATGACGAAGAAGCAAAAAAAAAAAAAGGATTTAAATTAGGTTCTTTGAACTTTTACGATGTGTTGATTTTTGAGAAGAGAAGTATTAAATTTTATCATATTAGACGGAGAAAATATCGGACGTTAGTGGCCGTTACTAACGAGTTGCCGTTACGACGTGTTTGCACGTACGACGTTCTTTTTTGTATACGTGATACGTGGCGAATAATGAGAGACCATCTCGTGTCAATGTCAGAGATGTGAACACGTGTGTAGTCTCGTGGATTCGTTACCTTCACACGTGTCAGCCTTTCATATCCTGGAGTTTGTGTTTCTTAACGAGGTTCTTTTTTTTGTCCTTCCTTGTTTGATAAGTAATTTTTCAATTGTTTTTTCTACTTTGTTAACATTCAATTTCTTATTTTTTATTGTCTCGTCAGGATTACAAAAGGACATGAAGATTACACACGGAGTTCCTTTGTTTATTCGATCCAAGTTTTAGCCCCACTTGAGAAAAAAAAATGGCAAAAAAGGACCATCAGATATATTGAAATAATCAGACTTGAACATACGATAAAAAATTGTTAGTCGGCCTATTTTAGTTGACTTCCAAATTTTCGGCAACTTGTGAATGGGACAGACTGAGGACTAAAGAATGAGGAATTTGGTGAGCAACTTGTCCCATTCTTCAAAATTTAAAAACTTGGAACTCCACAAAACAATAAGAAGTTGTTCAATGATTATCAATTAAAAATCACTTTTGGAGTAGTAGTACCACACAATTCTTGTTTCCTGCTTAGAATATTACAAATTAAAATTTTGTTGAAAATCCAACCAGTAGACGAGGTACGCAAAATTGGGATTTTTTCAGCGTTTTGAATTTAATAAAATCACAAAAGAATCTCTTTTTTTTTTTTTAATTCATTCAAAGTTTCAAACAAAACATTTTCTTGTTTTCTCTTTTTTTGCCAAAACAAATTTATTCATTTTACACCCTAAATATGTTTTTTTCTTGTTAAAATTTATCATTTTGGGACAAATATTTTTACCCGTTGTTAGCTTAGGAAAATGCCACCATCACTGCAATAGTACAATCTATAAACCATAAATTTCAATGTTACACACAAGAAAACCATTCCACATCTTTTAGCCTTCTCAATGTACAAATTAAAAGACCATGAAACTGAGAGTCTGAGACAATGAACTACAAATCATCCACGACTAATGTAAGGCCAAAAGTGATTGAAAAAACAAAAGAAAAAATGGCTTGCAAAGTCAGAATCACAGTGGTTTTAGTACGAGGTTTAGATACGTTTAATCTTCATTCCATCAATAAACCTTGTGTGTTTTCCAGCCTCAAGGTTTTTACCCAGTTTCTTGCTCAAACTCTTCACCATCTGATTCCTCTGCATTGTCTGCATCATCATCCTCTGCTTCATTATCCTCCTCTTCTTGATGGTTGTCAACAACTGGTTTCCCAATTACCGGTAAAGCAGGACTCATCTTTCTGATCTCATTGCACTGCACCAAAACGAAACAACAAGTTTTTACTTAAACCTGTCTTAACATTCATAAGAACAACATTGAAACTGACAATTAGTCCTATTGATCTCTCTCCCTTTTAAGCTCCCACATCTACAATCACACAATCTAATATGTATAAAGAACATACAATTAAAGGAAATACCAGAAACATCACATGAAAAGGAGTGAGAAGTGGTGAGGTTAATCTTCTAGTAGATAATGTATGACAACAGATTTCTATTATAAAGTTCCAATGGCTGATTCGAAATCTGCGAACTTTCCTCTTTGCTAGTGATTCAAGAAACGGAACTAGATTCGAAACACTGAAAAGGTCTTCAATGAACTGGTAGACTCAAATTCTTTTCCATACTAAATCTAGAAATCAAAACCTTCAACTTAAACTTCAATACCACCCACGGATCTTCTTCTCTTCTTTACATTTTTGGTCTATATTAGATGATAGTCAAAATGAACAAATGCCTATATTGACTAACTTAAACTCGAATATAGGACCGGAAAGAAAGAAGAAAGATTCAGAAAATGTCAATGTGAAGTAGAGAATATATTCACTCGATGCATCGTTTCGAACATCAAGTGTCAATGTGAAGTAGAGAAGGAAATGAGATGTCTAGAAACAAATTCATCACCACGGATCGAAAAAGATTGATAATTTATTCTCCGGTTATCATCAAATTAAGTAGGAACCACTTGTAATCTCTAAACCCAATCAATAAATCTCACTCAATAAGCCATCACGAGAAACGATCTCGTTCCCAAACCCAGAAGTTATTATCAATCAGGATTCTCATTCAAAATCAGCTCGAATTACATGAAATTAAGGAGTTTATTCAGTGACACTCGGAAACTGAAAATTTCCTATATAATTAGATTCAGAAATAAAGAGAAGCAACCTTTTCTTCGAACTCAGCTTCTTCCATGGCCAGAAGAATCTCCTCATTCTGCGGCTCAGGCCATTGTAAAGGAAGCAAATACGATGCCGGAATGGTCTTCGTCGATGACGGAAACTGGCTCATCAACGTCGGAAACTGTAACATTATGCTCTCTCCCTTTCTTTCTATAATCAAAAATGGAGGAAAAAAAAAGAAAAGTCCAGGTTACTACTAAACAGTACACGCATGGACTCAGCCGTATTTGTTATTGGGCTTTGATCTGATTAGCCCATTTATAACGAATTATTGGACCCATCATCTTCCTCACACGTGTATCGTTCGTGTATTAAAATCGATTCTCGCGGCCACGAGAACACAGTGGGGGTGATTTCTTTTTTTCTCCGCGACGCATCGTAATCGTAAACAGTGAAAAGTAATCTTGTATTTATTATGCATTTTAATCGCCGTAAAAAAAACAAGTTAAAGGATTTAGTGCTATATCTAGTGAGCCCCCTACTTTAGATAATGTACAAAAATTGTTTCCTACGCGAAGGTCCATTGGGCCACTCCCTACCTTCCGCGCGTGACTTAATTTTGAAACTAACACTGTATAAAATATTTAAATTCTTTTTTTTTTTTAACAACTCGAAAAAAAATTAAATTCTTTAAAAAAATAAAAATAGTGCATCTGATTTTTTTATTTTTTTATAAAATATTAAAATGTGACTTTATACTACCAAAATGGAACATTGTTATTTACAAACTCTCCGGGACAGAGTTTCTATGACCCAATATTAACATTTTGTGTATATCATTTATGGTATTTATGTATCTTGTTTTACATTTTCGAAAGAAATTCCATCATACATATTTTGTTCATGTTTAAAAAAATTGAAGAACTTCGAAAATTAGATCATCTAATCTTATAATCTTCTCATCTTCACGCATCTATTACCCTAAGTAACATATTTAATTATGTTTTATTCCACTATTATAACTTGCATGTCATTTCTGCTTATATACGATCTCTAACCCCAAAGAAGCCAGTTATAGATAAAATATTGACTATCAATCTTGAAAGTATATGTGGTGTGTGAATAGTTTGTAAAGGCTGTACATTGCGTAAAAAACTTAGGGTAAATTGAAAAAGCATAACATTGTTATTTTAAGGCCAAACACACCTTTAAAAAGGGTAACTCTTTATACCTTTTTTTCCACACCCATTTCCTGTGAGAAAGAAACTTTGCATGCGGGAATATAACAATACGGCTTTGCTTCTCGAAACAACAACACAAAACCTCTCTTTATATCACTTACACACACACAGGAGCGGTATACAAGTCTCTCAATATGTGTATATATCTATCTACATAACAATATATATAGCTGGCTGGCTTGATATCAATATAGATTTTAGAATATGTAAGCAATGTTTCTTGCTTCAGATCTTCACCAGAAGCTTGTGTTCTTGATCGTGATTTATCTCAGTGAGATTGATGATGATGATGATGATGGAAGGTATGGTCCTGGCTAAGTCACCTTGAAGGCCTCGATTCAACTGACGAAGCGAAATGGGGAATGAGCATTCCTGGTCCGATCCGTTTCATGTTTAATCTTATGATATTTTATAAAAACTGATCAACGTTGTTCAAGTTGGTATTCGATGTTTTAGTAATCACTTACCTATGTATTTTTCTCATTGAATGTACGGTAGCAGCACTCATTATCCTAATTAATTAACGACGTTTATTTTGAAGAAAAACATATACCCTTATTTTTACAACAATAATTTATTTTTATTGTTTAAGCGAAAATGTTCATTAGATCCGCAAGGACCGCAACTAACCAATGAGGCACATAATAAGTGCTGACAAATGAAACATAGAATTCATGTATCGAGCATTAACAAGTAGGTCATTCTTTACTGAGGTTAAATTACTGGCAACATTCCTTAGTAATAACTACCAAGTACCAACCATATGTGGAGCAATGAAGTAATAGGTCTCAGGGCGATGAACCTTAAATATTTCTATTATGAATTTGAATGAAGTTTTGTTGTTAACTGTATGTTGAGTTAAATGAAAAAAGAAAATGGTTGGTCGTTGTGTGTTAAATTAACTAAATGATTTTTAAAAAAAAAAAAAAAACCTCTTTAAGAAATAAACAAAATTATTACTTTGCCAAAAAAAAAAAGAAATAAACAAAATTTTCAAAACCGTTCGTTGTCAAAAGTTCCTTCCTTTGGCTTGTTCCTCCACACTTGCTACACTGAGAGACTCACAAACAGAAGTCTTCTTATCGTGTTTCTTGGTCTCATTGGCTCGTTCCTACACACTTGCTTACATTTCTACACTGACAGACTCACAACTAAAAGTCCTCTCATCGTGTTTCTTGGTTTCATTGGCTTGTTCCTATACAATTGCTTACATTTCTAATTTTCTACACTGAGAGACGACTCACAAACAAAAGTCCTCTTATCGTGTTTCTTGGTATCTCATTGGTTTGTTCCTATATAATTGCTTACATTTCTACACTAAGAGACTCACAAACAAAAATCCTCTTATCGTGTTTCTTGGTCTCATAACAATGGCGGACAATCGACGAAGAAGGAGCCTATTCTTATCCTTTCTTTCCTCCGTGTTTCTGGCATGTCTCTGTTTAGCTCCGATTCCAGCATCAGCTCTTGGTCGGAAACTCAGGTTCGGTGTGAACGGCGAGTTCAAGATACTACAAGTGGCGGACATGCATTTTGCAAACGGCGCCACAACGCCGTGTCAAGATGTCCTTCCTAGCCAGAAAGCTCACTGCTCCGACCTCAACACCACCGTCTTCATGTCTCGAGTCATCGCCGCCGAGAAGCCTGATCTTATCGTCTTCACCGGTAAAACCCCCCAAATTAACAAATCCCTAATTCTCTCCTCCCGATTTCTCTCATTCACAGATCCGATTTAATATTTGAAATTTCTGTTGGTGGGTTATAACAATTTATTATCTTTTTGGGGTTTTGTTTCGGTTCAGGTGATAATATTTTTGGGTCTGATGTTAAAGACGCTGTGAAGTCTCTAAATGCTGCGTTTGCTCCAGCGATTGCGTCTAAAATCCCATGGGTTGCTATTTTGGGAAACCACGATCAAGAATCTACGTTAACACGACAAGAACTCATGAATCACATTGTGAAGCTTCCCAATACTTTATCTCAAGTGAATCCTCCTGACGCTGCTCATTACATTGCTGGGTTTGGTAATTACAATCTCCAAATCCTTGGAGCTGCTGATTCAAGTCTACAGAACAAATCTGTTCTAAATCTCTTTTTTCTCGATAGTGGAGATTACTCTAAAGTTCCTTTCATAAAAGGTTATGATTGGATCAAAACCTCTCAGCAATTTTGGTACGCCCGCACTTCAAAACGTCTCCAGGTATATATCAATGATGAAGCAATCTTGGTTTTTTTATTTTTTCATTGTTGTTTTGACTCTGGTTGTGATGTTATTGCAGAGGGAGTACAACGCAAAGCCTAATCCTCAAGAAGGTAAAGCTCCTGGACTAGCTTACTTTCACATTCCATTACCGGAGTTCTCGAGTTTAGACGCAAAGAACGCTACAAAAGGAGTGAGACAAGAAGGTATATCCTCGGCCTCTATAAACTCGGGTTTCTTCACAACATTGGTAGCTAGAGGAGATGTGAAATCTGTGTTTGTGGGTCACGACCATCTCAACGACTTCTGCGGTAAACTCAAAGGTTTGAATCTATGCTATGCTGGTGGATTTGGGTATCATGCTTATGGTAAAGCTGGGTGGGAGAGAAGAGCAAGAGTTGTGGTTGTTGATTTGAATAAGAAGAGAAAAGGAAACTGGGGAGATGTTAAATCGATTAGGACATGGAAGAGGCTTGATGATAAGCATCTCTCTGTTATTGACTCTCAGCTTCTTTGGATCAAGTCTGCAAACGGATCAGCTATGCCTCGTTTATGATTTTATTGTGGGGAGTGTTTTGATATGTCTACCAAATGTAAGGTTTTTTTGGTTTTCGGTTTTATAGAAACGAAAACCAAATGAAACCGTTTGTGATTCTGTTTTATGTTCGGTTTGATGTAATAATTGGTTTGGTTTTAGGCTGAGAAAACCCTTCAAATACAAATATATAATACTTTGGCTAGTATTAATAATATTGATGTAATATGATTACAGTATTTTGATATATACATATATAGTTGAAATAAAGTTGTTTGATTTTGGTTTTTCGTGTTTTACAATAAACATTTGACAGTACAAACAAACTTTGAGGTTTTAAACAGACAAATCCATCGATTTAAATAGTAAAGGGAAACAATGGCCAAGAAGCCCGTATAGCTCAGTGGTAGAGCGTCAGTCTTGTAAACTGAAGGTCCGTAGTTCGATCCTGCGTGTGGGCACTTTTTGTTATTTCTTTTTTATTTCAGATTTCACCAATGAGAAACGACGTCGTGAGCTTCAAAAACACTGCCGTTTAACAACTGAAAACCCCCTGACGTCGTCATCTTTCACCCCGTCACTTGTGTTTGACGAGTTTTTGGTTTCTTAGGGTTTTGATCTTCAATGGCGAATCTAATGCACAGATTCTTCAGGAACAAGTCTTGCTTCAATTCAATCCAGAGACTTACTACTCCTTCTCTCTTCACTTACCAGAAGCCCTACATCAACAACATCGAATCTGTTTTTGAGAAACCTGATCCAGTTTCTCTTGCTAACCCCGTGATTACCGTCTCCGGGAATGAATTCAACAATCAATCTATGCGGTTTTACCCTAGTTTCTCCATGGGGTTATGCTTGAATCCCAAATCATTTCAAGGTCTGGATCTAGCTGAAACAGCGCCGTTGGAGGAGGAGGAAGATGCGAATGAGATCGTGATTTACGCTGATAGTGTGAAGAAGAAGAGGAAGAAGAAGATGAACAAGCACAAGTATAGGAAACTCAGGAAAGAGCTACGTGGCAAGTCTCGCAAGTCGTAGAATTTGATCTCTTTTTTTCCTATTCCGGTGAGAAATTTACTCTCTTTTTTGTTGTTTTCATGATGTGTTATGAATGACTGAGATTTCAAAGGATGAACATGTTTCTTTGAATTAGAACGAAAAGTTTCTAAATTTTTCTTTGAATAGATTTGAGGTTCCAAATTCCACATTTACATTTCATCGTCATTAGTCTTTGTTCATTGTTTGTTTTGCCAACATATTTCTAATAAAACTTGGGGAATTTCGTACACAGGTGCAGTGCTATGTCTTTCACTTCATCTGTTTGAATTCTTTAGGATTTCCAATTTGCATTTTTTAGTGCTGAGGATTGGAGACACAGTCATGTGATAAAAGATGGCATTGACTGTCTTGAGTTTGCTTCTTAATTGGATGTTCTAAGTTTGTGTCTTTTTTTGTCTATTGCACTGTGCCGGTATGGTTTCTTCATATCTTTATCAAATCATAAGCTTAGATGTTAGTGGTTGCATAGTTGACAAAAGGAAAAAAAAAGATGTTAGTGATTGTATAAACGATATGAGTTCATGCCTTACTTTCCTGGAGACCCGATACGGATAGTTAAACCAGTTTGATTCTAGAGGTAAATATTACAATGAGATTAATCCTTAAAGCTCTAACTGGAGTACTCTGACTCACATGGCAATCTTATGGAATGTTAGACGATTTCTTTGGCTAAAGTCTCATTGGCATCTAAGTAGTGATTTACCTTCGTTTTTTAGGAAGTCAATGTTTTATTTGGTTGATGCGGATGGGTGGTATCCTCAGATTGTTTGGTATTTGTTGCTGTAAACTGGTGAAACATCTGATGGATTCGCGACCTTTTCTACCAACTTTATGTCTTGAGTTAGATAAAGTGGATACCGATTTTCTACTTTATTTGTGTAGCTAGAAATGGTTGAAACATTCATCAAAACTCAAAAATGCAGATTTGGGCGGACATAGTTAGTGAGTCATAGTGGTCTCTCTGTGTTGGCATTCAAAGACTTCCAATTGCAACCAGAAGAATGACACTAACCAATTCCGAGTTTGATTTCTAGTATTAAGAGTTTTTTTTTTTTTTCTCTTCTTTCTCTGTTTCAATATGGTTGTCCTTCCAACTCTGAACTTTAACTGCATCGATTCTTGACATTCTCGTTGGTCGTGACTCGCTAAATTGCCAAGGCTGCAACCTTAAAGAATAATGGGTAATGATCTTGAATCTACTTGGGATTGTTAAATGGTTTTGGATCATATCCGTTCTTTCTCAATGAAACAGAGCATTTTCCTCTGATTTCCACTCCAAGATTGTTGATTTATGTAGCTTCAAGAATTTGAATGATTAGTTCATGTTTGTTTGACGTTAGTGTTTAATGTATATGCTCAAAAACGTCTTGCAACGTGTGGTTCCAATTGGCCAGAGAAAGTCGAATTGTAGAATTCTAGTACACATCCTTGAACATTGAAGAGAGATGATCAACATTTTATCGGATCGATGGGAGAAACTGGTGGGAATTTACTTGGAATTGTTGTCTGTGTTTGAGCTACTCCTGATGTGATCAAAACAGGAGCACGTAAGGCTATGACTAAGATCAAAGAGGCATAAGCTTTAAAATTGATCTCCCTCTCTATTTCTGATCCTACCTTTTCTTCTTCTTCTTCTCTCTTTTTAGCTAAGGTTAGATGCGTTGATGGTTTAGGAATAGGAAGAAATCTGAAATTTATATAGGCTTAGAGATAAGATCGAAATATGAGTTAGTTAAGTCAATAAGAAACGTATCAAATATTTGTGTTTAAGTCTCACACAAACGAGAATGTCGTCAATGCAATTAAAGTTTATAAATTAGATTTAAACAACTCAAATGTCATACAAAAAATGATTATAAATCAAAATTTTAAACAACCCAAATGTCATACAAAAAATGATTATAAATCAGATTTTAGTAGTTTTTTGTTTTGTTTTGTTTTGTTTCATTTTTAATCATGCGTGGTTGAATCTTTAGGTACTTCTATTTTCATGATACGAATCGGAATCACTACTATGGGCTAGTACTAGTACGAAAATATTGGTGGCTGCATGGCTCCACGACTCAAAAGCTTGACAGGATGTCACATGGTATATTCATGTTGGTCATTATGATATTTGTATACTATTAATTTTTTTTTTTTTGTAAATCAAAGTTCATTCCATTGTAGTTAAGCAGTATGAATTGAAATGTAAGACATCCCGACACGAAACCACATTGCGTGGTTCGTCTGTTCCCCACGCGTCTTTCCCTTTTACCAGTCGAAGAATGATTGAATAATTAATTAAATAAATACTGTTTTAACTTACAAGCACATGTTTTTTTCTAATAATTTGCCTTGTTTGCTTTTGAATCTTCAATTATGATCAACCTTCCACTTTACCAGGGACTAAGACCAGTTGGTCAATTTCGATCTCCTCCAATTTTAAAATTTCTATGTTTACCTTCCAAATTCTTCTTTTATCATATGCATAGTTGAAACTATTGTGATTGATTAGACCGATCCAACTTGAATATCGTTTTAGATTTTTTGAAACTATTGTGATTGATTAGACCGATCCAACTTGAATATCATTTTAGATTTTTTAGGATTCAGATGCAATTACGTGTGGTCATATAATATGGCAGACCGATCCGGGACAAAAAGAATGATTATTTGTGACGCATCTACTCTATCTTGTCAAAAACGGAATTATATTAGCCCAAACTTTATTTAACTCTAATATTATTTAGATTCAGTAATCCTTTGAATCCTATGTTATCGATTTTTAATATAACCAATAACACATTTATATATGAATCTGAGCAAACAAAACGACAGATTAAAAGGGTTATTCATCGACAAATTTAACCCTATCAACCGGTCCGAGAGACAAATTATAAACAAACAAAACTCCCGACTCTAATAATGGCTTCTATAACAAACGCTCATTATATAATCTACAAACATATAATTTAAATATTCATATTAACTTGTTCCGGATTCTGATGAAATCTTCTGCTTCTTCTTTAAATAACACTTCACTTTTCTTCTTCTTTGATTGAGACAACGAATACATGGCTTTCGCAGACGCAACTCTTCTCACCAGAACCTTCCACTTCGTGTCCTCAACCATTTTCCTGTCCTTTTCTCCTCTTTTTTTAAATTGCCTACTCCAATCACCAAAATCAAAAAAGTTGACAACGAAATCAGATTCTCATTTCTAAAAATATCTTTAAAAAATTCGACAAAACAAAATATTTCCAGTCGTCCGATCACGACTCATGATCTAATAAGTAGGCTACCACCACAAAAGATATAATTATTGGCGCCGAAAGTGAAAAATCAAATGAGAATTACTATTGGAAAGTGATAACTTTTATCATTAATTACATAGAAAAAGTGTGGTTTTGATGTTTCTAAAATGTCGGTATTTTTACCTGCAAAGAGGGACACGGCAAGATTCAGATTGGTCGCAGACCGAAGAATGGAGTCTAAGGAGTTGAATCATTCTCTTGCAACGGACGCAACCTTTGCCATCGACTCGTTTCTTGCATACTGCAAAGTGACGTATCAGAAGTTGAAGTCCGTAACAAGTCGAGAAGGCACTGCACGGACTGGTTTTTACTGGAGATGTTGACTTGTTATCTAAGTTGGACGATGGTCCGACCAGTGTGCAACCTTCGGTGCATATATGTTCTATACATTCCATGGCTTCACTCAGTTGCATATACAGATTCTGTTCTCGTCTGTGTCTCCGTCTTCTTTTCTTCCTCTGCAAGAAATTTACCGAAAAGAAACCAACTATGATTAATACCTAATTCGGATCATTAATTAAGGGTCTTCTATTCGGATTAATTAAACAATAAAACAGAGTTTTTTTTTTTTTTTTTGGTGAAAAAACAAACGAGAAAAACGTTTTGAGTAAATTACCGATTCAGCGTCGTCGATGAATTGGAGAATGTCAAGTTCAAGAAAAGGATCGTGTTCTTGAAGAAACTTCCATCCTTCGGTCTGTTCAACGGTCTTGAACTTGGAATGAATGAAACGCATACACTTGAGACAGAGGTCAGGTGCGTCGCAGAGCCGAGCCAGCTGGAGAACATCGACCACGGTTTCGGCGGTGATTCTCTCGCCGACGCCTTTTGTGCACCGCTGCTTTAACTGAGTCACCATATACACGTGTGACAAAGCCAGTAGATGGATTCCGTAATTTTCCATCTCCTTCTCCGTCAAACTAAACAAATACACATAAGGGTATTTTAGTCAATTTGCATACCTTAATTTTCAAACCGAACTCTAATATTTTAGGGTAAATAAGCCGTTGATTTATTCAAAATTGATCTTGGTAGTAGTTTCGTCTTGCTTGTGGTGTGTTTCACACGTTTTGAATATGAATCAAGTCTAAATCAATCGCAATCTGGTTGGATGTTTAAAATTTATGATCAAAATGTTGGAAAAGTCGAGTTTGGTAACGATTTTAATAAGAGGATGTGTATTTTTTTTTTTTTTTTTTTTTTTTGTCAAATAGGACTATAGGAGGATGTATTTATCAAGCATTTTTTCGGATGATCTGTGTATTAAGCTAATATTTCTTGGGTCTTTAATGACAAATTCACTAAAATTCTGAAGGAAAAAAAAAAGAAGAAGATTGTAAAAAAGAAGAATAAACGAACCTCGGAGAATAGAGGAATCTGACAAAAACTGAAACGGCGTCACATGGAACGCCGAGAATCTTAATAACTCTCTTTGATGATCCACCGTGAATTTTTCTCGGCTTCTCGATGATGTTCGTCAGTACCGGTGATCCTGAAGCCTACATTTTTCAATTTTAAACAAACCAAAAAATTAACACCAAAGTAAAAAAATGTTCGATCGTATGAAGGAAGTACGAAATTCATCGGTATATACAAAAAGAAAACTTACGAGGATGCCGGAGTGTGCCGGAATACGACGGCGACCGGAGGTGATGATCTCAACATCAGTTTCAACCAGATCGTATGACATCTTATCGGCGTTTAACGAAACGCCGTCGTTTTTAGTGGCGGTTATAGCCATCGTTTACGTTTGAGAGATTGAGAGAGAGAGTGATAGGTGTTTTTTCGGTGGAGGGTTTATTAATTGATGGAGAAGCTTGAGGCATGCATCTCTGTATTTTATAGACAGCTCAACCAAGCCTGTTTCTCTTTTAATTACCTGATGATACACGTGGCACTTTTTATTATAAATATCTTTTTGTTTCTGTTTTACTCCATCCACGCGCTTTTATCGGAGCGTGTGTATTTTGATTCCCTGTATCTTTCACGAGTTCTGGTGTCTCAGGTCTGTATTAGTCTCAGATAAGTCCATGAGTCATGATAAATTATCTGGGGCTGTCTTTGACACCAATCCAGATTCGACTGATAGGATATGGTTTTTCCGTTTTTATAAATTCATAGACACAGATAAAACCCATAAAAAATAGTTGTATCTTATTCTACACACAGATATGCTACTTTAAAATCATATAGTTATGTTGTTACATTTAAAAAAAAAAATTATAAACTAAAAATGAAACAGAACAACTTTTTTTTGTGTCTCTTGCTTTGGATTTCAAGCAGAAAATCTGAAAATATATTAGTGTCAACAGGAAAAAGAACTAATAAATGTAAACAAACCCAACAACAAAAAGCCCATGTGGAATTATGTCATTTACGCTTATTAATTGACTAACAAATATACAAACTACTCCAGAAAGCACAAATTAAAAAAAAAAAAAAAAAAAAAAAAAAAAAAAAAAAAAACATAGCCATACAAAATTATGCAGAAGATAAGTACCATTTTATTTCCTTCGGTCCGCAAATATTTGAAAATTTAAGTCTTCATATCTTTTTTGGACCAGAATCATAAAATCTTTTATTTTCCAAAAAGTTTTAATTTCTCCTACTTTCTTTTTTTGTCAAAGAAATACCTCATATCATATCTAAAATCCTTGATCAGTTACATACTTACATTCATCTAACTACGCTTAGATATGTATAAAGTATTTGTAATACATCTGATTATAAACTTCACTACCATTAAGACCTTACGCAACGGTACACATTTCACCCGAGTGTAAGTATTAAACAAAAGAAATTTAATTGAATTGTCTTCTCTCTCTTCCCACTCGATTGTTAAGTTACAATCGGTTGTATCTCCCTTTATTTTTCTCTCTCTTTTTCTTTCTCTCTTTCTTTATTCTGTTGCTTTAAATTATAATAATTAAAAAACATTTAACACCCACTCAAACACTTTTTCCACTACCGATGCTTAAGATGCCTCAAACATTTTCAAATAGCCGCAGTGCCTCCTAACACAACCACAAGAACACATCATATAAAAATACATTGCTCAACAAACATTTTCTTATTCCCAACCTGATATACCAACAGGATCTAACCTATATATCACTAGCAATATATTATGTGTTTAATTGGACCTTTCGATACACCAATGTCGACTCTATTATAACATTACACCCATATATTAATTTTCTACCTTCCACTAAAAGTACCTAGAAATAATATTGCTTTTGTAATGTTTGGGATGACAATAAAACAAGTAATACTTTTGGTACTATGTAGGATGTTTTGTCCCCATGAGGTCACGGATGTTTTATGTTCTTTATTGATCCTACGTGGGAAAAGTGATAAAACCGGTCAAAAAATTTGCCCTGTCATGTAGAAAAAGTGTTGATAATATTATTATTCTAAATCTGAGAAAGGCCGGTTATTGAAGTAAACCGACCCTTGCCTCTTCCCAAGAGCCACCTCCTCGTCTACGTGGCTGGTTGATCCTCATCCACTCTCAAGCCCTCTTGTCTGACCACTTGTCATTCTCTGATTTATCCATTAATGCCACTGGATTTTGTTAATTGTGGTTTATAAAACTATCACAGAAATGATTGAACATCAAATTTCAAAGGAGTTGGAAAATCGTATATCACGCGACAAATTTGGTAATCTATGCCAATTCTACAGTCAAGCTTGACCATTGACAGGATGACACGTATGTCAAAGTGCGCATATATATAGATGTATTTGATCAGATATATATCTAAATTCTGATTATCTGACATGGACAAATATGAATCTGCATGAATTACACTAAGTCACTAACTCTGACTCAAACACCATAGCATATGTTCCAAGGAATTTAGATATCCGGCCGTGTTGACATTTTACTACTAGTTTATACATCTCATAAGTACATAACTATTGCAAAATTAATTGTTTGTGGCTTAAAAGTTGTAGTTTATGTACACTTTTTAGTTTTATAATATTTACGTATTTTATGATAAGATGTTGGGGGTGTTTTCCTTTCTTTAATATGTTCGATAAATTAATCATGTTACTGTTAACTATAATAAGTATTCACAAATGGCTCTTTAAGAAAACGAAACATCAAAATCCAAAACTTGTGGATAAGTTTCCACGGAGGAGAAAAGTGAAAAGTGTAACATAAACTAATGGATTTGATGATTTCATGTAAGATTCTTGCCAATTAATATTAGCATTTGGGATTTAAAATATTACTGAAGAGTTTATATTCTAAACTGTTTATATTCCACTTGAACTCTTGGAGCACTGGAGATTGATGTGCATGCTATACTCCGATCTTATCCTTGAAGTTTGGACTTTTTGGATAAAATTATAAAAACAGACAGTCTGTAAGGTAAGGTTTCTAATTGGAGAAGATGTACATATGTCTATTTCCATACTCTCCAATACATAATTTTTATTGTTTGAAATAAAAGTCTAACGCGAAAAATAAAAACATGCTTAATACATCACGTTTACATTTAATTAGAGTAAAAAAAAGTTAGACCAGCTCAAAAATCGGGATGACCGTTGACCTGACCACCCTGCCTTGGTCTTCGGAGCCAAGCGCGTCGACGAGGCGCTGACTCCTCATTATTTGGGAACTTATCTTTTTTTTTCTTCTGTACTTTGTATGCTAATTGAATAAGACTATTTTTATATTTGGAACACAACAAAATCAATAAATTAAAGTAGAATAAAATAAAACAGATCTTTGTGCTGCTCACAAATTCTCAATGTGGCGTGGCGGGTAGTTTGGTGCTAGGCTGCTAAGCCTTTTAAAATAGTTTTGAAACTCGGTCACAGCCAAAACACATTTGTGGGCTTCAAGATTAGATACCAATTTAATTTCGTAAAAGCTGTGTGCTTAATTTTAAGTGAGCTCAGAAGAAAATGGGTTCAAAAGGGCCCAAAAATTGAAGAAAATAGTACGACTTGGAAACAACGATTGTATACACCAGAGAACAATATTGAGGTAGGTGTTCTAAATATGTTAATAGTTAGATATATTCTTAGATGAGATAAGCAACATTTAACACTTACAAGAAGAATAATTGTTGTTGAACGTTGACAAAAAATTTAGAATAATTGTTGTATAGACGAAGACACCCAAATCAAGCGAAGCTTTGTTGGATTTGTTGGATAATCGGAGGAACAATAGTCTGATAAGCTTTCTCCGATGGATGTCCAATGTCCCAAAACACATGACGAGATGCATCCAAGCATGGTATCGGAGCTGCCGGGGCACAACAGCAAGGCCTAGTCGGCGAGGTAAACCCTAAAAGGAACCAAAAATATGATCATGAAAATTATGATTCAAAGTAATTGATTGCATTCAAGTTTCGAATGGTTACTCTGTTAGGAACAGAGCAGACGAAACATACCAAAAACACATTATACTTTTGTACTATGTTATTGGCCCTTTGAACTCCATATAGTTTAACCATTCATAGCTTTAATAAAAAATTAAAAGAAAAAGAAAAAAAACACACTACTATTTTGAAGATTTAGAGTCTACCTGATCTTAGAGGGTTTTTGACGAGTTCAAAAAGAGGATTATACATGTCGATGTAGATCGAACGAGATCCTGGGAGATTTGAGTTGAAGTTGTTGACTTCGTTAGCTAGCTTTTGGTTAAAGAGTCTAGCCACTGCGTTTGCGGGTTCTAGACATAACCCTCCAAGAGCATTGCTTGCTCCCGGCAAGCAACCCAATGGTAATGTTCCCATAATCGCGAATTTTCTCGCTCCCAAATTATATAACTCCTATATCATCAATGTTGCATTTTCCATAATCAAAGTTAGTTTTTCTTTCTCTCTGAATAATGTACATTTGGAATTAACTTCCAAAGTATATATACCTTTATGAATGCTTGAGTCCATGAAATCATCTGGTCAGTGTATGAGAAGATAGTGTATCGAGTGTTTCTTGCTGGATTTCCGAAATATGTGATGACAATATCGTTATTTCCAGCGGAAATGACAAACACTGCATTCGATATGATTGATTTTGTTTTCTCTTCGTCTCCTGTGATGCTATTTAGCTTTGCTATGTAATCTTTGAAGTCGTTTAACTGGTCTGGTACCCAAATGACTCCCTTTTTTTTTAATAAATATGAATTTTTTTTTTTTTTTTTTTTGTCGAAAAGATGCTGGTTTTCATTAATTGAGATTAAACCGGTTCGGTTGGTAGTACATTCAATTCTGAATTAAACGCAGAAATTAAAGAAGCTTTGGCGATCTCATCTGCACGCCTATTGAGTTCCCTGGGAACAAAGGAGAAAGCGATTTCGTCGAAAGCAGAGGATAGATGAAGGATATCATGAAGAATCCCGTGGAGCTCTTTCGAGTGAGGCTCCTGATTGAGTGCTTTGACTAGCTGTTGCGAGTCTGAAGCAAAAGAAACTTTCCGGTGACCTAGATCGAGGGCTTGTTGTTGCGCAAGGAAGAGTGCTGAGGCTTCCGCCATGAGAGGAGAGCTAATATTCGTTGCCACGGATCTGCCCTGTTTCTCCTCTTTTGTATCATGGTTGATGAAGATCCATCCAAATCCCGCTGTCTTCTTCTCACTGCGCCAAGCAGCATCTGTGAAGCACCGAATTGTACCAGATTCGATCTGCAGAGACGGTAATTCCTTCTTTGATTTAATTGATAGATCTGTCTCTGGGTGATCTGTTTGTGCTGCCATCCATTCACGAGCTTGAACGGTGGCTTGTGTGACTATCTCCAAAGCTGAAATCTGTTTTTGTTCAAAGATCTTTTTGTTCCGATTTGTCCAGAGCGACCACAAGATCCAGGGCATAAGTGGATTCTTCCCAAGACCCGTTGGTGGCAGGTTGATCAGTAGAGATGAGGCTTCAATCCCTTGTTGCATATTGTTGATATTCATCGGATTTAGAGAGGTTTTAAAAGGTCCAAGCTCCCAGACTTTCCTGGCAAGATTGCAATGGAAGAACAGGTGGAGTTCAGTCTCAGGTTCCTTGCAGTGGGGACATGTAGCAGTGAGATTTACTCCTCTAGATCGCAGATTTTCCCCCACAGGTAAAACATTCCTCATAGCCTTCCAGAGTAGAAATCTCAGTTTTGATGAGCATTTAACATTCCAGATATCTCTTGTCCAATTGAAGGTGCTTTGGCTGACAGGATGCTGGGGAAGGTTTTTGTTCATCTCTGTTGCTGCTTGATACCCCGACTTTGCGCTATATTCTCCTGTTTTTGAGAGCAGCCAGATATGACGGTCTTGAGCTCCTCTTCTACTAGGTCGAATCTCTAGTATATCTTTCTCATATTCCAGAAGGACTTTCTGGATTTTCTCTCTATCCCAAGTAAGACTTACTGGGCAGATAAGGTCTTTAACTGTCATTTGGTGTGACATTTCTGTAGGTGGTCCCATGGGAGTGGTTGGCTTTGAAAGTGAGAGCCATGGTTCATACCAGAGATGTGTATTTGCACCAGTTCCAATAGCTTTCCCTAGTTGAGACTTAAGAAGATCTCTGCCAATACAAATTCCTCTCCATCCATGTGAAGCAGAGGATTTTACCGAGCAATCTAGGAAAGAGGAATCTTTGCAATATTTCCCACACAAAATTCGAGCAAGCACGCATGAAGGCTTTGTGAGGATCCTCCAACTCACCTTTGCAAGCAGGGCATCATTAAAGTTTGGTATATCTCTAAAACCCAAGCCTCCAAATCTTTTTGCTTCTGTTAACTTTGTCCAAGCTACCCAGCTCATTTTTCTTTTCTCAGCTGAATCGTCCCACCAAAATCTTGTCAATGCAGATTGGATCCTTTTGCAAAGGGAAACTGGGAGCTTAAAGCAGGACATAGTGTAAGTGGGCATAGCAGCTAGGACTGACTTAAGCATGGTGGCTTTCCCTGCTGTAGATAGAAATCTGGTTGACCAGCTCAAGGATCTTTGCCTGATGCGGTCAATAATGCCATTAAACATATCTTTCTTTTTCCTTCTAAAAAATTCAGGAAGGCCAAGGTACTTTCCCAATCCTCCCACTCTTTGTATTTGCAGAATTTGTTGAGTTCTTGCTTTAATACTCTCTGCAGTCTTGGCTGAGAAAGTTATTGCTGATTTTTCTTTATTTATCATCTGCCCTGATGCTTTCTCATACTTCTGTAGGATTTGTAGGAGGGTTTGGCAGCTCTGTTCATCTGATCTGCAGAAAAACATCGTGTCATCTGCGAACAGGAGGTGGTTCACTCTGGGACTTCCTTTTGCCACACGAATCCCAGGTAAGGAATCATTTGCTTGGGCATTTTTGCATAATCCTGACAGGACTTCACTACACAGGATGAAGAGGTATGGGGATAGGGGGTCTCCTTGCCTGATTCCTCTCTGTGGTACTACTTGACCTTGTGCAGCCCCATTTAGTAAAAAAGAGTAGGAGACTGTAGTTATGCATTGCATAATCCAATTCACCCACTTTTGATGAAAACCCATTCTTTGCAGCACTATTCTAATGAACTCCCATTCAATCCTGTCATAGGCTTTGCTCATGTCAGTTTTCACTGCCATGAAACATCTTTTCTTTGCTCCTGATGTCTTTAGATAGTGTAAGATTTCATGTGTAATGAGCACATTGTCTGTGATTGCTCTTTTAGGCACAAACGCTGACTGATTCTCTGAAATGATGTCTTGTAGGACTGGTTGGAGTCTCTTTGACAGTAGCTTGGATATGATCTTATAGAAAACAGAGCAAAGAGCAATAGGTCTATAGTCCACCATCTTTTGTGGGCTCAGAATCTTAGGGATTAGTCTGATGTGAGTAAGATTAATTCTGTTTGGAAGCACATCAGATGAAAAAAACTCTTGAATCTCAGCTATGATCTGGGGGCCTACAGTATCCCAATGTGTTTGGAAAAAGCTTGCAGAGAAGCCATCTGGTCCCGGGGCCTTATCTGCATGAATGGAGAAGCATGCCTGCTTGATCTCCTCTGGTGATGGTGGAGCTATGAGTCTCTGATTTGTGGCCAAGGAAACACAAGGTGATATTGCTTCTTGAACTGTTCTAAACCTCTCTCCCTCTTGTGTTTCAAATAGCTTCTCAAAATATTCAGTGATGACTTTTAAAATGCCTTCTTCTTCAAAAGAGGGGATCCCTTCATTGTTTTCTATTACTGAAAACTTATTAACTGTTGCTCTGCCTCTTGTTGTAGCATGGAAACACCCCGTATTCTTATCTCCGAGGGCCAGCCACAGGTTCCTGCTCCTTTGCTTCCAAAAATCTTCTTCTGCTTTGTAAGCCAAGAGAAGCTTTGAGTTTAGAGTAGAGATAATATCAGGTTCTGTATTGGTGCTGGCCATAGCTTCTTCAAGTTTTTGTCTCAACTCCTCTATTAGCTTTTGACTATTTTGGTGCTTTTCTCTTGTCCAGTGGATAATCTCTCTGCGGCATCTGCTCATCCTTTCCTCCACTGTTTCTTGGTCATCGGCTACCCAGGCATTGTGGATCAGGTTTCTCACTTCATCCTCACTTTTTAGCCTTCTATCATACCTGAATATCCCTTTTTTCTTCTTTTTGGTGAGATCCAGAACAGTTAGAAGTGGCCTATGGTCTGAGCCTTAAAACCTCAGATACTCACTGTGGCTAAACGGGTAAGCTTCAGCCCAGGCTCCATTTGACATAGCCCTATCAAGTCTGCAATGGACAAGGTGTTCATATCTCATTCCTCTCCATGACAAATAATTTCCTGAGTGTCTCAGGTCATACAGGTCGCATTCAGCCATGAAGGATCTTATATCCACACAAGTGCTCTCCGGCCTAACTGGACCACCTTGTTTCTCTGATGGGTCAATTATATCATTAAAGTCTCCAGTAAGGAACCATGGAGCTTCCCTATGGGCTCCCTGTAAAGTAAGTTTTTCCCAAATAATTTTCCTTTTAGCTCTTTCTGGTTCACCATAGACAAATGTAGCATAGAAGAGCTTTCCTGCTGACTTGATTTGAGTATCTATGTAGTTATGGCAGGTAGTTAGGATGGTGAGTTCCACATCTTTCTTCCAATATAAAGCAAGGCCACCTCCACCAGGACTGTGAGGAGAGACAAGTGTATGAGAAGAATAACTCATCCAGTTCAAGATTTTGTTCACAGTGTCATCTGAATTCTTGGTCTCCATGAGGAATAAAATGTCAGGTGAGATGTGGGAGTGCATCTCACGAAGTCGCTGGCCTGTCATGGGATTCCCCAACCCACAACAGTTCCAGCTCATAATCTTTAAGGAAGAGACTTTGGTGGATTGTGAAAATCCACCTTCTGCTTTACCATAGCAGGTATCATTACTCCTCTTGGTATTGAGTTATTCTGGTTTGCAGCTGTAGACTCATCTGGCATCATCAATCTTTGCTTAGCAGGGATCCTTTTAGCATTTCTACTGGACTCTCCAACTGTTTGGGATTTGCTGTCATTTCCTGATTTCCGTTTTGGTGAATTCTGGATGATACATTTGTTTCTTTTGGCCGATTTTGCTCCAGCTAACCTCAATGGGCTTCTGTTTACAGGTCTGTTAAGAGGAGGCCTACCTCTTTTTTTCTTGGCTGGGGGTAGGGATAGTTGTTGCAGATCTTCAGCTTGGTTCTTTTGCATTTGAGGCTCCACTATCTGCTCTGTAAGTGTATCTCGGCTATGTTCTAGATACATTTGATTTGTAAGTGTTGCAGCTTCAATGATTTGTGCTGCTGTCTCAGCCATAAGGTCTCTCTTCTCACCTTGTAATACCCTCTGTCTTCTGGCTGCACTTTCTGTAGGGTCAGCACAAGAGGTATATTGCACTGTCACCTCTCTCAGCTGTCCCATAACTTCTTCATGTGTTGGAATAGGAGGAGGTGGGGGAGGAGTCACTTCAGCATTCAAGTCATTTTCAGTGAGTGCTCTTCTTGATCTTGATGAATCAGATAATTCTCTCCTAGAACTCTCTCTTGATCCATCTTTTTCTCTCCATTGGAGATTTGCTTTAGGTTGGTTGTAATGGTGTCTGGGCAAATCTCTGTAAGAATCTCCTCTGTAGTAAGCTAGAGATCTGGATGGAGATCTTCTATCATTTTGAGGCCTTTGATAAGAGTTTCTTTCAGTAGCGTGTGAGTAGGTTTCAGGGTACCTATCCTCATACTTTCTTTTATGTGTGTGTAGCCTTTCCTGGGAGTGGGTGTAACTAGAGGTCCTGCTGGCATTAGGGGTAAGGACTCTTTTGTGATCTCTGGGAGTGTAGTCCAGCTTTTGTCTATCCAAGGTCCTGGGCCTCGGAGGGGGTGACTGTTGCATTTTCTGCTGGATTGGAGATTCCTTTTTCAAGCCTGGGCAGTTTTTCATCTCATGAGAAAGCCTTAAGCAATGCAAGCAGTGGTTCTTGAGGTCCTTATAGTCCAAAGTGACCAAAATTTCACTTCCATCTTCAAAGTCCACCATGGTTTCTTTTGTCAGGGGTTGGAAACCGTCGATGAGAAGTCTCATCTTTGCTGCCTCCGGTGTTATCTCATGTTTCTCAACTTTACCAAGTTCTCTGCCAATTGAGTCCAGCATTTTTGGCTTCCAGAAATGTTTTGGCAAGCCTTGGAGTTCCACCCAGAAAGAAATCTGTGAGGGGAATGTTGGAGATATTATTGGTTCCCATCGCTGAATGAGGAGCATCCAGCCATCATAGTGGTAAGGTCCGTTGTCTAGAACTCCTTTAATATCATCTTCATATTCAAATCTGTACTGGAAGCATCCTTGTCCCAGATCTGATCCTATGGCTGAGCCTTTCAGGTTCCACCGCTTGGGAAAGAATGGTAAGAGAGACCATATCCTCTGTACGGCTGGATTTGTGAGTCTACCCATTAGGGTAAGAGAGTTCTCCTTTATTAGGTCTTCATTGTCAAGTTCAGGAGCTCTTATTCTTTTCCTAGGAGGGGGGGAGTAGTCATTGACTTTCCCTTTGCCTTTCTGATGGTATGGGATTCTCTTATCCATGATGGCAGAGAAACCTTCAGAAGTCAACTCGTCTTGTAAAAGCTTCCAAAAAGTTCTTCACACAAAAGTGAGAGTTTATCTTGCCAGTCAGCAGAGATTGTCTTCCAAAAGTTTAAAAAGTTCTTCACAACCTAGTGAGAGAGTTAAAAGTCAACAGATACAACAAGAAAGGAACAAAGAAGTACCATTCATTTCTGCCATACTATGAAACGTGATGTGCTTGAGGTAATCTTCTTGAGTGTGTGTCAAGCTCTTTACACAGTGAAAGCTCTCCTCATAAGTGGAAGGTACTCGTCTTTAACATTTTGTTTGTGTTTTGCTAGATACATTCTTCTTTCTGGAGGTAGAAATGGGCTAAGTTCTCCGTGAGAGGCGTCTCCTACGCCGGACTCACTTGGAGAACCCTTTGAAATTCGCCGGTGCTGTCAAAGTTGGTCGGAGAGGCAGGCTTTGCGGTGGTTCTTCTTTAGGATTTGAAGAAACTTTCTTCTTTTGGGATGAAAAAGTGGGTGAGATCTACTTTTTCAAAAAGAATTAGCTTCTTTTGGATCCTCGTAAAACGTGCCTGGGAGAGAAAGTTACGCGCTCGCTAACTTTTTCGCTCCCATTCAAAGCCTTAATAAATATGAAATTATTAGTCAAATATGATTATTAGAAGAGAAAAATTCAAATCACATCATCTAATTAATAAAGTCTAATTAATTACCTGAATTCTGGCTGTCATTGTATCTAAACCGGAACCACCAGAAGCAAAACTAACACCGGTTAAGATATCATTGGGTTCAAGGAATGGACTACGATAAGCTGGTACAATATTCTTTATTTCCAAACCTTCGGCTGCATTTATATTTCACCCCCAAAAAAAAAAATTGAATGATGAATTCACCTTTTTAATGACAAATTGTGAAAAATATATATTTTACTGTAGAAGAAATTACCAATCAAATCTGTAGGAATTCTTCCATTGCCAAATCTTCCTGTGGCTCTCCGAGTTACAAAATCTCTTCCGTACGGATAGAAGTTAACCTTAGTAAGAGTCATGAGATTATTGTTGTTGCCCGTATCGAGTATCGAATCTCCGAACGCTATAACCGCGGGAATATTTCCGGCATGGACGATAGAAACTGATATAACAGAGACTAATACTATTGTAGTTTGAATAACTAGAGAATTCATCTTAAAATGCGTTGATATATTCTATTTTCCTCTCAATTCAATATATGTTTTAGAAGACTATATGTGAACGGGATTAAAAGGTGCTTATTTATAGATCCGACAACTTATTAACGAACCATAGCTGTTTTGGTTAGTATTTCAGTTACTAAATAACTATTTTTAAGAGGTCCATCGAATCAAATCGAATTTATCCATTGACTAGAGCTTTTTTACCCTTCCTTGTGTTTTTCTATAGAATTATGTTATCCTGTTGACTCGGCTGTTTGATATTGCCAGTTCGGTTCAGACGACTGAATGCTGAAAATGATACCTTTTCCTTAATGGACTATAATATTAACAGGCATATATATATATATATATATATGTATATATGTGAATTAATTAGCAAGTCTTTTTTTGAATACTTCATCTATTTTATAAGAAACGTTATTCTGATTAATTTCACACATATTCAGATTTTTTCTTAAATATACTAACGTATCCTTATTTAATATACCATTAATTAAATCATACTAATAACTTAAATACAAATGTTATTAGTTTTGAATAAGACATAAAATTTCAGTTAATTTGAAAAGTCACATTGAAAATGTAAATTCAAAAACTCTAGAACGATTTTTTAATCGGGGAGTATTAGTTGACCAAAGTAATCTTTAGTAAGTGTGTTGAATCATAGGGAGTAGTAACTTTTGCCGAGTGAAATAACTCTGCCGACACAACGACCAGATAACATGTAATAAACACTTCTTCACTTTGCCATCAAGATTATTAGTACATAATTAGCTCTCAAGAGCTGGTTTGAATATTGTATTATATGTATATACACACATGAGCACACATACACATTGGTAGGCTATGATCAGCAGTGGGAACCCCGTTTGCAGCTGAGTGCACCCGAGGCTATAGTTATATCACCAACATGAGACGAAGGTCTCGCGGCTAGGCTCGAAGCTTTCGAATAGCTGGATGATTTAGTTGGCCCAGCGCCAGAAAATGTGAAGAATGCGCCGTTAAGCATTAGATCTCCTTCGGATCTCCAATTCCAATTTCTCCATTCATTTTCGGGCGCATCCTCATGCTTTGTTACCTATTTTTTCCCCAAAAAAAAATATAAGGCTACAATCTTTGAACTTTGAATAAATTTAAGTGATATAAATTGATACATAGCATTTGATTAAAATTGAATAAAAATAAAAATTGGTGAACCTCTTTGCTAAATGAGTCATCGGGAGCAAGAAAACGGTTGCCTTGAGAGTTGATGGTAGGATTAGCACTTCCTCCAATTGCATACATTTCCCAATGTGTATAGTCATTGTTCACCACATGGAAATATCCATGTCTACACCTATATTTGCATAATGTTTCATTAGTTTGTTAAAATCAATTTTCATGTTCTACTTATAGAATTTTATCTCTCTGAATTGATCTACATCTAAGATTAAAATATTAGAAAAATGTTAGCTCAACTAACCCAACTGTTTTCCAGTTGATTTAGACAACATACTTATTTCGGTTGATATATCTTAGATCTTGAAAAAGGAAAAATGTATTAAAGTTTAGTGTTGTTGTATTTTGGTTTTGCTATTCCTTTTACTAGTATGTCCAACCGACAATATACTTGACGTTTATAGTTGGTGACATATATCCACAAATATAAGTATACGAAGAAAAAAAATTCTGTTTTGATAAAATACCTCGGCATTCTTTGGACGAGGCCTTCTCCAAAATGGTTAAAAGCGATAGTGACTTGCATATTCTTGTCTTGTGCGTACGTATCACTATGTCCCAATAACATAACCTTATTGTGATGCGTCAAATAATTGTTAGAGATTGTTATAGCCGTCGATCCACGAATCGCATCAATCAACCCATCGTTGCAATTCGAGAGCGAGCAATGATCAACCCACACGTGGCTCCCACCGAAGATCGAGACACCGTCACCGTCCGATACCGTTCTATACCCGTAGTGCTCTGGTGAGTCTCGCACGTAAGTATTCCCACCTTGCTTGCAATCATGTATGTGTAAACCATGGATGATGATGTTGGTCACATATTGTATGGTTATACATGGCCCACCAGAGATGTGTACGGAGGCTCCTCGTCCGTCTAAGGTTTTGAAAGAATTCATTATAAGTTCTTCTTTTAGTTGGATCGTCATGTCTCGGTTAAATATGATCCAGAGCGGTTCATCTTGAATGACTGCATATCTTAGTGTTCCAGGTTTAGGGTTTACTGGATCGTCGTTTCCCGGATCAGTGACCACGTAGATTTCACCATCACGACCGCCAATTGCGTTTTTGCCAAAACCGATTCCGCAATCAGCTAATCGTTTTCTGTTTTTTTCCCAATCCTTGTCGCATCGCCAACAATCATCGATTGGATTACCTGTCCCGCACGAGAAGAACCCTAGCTTCCTTCTTGATATAGACTCATTTATTTTCCTAAAATATTAACCAACAGACAATATATAAGCATTAATTATTCTTGGTGTACGTAATTATGTATACAAGTCATAGCGCTATTAATGTAGCAATTAAGTCAGCATGTGATCAAGATCGAAATTAGCCTTGAATAGAAAGAACTTGGAAAAAATATTTCAAGCGCAGCATTTGAGTGTATACAAACATTTATATTAATAAAGTTTTACTTTTTTTTTTTCTTTTTTTTTAAAAACCAAAAAAAAAAAAAAAAAGTTTTACATTTTTCTTACAATACCTGTGTACTTCCTCGACAACGAGCTCAGGGTCGGAAACGGGCAAAGACGAAGCCAGCGCGGAGAAGAAAATGCAGAAGAAAAAGATAAGCGTGAAGGACAGATATGAAGAATTTAGCATTGTGTTTCTTGGCTTTTCGTTGTTGATAAGTTTTAAGGTTTAGGAGTTGGGACAAAAGCATATGAGTGAAGGGAGAAAGACAAAGCAAGCTATAGGATATATAGATGGCATATGAACACTTCGGGTGATTTATTGCGCATGCAACTTGACGTTATTGGACCCACCTTGCTTTTAGCTTTTCCTTTTCTTATGATTTTCATTTTTCTTAACCTTATGAAATAATTGTTGGTGTGTGAGAATTAGGCCTAGTGAGAATGGAATAAACCTAAATCATTTAGAGAAGAAGAAATAGTGCTCAACTGCGCATAACGAACTGAAAAAATGGCTGCTTAAGATTAAAATTTGTATGATATATAAAGTATGTTGTTGAGAAAATATACCCTGATCAAGCTAAACGGAAAATTAAACTAAACATTTCCAATATTTAAAATTATAATCCTTGAATCTGAACTCGTTATTTTGAAATGAACAAAATTTCAAGATTGTAATCCCAAAAGTCAAACCTTCTTTCTCGGATGCATTCATCATTAGTTTCCTCTCCGATGAATATTTTATACTCCTCCGTTTTGGGATTTTTTTTTTTGTTTTACAAAAATGAATGTTATCAATGTTTCCATGTAAAATTAATATTCTTATTTATTCGTATTAATTAATTTATAGTATTATGCAAATCTTAATAAAATTAATGAGGGAGTATCAGTCAGCATTACAAATATAATTTGCTCAACCATTCTAATAATCAAAATCAAACCGATAGCATTCAATGTTAAACATTCAGGTACCGCTTAGCAATGAGTCACGTGGCTTAAAGAAAAAAACAGAACTCGTAATTAAATCTCAACGAACTTAAAGATGAATGTTGGTGAACACTAAAGCAGGGTGCACAAAAAGTCAACAGTGTGTTAGTGTACTTTAGTAATACGGTTTAAGTTTGTAGTACATTTATTATTAACTATGCGGTTGAATATTATCAATAGCCTAACAGTTAGCTCACATTGTATACTTCTTCATTAAAGTAAAGATGAGCTCATCTTAACCAATAATTAGCTTTTAAATGTGTAAAATTGTTTACAAAATATAACTATATTCTATAAATAAATTAATTTTAAAAAATATTAAAAATATGGTGCCTATATATAATTTTACCGCTTAAACTCCTTACTAGATGTGGCTACCACATGTAAATACCATCTATATACTGTAATATTTCGTAAAAATATAATATTGGATTCATCTGTTTTATTAAGACTTTAAGTGTATCTAATTTCTAGTTTGCAAAAGCTTATAAATAAAAGGTATCTTATTTGATATTTGACGCACTTTGGATTATTTGATAATTTTATTATTAGTGTTAGTTATCTTTTTTCTGAAGAATGATTTTCTTTTGGTGTCTCAAAAATATATTGTTTGCAGGAAATAAATCCAAAAGAGAAAAGAATAAGAGAACAGACCCACCAAAAACAATGGAATAGGAGAACTGAGCCGACACTGGCCCATAGAGGTTTGATTTTGGGACCACCGAACCATGTGCTCGAGTCCAATCTTCCAATAAATTACGTTTACAATTTCACAAATTTATATTATTATTTAAAAAGTGTATATCCATATTATTCATACATCTAACAATTAATTAGACCTGTGCTGAAATTTTGGCTGGTATAAAATGTGTTGACAATCAATGCACATGGGAAGTATTTGCATCACTATATACCCTCCACACTTTAATACTAATATTATACTTTACTCTAAAAAACAATTTCTTCAAAAACTTTATCAACCTAGCTTTACGATTGTAAGCCTCACACCGACATTCTATTTTGCTAAAGCCATTTATGACGATGAATTTAACTACGGCCACAATATCGATCGGGAGTTCTAGTTTAGTGAGTTCTATAAAAATCATTTTATAGATTGAAGTGATTTGTGTATTTTGGTACATAAACTGCAGAAAACAAATAATGACAGTTTTCTTACTACATTTTAGAATGTTTTGGACATTCATTCGAGTAGTAAATGATTCTGTTCTCGTACGTGATGAAACTCGAGAACCGACATTAATGTTGTTTTTTCCTAACCGACATTGGCATAGCTAGGTAGATCATATGAGTTGGATCTCATCACGCTTAGAGAAGCTTTATCATTAAGATATTCAAACTAAACAAACTACCGTATTGGAAAAATGCTCGGCATTACAAGTTTTATTTTTGTCTTGCTGTTTTGCATATGACATCAATTTCAACTTTCACTTTCATTGCGAAAGTTGACATGTCTTGTAAAAAAAAAAAAAACAAGAAAAAAGGAGAAAATTGACCTTTCTATAAACAATTAGAGTCGTTCGATTAGATTTAAGGTGGTAGATATAAAGCGAGCCGTCGGATCAGAAAATAGAGACTTAATTCAGACAAAACGCATGTGACCGGTTTTGCTTGAAAACTACTCGCCAACTTCTTCTACTCATTATCCGTGTTCTAAAAATAATTCAATCACAATACTCATGGCACATCACTGAAACAACAAAACAAAATTAATGTTGATTAATTAAATCATAATCTTCAAATCGGATTAGATTCTTAAAAAAATATAAAATACAATATCCATATCTCAGACTATCTCTTTTAACATATAAATCAAGTCATATCCATAATCCATGTAAGCTCAAAACTTTATTCATTTAATCATTTAATTCATCCAGCCCAAAACATCTAATTTAATGGGTCGAACCTGTCCATTACGGCCCATTATTCTGGATCAAATATTTTTAAGAAATTGGTGACGAATTAAAAAAGAAAGAAAAAAACCTAGGCCCTCCACGTATTTTTTTGATGACGTGTACCATCATATATAAACAAACCACTAAACTTTATTTTATTGTTATAATATTTTTGTTGATCCTCATCCATTTCCTCTCTCGTCGTTGTCTAAAATCGGTGACTTTTGAATCTTTGTGATTCTCTTCTACTGATTGATCGTTATCTACAATCGTTTTTCACTTCACGTTGAGACTATCCGGTCGTTTTTTCCCGGTTCTGGAGATCCGATTCCTTATTTTTCCTGTCTTGGCTCGAGATCCGAGCCAAGCAGAGAAGAAGAAGACAACTTTATTTCACGATTTGGAATTGGATTCGTGCGATCACAGGTATGAAAGCTTAGATTTTGTTTCTATAGTTATATACATACGTCTTTTGGGATGTTTTGTTTACTTAATCGATATTTGGAGTGTTTAAGGTCTCTCGTGTAGAATCTTGGAAATATCACTTGTGTGTGTGTTTTGTTGTGATTCACTGTTTATGGGTTTCAAGTTCTTTCTTTTAGCAGTGATTGTATACTATATTTGATTTATGAGTTTAATGATGGTTTTGTTGTTTTTAGATGGCATCTGGTGAGGGAATTTTGACTGATGGACAGTGGAAAAAGCTTGAAATAGCAACTCAGAATTCTGGAAGTTTGTCATCATCTCCGAAATCTCATACTCTGTTTGCTGATTTGAACATAAAGTCTCCCACTGGTGCCAAAGGACCAGTAGCTGGGATTCCATCTAGGCATGTGCGACGGACTCACTCTGGGAAGCATATCCGTGTAAAGAAGGGTAATCAAAATCTTCTAACTTCTTCCAGATTTTAGTTTTCAGGAAAAGAGTTCAGGTGTGTAGGTGATATGGTTTACTTATGTGGCAATGATATCTGCAGATGGTGCTGGTGGAAAAGGAACTTGGGGAAAGCTTCTTGACACTGATGATGGTGACTGCTGTCTTGATAAAAATGATCCTAATTACGATAGTGGAGAGGTGTTGCACTTTTTGTTTTGTGTTGAATACTTTTCTTGTTTATTTAGGAATTGCATCTACCATCTGCTGTTTTTTTTAAACTAGTTTCATGTGCTTACTTGTCATTCATATACTTGATTTAACAGGACGCATATGGTGGACTTGTTGATTCACCTGTATCAGACCCGTTGGATGATTACAAAAAGGCTGTAGTTTCCATCATTGAGGAGTATTTTAGCACTGGGGATGTCAAAGTGGCGGCATCTGACCTCATGGAACTTGGTTCAAGTGAATATCATCCTTACTTCACCAAGCGACTTGTTTCTATGGCCATGGACAGGCACGATAAGGAGAAGGAAATGGCTTCGGTGTTACTCTCTGCATTGTATGCTGATGTCATTTTACCTGATCAAATTAGGGATGGATTTATTAGACTTCTCAGATCTGTTGATGACCTTGCAGTGGACATTCTTGATGCTGTCAATGTCCTTGCATTGTTTATTGCCCGGGCCATCGTTGACGAAATTCTCCCTCCGATTTTTCTGGCTAGATCTAAGAAGATTCTTCCAGAATCTTCCAAAGGGTTTCAGGTAATTGTAACTGCAGAAAAAAGCTATCTCTCAGCTCCTCACCACGCAGAACTGGTGGAGAGGAAATGGGGAGGTAGTACTCACACTACAGTAGAAGAAACAAAGAAAAAGATATCTGAAATCTTGAAGGAATACGTGGAAAACGGAGACACTTACGAAGCTTGTAGATGCATCAGAGAATTAAGTGTCCCGTTTTTCCATCACGAGGTCGTGAAGAGGGCTTTGGTTTTGGCTATGGAATCCCAAAACGCTGAGTCACTTATACTAAAGCTGTTGAACGAAGCTGCTGAAGAAGGTCTGATCAGTACGAGTCAAATGGTGAAGGGATTCTACCGAGTAGCAGAGAGTCTCGATGACCTTGCTCTAGATATCCCATCTGCCAAAAAGCTGTTTGATTCGATAGTTCCCAAGGCTATCTCTGGAGGCTGGCTCGATGATTCATTTAAGGTAACCTCTGATCGAGATGGAGAGAAATCGAGTCAAGACGGCAAGCTAAAACAGTACAAGAAGGATACAGTGAACATAATTCAGGAATATTTCTTATCAGATGACATTCCTGAGCTAATCCGCAGTCTTCAAGATTTAGGGACACCTGAATATAACCCAGTGTTTCTGAAGAGGCTCATAACTCTTGCTCTAGATAGGAAAAACAGAGAAAAAGAAATGGCTTCGGTTCTTCTTTCTGCTCTTCACATGGAGTTATTCTCAACCGAAGATTTCATAAACGGATTCATCATGCTCCTAGAATCCGCAGAAGATACAGCTTTAGACATCATGGACGCATCAAACGAACTTGCTCTGTTTTTAGCTAGAGCCGTGATTGACGATGTCTTAGCTCCACTGAACCTTGAAGAGATCTCAACCAAGCTACCTCCAAAATCAACAGGAACGGAAACAGTCCGCTCAGCCAGGTCTCTTATATCTGCCAGACACGCAGGAGAGAGACTTCTGAGAAGCTGGGGTGGTGGAACCGGCTGGATAGTGGAAGATGCAAAGGACAAAATCTTGAAACTCCTAGAGGAATACGAAACAGGAGGGGTAACATCAGAAGCTTGTCAATGTATCCGTGATCTAGGTATGCCGTTTTTTAACCACGAAGTAGTGAAGAAAGCTTTGGTGATGGCAATGGAGAAGCAGAATGATCGGTTACTGAATCTGCTTGAGGAGTGTTTTGGTGAAGGATTGATTACAACTAACCAAATGACGAAAGGGTTTGGTCGTGTTAAAGACAGCCTCGATGACTTGTCGCTTGATATACCGAACGCGAAAGAGAAGTTTGAGTTGTATGCTAGTCATGCCGTGGACAATGGTTGGATCCTTCCTGAGTTTGGGATATCTGCAACTCAGTGATGAGTGAGTGAGTGAGAGTGATGAATGATGACTGATTCTCTATCAGTCTCTTATGGGTTGTGTAAGCTCTTACTATACTTTCTTCACTTTCTCTATATATTATTATGGTAATTATATTATATAATATATATATATGTATGAATTTGGTTGGTAGATAAACATGAGATGTTTATAATTTCATGTGTTTATTTCTTGTCATTGTGTTTTGTCTTTGTACTGATATCTTTTAGTGTGTTCTAATTTCTGAGGGATTTTTGTTACATTGTAAAAGCCTCTTGTTGTCGGTCTTTGTTATTGTGTATGGCTTGGACGAGATAGTTGGTAATAAGAACATTGACACCGACGAAAAATGTTATTAGTATTGTTTTATTTAGTTTAACTTACAAGTTAAAAGCCATATATATTATGCTTTAAGAATAGTTTTAGAATTGTTATAATGAATATATTGCTGAAATAAATAGAAAATATTGTTAACTGAAAAAATCCAACAAGTGAATAATAATAATAATCTTGTTATACAAAACAAATACTATAATGAAGTCAAAAACCTTGTAATTTCATCAAAATTAACTCATAAAGTTAAAATAAATTTATTGCTCGTTAAAATAAAATAAAAAATATGTTTGGGTCAGTGAAGTTATATATCAGTCCGGCTCCTAAAGGGCAACTAAAGGACAAACCAATCCTTGTTGCCAAACAGCTTCGTTATTTATCATTTTGTTGGGCTTGTCCTCAGCACTCAATGGACCGGCCGGAGACGATCGCCGTCAAACATGAACCCATGTCTGTTGACTGTCCTGCATCTTCCGCTATGGACAGGCCTCCTGCTCGACCTCCAAAGCTTGTAGTCTTAGCTGACCTTAATTTCAATCCTCCTGAGACTGATGATCTTGAATCATCATCCATTCAAATCTCCACTCCTCCCACCTCTAGGTATTCGTCTTCTTCTTCTACATAACTAATTTATGTTCGTCTAAACCTCTTTCTTTCTTCCTATTGCTTTCTACTACCTTTCTTTTGCTGAGAATTTTTTTTTGCTCTGCTTGGTAAAAAAAAAAATCATATTTTTTTAAGTTGGGGTTGAAGAATTCATGTCTTTTGATGCTGTAAATCTAAAAAAGGAGACTTTGGATATCGTTGGTAAGAGTCTGGCTCTAGAAATGGGGGATTTTTGTTTTGCTAAAGTAGGTAGGGTTTGATTCTTATTTCTTTGGGTAGGAGAAGCTCAGAGTCAGAGAGAGAGGTTTATCTGGAAATATTTATTCTTCAGGGTTATTGACTTCTTGTACAGTCATGTCAAGTTGGACTGAGCTAGAGATATGGAGAAGTTGTGGGAAACTAAAGTCTATGAGTGAAATGGTTTACCAGTTGAAAGCTGAAAATAGCTGGCATATATTGGAGTTTACAAGTCAGATCTATAATATATTTTTCTGAGGCTGTTGTTTTGAAGTCAGGGCATTAATTTGCTCGCAGAATTTCCAGTTTGGGTTTATATACCCAGAAGGTTTTAACACGGATGAATACATTTCTGTTTTGTAGGTTGACTAACGATGAAAGTCATCAAGAGGGAGGTACATTAGCATGCAAGGAGGTGGAACCAGAAGAAGTAGAAGCCAAAAAGATCAGCAGGGTGGGGAAATGCCGCTCGAGAAGTAAGATAGAGGCTTCCTCTGATTGTGGAGTTGATGCAGATGGTGATCAGGCTAATCAAGGGGTCCCTGCATCCCGGGAAGAAAAAATTAGTAACCTCAAAATGGTGAGTTTCTTGACTCATAGTATGGTACAAAGTGTGCTTGGTCGTTGTTCCAAACCTGGAGTCAAAATACCCGTTAGTATTATTTTTAATTGATCATGGTTTTTCTTACACCAAAAAGTTCCATCATAGAAGTGCCAGTCATTAAAGTCATATTGAGGCAACTGACATTTCATAAAGTTGCCCAGAACATTACATTCTTCATTAAACATTTGGAGAAAGAATGATGATGGTGCTTTAAATTTCATAATGCTCATCCCAGTTGATCATTGGTCTAATGTTTCGTGATGATAATGCTCTATATCCGTTCTGATAACTCTTCTGTGCTTATAGGGTTTGATTCATGTTGCAAGGAAGATGCCCAAAAATGCCCATGCCCATTTTATTCTTGGTCTAATGTTCCAACGATTGGGCCAATCTCAAAAGGTAGGCTTGAGCTGAGGCTACACTGATGTCTTAATATAAATATCAATCATCTTATTGAATTAACTGCTAGAAAGTTTTAGGCGATACCAGAATATGAGAAGGCTGAAGAGATCTTACTGGGCTGTGAGCCAGAAATTGCTCGGCCAGAACTTCTCTTGTTAGTTCAAATTCACCATGGACAGGTGATGATCTATGTGTCTGAATCAAATCTCATATTGAAGTCTTGTATTCACGAGCTCCTTGATTTTTGAAACTTTACATGAAGGTGCTAACATTGCACACTTGAAAACATTGTAGTGTCTTCTTTTGGATGGTTTTGGAGATACTGACTCTGTTAAAGAGCTCGAGGGAGAAGAGCTTGAAGAAATTCTTTCAAAATTAAAGGATTCTATAAAGTTAGATGTTAGACAGGCAGCCGTGTGGAATACCCTTGGCTTGATGCTTCTCAAAGCTGGTTGTTTGATGGTAAAATTCTTCACCATGTTGGTTGATTACCAATGTGATTCCTTTTGTGATATAGTTCTGCTTTGTTGATTTGTAGAGTGCCATATCGGTTTTGTCATCTTTGTTGGCTCTTGTTCCTGACAATTATGATTGCCTTGCAAACCTTGGAGTTGCTTATCTTCAGAGGTGAGGAGTTTACTCAATTGTCTAACTATTATCGTGATACTTCTCTCTAATGAACAAGTTTTCCAGTGGCGATATGGAGCTTTCAGCAAAATGCTTTCAAGATTTGGTACTGAAAGACCATAACCATCCTGCCGCTTTGATTAATTATGCTGCTGAGCTTCTCTGCAAACACAGTTCAACTGTCGCTGGTTTGTTTCTTATCAAAAAACCTCTAAACTATTTTCTCCTCTCAACCTGCCTAAGTAAAGTACACATGCAACAGTAGAGGGAAATGTATCTTATGTAAACTGTATTTTCATTTGCAACCTGTGAATGTGTTTTCAATTGATGTCAGGTGCCGGGGCTAATGGTGGTGCTGGTGCTTCTGAAGATCAGAAGGCACCTATGAATGTCGCAAGGGAATGTCTCTTGGCTGCTCTAAAATCAGATCCAAAGTCTGCCCATGCATGGGTGAATCTTGCCAATTCATATTATATGATGGGTGATCACAGAAGCTCTAGCAAATGTTTGGAGAAGGTGCACTTGGCTCACTTCTTTGTTTTGAGGTTGTTCATTGTTTTCCTTATCTTAGACAGAGGGTTTCTTGTACTTGATTCCCTTTTCACATTTTCTCGATGCATATTTGGTACTTGGTGAAAGTAATGCAAAATGAGTACCAGGAGTCCTGCATATCCTACCCATTCTTCATATGTTTACTTGGGAGGATTAGGGTTGACGCAGTTCCTCTGAATGGGTTGGGCATATTCACCTCTTATCTGATGAATTAGAAAATAACCTTGGTTTAAATATTCTCGTTTTTAGCGAGTATTTTAGCGAGTATTTTGCTTGTGATTGTGTGTCCATGTTCAGTCTCTATTGCAATAAGCATAGATTCAACTAGTTATGATCCAAATACATAGGAGGAAGAGACGCTTGTAGCTTAATCATACCCTGTCGGAATAAGCCTCTCGACCTTGATGGTGGCTGTTCAAAATGTAACCCTGGTTGTGTGATAAATAAGATTCTGGCTGTACACTCTTTGGCTTACACTGCAGTCTTGATTATTGTGCCTGACTTAACCTGTTCAATATTCAGGCAGCCAAGCTTGATCCCAACTGTATGGCTACTAGATTTGCTGTTGCTGTCCAAAGAATCAAAGATGCAGAAAGGTCTCAGGATGCAAGCGATCAGCTTTCATGGGCTGGCAATGAGATGGCTTCAGTAATAAGAGAGGGAGAATCTGTTCCAATTGACCCTCCTATTGCTTGGGCAGGGCTTGCCATGGCTCACAAGGCACAGCATGAAATTGCAGCTGCTTTTGTTGCTGAACGGAATGAATTGACTGAGATGGAAGAGCGGGCTGTGTACAGCTTAAAGCAGGTATGCCGTCTCTGTGATTCAATGTTTATGAAATTAGTTTCAAATGTTGCATTAAGTCATTAGCACTTCTTCTGGTTTGGTCACAAATACAGACACACACAGATATGAAGAGATATCGCCGCATGAGAGAAACTTTTCATCTCATTATTCTCGTTTTATTCTCATTAGGCAGTAACAGAGGATCCTGAAGACGCTGTCCAGTGGCATCAGCTCGGTCTTCATAGTCTCTGTTCTCAGCAATATAAACTCTCCCAAAAATACCTCAAGGCAGCAGTTGGTCGTTCTAGAGAATGTAGCTATGCGTGGTCAAATCTCGGTAATACCCTCTTGCAGACTAATCTAATTGCTCTAAGCGTGAGGACAAAATTGATGGTTCCACAATCTTAAGTTTGTTACATAACTCTTATGTTAAGTTCATGTGTTGGCTTTTTAGGTATCTCGCTGCAGTTATCAGACGAACATTCAGAAGCGGAGGAAGTGTACAAGCGAGCCTTGGCTGTATCAACAGAGGATCAAGCTCACACGATATTCTCTAACCTCGGGAACCTCTATAGACAGAAAAAGCAGTACGAAGTCTCAAAGGCAATGTTCTCAAAGGCATTGGAACTCAAACCGGGTTATGCACCTGCATACAACAACCTTGGACTCGTGTTTGTGGCTGAACGTAGGTGGGAAGAAGCTAAATCCTGTTTCGAGAAAGCCATTGAAGCTGATTCATTGCTTGATGCAGCACAGTCTAACTTGCTTAAAGCCACAACCATGTCAAGACTCTGTACTTGCTTCTCTTCTTCAACTGTTGTCCGAGATTCTTGATGTTATGTAATACTTTTTTTTTTAATGGGGTTTACAACTCTCACGTTGTGTGTCTTGAATTTAACTGCAAAGACTCAATACAAGCGAGATGCTTTGAATCTAAAGAAACAATTGCCCTTTCTAGATTACTAGTCTACCTCAACACAGTGTCTGAAGTTTAGTTTGACAAATGGTTATGTAAATTGAAGTTTAATTTTCCATTTATCCTGAAAGTATAGTAGACAAACAAATGTAAAATGTTACAAAGACCAAAACTCTTTTATCCACTTGAGGAAAAGAGAAATAACTT
This sequence comes from Erysimum cheiranthoides, assembly GCA_011420285.2. NCBI lineage: Eukaryota > Viridiplantae > Streptophyta > Magnoliopsida > Brassicales > Brassicaceae > Erysimum > Erysimum cheiranthoides. The sequence continues at coordinate 18,818,790 of CM022181.2, forward strand.
ATGATCTGGAGAATCCCCATAGCTATCCGTTATTAGTACATTGCCAAGTACAAATCAAAAAGGATAAAAGAAAAAATAAAGTATTCTTGCCTCTTCTATCACCTTCCTCAGCCCATCATCTACAAAGAACAAACAGAGTTTCAATGGTTCAAGCAAATGTAACATCAAGATATGAGATAATATAGTGATTTAGTTAACCTTGAAGATGTCTCCAAACATTCCCTGCAAAGGATTCTTACGCTGCACACCGTAAAACCTCTCTGCAATCTCGTCCAGCAACTTCAAAATATAACACAATTTTCCGGGTTTTCATCAGTAGTGAAAGAGAAACATACTGACTCAACAAGGATTAAAATGCAGAGACCAAACAAAAGGGTTGCCTTTTTTGAAAAAACTAGGGACCAGTAACAACTAATGGTATACCTCGTGTAGCAGCTGTTCTCTATCTATGCTTGACTTATATTTTACTCTCAACATATTGAAAAGAGGCAATGCATCCCTCTGCAACCTGCATTGGGCATCAAACTTCTTTAGGTAAACAACAGCGAGCAAAAAAGACTAAAGGAAGAAGAAGATCTAAGCAGGTAACTAACGTTTCCAGAAGATATGAGATAAACTGGATAAGGTCTGATTCTGATAGCTCCGGATTTTTTGTCTCTGCTTGTCTCTTAATCTCATCCATCATAAAGTTTGCATCTTTCATGTTACCCATAGATAAGTACCTATCATGCAAAAACGAAAAATCAATCCATTCTCTTTAGTTCCCCTCAAACTCTGTCATCTCTGTATCCAGTTATAAATGAACTTACATGAGAACTGCTCGTGCAATTGCGAGGTCGTCTTCACCGGGATAACACTGCAAAGTAGTATTCAAGTAAATGCATGTATTTTGGCCAATAGAGGTTAAGATTGAAATCCAGACATTTCTTGAATTTCAATCCGGGTGCAAAAGTTTTCTTACACTAAAACTTAAGACTAATAGATAAATCAAGAGATGAAACAACTTGAAACAAAGAGACTGACCCTTCCCATAAAGTTGATCAGCATAGACGCAAACTTCTCGGGGTCCTCAGCTCTAACAAAATGTCGGGATATTCGGACCATGTCCTGTGAGAAATATATATAAAAACCGATTAATGAAGAAAGATGAAACGTATGACTTTATAATTAAAAAAAATGGCTACAAGGGGATTACAAGTTCAGGACACTCGGTGTAGAGATAATCGCCCAGCATAGCATGCAACTCAGGATAGCCAGTACTTGGGCCTCCAAACTCTGCAGACCATCTAAAAGAAAGAAGAAACAGCACTATGAAATAACTAGCACGATTTTAGCTTTAAAATGTTTGATACATTTTTACACCAAACAACAATGGACAGTACCAGTTGAAAAAGCGAAATAATACACATGCTCTGGCTTACTTTATAGCAGCTCTCAAGAACGAAGTCAAGTTTTCTACATGTGATCTGGCTTCCCCAAGAGATTCTTGAAGATTTTGGACATCTTCATCGTCGCTCACATCTACCAAATGGGGTGGTACAGGAACCCGAGGAAACAATTTGAACATACACCTGATACGATCTGACGAAAATATTTCAGTATCAAATTGCAATAGGTCAAAGCGATTAGACAGTTGTTCAAACTAACCAAGAGTTTCATCGTTGCAAGGAGATTTGGCTTTAACTAGTGTGTCGACAAACAAAATAGCGAGGTCTGCTCCACAATTAACCTGAGAATTTTGCTGTTTTAATAAGAAAGTACCTCTACTAAACTGAAATACACATAAGTGCACAAGACGAAAGTAAAGATATTGTCTTGTTAAACTTTGTAATAACATGTCACTCCAGGTTCCAAGTACAAATAAATAAATAAGGAAAAAGCAAACGAACCAGGCCGTGTTCTAGTTCAATGCATGCCCCTGAAAAGAGGATATCAAGAGCTTCAGAGAATCTCTGAGCCGTAACATATCTGCATACAAAAAGCTAATCTTTTATCAATCCAATCATATGTATGAACCAAATAAGTTTGAACAAATAATAATCAAGAATCGAGATTTCAACAAATAACCAGAATCCAATAAAGGGTCAATGAAGAATCAAAAGTAATAAGCAAAAGGATGATTGAATTATTAAAGGAATCGAGCTACGAACCTTGCACTGATGGATTTATACATCTGCAACGCTCCATAGTAATTGCCTTCCTCTACCACTTTCCGCAATTTATCAATATGCTTTAAGATGAAAAAAAACAAAGGATCTGCGTTGATGATAAGAGTCGAAAGGTAATAATAGAACAGAGAGGAAGAAGATGAGAGCACAAGTACCTCTTGGACGGGAGGTAATTCACGTTTGATCCTCTCTCTCGACATTGGATCTCAAGGATTGTTGGAACTTGTTCAAATCTGTGTGTTGGTTAATTTTGCAGATACCCCCAAGTACGGAAACTAAACATGAATTGTCAGATACGTGTGAGTTTTCCAGATTTACCCTAAATAATTATCAATATATATATATATATTTTTTTTAAACCCAAATTTAGGTTTCAAATTTATGGAATTTCTATAGTTTTATCTTAAAGTAAAAGTTGATGCCAATTAAAAAAAAAAAAAAAAAGTAAAAGTTACAATTACAAAGAACTTACCTCCACCACAAAGTTTTCTAATTTGACTTTTATTTTTCTTAACTGCCAATTTTCTAGATGAGTTTGTATATATTGTTCAATTCATAAGAAAAAGTTCTTTTTTTTTTTGCCCAAAAAAAAAAAGAAAAAGCTCTTTTTTAAGATTTAACTAATTTTTTGGGGACAAATTCAATTCATAGCTAGGAAACTAGTATGTATATGTATGTTGTTCCAATTATTCATTCGTATATAAAAATTAATTACATAAACCCGATCATGTAATCTTGTAATTCATTGCATATTGGCGTAATACCGTATATGTTATCCATAAAAAAAAAAAATGAGCTAGTACTTAAAGTTAAACGGTATATAGCCAAATTCTAAACAAATAAATACAGAAAATTTACAATAACTTTGTTCAATATTGTGAATATAGGAAATTACAATAACTTTGTTTTGTAGACCATTTTTTAAGGTTTTGTAAACCATTAGAACAATCAAAGATGGTTAAGAGATCTACAAACCACTCAAAGTTTAGATAAATTTGTACAAATACAATTTCTTCTTGGCGTCAATATACTCTCTTTCTATCCCTTAGTCGAGTAGTATTCTTTTGCCATTCATGCTTGACATGTTTCAACAATAATTGACATTATTCCACCACCATCTCATATTCTCATGTCTTAACCACATTAAGAAAAGACATTATCACTACGAACAAGCTCGTAAAGAAAAACCAATCCATTATATTAATTTATTTTTAGTTTGGGAATACAACAATCAGAAAATAAACTATACGCAATTTTAGTATAGTTATTATTAAAAAAAACTCTTCTAAGTGTAGTAGATACATGAGCCATTACTTGGGTCCACAAAAGCAAAATAACCACTACGATTGAACCTACAAGAATCTTCAATACGACCATGACTTTGATAATAAGCGTTCATAACATACGACGCATGATCTACTAAAGTATTAGGGTAAAAGCAACTTCCACCGGGTTGAATCGGGCTACAATCAATATTCTGACTACAAGCATAATCAATATTAGCTTGTAGTTGTTCGGCTGTCGCAGTCGGCATCGCCATGCACCATTGTCTGCTAGTCACGACAGGGATCGCAACAGCAGATAGAAGAATAAAGAGAGTTAACAATTGCGATGACATTGAATGTGGAATCAATAGAAAAACCAAGAATTTTTATATGTATTGTTTAAGGATGTAATGTTCCGTATATCATTCGAACATGATTACAAGGTTCTTATATAGAGATACATTGGAGTATCAATCTAGGGTTATTAATTATTATTGACATTAGTCTGGTCTTCTCAGTCAAAAATTATGACCGAAGACTACATAGGAACCACAATAATATAGAATAATTACATATTTGTAAAAAGTTTCCGTTGTTGCGTGTAGACTCTATCATATTGTTGTATGCAACGTACAAAAGACTCTCCCAAACAAGACGATTCTCTCTCGATACGTTTGTACTTGTTTGGAAAGAGATAATTAAGGAGAGAACTAGAAGATTTAATAAATCAATAAAATACTTATATATCACTCTCTATAAATTATTCCATTAAGAAAGTTAAGATATATTTCTTATTATAAATTTTCAAATTTCGGTTAAAAAGATGGAAAATCTAAATTCAAATTTCTAGATTTTCTATATTTTTTCGGATTTTTTTCTTATTTTCCTTTCCTTCTCATTGTTTTTATGTCTATCTTTTCATAAAACCTATTTAGTCTCAATATAATTACTACTAAAAATATAGATTCTTTGTACATAACTTTTTTAATTTTTACCTTTTCACAAAAAACGATTCAATATCATATCTCTAGCCTACCTATCATATAGAAAATTGCAAGTATTTTCACCAAAACATCAAGTCATTGATTGATTTATTATATAATCTCTTTTAATGGACGTTTGTAACATCCATTTTAAACTGACATAACGACATAATAGACACTTGTATAATTAAATTAACTTATAATATATATACAGAGATTACAGACAATTGATATATAGATTCTTTTCCACTTATTTAACCGGAGTTTCGGCCTAATAAGTTCCCACAAATAGTATGTAACATATGTTAACCGGAAATCAAAATGTTAATAAGATACGTAAGTACACCCGCCGTGGCTTGGGTCGGTATAAACTTCAGTGCCAGTATTGCGGAGATTGCATTGTGCCTTGGTGGCACCAAGGTTCTGGTAATACAAGTTCATCACAAACGACGCATGGTCTCTTACAGTGTGTTTGGTTCAAAGCACGGTCCACCGGCAGTGGCGGATCCAGAAACATTTTCTATATAGGGCACATATTACATATAAGAAATCATTTTAAATTTACATAATAATAAATATTATATAAAATACTAAGATAAATTCAGAATTAAAAAAGTATGATTTTATTTATAAAAAAAACTAATAAGAAAGAACAAAGAAAATGTTGTCAATCATAAAAGGAGAATGAAAAACTAAAAACCCACGTCTACAAATGAAAAAAATAACAAAATCACAAAACAAATGTGCAAAGAAGAGCATCGAACCTTAGACACAAGACAAAATATAGGGCACCTAATGCCAAATGAGCTAACAGATATGTATTAAAGAAGATCAATTATATAAAGTTTTATAATTAGTGTAGGGCACGTGCCCTACCTAATCAAACTGTAGATCCGCCACTGTCCACCGGGATTGATCGCTGAACAATCACGGAATCCTCCTTCGTCGCTGCAACACCAATCTATATTAGCTTGTAGTTGCTTATCTGTCGCTTTCTCACTCGCCACACACCATACTCCTTTGTTCTCTCAGCTGCCCGCGAGAGGTTCACAAACCAATAACACCCCCTTAGTGTGGAGGTCTCGGATACGGTAGACACGAGGATGAAGAAGATAAGCGTCAATGATAGAGACATTGTTTTTGTGACCATTATTGCTTGTAGATGATGGATTATTCATTATTCGATTGATCATATCTGTTCAAATAGTTAATATTTTCCATATGTTTTTGTGTTATATATATATACTAAATCAAACAGTAATAAAAACAAGACAACGAAAAAAGCAGAAGTTTTTTTAATAACTTATCCAAAATTATATATATAGTCTCATTTCTTTTATTTTCCTATATCTTGTGTATATTATTAAAATATATTCTTTTGTTTTATATTATATATAAAATCTAAAAGTATAAAAGTATAGAAGAAATTAAATCTTGTATAATTTAATGAAATCATTTAAGAAATCAAATTTTCAAACAAAGAAAATCTGATAGTGTAATTATACTTTCTTCATCACCTCCACGTAGGTGCTGACAATGCAATTCAACTTTTTTTTTTTTTTTTTTTTTTTTGGTAAAAATGCAATTCAACTTTCAGTCACTTGTCTATAATTTAATTATTTTCAAAGGAATACTCTGATCTTCGTCTAGTTTGAAGATTCCATACCTTCTTTTTCAAGTTGTGTAATGACTTCAGAATCCTTTGTCCGTGAACAGCTCTTTGAAGGTAGGGACATCTCATATATATGTTGGATTTCGATTTTGCGTGTATGAGGTCATTAACCAATAATCCCACGTTCATCACTCTATTTGGATTGAAGGGTGTTTGTGGTCATTCATTAAATAAAGATCAACGAGTCAGACCAAACAGCAGTCTCTTCCCGATCCCAACTAAACGTTTCGAAAATTTTCCAAAAGCTCCAGTCCAAAAAGAATGTTGCGTACGTCATACCTGTTTTGTCAATAACCCTTGATTAATTAAAAGAAGAGGAATATTGAGACATATATTTTGACATGAAATTACCATAAATTTTAGATTACCTCTTCTCTATTACATTTCATAAATAGAGAGTAATAGAATGGAATATCTACAAACATCCATGACCAAAAAAAAAAGGAATATCTACAAACATATGAGAAAATATGAGGATATTCTTTAAGTTGAGATACAAATACAATATACTCCTATAGTTTTTTTTTTTTTTTTGATAAACAATATACTCCAATAGTTATATTAACTTATATATAGATTTGAAAAACTTGATGCATTTACAGTATAATATTTTCAACTTATTTGGTGATTCGGCTTAACACTTTCCCACACATACGTGCTTATGTTAATAAGATATGTAAACACACGCGCCGTGGCTTGGGTTGGTACGAACTTCAGTGCCAGTACCGTTGAAAGTACATTGTGCTTTGGTGGAACCAAGGTTCTGGTAATACAAATTCATCACATACGACGCGTGGTCTCTTACAGTGTTTGGTTCATAGCAAGGTCCACCGGGATTGATCGCTGTACAATCACGGAATCCTCCTTCGTAGCTGCAACACCAATCTATATTGGCTTGTAGCTGCTCATCTGTCGCTTTCTTATTCGCTACGCACCATACTCCACTGTTTTCAGCCGCCGGTGAGAGGTTTCTTAGTGTTGAGGTCACGGAGAAGGTAGATACGAGGATGACGAAGAGGAATGTCAATGGTAGAGACATTGTTTTCGTTTTCGTGACCATTATTGCTTGTAGATGGTGGATTATTCGACTGAAATTTGTTCTAAGAGTAAATGTTTTGGACATGTATTTGTGTTTATATACAGTATATCTATCAAACGGTAGGTAACAAGGAAAAAAAGCAAAGGGCCGGGTCTTGTAATAATTTACCCAAAAATATCATTTATTAAAATTTCAGTTTTTAGTTTGTTTTATATTATAAATAGAATCTGAAAGGTATATAATAAAGGATCTAATATTGTTTAATGAATCATTTAAAAGATCTGGTTTTTTCTTTTTCTAAATAGGATCAACTTGATAAAATCAGAAACATAATAAGAATTATAGATTATATCTGTAATAGTTGTTGCTTGACATATCAACAATTCTTAAAAAGATAATAATAGCTTTTGATGACTTTTCGACCATTTTCCACAAATTATATCCATCGGAAATTTTGATCTAATCCATTACACATTATGACAATTGAATCTTGAGAGGTTTATTTGCAATTTTCAATAAATATCTAAAAACCGCATGGACATATCTAAAACTAAACTATCAATTATTACACTTTTGGGACACAGTTTAACTCCAATTCTCACTTGTGCGCTTTATAAAAACGACAAAACTACCCATAAAAGCAAAAACGCGATTAAAAACAAAAAAAGGTTGAATTTTTCTTCTTGTTGGGGTCTTCCTATTGATTCTTTACCCTTTTGATCTTCTCTTCTCGGTGGAAAATTAGGGATTTCTGTAAAATTGTAATGTGATTTTTGAGTAAATCATGAGCAAGCCCGAAGAAATTTCAGACCCGAACCTAACCGGACCCGATCCGAAATCACCGTCTCGATCTTCCTCCAATGAGGTCACCACCGTCGCCGATCGGGCTCCGTCTGATCTCAATCACGTTTCTGAGGAGCTAAGTGATCATCTCAGGAATGTGGGTTTGGTTGATTCTGCGAGAGAGATGAGTATTCCCATTAGTGTCTCTGAGGGTAATGGAGAAACGAATTCGAGGGCGTTAGGCAGCGATCAGAAGGAGGGAGAAGATGGGAGCACGATTGAGAAGAGAATGATGGTGTATCCAGTGAGACCTGATGCAGAGGATTGCTCCTTTTATATGAGAACAGGGAGCTGCAAATACGGATCAAGTTGCAAGTTCAATCACCCTGTTCGAAGGAAACTTCAAGTACTTTTCTTCTTACCGTTCATCTTTGCATGTTAAATTTTTTTCCATTTGTTACAGAAATTTTGAATTTTTCTACTCTCCTGACATGATTTTGATTCTTCATTGGGGTTTTCTCAACTTAGGGTTGAATATTTGGGGAAAAAGAAGAAAAAATATAAATTTATTGTGTATCAGTTTGTGTTTATGTTTATTGTGTTTTAGTTTTGAGTTTTTTTCGTTTTCTATGGCTCTGCTGTTTTGGTTTAGGATTTGAAGTCTTTAGGGAGTATAAGAACGAGAAAGGGGAACGGACTGTTAATTTTAACGAAAATGATATTTTTATATTACTGTTATGCTATTCTTATGTTTCGTTAATTGATAGATTGGTAGGGAGAAAGTAAGAGAAAGCGAAGAGGATGTGGAGAATCTGAAGCTGATGGAGTGCAAGGTTAAATGTCTTTCCTTTCCTCTGTATTGACATAGCTAGATTACATTATTTTCTTTTAGTGTTGCATTCCCTCGTATATCTTGTTATGTTGCTATGCTCACAGTTCGTTCAAACATCCAACACTCATGCTGACCGGGTCATGTTATCGTCTTAGATGGTGATTAGTGATTACTATAGCTTTCTCAGTTGGAAGAATTGTGTGTGTGCCACACAGTGAACAATGAGTTTTAGTGTGGTTGTTCTTTTGTACATGGCAAATTCTTTGATGATTTTAGGTGCTTGGTTTGTAGAAGGTGGATGATAAGTGGTCTCCTTTTCCATGTCTGAATATTCCTGTTATCATAAATTGAAATAATTTATCACTGTTTACAGACATAGACATATCAGCCTCTAATTTTCTATGGGAAGTGCACTATTTAGCCTCTTTTTTTCTTGTGTTGTATGTGTTTGTTCTCTCCTTTTATTCCTTTTTTTTTTGTAAAAGTCTGTCTACTGATATCCTACCTATGCCCCCTAATTCCGAGGTTTGCAGTACTACTTCAGGACTGGAGGGTGCAAATATGGAGAGTCTTGTAGATTCAGCCACATGAAAGAACAGACTTCTCTGGCCTCACGACCAGAGCTTAACTTCCTTGGCCTTCCTATCAGACCGGTATTCCATTAATTGGTTTAGACAGTTCTAGCATTATGTTTAGAACAGCCTTGTGGAAAAGTTATAATAGTGTAAGCTATTGACAGGGAGAGAAAGAATGCCCTTTCTACATGCGCAATGGCTCCTGCAAGTTTGGATCTGACTGCAAATTTAATCATCCTGATCCTACGGCTATTGGAGGAGTTGATTCTCCCTTGTTCCGTGGTAATAATGGTGGATCCGTTGGATCATTTTCCCCAAAGGCCCCATCCCAACCAAGTTCAACTTCTTGGTCTTCATCAAGACATATAAATGGTACTGGTACTGCTCCTTTTATTCCAGCCATTTTCCCCCAAAATCGTGGAGTTTCACCTCAAGCTCCAGAGTGGAATGGGTATCAGGTAGTTAACTTCAGCTCTGCCTTTGCATTACTTATTTCGATGCATTCTTTCTCTTTATGTTGATAAAGCTATAGTAACTTTTGAATTTTCTCATTCTTATTTGTGTAGGCTTCTTCTGTCTATCCACCAGAAAGGAGTGTGCTTTCTTCTTCCACATACCCGGTGAACAATTTATTGGCTGAAACTAGTTCATTCTCACAATACCAACAGCAGATGTCTGTTGAAGAATTCCCAGAACGTCCAGATCAACCAGAGTGCAGTTATTATCTTAAAACTGGGGACTGTAAATTCAAATATAAATGCAAATACCATCATCCGAAAAATCGATTGCCAAAGCAAGCTCCATCCTCTTTCAATGACAAGGGCTTGCCCCTAAGACCTGTGAGTTTATTTTTGTCATTCCATGCTGTTCTTTTGTGCTAGTATTAGGAAGCCACTGAGAAATATTGTTTGTATAATTGAATTTCTTACCTCCTTTCTGATGCTACAGAACATGATCTTTCTGGTGAATTTGATCCAGGACAAGATCTATGATTAATCACACTTCTCTTATTCACACTTTAAACCCCTTTTCCTATATTTCTTTATAATTTCAGGATCAGAACATGTGCACACACTACAGCCGATATGGCATCTGCAAATTTGGTCCAGCTTGTAGATTTGATCATTCCATACCGCCTACATTCTCTTCCAGCAGCTCCCAAACCGTAGAAGCTCCTCAAGTTGGCGCCAACGGAAATGAAGATGACAGCTGGAATTGACACCGCATGTTCAGAAGCCTGCGTAAGAGATACTTTTTGTCTTTACCATCATAGGCTTTTCAGTTATTAGGATCAAACTCTTCTTTTGATTTTGGAGTTTATGAAAAACATTTAGGTAAATTATATCTCCAAACTATAACTATCTGGTGGCAAGTCAATGCTTGTTTACAGGATTCTCACTGAATAATTTTTGTTCTCCCGCTTTAACTGTAACTATCTACTCTTTCACTAAGGTTCAGTCTATAATGGAAGCATGTCATGTTTTATGCTTTGTTCATCTTCCGTTGGTTTCTCTCTGATATATTTTTCCTGGATTTCTGCCTGGTTTTGTTCATATCTGAATCTCAAAAGAATTGCTAGAATGGAGAACCAAACATCGACATTATATGTGCATAAATAGTTTTGCCTATTGTCAGGGCATGTGTTTTTGCTATGATTGTCTGGTGCAGTGTCGTTGTGTCGTTTTAGCCTCTTGGGACAGCCATTTTACGAGGGATTTAATGTTCTGAAACCGAAGCCGTAAACATGGCCTCAAGTTCTTTCAGATAGATGGTGGGATCAAATCTTGTGATCCTAGTTTCCACAGATTCTGTTTTCAGCATCTTTTTGACTGCAGATTCTTCAGGTGTCAGCTCTGAATCCGCAATCTAACCTTATAGATTTAAAGGTCGCTAGCTTCTCCCAGTAAACTCGAATGTTAATTTTGTTAGGGTTTAGAGAGGTTGGAGCGATTGGAAGGCTGTACAGAAGCCATATTATAGTCTTGTTTCATTGGTATGAACAATAGTACAATGACCAATGAAACAATAGTACAATGTCTGAGAAGGACTATGTCTAAAAATCTTATTTGCATCAAAAAACAAGTTGTTGGTTGGAGTCGGAAGATACAATTTATATCCATTTTGGGCAAAATATTGGCAAACAAAAAGAAAGGAACAAAAAGTATACTGAACAAGTATAGTATCGGCAGATGACAGAAGATACAAGAAGAGAGCTGAGATGTTTGGTCTTAAATCTTTAAGCCTTTTGTTTCACTTTGTTTGAGATCTCTCTGCTAACTTCTTCAGCTTCCCTACCCCTCAGATTCTTCAGAAGATGGCAGGATTTAACGGAAGCAAAACCATTTATTCTGCGCAGAGAACATAGATCAGGTAAGCAATCCGTGGTTACCTTTTGGCTATTTTGGAAAGCAAATGGTCTTTGGCTCATCTGTTGAAAGAAGTAAGAAGTTGAATACCTTAGCTTTTGGGTTTTGAGAATCATGGTGATTATTTTGATCGTTTCTCTGAGGTGAAACCAGACTATTAGGGCCTGCGCCGGATGCTTTCTTGGTCTTCTTCTCGTCACTAGCTTTGCTGAAAATGACTGTGAATCCTTCGGCTGATGCGGGATTGTTCACATCCCATTCCCCAAACTTTGGCAATGGCTTCCCTTTATTTTCCTGTACCAAAAAAAACAGAGTATACACTAGAGACATCAAGAAAGCTAGAGAATAATGACCTTTTGTGAGAATGATCATCATGATGAACAAAAGGGAGGAATGTCAAGAGATTATATTGTTCATACCGTCGCCATTGTTGAGATCAAAGCAAGAGGAATTATCAAGATCTAGAGAGAGAGAGATAGAGAGAGGTGGGAGGAGAGAGAAGGGAAATGCAGTTGTAATATAGAGAGAGAGGGAGAAACAAAAGAGGGAAACACGTCGTCGTCGTTGACAACAGCATTAACCAAATCAAACCTTTTTTTTCTTTCCATTATACATTACAACTCTTCCCCTTTCCCGCGTATTTCCCCAACCGTAGTACCTAAATAAATTATTCTAAAACAAAAAAAATTATTTAAAAAGTGTCAAGCATCCCTAAGACCACAGGTAACGGAGCATCTTTGATCTATGTTTTTAAAACTTATTTATTAATATAATAATGAAGAGAGAGAGAGACGAGAGTAAAAATGATGAGAGAGACACTCTGTTAATGCCAGCTGGAGCCAAGAACGTGTTCTTACGCAAGAACGTGTTCTAGTAACTGTTCTCTCTGTTCCCTTACTTTTTATTATTTTAATCCTCAGTGCCCTAAATACACACATACATTTTCCTCTATAACGTGCGTTAAAATTATACCAATATAAACGTGGTATTGAGAAAGTCTTTTAAAGCAGATTTGCTTATACTATATGCTAAGGTCAAATTTTTTTCCCAATTTTCAAAAGGCAAAATTGTTTGATAGAGTTTCATAAAAATGTTTGGTAAGAAATAGTAAAATGCGTACGTAATTTAAGATAAACACAGTCGTTTAACTTTAACACTTAAACATCAATTTGAAAACAATCAATCACTAAATCAAAAAAATTTCATTTTTTTCTAATTTATCAGTTTTATTCATATATCAAGCATTTGTAAAAAAATATTTGAATCCAATAGATGTGAAAAGCATACATATGAATATGATGACTTTATTTTATTGTCTAAAAGTGTCATTCATACACGACATCATATTGTAACTTGTAAGGTTGTGAGGGCCCAATATAAGTAGATCACAAGTTGGGCCTAAAGTGTATAGAAATCCATCTGTTTGGAGTCAGTGATAACCATTCACAAATATAGAAATTTGCAGAAAACAATTAATTTCCCGGCACATAAATTTTTATCGCGAAAATTCCTTAGTTCGATGGGAAGGCAAAGGGAATCACTGCCCGTGATTCTTCTACTCTTTGCTCTCCTTCTCCATCAACCACTTTCTCAGGTATTGAAAGATCATCCTTATTCATGATTTAGCGATTCAGTGTTTTTTTTCCTTCTTCTTCTGATCTATAATAATCAATGATTTTGATCTCTATAGGGGTTCGAAGAATCTGAATCTACTAGGTGAATCTCCTCAAATTCTACTCGATTTAACTCTTGTCTCTGTACTAAAAAGCAAAAAAAAACTTTAAACTGAAGATATACTGTTTCTTAGTTTGTGTAAGATTATTATTTACAGTTTCAGATAAACATGTAGCTCTTAGTTTCAGACTATATTGATTGGTCTTTTCATGGAATTTTTAGATTGGTTATCGAAGAAGTAGGAGGTAATGCTCCAGAAATACATTGTTCTCGAGAAAGAAGTCGAACAGCTTGGCAGATTATACAAGATGTAAGTTGAGAGTTTATAAAAATTGAGTACTAAGTTTTGATGTTTAACTGAATTTGGTTAGATTTTTTATTTCTTTATTTATACTTTGGATTTCTGCAGTATTTGACGCCGTTTGTGGAACGGGAAAGATATCAAATTCCAAAGAATTGTAGGCTTCATCCTGCTAATGATTTATACAGAGATCAGGAACAGCATAAGATTCACGTGGATGTGTTCGAATGGAAATGCGGTTACTGCAAAAAAAGTTTCAATGAGGAGAAATTTCTTGATAAGCATTTTATCAGTAGACATTATAATCTTTTGAATACGGTATGTGGATTCTGTTACTGTGGTCTCTGTTGTCTATGTTTCTTATCTTTGGGATACAAAGTTAATCTAGAGTTCTATTCTTTTTGATGATATTTTGCTCAATTTTCACTACTTTTGTTTTGCAAAGTTAAACTTATTTGAATGTTTCAGACTGATACAAAGTGTTTGGCCGACCTATGTGGTGCATTGCATTGTGACTTTGTATTGAGCTCTAAAAAACCGAAGATCAAGTGTAACCCTGCAGCTGTTGCCAAAAACCGTCATCTCTGCGAGGTTGCTTTTTTGGGTTCTCTTTCAATAATCTTTGCTTTTTCCGCTCTGGATCCATGACGTCTTATTATTATTATTATCCGTCAATACTATTCTTACTTGTTTCTCCCTTATCTTGTTTATTTAGAGTGTTGCCAATAGTTGTTTCCCAGTGAGTCAGGGTCCCTCAGCTAGCCGTCTTCATGGTATGGTTCCTTACTGAGAAACCTTCCCTGCGAATCTCTTTGCTCATTGAATAGTAGATGTTTCTCAAAATAGTTCCTTGAAGTGTGCCCTCATTATCTTCTTTGGTTCTGATTTTTCATGATCGAAGAACTCTTTTTGCGCCAATTCTGTGATGCTCATACCTGCACTGGAAAAGATAAACCGTTTCCTAGAGGAGGCAAGGTAAGATCTGTTATACAGTCGCAGTTACTTATGTGCTAAACGAGGCTGTTAGTTATTTTTTTTAAAGCAATTCTGTTTTCATCTGCTTCTTTTACCATGCTTATCTCTCGTGGAAACCAATAAAAAGAAATATATCAGTTTTCCATTAACATCAGAGTCTATGCTAATACGTGCAGAAGAACTCAGGTGTCTTCTACCTTGCCATTTCAATATTGACCTTGATGCTACTCCCACTCTTTTATCTTCTAGTCTTCTTATATCAAAGGTACCATATGATGTTACTTATTTTTTTCATCACTGCTTTGTTCTTCAGAAGTCTTTGGTCACTTTGGTGTTTCTATTGTTTTTACAGAGAAAAGAGACACGGAACACAAGAGTTGCGTCGGATTATAAAAACTGGAAAGAAACCAAAACCATCATAAGATGGTAATCCTCTCAAACATTAGCTTACTAAATATGTACGAATTTCATTCTCCAGAAAGGCTGAGAATCTCGCTGTAGTATATCGAATCATTTCCAGTTCCTAAAGTCTACTCTTTCTTTAACATTTTGTACAGGTAACTAGGTAAGGTTCAAACTGCTCCAGAAAGCTAAGGATGTTCAAATCCGATATTCAGAAATCTTCCGCATTAATTCTCCATCTCAGACCTTTCCTCATTTGGTGTTTCTCAAATCAGATACTTTACAGATTCCAAAAATAGTGTTACTTTGGGGTTATGAAGCCAGTTGCTATGGATATCAGATGGGTTTACATAGACAAATGATTTCTCTGTATGATATCAGATGGGTTTACATAGACAAATGATTTCTCTGTAAGCTTGTAGAAACAGATGATTCCTTACACAGAAATAGGAATAGTGATTAATTTCTCTGTAATTCTATCGAATTTTCAATGGAAACATCCAGTTTGAAAGACAATCTATAACAGCAAGGATGTACAGAACAACCTTTTCTTTGTTAGTAGCTTTAAACTTTAAGGAGCTACTACACCAAACGCTAGAGATATCAACTCGTTAGAGAGAAGGAAACCATCTGGATCTTTCAGCCTAAGGTACCTCACATGATCCTCAATCTTCACTTCATCATTTGCAACTAAGGTTTTGAATTGATCACTCATCAATTCTCTTCTCATATCATCCAAACAAACAATGTGCCCACTCTCCACATAAGGCTCATACACTTTACAGATCGAGTTCACTACCTCGCTGCCAAAAGCTTCTCCAAACTCCTTAAGTTCAAGCCCTTTAGATGTTCTGAAAGATAGCATTATGATGTCTGTCGCAACATCCTTGAGATCAACATTACCATTTCCACACCAGTTTGCTGCGCCGTTCTCCAAGTCAGCCACGTAGTTTGTGTATTCCTTTAGTCTCCTTGGCCTTGAAAACCTCAACCCTCCAACATAACTCGCTGAACCTAAACCAAAAGCATAAAATGGTGCGTTCTTCCAGTATATCAAGTTGTGTTTGCACTTGTACCCGTCTTTCGAGTAACTGCTGACTTCGTAATGGTCATAACTGGCACCACGGAGCATCGATGATGCTGTTTTATAAAACTCTGCAGATTGTGTTTCTGAAGGAAGAGGGGATTGTCCTGGAGTGTACCTACACAAGTCCATGATCCCAATCCGTTACTGTTCAGATTACAATCAAAATCTAAAGCATCAGCAAGCAAACTTGAACTATATGCACTTACAAGTTTCCAAACTTTGTTCCTTGTTCCACTTGCAGATCATATACAGAAACATGATTGGGCTGTGATTCAATAGCTAATCTCAAACTCTCTTCCCACATCTCCAATGTTTGGTGAGGTAGAGAAGATATAAGATCCATACTCCAATTCTCAACACCACATTCTTTAACAAGCTCTATTGCCTCATATACTTGAGAGAGACCATGAGCTCTTCCACAAGCTTTCAAAAGCTCATCTTGAAATGCTTGAACTCCTAAAGACACTCTGTTCACTCCCAATTCCATCAATTCCTTCAGTTTCTGACCATCAAACGTGCCTGGATCCATCTCCATTGATATCTCAGCATCTGGACTCAACCCAAAATTCAAACTCAATGTTTCCAGAATCAAAGAAACAAGCTTGGGAGGAACAAGAGAAGGCGTCCCACCCCCGAAAAACACCGTCTCTAAATTCGGGTTCGTATCAAAATCAGTTCTTGTCGCTTTAATCTCTCTAACGAGCAAATTCACATAGTTTGTGATACGTGGGTCATCTTCTTTTCCTTCCTCGTAGACATTAGACGGTCTGGTTGAAGAAGAGGACGAGCCAAGAGCTAAGATTGGGAAGTCGCAATAATGGCAGCGTTTGCGACAGAACGGAAGATGAACGTAGGCTGAGGTTGGTGGGCCTTGGTGTAACGTGGTAAGATTGGTTGACGCATTTCGTCGAACACCTGGTGGAGTATCTTGAAGAACGACCTTATTAATAGCTTGAAAAATCAACCTCGAAGTCTTGGGTTTACCTGTAAACGATGAGAAAATTGGAGAAATAGTTGTTTTCAGCATAATTACCAAAAACGAGACTGTGTGTGAGACAACACACAATGAGAGAGAGACAAGAGAGAAGAGATCAAAGTTCACTGGTGTAGTGTATATTCTTTGAAACGTCGTCGTTTATTTATAATTCCAAATTACTAGCAGTACACTTCACTTAACCCACTCTGCTTAGTAAACTAATTACAATTAAAAAATATTATAATAAGAATGAAAGGAATATTCACTTATTCAGACGGAAAAAATGGCGCTAGAAACGAGGGCTTCTCTCTCCGATCTCCTCTCCTCCCTTCTTTCGTCAAAACCGCCGTCTCCGTCCCCGTCTCCGTCGAGTCTGAAACTTATTACGCTTCCATCTTCCATAAGCGCGAAATCATTACAGAACTTGGCGATGACGACGAAGATTTTAACGGGCGATAACGAAGACGTCATGAATCGAGTGGCGTATCCTTCGCTGGCGAACGCGAATCTCGTCTTCTTCAAGTCCGGTTACTACAACTTCGAGGTGGTGCCTAAAGACGGAGAATCGGAGGAGCAGTTGTTGAACGATTTCAAGAGATCGTGTTTCAGAGCAGGTGTGTTGCAGGAATCTCGAAGACGACGCTTCTTCGAGACCTCTCAGGAGAAAAGGAAGCGTAAGACCAAAGAAGCTGCTAAGAAGTATCGGAAAAGGTCAGGTTTTTTTCACTCTTCCTTCTCTCTCTCTCTCCAAACACTGGAAGAAGTTGAGTCAATAGATTTTGATTTTACAGGCGACCAAACCCTAAACCAAAACCACAATCAACTCCAGAAATCCACAAGAGCAGAAATGTATCCAGAGAAGAAGACGAAGAAGACGACCACTGGGAACTTCCTCCTGAGGACATTGAGATTCCATATACCAACCGGTCTTAGAACTAAACCGGAATCTCATTCTGGTATAGTGATGAGAACAATCTCAATCATGCATCTGCATTTTGTAAAGCCACTCTCTTGTAGGTCTGCACATTAGTTCCCTTGATGTTCTTAGCTCGAGTCGTTAGAATATATTCATTGCTCAGTGTAGAGTGAGGATGAATGATTTTGGAGATCTTTTTTGTAACGTAGAACCAAATGCGGATGAATCTATAACTAGTTTTGATTACATGAAAAGTGACCAAAGATATGAGAAGAATCAAGCCATAAATTGGCAGTTATTATATTGCCGCCAAAATCAGGAACAAAACACCAAAGCTCATCCTCAAACAAGAAAAGAAGTAAAGAAAATTCAGTTTAGACCATTATAATTGAGTCTGTCTTCTCAATGATCACTCCCTTAGCCATGAAGCCAGAGCCGAATCCCACTCGCATAGTTCGCCTTCTTTGAACCACAGACCTACGCCACAACCACAAGAGCCCAAATGTCAGCAGATACCAAAAGTTCAGCAAACTAAGGAATGAGAATACTTGGTCAAACTAAGTCAATGAAGAAGCAATAGTAATACTTTTATTGATTTAAACAATCCAAACAGATATATTGAACCAAGCAATTTGTCTAATCAAGTATGAACGAATCTAGTTATGTGTTCCAGTTTTTATGAAGAAGGAATTTGAACCACATTGATTTACATTCTAAGCCAAATTTCAGTAATGCCACATTGTCAGTGTCTCAATGGGTGAATGCTTTTTAAGAGACAAGAAATCTCACCAATCTCACGCTTGCCGTTTTCAGGACTATCACTACCATGCACAATGTTCCTGCAAATTGCATAATGTAAAATATCAAACCATGAGAATCATATTAAGTGCTTACTTCCAACAATTTTAAAAGGTGATAAAAATTCCAACCTTCCAGTTTGTACAGCAAGATCTCCTCTTATAGTACCAGGTTCAGCTTGAAGAGGATCTGTTTTCCCTATTAGCTTCCTGGCTGAAGCAACAACACCAACACCTTGCCAAGCCTTTACAAGATTTTAAAAAAAATCACAACTAATCTAATTACAAGTTGAGAAAACCGGAAAAATTGAATAGGAGATCCGTACCATACACACGACCGGGCCTGAAGTGATGTACTCAATCAGGTTAGGAAAGAATGATTTAGCACTAAGATCCTTATAATGTTCCTAGCAATTGATAACACACAAGATAAAAAATAATAAGGTCAATCAAACAAATAAAAGTCATAATTAGGCTTTACTTCCCTAAATACTTGTCTTAGAAGGATTTTAGTTACATCATCTACATAGGTGAGAATCAAACCTCAGCCAATTCTTTTGGGCACTGGAACATCTTGAGCCCAATCAGTTTAAATCCCTTCTTCTCAAAGCGAGAGATGATTTCTCCAACCTAAGAACATCAAATGAATCATACACACATAACTTAAGCCGTAATGCAATCACATTTAAAGCTCCATTGAGTTCCAAGGTAAAGAATTTAACCTCAAAAATGGATCAAAAAGGAAAAAAAGAGAAGCAAAGTAGCTTACAAGGCCTCGTTGTATGCCATCAGGTTTCACCATAATGTAAGTCTCCTCAACTTGCTCCTGAAATAACACAGAACAACTTAATAACGATCGAAATGGTCAGTAGTGTGAAATGAGAGAAGATATCTAACTAATTTTGAATCATAAATTCCTGATTTCGTAGTTCAATCATTTACTCAGTGAATTATAAAAAATACAAAGAAATTCGCATTAATGAAGAGGAAGCACACAAACCATAGAAGCGACAAGGTGAGGGAGGAAGATTCCCGAGTCAGCGGAGCTGGAAGCGCGAAGACGGCGGCGAGAGGAGGAATCGCGAGAGAAAAGACGGAACTGAGGACGAAATGCTGCCAACTCTGTGCGGAGGTTGACCTTAGCCGGAGCGCAGTGTGGATTGAGACTTGCCGAGTTTCTTGAAGAAGGCGAAGGGACACAGAGAGTCCATTTACTAACCACAGCGACTCCCACCATTTTCAGCGCTTGGTCTCAGCGTCTCACCGCCTTGGGCTTCATCTAATAAGAACAAAGTGGAATGACATATTTACCCTTTATCCAGACTCGTAAATTGTCTGGGTTTAGTAGATCAATCAAAAAGTATCAGTGGTCACAAGTAATAAATAGTGGGTTTTATGGAAATACAAGTCTTTTGCTCTCTATAATAATCGCTTCTTCTTCCTCACAATTTGCTTTGGCACATTTAAACAAAAACAAAGTCACAATTTACTGCTTCCCAAAAAATGGCGTCTCTGTGCCTCTCTCTCCACCAAACTCCAAATTCCCTGGCGGCTCCCGGAGGCATACCACTCAGGCTCTCCTTCCCCAGATCCACCACAGTATCGACCCGGCCCTCAAGAGGACGCGCAACCGGCGTGATGACCCGCGCCTCGTACACCCCGACGCCAGCGACGGAGCGCGTGATTTCAATCGCATCGTACGCTCTGCCATTCTTCAATTCGCTGCAGTACGGGCGATTCCTGTTCGCGCAGTACCCTCGGCTGGGACTAGTGTTCGAGCCCATCTTCCCAATACTGAACCTGTACAGATCGGTGCCGTACGCGAGTTTCGTGGCCTTCTTCGGGCTGTACCTGGGCGTGGTGAGGAACACGAGTTTTAGTAGGTACGTGAGGTTCAACGCGATGCAGGCGGTGACGCTGGACGTGCTGCTAGCGGTTCCGGTGCTGCTGACCCGAATACTGGATCCGGGTCAAGGAGGCGGGTTTGGGATGAAGGCCATGATGTGGGGGCACACGGGAGTGTTCGTCTTCAGCTTTATGTGTTTTGTGTATGGACTCGTGAGCTGCTTAGTCGGCAAAACTCCCTACATCCCCTTTGTCGCTGATGCCGCCGGTAGACAACTCTGATTCAATCCGGTTTTGCTTTTGGTTTATTAGAGAGGAGAGAAGACCAATGTTGTTGAGTTTAATCCAGAATGTTCTTCAAGAAAAAAATTGTTGTTTCTTTTTCTTTTTGTTTATCATCAGTTTAAAATCATTGTCAACATAATCAGGTTGAAAAATAGGCAAACCAGATTCATTCTCTGCCTTCTAAATGTCTGGCTTTGCTTTTCTTTTGCTTGCTTTAGCCATTTCATCTTCTTGGTTCCCATTATCTTGTGTCTTTTGGCTTAACAGTTCTTCATTTCCACTAACGAGTTGGTCCTCTCCCTCTTCTCCGTGAGGACTAAGTGTTTGTCCTTCACTTCTCTCAAGGGGATGTTCTTCTAGTCCCTTGTCAACAACATTATTTTCTTGCTGGCCCATTTCTACAACTTCAGTTTCTCGCTCTCCCTTGTCATCAAAACTCTACTTTCTTGCTCTAACAGTAGCACATTCTCCACTTGATCTTCTCTTTCATTTGGGTTAATGGGTTTTTCATCTTCTTGGATCTCATTATCATGTGCCGTAAAAACACCAAGGCCCATTAATGAATATCATGAGGCTACTACCCATTAGTGAAATATTAGCAATAATTTACGTAACTTTTTATGGGCTTGTGAAGAATGTTATGTCAACACATTTGCAAACGAATGTGGACAATTTCCTCTTCAAGCTGTTAATGAATTACAGTATGTGAAAAAGAAAACCCTAATGATTAGAAAAAGGCAAACATATACAACTTTTTTTTAAGTTACATTAATTTGAAATTAGCAACTTTAGCATTTCATAACTCGAGAGAGACAACAAAAGAGCATTTTATAAACAAACATCCATCCTAACTAACTAAAGGGAAAAAAAAAAAAAAAAAAAGCGGACTTAAAAAAGAAGAAGAAAAAATGAAACATATATGTTCAAGTTGAAAATTAGATGACCAAAGTTCAGCACTTGGTATTTTAAGTTATGAGAAGGTCATGTGTGATCGGGACCGTTCATCATTTTTCACCATTAATGCGAATCCAACGGCCATTGGAAGAGCGTCACAGACACAAAGCTGCCTTAACGTCAAGCCTCCACGCAAAACCTCCGCCGTCCATTCTCCACACGTCACAAGGCACCGTGACGGATCCTCTTTCTCGATCTTGACACGTGTACTGTAATCTCACTCTGCATGTGAACGCTGGGTACGTTAGCATCGGCCTCTCCTTCATCACCAACCGTACGATTACGTGAAAATTATCGTAACTAATCTCCGGTACACCTCCCTCAATCGGAATATTAATATCTTCTCTAGCCATCTTCCTGTACGCCTCATTGGTCCACGTCACTCTCCCTACACCGTCCGATATAAAACCAGGACACGTGTCTTCCACCAGATTCATCTTCCTCTCTTCATCTGTCTTCCCCAATCCATAACCGTCGATCCAAGCGTCAGTCACACGCTCAACCGTCACACACGACGAAACAACCACCGTTCTTCGCGATATCTCCGCCGTATTGTACGGCGTTAACATCTCACCACCACCGCCGCTGAAACTCAGCCACAATGGACCGTTTCGCTTCTGCTTCTCCACCGGCAAAGCATTCAGATCTGGAAAAACTCGTTTATCAGGCGTCTCTGGTAAAAGAGACAACGTAACCGCCGTAGTAGTAGTAGCAACGTCTCCGCCGAGATCTCTCTTCTTCTTATTGCACCTCCGGGAGTTACCGCCGGAATTACTCTCCTTCTGATACTTCCTCTTTCCTCTCCCAGATTTACACGATAGATCAGAGCTTCCACCGCTCGTAGTTGTGGTGGAGCCATAGTTCCCGGTGACGGGAGAGATATTTCCGGCGTCGCTAGCTGGTTTAGGAGCAATGGGACGGAATCGAAGCATGATTCGATCCGCTTTGGAGAGACTGTAACGACCACCGTAACCGCCATACCTGGCTATGCAACAACCTCCCCTACCGTCCATGTTCTCTCTCTCTCTTTCTCTCTTAAAGAATGTTTTAAGGATTAAAAGGTTTTAATGGAGCTTTGGAGAATATGGAAGAGAGGTGTGAAGGGGTTTTATAGGGACTCTGATCGATGACAAGTGTTGGGTTCATACGCGTGTCTTTGTCTAGAATACGCTTATCACCGTTGCACTTGCACATGTATTTTTTTCTCTCTTTAATTTTTTCTCTTTTTTCTGTTAATGACATGAAAAATTGTTGAAATGAATGTTTAATACTAATCGAAAACGACCAATATATATACAATATATATATACATGAGAGAGATACATAATATTTGTTTGTATAATTCATCTTCTATAATTATAGTTTTATATTCTGACACAATTGATTATTTTTATCTAGTTAACACTTTTAATTTTTTTTATCATAAAGTAAGCAGAAAATAGTTGGTTTTTAGTTTTTGAAATTTCTAAGTTCTCAGTTGGTACTATAGTTTATTTGACATGAAGTTATATATTTGATTTGTCAGACAGCCCGATATAAGGCTACCTTTTATTTGTTCAATTAGGCTGGGTGAAATAATATGACGTTATATATCACCAAATGTGATGCGAGATTTTTTTATAACCAAGCCTATATAAGGAATGGTATTGCACACAGAATCTGGTCTTACGATATAAATTAATTAGTAGATTAGTTAACAATCACATTGACCCTTGTGTTTACTACTTTAGTACTGGAACTGATTTTGTTTGGTCTAGAAAACAGATATTTTTGCTCATAAATTATTTTAAATTAAAAAGAAGATTACATAAGGTTACGTATGCGCATATGAGCACTTACGGATTCTTATTGTAAATTTAAATATCTAGAGTTTGATTTATTAGTAATTGTGCATTGTCATTTGTCAAAAGCAGAAGAAACCAATGTTTCAAACATGTTTTCAGATAGTGTGGTTCTAATGTTTTTATACAAAATAGCAACAAAAAAGAAACACATAATCAAAAGGTTAGAGATAATATATATTCATATGAATACAAAAACATTAAAAGTTAAATTTATCATCTTCCTTTTTAAATGTTCACATTCAATTAAATAAACAAACTAACAAATTTATCGATGTAGTATTAAACTAATGTACAACCATGTTCCGGTTTAAGCTGGACTCCGATTTACGAAATGTGAGCATGCAAAAGTGGAAAACAAACAAAAAAAGGGAGAGCCAATTATGCTTTAAAAACGACATATACTTCAACATCTTTATTAGGATTTAGGAACATTAACTCACTAGTTCCGAATTTCATACGTTCCAAAAATGTAGTTTTCTTAGGTAAAACCAAAAGTAGTTTGTTGTTTCAAACTTTTAATCATGAATAAATGCCAAAATTAGGTTAAAATATATCGAAAGGAAAAAAAGAAGGTAATGTTAGGCATGGTCCAAGAGATGAGGGTTCATATATCCATTATCATTGACCAATTCTGAATTTAATTTAGTGGAATCTTAATTAACTAAAGGTGATCGTGACTCTAGATCTCAAATCTTAATTAAGGCCAAGATCGATGATCTCATGTCTAAAGACGAATTTTGTGCCAATGGAGTTAGGTCACCTCTTTTTAGAAAAAGAAGGAACATTGAACGGCGTATAAATACATCAAATATGCAATGTTTCTTTTTCATATACAAATCTACCAACTATAATAAGTTCAACATTCACTATTCACGTATCGACACATTGAACAGAGTAGTGCATACCCCATAGGTTCCTTCAATTAATTCTTTAATTACTTATATCATCTTGTGGAAACCTTAGGTGAAACAAATATGTTTTAATCGAATAAATAGTCTCTTGGCGGTCTATGTTAAAAGCTAAAAAACAGAAACATTATAACAGCCTAACATCCTGTTTATATGTGATGGAAGAAAATATATGAACTTAAGATCAGTCTTTAACAAAAACTATATGAACAAGAAATTTTATTTTTACAAAAATCATGAGCGACGGGATCATGGAGACATCTTAAATCATATATAAATGAATGCCGTATGTAAATTACTTTTTGTCTGAGATGATATTTGAAATACATTAGGTATCTATATTCAGTCATTACTGTATATTTATAAAAAAAATAGAAACAAAGAGGGGTGAACACCTAGTACTGATGTGCCTGATTTAAATTTGAATATGACGTTGCATACTGCTAAAAGATATATTTTGAAACATAACTAATATATTTTTGTTACAATATATATAATCTAAGTTTTAATATAATATTCAAAAACATTTGAAATAAGATTTATTGAAAAAATAAGTTATAGTTAGAATGGTATTATATTTCGACTTTATTGCTTCGTACGTTAGTATATTAATCACTTTTATGGTAAACTAAAGGTGTTACTGAATTCAGCTTAATCTATATTTGTACGAAAAAAAAAACAATTTACTAAAAAAAGTAATATCATACTATATATCTAATACTATTGTAGTTAGTATTAAACTAACAAACAGACAATACACACATAAAAAAGCTTTCTCTCTCATGCGATTTGTTCTCTCTCAAAAGAGGCAAATTGACTTCCTTCGCATCCCACCTCCGGCGTCTCTCACGGCGTCGGAGCCCACTCCCTTTCTTGCCTTCAGGCCCTCCCCTCCTCATGGGGAAGACATCTAAAGCAAAGAAGAAACCTCCGGGTAAAAGGTCGCCGAGCTCTGTCTCTCCTGCCTCTTCCGGTTCGAAATCGCCTACTGGTAAACAGTCGCCGCCTCCAGCCGCAACTGCTTCCTCACCAAACGCCTCAGCCCAGCTCCCAGAGAAGGACTCAGCCGTTATCACTTCCGCCATTACTCCAGAAGCTTCAAACGCTTCAGATCTGGTCCAGATCCAGTCGATTACCACCGATTCGACTATCTCTCAGATCAATTCAACTAATGCCTCAGCTCCTGTCCCCGAGACGAGCTCAGCCATTCCAGAGACCAACGACTCCGTTTCACAGGGTCCAGGTCAAACCCTAGCTGTTGGCGAATCGCAGAAAGCTCTCGCCGAAGCTGGTAAATCAGGTGTTGCTGATTCACCACCGCCATCTAAGCAGACTACCAGCGACCCATGGGTCAATCTTTTCAAAGGCTCGAAAACACTTTCCAAGAAAGGAAAGTCGTATGTTCTGCCTTCAGGAGAACTTTGTGTAAAAATCCCAAATTCGATCATTGAAAAAAATCTGAAAGGTTGGGAATCATTCATCATTGGGCAGTTCTATGCGGATCCTCCAGCTCAAGCTTTGCTTCACACCATTGTTAATGGAATTTGGAGCCCGCATTTTAAAGACATTTCGGTGAATAAATTTGAAGGCAATGCTTTCTTATTTCGTATACCAAATGCTCAAATTCGCCGCAGAGTTCTCAATCAACGGTTATGGCAAATCGAAGGTCAGACGATGTTTGTAGCAGATTGGGAACCGGGAGTAATACCGGAAAAGCGTGAGCTTTCCTCTGCTCCGATCTGGTTGGAGCTCAGGAATGTGCCGCTGCAATTATTCAATGAAGATGGACTTGAACGCATTGCTGGTTTAGTAGGTGAACCAAACCTGCTTCATCCCTCAACACTTAACAAATCAAATCTTGAGGTAGCTAAAGTCTTTACCATTATTGACCCTCGCAAGCCTCTTCCGGAATCAGTCAATGTCGAGTTCGAGACTGGGGACATAAGGAAAGTGATGGTTTCTAGCCCTTGGATGCCACCAATATGCTCTCATTGCAGGGAAGTTGGTCACAGCCTCAAACGCTGCAGGACTGCTCCGATTACTTGTAAAGGATGCAACTCAACAATTCATTCACCTGATTCTTGTCCTCGTATCAAAGGGAATGGGGCGAGAAAGCCAACTGGTGAGAGGCGTCTCCAGAGAGGCTCCTCTTCCCAAGCTGACATGTCTCACATTCCAAAGGTACCAAACCAAAAGCTTCCTGTTCGTACGGATATGGTCTATATGGTTAAGCAGAAACCCGCAACCGATGTAAAGGTTGCTGCTTCCTCCAATGAACAACAACCTCCACCTATAGGTCAAGCAAGCAAGGCAGATGGCAAGCGGCCTATGGTTGAGTCTGATAAGGTCTCCGAGGCAGATCCAGACTCGTCTGACACTCTCTCTACTGATTCAGGTGGTGTTGATTCAGCGGGGAGTTTTGGTTATGAAGAAGAAAGTGAATTTTTGGAGGTTGTTTCAAAGAGAAATCGGAGAAACGCCAAGGGGATACGCCCCAAACCTCAGTAATGTCCATGTATAGTGACATTTTTTGTTGGAACGTCCGCGGATTTAATAAACAATCCCATAGAAGCGGATTTAAGAAGTGGTGCTATAGTAAGAAGCCCCTTTTTGGTAGTCTCATCGAGACTCACGTCAAACAGGCCAAGATTGCTAAATTTGTTTCTGCTCTCTTGCCTGGATGGCATTTTGAAGAAAACTACGCGTTCTCAGAAATTGGAAAGATTTGGATCCTCTGGCACCCAAGTGTTAAGGTTGTTACCCTCTTCAAATCTCTGCAAATGATCACCTGTGAAGTTCAATTACCAGACAATCCAGTAACCTTCATTGTCTCTTTCGTCTATGCCTCAAATGATGCTGATTTGAGGAGTTCGCTGTGGAATGATATCATGTCTCTTGCTGATTCTCCGTCTCTGTCTGGTAAAGCCTGGGCTGTGTTGGGAGATTTCAACCAAATTTTAAATCCTAATGAGCATTCAACTCGCACAGACCTGAATATGGACATCGCAATGAGAGAATTTGGAGATTCTCTATTGCACTCTGCTCTAATGGATTTAAACTTCAGAGGCTGCAGTTTCACTTGGTGGAACAAAAGACAAGCTAGCCCAGTGGCTAAGAAGCTGGATAGGATTCTAGTAAATGATGAATGGCAGGCTGTTTTTCCTTTCTCAACAGGCTACTTTGGATCCCCTGCTTTCTCAGATCACTCTCCTTCCAGCATTCTGTTGAACCCGACAACACAAAGGACAAAGAAACCCTTCAAGTTCTTCAACTATCTACTCAAGAATAAGGACTTTTATCCTCTGATTTGTGAAAGCTGGCTTTCCCAAAATGTTGTAGGTTCGGATATGTACAGGGTCTCCTCAAAGTTAAGAGGGCTCAAGAAAGTCATCAGGGATTTCAGCAAGCAAAATTACTCGGACCTCGAGAAAAGAGTCCAAGAGGCTATGGAGGTACTATCGGATAGACAATCTCTCATGCTCTCTAATCCGTCAGTACACAATGCAGAATTGGAACTTGAGGCTGCAAGGAAATGGGAGATTCTTTCTAAGGCTGAAGAAAACTTCTTCCTTCAGAAATCCAGGGTAACTTGGATGAGTGAGGGTGACATGAATACATCATATTTTCATCGTATGGCATCAACAAGGCAGTCCATCAACCATATCCATTACCTTGTTGATGACACAGGAAACCGGATTGAGACACAACATGGCATCCATACCCTTTGTGTTGATTTCTTTAAGAATCTTTTGAGCAGTTTTGAGCCCGGGCCCCTTTACACTCAAGAAGATATCTCCTTGCTCTTAAGTTACAAATGCTCAGAGGAACAGAGAACTCAGTTTGACACGGTCTTCTCTTCAGAGGAAATTAGATCTGCTTTCTTCAGTCTTCCTAGAAACAAAACAAGTGGCCCTGATGGGTACTCGGCAGAGTTCTTCATTCACACTTGGAGTGTTGTTGGTACTGAGATCACTTCAGCAGTTAAAGAGTTCTTCACCTCTGGTACTTTGCTGAAACAATGGAACGCAACCAACCTTGTCTTGATTCCGAAGATCCCCAATGCTTCAAAAGTTATAGATTTCAGGCCTATATCTTGCTTAAACACGATATACAAGGTAATTTCAAAGCTGTTGGCTTCTAGGCTGCAATCTCTCCTCCCATCAGTCATCTCCCACTCGCAGTCTGCATTTTTATCAGGCCGTCTCCTCTCTGAGAATGTCCTCCTTGCATCCGAAATTGTCCAAGGCTACAACAGGAAAAATATAGAACCGAGAGGAATGCTAAAAGTAGACTTAAGAAAGGCATTCGATTCAGTCAGATGGGACTTTGTGTTAGCCTCCCTCAGAGCTTTGAGAATTCCAGAAAAGTTCATTGGTTGGATCAGAGAATGCATCTGCACTCCCTCTTTCTCAATTTCAGTGAATGGTTTATCAGATGGCTTCTTCAAGAGTTCTCGGGGCTTGAGACAGGGAGATCCCCTATCCCCTTATCTCTTTGTCTTGGTAATGGAAGTCTTTTCTAAGCTGCTAACGTCAAGATATCACTCTGGTTACATATCCTACAACCCCAAGACATCGGATCTTCAGATTTCGCATTTGATGTTTGCTGATGACGTGATGATCTTTTTTGATAGAAAAAGCTCCTCTCTTCAATTTATCTATGAGACACTAGATGACTTTGCGGGCTGGTCTGGGCTCACCATGAATAGAGACAAAACAACTTTGTATTATGCAGGACTAAGTCAGAGGGAGGAAGCTGATAATGCTATCTTTGGCTTTCCCAAAGGCTCTTTTCCTGTAAGGTACCTTGGTCTTCCCCTAATGACTAGAAAGTTGAAGATTAGTGAATACGCACCTCTCCTGGAGAAACTTACAAACAGATTTAGAGCTTGGGCTGTTAAATCTCTATCATATGCGGGGAGAGTGCAATTACTAGCATCTGTGATCTCAGGTACAATAAATTTCTGGACCTCAACTTTTTTATTACCTAAAGGATGCATCAAGAAGATTGAATCTCTTTGTTCAAAGTTCCTTTGGTCTGGAAACATTGATCACCGAAATAATGCCAAAGTCTCTTGGGCAACTGTTTGCTTACCAAAGAAAGAGGGGGTTTGGGCTTAAGAAGAATCAGTACTTGGAATACAACTCTCTGTCTCCGGCTTATCTGGCTTCTATTCTCGGAATCAGGTTCTCTTTGGGTCGTTTGGCAGAAACATCATCACAGGCTGGCCTCGGTGAGTTTCTGGGATGTTAAGCACAAGGGGTCAGATTCTTGGCTTTGGAAGAGCATTCTAAAAATCAGACACTTGGCGCAGAAATTTATCAAATGTTGTTTAGGCAATGGCAAATCTGTCTGGTTTTGGCATGATAATTGGTCACCATTGGGAAATCTGTTGAATCTTATCGGACAAGATGGCCCTAGAGAGCTTAGAATCCAGAGAGATGCGAAAGTTTTTGATGCTTGCACGGTAGAGGGATGGCATCTGGCCTCTCCGAGATCAGATGAAGCTCTGTCTCTCCATATCTACCTGTCATCGCTCCAACCGGCTTGCCTTTCATCTGAAGAGGATACCTATGAATGGATTGTGGATAATAAACCCTGCAATGGATTCTCGGCAAGCAAAACCTGGGAAGTTATTCGGGAAAGGGAAACAGAGAAAGCTTGGGCAGATCTGGTCTGGTTCAAGGGAAGCACTCCTAAGCACGCCTTCCATCTCTGGATCTCTAACTTGGACAGACTCCCAACAAGGTCAAGACTAGCAGCTTGGGGAATACAAGTTTCAACAGACTGCTGTCTTTGTAACGGACATCTAGAGACAAGAGAACATCTATTCCTTGGGTGTACCTTCTCAAGGGAAATTTGGGACAAGGTAATGCAGAGATTAGACTTGCAGCCCTTTATCTTTGATACTTGGGAATCACTGATGGTATGGGGAAAGATGAGTACATCCCGTCAGCCACAAACTCTTAGGTTGCTTCTTATACATGCCGTGGTCTACAACGTATGGAGGCAGAGAAACAACCTCATTCACAATCAGGTAACAATTCCTGTCCATCTGATCTTCAAGAACATTGACCGTCAAATCATCAACTCAATCACAGCAAGGAGGAGAATGAAGAAGTTCAGAAACCTTATGCAACTTTGGCTTCACTAGTGGATCCAGATTTTTGCTAATTCTTGAGAATCGTAGTTTTCAATGTATTCTTGTTTTTATCTTTTTTTGGCAAGGAGCATGTAATAGGTCTTACATTCTTTTGTAAAGCCTGACTTTTCATATTTATATGATATTTACAATTTAGCAAAAAAAAAAAAAGACAATACATCGTGGTCCTCCTATCCACATTCGGAAAAATTATGGACATAAGAGGCAAAATCTTATTAAAATATAAAACAAACCACAAAGTAAAAGGAGATTCGGAGGGGAGTTCCAAGGAGCGATGGCATCAAGAAAATCTGATGGGTTTGTGTTGCGTTGTACTTTGCAAGGTAACACGCAACAGGACACGTAGAGACATGTAATTAGCCCTCAATTAACTAATTAGTAATTTAGTACAAACATCTCATTAGTTAAAAATTTATCCAAAAAAAAAAAAAAAAATCTCATTAATTAATTAACAGCGATTAATAATTAGTATATCCTACAATTGTCCAAAGTGAAAGTGGGACGAAACTGGTGACTGATGTTGAGACTTGAGAGTTAGGTTTGATTCTTTAACATTCGATCTCATCTTCCATTTTTCATTATTATATATAGTTTTAACAAGAAAACACAATATTATATATATGGTCATTCCAAAAATGTAATCTTGATCATTAAAAAGAATGGGACTGGAAAAAATACTATATAAAATAATTAGGGTATAATTCATATACTTTTTTTTATTTTTGACATATTAATGAGAATAAGAAATATATGATTAATTGCCTTATACTGAACTAGTTCAATTCTTCAATGATATATAATATACACATGCTATGACTTTAGTGGTTTCTCTTTACGTCCCTATAGAAGTATAGATAGTAAATGCAATTATCAAAAACGTCATACTTTCTAAAAGAAGAAGGATGCACAAATATAATATTTTTGGGTTGGATCAGATCAATTATATGTGGCTTAAAGACATTGATTAATACGTATATATATTAAATTAGTTAAAAAAACTTGATTACCTTCGCTCTCACCTCACCTGCTGAATCTATACCTAATTATATAATTACGCTAGCCGACAGTTTAAACATAATCCATCATCTAAACATGTTTGATTGTTTTTTTTCTAATACCATAAATCAAAGAAATTCAACTTTTCTTTGGTAGTCATGCATTTTTCGTATAGTTTACTTATCCTTACGACATATTTTTTTTTTTCTTTTTTCCCTTACGACATCTTGTTTCTCAGGGACTCCTCTGATGACCAGTTTATCGATCTAAGGGTGATTTCATACTAAAACTTAGGTGCAATTAATACATTTGGTATGTTTCATGAACTAAATAAAGTAATTATATAAAATTAATAGTTATTAAGATTTGAAGTATTTATATACTACTATATAATAAGACTCCAACAGTTGACGAAATTGGTTATCTAGCTTATGCCGTGCCGTGTCCATTATAAATTAGAAATTTCGATTATTATACGACTAGGATCCAGTTATTTAATATGCAGATGGGACAAACCAATCTTATCCGTTAATGACTAATAATATATCAATTTAATATTCAAAATTTCAACATGACCAAAATTTCGATGTTAATTATAAATATTTATAAACACTTCAAAATTACAAACTCAATGTGTTTTAATTTAACGGCTTTTCTATAAAACCTTGTACATAAGTCCCTTTTCTCGATATTATCTCGTTTTATGTATATCTATTTGGGTATTGTTGTTTTTTATTACTTTTGTAATAAAACATCTGTTAATGTTTTAAAAAAGAATCAATACTTAGCTTGCAAAATTTGGAGAAAAAGAGAGAGAGAGAGAGGGAAATCCTGGCTGTTTTGTCATATCGTGAGGTTTGAAGTAAACAATGAAAAAACGTCATTTGTTCATTCAATATTAAAAACTACAAAAAATAGAAGAATTTGGTTTGGTGCTATTATTTTTGTGCAAAATTTATGTTTGGTCCGAAGATCCCGAATATGCTCACCATCTACACCTCTTTTAAGACCTGTACAATTATTTTCTATAAAAAGAAGACAAGTAGTAAGTCCTATCAACAAAAATCAAGCATGTTCAACCAATCAACATCTGACAGCTCAAGAAAGATACGAAAATATATACTAAATATAGAGAGGCTCGAAGACACGAAGAAAAAGGTGGACTGAATCACCCCAAAACCACGCCCAAGAACCCTAATTGGGAAAAGTGGCTGAATAAACTTTCGCCACGTGTGGATCTGATAGTGTCAGTCAGTAAAGTTAAAAGGCTAATGTGTGATGTCTCAATAAGGGCGTTGAAACTGGTCGTTTTGTCTGTGACACTTGTACAGTTATGGAAAGGAGGAGCCATGACTATGGCACTCTTTAGTTTACTTTATTCTAAACTTGAATACTATATTAGTACGTTTATTATATTTGTTTTCTAAAATTCTGTGTCTGTTGATATTATCGTGTGAAATGAGATGATGTGGCGATCATTCTATTTTTGTTAATCGACCAAAACATTATAATGAAACAAAATTTGCTCATTGGTGATCTGATCTAAAAACCAGCGTCATCTAAAAAAAGTAGAAAACAAGTTTACAACATACATCAACAAATCTCATTTTAAAAGTTTGAATTAAACAGTATATTGACAAAAAAAAATGAATGACTATTTTGAGAAAGATAGAGACGAAAAACACTCGTTCCACCCCTTTTTTTTTCATCGATCTCTTCTTGATGCGGTTCCAAATTGTGTCACCTCTCAATTTTTGCTTGCATTTTATCATAAAAATTTATTAAGTTTTGTCAAAACAATAAGAACCAAAGTTGGCATAATTCATAGTTAAAAATTAAAAAAACGAATACGAAATAATCAAGAAACGGATACATGATTATAAATGAGAACACAAAATTCTTTTTTTTTTAAAACATAGAATACATGTTATAAAAGTAAATATATTGATATAGCATTATATTTTATGAAATATGTGTTATGAAAATAACACGTTCCTAATTTTTAATTAATAAGTTATTAGATTAAGTAAACTTTTTGAAGGGATCGATGCAACAAAAATAATGAGAGGGAGAACAAGAAAGAAAAAGATAACAGCAAGGCTGAAGATGATATGAAGAGGTATGATGATATGAACAGTATATAAGTTGTTTACAAAGTCAACGAGATACAACGTTGCCAAGAAAGGAGAAGAAGGGTTGTAGTGTGTTGAAGACCATTTTATTTGACTCGAGCTTCTTTCTAAAGCTACTTCCAAAACCATTATCATCTTTGTAGTAGCATAAAAAAAAACTCACTGTCAACTACCTCTTATGTGAACGTAAACTCAACAGGAATCATCTTCTTCTTCTCTGCCAACAGTCCAAACACGAGCACCTCAAGGACAAAGGGACATCGAACAACAAACCAACTTTGATATAGAGCATAGTAAAATAAGTAATCAAAATAAACTTACTGATATCAACTTCGGTTTCCAAGTTTATAAACTCTTTGCGTTTACCTCGTGAATAAAACACAATGTACAAAAAAATATGAGGACATAAGACATAACCATTCCAACCCAATTACTTGAAAAAGAAAACTGAGATCTCTTCCATTAAAGTCTGAGAGTCA
This sequence comes from Erysimum cheiranthoides, assembly GCA_011420285.2. Lineage (NCBI taxonomy): Eukaryota > Viridiplantae > Streptophyta > Magnoliopsida > Brassicales > Brassicaceae > Erysimum > Erysimum cheiranthoides. Next base: position 18,853,207 of record CM022181.2, read on the forward strand.
ATAGTGTCTACAGCTCTTGATAACAATAAATTCCATTAGAGTTCTAAAGAGAGATACACACCTTTCACTTTCACGGACCACTCATATTTACACATGAATCCGAATAAATGGTACACTAGAATGCCCTGAATCTCCAGGCAGCAAAGCAACGAAACTGAGTTAAGAATAAAACGAAAACAAGTCTTTGAGTAAAAAAGAAGAATACCAACATCAGACCAGTCAACTTCCCAGTGTGACACCAATGTATATATTTGTTGACATCTTCTCCTCCAGATGATGACAGTTTCTCTCAGCTACCGCTTTGGAGGATATGTCGGCATGAATTCTTTGGATTTTGGGAGAGGGACTTCATGGAACCAACCATGGTTGAGAGCCTCTTCCACTGTTAGACGTTTCTCAGGGTCCAAAGTTAAAAGACTATTCAGCAAATCAAATCCACGTTCAGAAAGAATTTGACCACCTACAAATGAAATAGCTGGAAACTTCTTACGCAACATATTGTACGGCTGTGAAGGAAACTTGGCTTTAGCATTCGGAAACGATGAGAATCCAGGCCAGATTGTCTCGTTTGGTGTTCCAAGGACCGCAAAGATTTTCTGTAGTTGGTCAAGTTCACTCTTGCCCGGGAACAAAGGCTTTTGAGACAACAGTTCAGCCATAATGCAACCAACTGACCACATATCAACTGCTGTAGAGTACTCTTTTGCTCCTAGAAGAAGTTCAGGTGGCCTGTACCACTGAGTAACAACCATCTGGGTGTACGGCTTGATAGGGCTCCCATACTGGCGCGCCATCCCAAAATCACATATTTTTAACTCCCCACTATTGTTCATTAGGAGATTAGATGGCTTCAGATCCCTGTGGATAATCCAATTCGTGTGGAGGTATTCCAAACCTTCCAACAGCTGCATCATCAAGCACTTGACCTCGCTAGTGCTAAAAGGTTCCTTCCTTCTATCCATTACGCCCCTCAAGTCGTGTTCTAAGTGTTCCATGACCATATAAACATCACTATCATTTTTCCCTCCAACCACAACCTCCTTCACGTTCACAATTGAAGGGTGATTGCATGACAAAAGTATGTTAATTTCCCTCAACGATGTCAAAGGGAACCCATACTCTTCTTCAAACCTATCTTCCTTCATCTTAATCTTCTTGAGTGCCACAATCTCCTTAGTTTTCTCATCCCTTGCCTTGTAAACAATTCCATACGTTCCTTCATTTATCTTGTTAAGCTTCTGAAAGTTATTCACAGATCTGCTCCCAAGCAGCATGTTCATCCCTCCCTGAGTTAAAGAAGCTGGATCTTCATTTTCTAACTCATCATGATCAAAAGTACAACACTCACGATCAGAATATTCATCCGCGCTAAGCTTCGCTTCACTGTGATGTCCACTGTCAGACCCAGATGAATTGCACTGCTGTTCTTCAAATACCATTACTTCCCTGCACTCCGGAGTCAAACTGCTCCTGTTCCATCTGCTAGTCTTGGAAACAATATCAGCATGAGATACTAACTCCTCCTTGGGGGAAGTTAAACACGTCCCCCACCTAGATGTCTTTATAAGAGGTTCCTGTATCACCTGTTCTTCCTCCAAATGGTCCTGCATCACCTGTTCTTCCACCAACTGACCCTCCTCCAAATCATCAACAGGATGTTTGCCAGACAACCGAGCTTCTAAAGGCTGCACCGGTGCAAGATAACCAGGTACTGGTGACATCAAAACATTGACTTGATCCTTTGGAGAAGTTTTTCCAGTCACAGCTACATCAACAGCCTTGTCGGATATCATAGTTGTAGTCGGAATAGGGAACGGAGACTTGGTCTTCTCCCTAGACGGAGCTATACCCACTTTATCTTCTACATTCCACGAGATGGGGGAAAACTTCCTCCTTTTCTCAGGGGGTCTCTGAACCTCCACTTTCTCAGAAGCCAACCGTGATCGGTGACGCCCATCATTCCTCCTGAGCTCTTGGTCATAAGGCCGTTTGATTTGACGTCTCTCAGCACCTCTACTACTCTGTCGTCCATATACATCACGAGAACCATTCCTGTAAAAGTCGTAGTCTTTTTTGGCAGCAACATCAACTCCCCCTGCCGCCATCGTATTCTTATTCAATGAGAAATTGATCTTACAGAAATCAAAGAGGATAAAACAAAAACCCTAGAAACAACCCAATTCAACGAAACCCGGAATCAAATCACGATAAGCAGATCCGATAGATGTTCAGTTTCTTTTCAAACAATCGAACCAGAAATACGATCAATCAACCAATTAAGAAAAACACCCTTGAAGAAATCAAAATCAGAATCAAGACCGATGGAAAAGAAAAAACGAAACCCTAAAAATTGAATTTCCAGGAACGCGATAATGTTTTCCCTTCGTGTTCTCCGATTCACACAAGTACCGGAAGGTCTTACCGGACGGCGAATAGAGAAAACGCAAGACGGAGCTGGAGAAGATCGATCTACGAGCCCGATCCGATCGCGAACAATATCGTGAAGCTTCTTTTCTCTAAAATCCTCTCAGAGACACAAAGACGCGTTTTCAATTTTGTCTCCTGTCTCTATTATTACTTTATCTTTTATTTATAAGCGTAATACACTACTACTAGGTCGGCTGCTCCAATAATTTCCTTTTCTTTTATTTATAGTTTTACTGTTTGCGGGTGTACCGAAATAACGTGAGCTATACAACTTACAACCGTTAGATCTCATCGTGAATCCAAAGTCGGTAAAGACAGCCGTTGGATTTATACGAGTCTTGACGTGATATGAGGCGTTTATTGGTTGGACGATGACGTGCTATTTTATTCATGTTTAACTGTCAACATGAAATTTAAATCTTGTATACTCATTGAAAACTTTGAAACCCAATCTCTCATCGATATATACTGTATATTGCGATTATGAGCAAAATTACAGATGTGAGAAGAACTCGAATTGAAGCAAATAAAGAACACGATAGAGAATTTCGTCTGAATCGGTAAACCAATCCCATATTCACTGAGAACCGATACAATTATATCTGAACCGGTCGGTTATCTCAAAGCTTAGACGCATTACCATCCACGGCGATTTTAGTAAGCTCCCGACGCAGAATCTTGCCAGCAGGATTTTTTGGGATTGAGTTTATGAAAGCAACTCGTCTTACCTTCTTGTACGGAGCAACCTACACAAGACAAATTACATAAGCAAGCCAACACATCAATACTGTACTAATTGTTCTGTCGTTTTACTTATACTAAGAGTTGGGAATATAACGTAACACAAAATATGACCATTGACCAACATTCTAGAGCAATGAGCATTACTTGTTTAGCTACGAAATCAATGATTTGCGCTTCATTGAGATTGCTTCCTGGTTTCCTCACTATGAAAGCCATTGGAATCTCTCCTGCATCCTCGTCAGGGAACCTTGAATTGGTGATCCATGTCGGTATCAGAAAACACATTTCAAAACGTTTCAAATTTGAGTATAAAGATTTGTTAATTGTACTCACGGAACAACTGCAGCATCAACCACGTCCGGATGCGAATGAAGAATCTGCTCCAGCTCTACCGGTGGAACCTATGAGATGATGCTTTTGATTAACAATATTAAACTCCAAAGATCATTTCTTCTTCTGACTCGTATACCTTACCTGATAAGCCTTGTATTTGATCAGTTCCTTTAGCCGATCAACAATATAGAGAAAACCTTCTGAATCAAAATAACAGAGATCACCAGTCTTTAACCACCCTTCTTCATCTACTGTCTCCGCACTTGCTTTCTCGTTTCCAACATAACCTGTGCTCATCAATCACCCAATTTAAACCAACAAGTTGAAAGTATCATCATGATCAAATTCTTGATGAAGAGATTAGATTCCAAGTATCATGAGATTAGACCGACTCCTAGATTCTTATTTGTATGCTAAGTCATCTAGTGAAAGCTCTTGCAGGTTCCTCAACTATTGCATATGTTCTATGATACCTTTCATGATGATTGGTCCTCGGAGCCAGAGTTCACCGTTTTTTGCCGGTGGCAAGGCTTCTCCAGTGGATGGATCAACAATTTTGGCTTCTAAATTCTCACTGATACGACCAACTGAGCCATGTTTCTCCGTCTCTTCAGGTCCAAACGTCACCGCAGCTGGCCCCGTGCTCTCCGTCAAGCCATAGCCCTGTGAGTCATCACCGAACCAGAGAGTTATGTTATATCAATGATACAGAATCTTTATGAGAAATTAGATTCCAAGAATCATATAAAATGCAAAACCATGTAGTTTTACTTTTACACTAACTGTCTTACACCTGTACAATGTCCACGCCTGGGAATTTCTTCTTGAACCTCTCTGAAACGTCTTTGCCGAGCGGAGCACCGCCGCAGCCAAGGGAACGCAACGATCGGAGATCGTACTTCTTCGTTAGCTCCGATTTGACCAACGTTACAATTAACGGCGGAGATACAGGCATACCAGTAACCTTATATTTCTCCACGGCCTTTAACATCGCCTCGAGCTCAAATCTCCCTAAAAGCACCAATGTCTCCCCAAGGGAGATGGCTCGAATCATCATCATGAAGCCAAACACGTGGAAGAGCGGAAGCGGGAACAGTCCAACGCGATCGTAATCAACCGGATCTTGGATAGCCCGTTGGTGAGACACGGCGGTTGAGGCGATTAAGTTACGGTGAGTGAGCATAACACCTTTGACTCGCCCGGTTGTTCCGGAAGAAAAGAGGATTGCGGCAGGATCCGATTGGTTGACCCGAACCTGAATTGGATTAACCGATGAAGAATCCGGTCGAGTTAACCAGGACAGAAACTCAGGAGAGTCCATGAGAACGATTCCGAGAGGGAAAGAAGTGGAACGAAACTTGTTAACCGTCTGCGATGTCGCGAACGCAATGACTGGTTCGCTGACTTCAACTTGATGACTCACCTCCAATTCAGATCCGATTGGATTCGCCGGTGAAACCACAACGCCTATCGACATTAAAGCCAAGTAAAGCAGTGGTACGTGCAGCGAAGGTGGAGAGAGTATAAAAGCGACATTTCTAGAGGAAAGAGAAGGAAATCGCTCCCGGAGAGATACAGCAAGAGAACGAACTCCACGACGAAGCTCTCCATACGTGAGGTTATCACCAGAGCTCGCGAAAACAAGGTAGGTTAAGGCTTCAATGTCTTTTCCGGCGGTGGCTGGTGGTGAGGACTTACGGAGGAGAGAAAGCGCAAATTCGGCGGCGGAGAGAGGTTGTTCTACAGGAGGAAGAGAAAGAGAAGGACGAAGACTGTGATAAATTCCTGTCCGTTGATCAAAGCCGGAGCTCCGGTCAATCGAACGGCTGTCGTTGTTTTTCGTCTGCATTCTCGAAGGCGGTAAGAGATTATCTTTTCGTCGGCGGTGAATGTGCGCGCATGCGAGAAACTATATTTCAATTATTATGAAGTCAAGTAAATTAATGTATTACGTGGCAATGATTAAAACCAATCAAGTTTATTGTTTTATTGTTATATTGTTTGTCTGTCTAGAAAGTAGAAACAATACAAACAAAAAAACGTGGTCAGTTGAAAAATATTTGTAAGCCACGAAACTAGTATACACGTGTCTCATTTCTATTAGTTACAGCTCAATGACTTTACAACTAAAGCATTTTCTAATAAGAAAGAACGAAAGAATATATGTACACGTGTCTAATATCGATTGGATGCAGCTGGGCATTTCTGTAACAGGTGTTGCTTTGAGTAGCAACGAACCTGAGAACATACACTCCGGGACGGTTTGTGACAATTGAATACGCTGAGAAGCAAGGAACCTGACCTAGAAGAAACCTACAGACCTGTGTTTCCCATTGCGGCACATACACTCCGGGACGGGATAAGCTATCACGTCACGATCTCTTCGCCCTCTCCGTGACTCAGGATGGCCTTGGGACTTACGGTGAAGCTTCCGAGTTACAAAACTGAGCTCGGAATCCGAAACCGAAGAATTCTCCATCAAAGGAAGCATGGCTCTCTTGTTAGGCATTATAAACTTCCTGTGCCCTACATAAGCTCTGTTTCCCTGAGAGCAAAACAGAGTTTAACCAACTTTGGAAAATCAAATCCATCAACGATAATCTCAAAAGATTATTGTTTGTGTTACCTGCATAGCTTTTGCCATGTTACCTCCATGGGAGGGAAGAAAAACATCGCTGCTAAGTGAAACAATGTAGTCAATAGCTGCTAAAGCTGAAGATCTGTTGGTGTAAGGCAAGAGCTCGCCTTTGTGAGCCAATGTCTCCTTTGTCACCAAATTAGAGAACTCTTTAGCAAGTGGCTCTAATGCTCGTGAGCCACCAAATGGCTCACCTCCTGCAATATATATCGATGCATTCCTAGGTGCTCCCAAGGCCTTCAACAACCTTAATCCATAAAAAGACTCAAACTTCAAGTTTCCATCAAATTATATACACAAATTGTCAAAAACTCAGTTGCATGTTCAGTTTCTTATTTTTTAAGTTACCTTGCAATCTCATATGCATTGAGAGGACAAAACCCAGCAAGTCTACGCTCTGTATAGCTCATGTTTAATCTACCAGTGAGGTATCGAGGCTGAGCCATTCGGGTTTCTGCTATGATCCGATCAAATTCTGAGCCTAATCCAGTGAGACAACCGGTTCTTACCCATACATCTTTCTCTAGCCTTAAATGGAGAGCTATATATGGACCTTCAATCCACATTCTTCTCGCAAGTTTGTTCCCGAGATTCTCAATCGGTGCTGCGAATCTCAATGCATGGAAAGCAACCTACAAACCAACAAATTAAACCAACATTTTCCTCATCTAGCTAGACTGAAAAGAAAGGGTTGTTTGAAAATTTGTACCTTGCATCGAAGTTTCTGCAGATCCGGAGGGAGATTCTTGGCTAGCCTAGAGTCTAATCCTTTCAACACCAAAAGTCCTTCTTCATTCAACTACAATTCAAAATCAAGAATCAGAAGAAAAAAAAAACGCAAACCCGTAATCAGTAAAGAGCAGAATCACACCTGTTTGAAGTACTTTGCTCGGATCCAAACCGGAGAAACATCCCACGGAATCTGATTCTCAATTGTTTGTCTGGACATAAGATGCGTTGACGGTAGAGAAGAAACAATACGCACATCAGATCTCAGCGTTTTCTTGAAATGTTCTACATCGAAAATGTCTGAGAACTCACTGAGAAAAACAGAAGCTCTTGATCAGTAACTTGAATCAAACAAACCCAGAAGAGATTATTCTTTTGTTTTGTTGTTACCTTTCGTCTCCCCAGACTCGATTCACCTGCAAAACAGGAACAACAAGAGCAGCTTCAAGAATCATAGCGATTACAACAGCATCAACGATTTGATTCCGTTGTTGATTAAGTCCTCCAGAAACAACAACAACAAGGAACCGTTTCTTCTCTTTAGAAACTCTAGCCGATTTCTTCCTGTAATCCAAGCTAAAATCCAAACAAGGCTTGTATCCTTCACCATTGGGCTGTTTCCAGAACTCTCTCTCTTCCTCTGTCATATTCCCGGAATGTCCTCCCCTCGCCGGTAACGGAAACAATGTGGAAGTGCCGGAGACGGCGAGGGAAGTTAAGATCTGACGGTGGTCGACGTCGGAAATGAAGAATTTGAGAGAGGAGGAAGAAGATGTGGAGACGCAAGTTGACGACCCAGGGTCTAAGGAAGATGTGAGAAACGAAATTCCCGAGAAAACGAGAGAAAGTGAGATGAGAAGGAGGAAAAACTGTGGAGGTGGGCATCGAGTTTGGTGATGGTGGTTTAGGTATCGGGGACTTGATTTCTTCAGGGGAGTGAAGAAGAGAAGAGAGAGATGGAAGAATGGAGATGGCGGATGCGAAGTAAAGAAAGGATTTTTGAGAGTTCTCATAGATTTCGCCATTGAAGCAGCTCTTTCGATCGTGGAAGAAAATTTCTTCACTAGAGTTTAGTTCTCTGTGCAAAGAGAGAGAGAGATTCAGTTACAGAGACGATTCTTGTTTTCCCGGGAAAATAAAAGCCAGTAATAACGAATCGAGAAATTTCAAATTGCCCCTGTATTTGTAATCATATTATGAATAAAGCCTTAATTCTGTTTTATCTTTACATTTACCCTTTAAACTTTCAATTTAGCATAAAAAGCATCTCTACTATTGAATCTTCGCTCATCAAGTACTGAATCGGTGATTGTGATGTCTCAGCTTACAGGTTTTAAGAAGTTATTATCACATTTACAAATTAGAGACTTCAAGTTACGAGTTTACCATCAGTCATAGTTTCGGTTAAGACTGGCCGGATCCGGTATGTTTATTTAGCTAGCTCTATACAAAGACTGATCATCTCCTATCTTCTGTTTATAAACCTTGTTTTGAGTACCATCTCTTATATCAGGTTCCGAGTAAAACGATTTGACAAATTACTTATTTTGTAAAGAAACTGCGAAAATGCCGGGAAAAAAACTCCTGCGTCAGACAGGAGACAACCGAGAATATTCAGGAGTAAAAATCTATCCTCCAGATTTTGAATATGAGTCGAAAAGGCAAGCGCAAGGACTAAAAGAAAAAACTGTCATTCCGCAGATGAGTTGGATATATAGATGTGTCTCTCTCTTGTAGTAAGGAAAAGAATGGATTCTAACCAGACGAGATGATTTGCTTGAAGAGTCTTTCATCATCAGGACAAAGCTTTTTTAACCTCTGAAGTAACTTCTTGTGGAGCCTTCTCGGCATGGATATTTGTGAGAACAGCCTTCTTCGAGTAGTAATCAATCACCTGTGGACAAGGAAAGAACATCAACATGTTTGCAAAAGATACAGATTTCTATTTTAATACGCCTGGAGAGACATGAAATAGGAATCAATACCGGTTCGGTTTGACTGTGGAACGCTGCAAGCCTTGACCTTAAAACTTCAGCATTATCATCTTTGCGCTGGATCAGAGGCTCTCCGGTAATCTTCAATAGCAAATAATGAAGAGAATCAGATGTTTGGAAGGGAATTTGAAATAAGCGGAGGAAAGATAGTAAGAGTCACTGTAAATCTTACATCATCAACTCCAGGGGTTTTGGGAGGCGCAAATTTTGTGTGGTAACTCCTGCCACTCGATGGGTGGATCCATCGCCCGGTTATTCTTTCCTCCAAGATTGAGTCATCAATAGCAAAGTTGAGAACTTTATCGATTTCAGTTCCTCGCCTCTTAAGCATCTCATCGAGCTACAAACAAGAGACAAACCAGCATGGTTAGAAGAAAACTAACAAAAACACCCAAAAGAGCAAAAAGAGAGACAGAAAAAAACAGTGGGCAGCACCTTCTCTGCCTGAGTAACAGTCCTGGGAAAGCCATCAAGGATAAATCCTTTTTGACATTTTGGCTTGTTCATGGCTTCATCAATTATACCAACAACCAAATCATCAGAGACGAGCTCTCCCTGAAAAGGAAAAAAACAATCACAAAGAATAACAATTCAATAAACCATTTAGTTAAACACAAAAACGGAAACAAAGAGCAAATAGAATCTCTCTCAAAGAAAGATAAAAAGAGCTGACTTTTTCCATAGCTTCTTTGGCCTTCACACCAAGAGGGGTTTTAGAAGCAACAGCAGCTCTTAACATGTCTCCAGTGGATAAGTGACACAAGCAATACTCATCTTTCACTACCGGAGATTGTGTACCTTTCCCTGACCCTGGAGGTCCTGCAAATTCATAATAACAAAGCATTCTCAACATTCCATCCAAGCAATCTGCACGGTTGATTCTCACAACGAAAGATTCACACTTTCAAAACACAACAGAATAACCTTAAATTTTCCAATTAACATTCCAAGTAACTTTGCCATGTACCAGAACCAAATAGTCGAATTTTAGATCTACAAAGTCTCAGTTTTTTAAAAACAAACAGGACCAATTGAGAAGAAACTCTAATAATTCCAACAATACGAAGCATAACTCGAGTTTAAGCTCACTGATGCAATCTCTCAGATCTAAAGTTACCCTCTCGAAAGTTTCGAAATTTCACCATAAATACAGTATAATTCTCCACAGAAACCATGAAAATTCTGGATCTAACGTTGCTACAACGAAGGGTATGCAAATTTAGTCGTAACCGAGAAACAAAAAAAGGGACCGATTTAGTGAGATTACCGATGAAGATGAGGCGTTTGTCGGGCTTTTGAGCACATTTTAAGCGGCGGAGGAGCTCCGACATGAGATCCACCGTCTGAACATTTTCCAAGTCCGCCGCAGCACCGCCGGTCGCCATAGCTGATCTAGTTTCGCTGCTGTTTAGCTCAAAAGTCTTCGTTTGTAACTCTATGTTCCAAAAGGGTTTTGTTCCTACAAGTCAAAGGGATATAGCAATAATCGGGTCGGGTTTCGCTAAATCGGGTCCCTTTATTCGGGTCGGAGCTTTTGATCTCGTAGATTATTATTATAACTATACCCTTAAAATTCACATCAATTTACATTTACTGCCATTCATTCACTTCATACCCTGAGTGAGTGTTAGACCAAATCAAGATCACATTATGAAATATATTTCCTTTTTCAGTGGTTACATAAGTATTAGGGGATTTTCATACACACAATACCCAAATCTTTAAAGCATTACATTCTTTTTTTTTTAATTTGAACTTTTAATCTAAAAGTGAAAGAAAGAGAAGAAGAAGCTATGAATAATTGAATACTATTAACATTGGTCACCATCTGAAGCAGCTTGCAACTGAGAAGCATACTGTAAGTTCCACAATATATCTTCGAAGGACGGTCGGCTTAACGATTCCGGTGAAACACATTTGTTCATCAGACTTATCACTCTTACTAAAGATCCGTTCCGGCATGTGGCTTGTACTGTCGGATTCACCATTCTTCTCCTCCCTTCCTCACTCTCCAACGATGCCTGGAAAAAAATAGGAACTTTTAATAAGTACAAAGATCAAGTCTGGTTCGTGTACCGCGATCTTGCGAAAACCGTACCAGTTCGTCCCGTAGAAATGCTTCTTCTCTTGTGGATACAGATGGTCCAACGATTGATTGTAGAAGAATCAATCCGAAGCTGTAAACATCGTCTTCTAGCCTTGACATTTGCCACGATTTTGCGATTTCCTGATATAAAAATGTGACCATGAGAGTGATCAGTGTTTGCTCTGGTTTTGCCATCGTTAGTCAATGTTAGGATCAGGATCACTTGACTCACATATTGTAGTTATAAGTCCATTACACACTTTGATAATCTTGACAACAATGCTAAATTTAGTTTAAAACCGAAATTAAAACCATACCAAAACATAAATCCGGATTCAAATTCGTCCTTTGCTGGTGGTCTAGGCTAGGAAATAAACCACTAGGTTCACGTTCACACATTTGTGGCACTAGTCCAGGTTTTGGTTTACGAGATCAATTTAACAAAAAAAGATGGAAAATTGAAACAGAAAGAAAACATTAAAGTGACGAGCTTAACTGTGTTATGTCTGGTTGCTTCAGAGACAATGGACAAACCATAGTCACTCAGCTTCGCAAACCGGTGTTGGTTAAGCAAGACATTGTTAGTCTTGAGTCTATTGCTGAAGAATCCAGGAATAACTCCAGTGTGAAGAAAATGAACAGCCTTTGCAACACCTGTAAGAACATTCAGCCTCTCTGACCAATTCATGGCCTTACCAGAACTATCATCTGCGCAAAGCCAAAAACACGCAAAAAGGATTTAAGGATTCTTCAGAAATATTGTATCTTTTGTTTAAAAAACTGCAAAGATTTGAGTTTTAACGAGATTAAACCTGAGAGACAAGATTGGAAGTTTCCATTTGGAATGTATTCATATATCAAAAAGACTTTTTCGACGCTGTAGTCATCTTTTCCTCCACAATCTATGCAATGACCCAACAAGCAAACAAGATTCGGGTGTCTAAGCTTTGCGAGCAAATCCAAGCGCAGTTTTAGATTCCTTATCGAGTATTTCTTCGATGAAGGTAAGCATCTTATAGCCACTTTTGTTCCATTCTCAAGATTTCCTTTGTAAAGCTGAAAGATTTAAAACAACTGTAAAAATCTATCTAAAGAAGACTGATGATGCTGAAAACAAAAATGGTTCAATGAAGTTTACCGTGCCATATAATGAGCTTTCACCGAGAATCATGGTCTTATCGAAGTTCTTTGTAGCTTTAACTATCTCTTCTAAGCTAAACTGTCTACATACCGGTAAATCCTCTGAACCAAACTTGGATGTTTCAGAAATGTACCCTAATCACAAATCACACAAAAAAAGAAAAATATTGTAAGTCAATCTTTTTCGCAATATTTGAGAAATGCGGGTATTTGAGGGGAAAACCTTACTTGCGTTTGAGAGTATCTCAGAGGAAAATCCAATTGATGAATGATTATCTTGGACTGTCTTCTTATGGAGCAAATGCTTCTTTGTTACTCCTTTTTTTCTAAGCAAGATGAATACACAGCAGATTAGAACCAATATCGCCATTAATATACCAATGATCATACCGACTAAAGCTCCTTTCTTCCATTTACTTTTTCCTGATTCATTTTCCGCCTCTTCTTCCACTTCAGCTTCAGCTTCTGCCTCTGCGTGAACTTCCTTGACACAAAAAGATAGTGGATGCTGCTGTTTCGCTAGTGATAAACAGTTTCCATTAATTCTCAGCGCCAAATCTTTCTTGCTGCTTAAGCAACGAGGAAGTTTTCCGGTTAACTGATTGTCGGAAATGTCGACAAACCACAGTTTGCTTCCACATTTCAGATCTCCCGGAAGTGAACCACTCAGAGAATTCGCACTCAAATCGATATACTCGATTGTCCACAACGAGAATAATGAAGGATGTAGCTCTCCTAATAGCTTATTACCCTTAAAGCTAAGAACTTTGAGATTCCAATACGAATCGAACCAGCTAGGTAATGTGCCATTGAAGAAGTTATGATCAAATCTGAAAGTTTCAAGCTTTACCATTGTAGACAACTTGGGTGGTACTGATCCAAACAGAAAGTTATTGCTCAAATCCAAATACTCAAGTGAAGATAAACGATGAAGTTTCTCAGGGAGATGACCCCAAATCCCTAGAGAAGCCAGAGTAAGAACCCTGAGAGATTTTAGCCTTGCAAGTGTAGTGACAAATGATTCAATTGAGAATCTATCAGATAAAGTAACATTAGAGATAGAAAAACCCTCAAAGTTTTTGGATTTTTCCGATGATTTATCACCGAAGATGTTTAGCTCTGAGACTGAATTAGACAAACAAGTGATGTTCATCGATGGTGTTGCTTGTAAATAGCAGAAACTGGTTTTACGATCATACCAAGATTCTAGCTGTTGTGGGTATTCTAAGTGTTTTTTCAGCTGAAGAAGAACTTGTACTTGTGAAGCTTGTAGCTGAGATGAGCCTAAACTGTAGAAACTCCATAGAAGAGATAACAAGAAGATGAATTTAAAGAAACCCATTTATCAGATTTCAACTTAACTTCTCAGACAAGATCTGGTGGTTTCTGAGTTTTTTTATGAACCTACAACAAAAATAAAAACAGAGACGAGACACTTCAAGATTATAATTTGTGATTTGGGTTACAGACCAATAGTACAGACTACAGAGTAATCTTGAGAACTAAGCAGATCACTATGTAAAGCAAGAACAGAGTAGTACCTTATATTTCAAAAGTTTCAAAGTCTTGTTTTTTTCTTCCTTACATGAAGATTAGAACGTATCGATAAATCAGAGGAAAAGAGCATACTCTTTCAGTCACCGACACATATCAGTGGTCGTGTAAGGAGAAGAAAATAAAGTAAGAATCTTCAACGCGTGAAAGAGAGAATAAATAGTTTCTTTTTCTTGTTCAGAGTTGGTTAGTGATAATAGGTAAGTGAGAGAGAGTAGCAGTAGTTATATTATATACAAGAATCTTTCTTTTCGATATGCATGAGTTAAATTTTGTGGGGTTAAATCACTCATACCTATAGAAAGTGACTTTATCTATTTTTTATTATCTTTATAAAAAAAAGAATGACAAAGACAAAGCTTTCGCCTTTCTGCATAATGTATATAATTATTTAAACAAGTAAATATAACAGAGATAATTTTTTTTATTCAGTATACATTATTGTCTGGACATTTAGTACATATGCTTTTGTATTTGCATCTATATGATTGGGACCAAGTGATTCCGGAAGAAACCAAAGGAGAAGGTGTTAAATGTGGTGTCACAAATTTGTTTTTTCTTAAAGAACAGTGTTATATATAGTTGAATAATAATTAAACTGTCAATATATAGTTGTCGTGTAACAATTTCGCAATGTCAACTTGCTCGATGTAGGCTTGTGGTGTCGTAATAAGAATAATCATATGTAGTTGAATAATAATGACTGTGTTATACTGTTATTGTGATTTAAAGATGGAAACAACAATAATAATCAGAGTAATGTTTTAGTTGCAAATAATAATGGCGAATTTTGTCCTAATAAACAAAATGATAATGAGATGTCTAGTTTTGTTGGTGTAATTATTTTATACATATGTTATCTTATATATGGGCATATAATTATTTTATACATATGGGCATATATTAATTTAGTAAAAAGTAAGAACTAAGAACCATAAAGATTCAGAAGTTAAAAGTGGTGGACCGGTGGGTGAAGTTTAAATGCTAATGGTTGAGGCATTGGGAATTGAGATTTTTATTTTATTTTGCTATACCCCCATTTAGTCACAGCCTGTCCCTTCTTCTATATCAAGTGTTTAAAAGTCAAAGATGTTTACCTTGTTGACTCTATCAATTCACACTTCATATACTGCTCGAACTCAAATGCTAAAACAAGTACTTGGAGTAATTAAGAATATGGTTTTCATTAGTTCGACTATTTCATTATTGATACGTAGTTCATTCAAAGTGGTGCATGATATGAGTCTTTGGTTTATAATATAAAAATAGTTATTAGAGCAATGTAGTTTGAATATATTTTGATATGATGCGCTGTTATTGTATTAATTAACAATCGAGTATGGACTCTCTCTTTTTAAAATTAATTTCCCGATCAATGAATTCTGATAGAATAATTTTATGTACATTTATTTGTATACTATATAGTATACTATGGGGGACAAAGAATAATAAAATCAACGTTATTTTCATATTTAATAAAATAAAAATTAATAAAATATGTATATAAAATATCGAAAATGATGGTATTGGTTTTGCGTATGAGATAGGTAGATGTGATAGCTAGCTTGCTATCTTTGTTTTTCAAAAATAAGTCAAATATTCATTTATCACTATTTGGAACGGGAAAACGGCCAAAATCAACCCAAACTTTTTTCAGAATGCCATTTTATACCTAAACAATGTTACCATGCCTTTATCAACCTGAACCATTGTTGATTTCAAATTTTATACCTAAACTATACATGTTATGCCAAAAACAACAAATGACATTGACGGATCAATCGTCCGTTAATTATTTGATGACTAGATGCCACTGTGTAGGTGACATGGCAACGATTGGTTACTACGACGTCGTTTCGTTTGAAAAAGAAATAAAAATTTTATGCCAAAATCTGGTGTCGAACCTGGGACATAATGTCCAACAAATTCAAAATCTATCTCCTTAACCACTAGACCATATCAATTCTATAGTTTTACGAACAAATATATATTATATAGACAAATAAGCCAACAACGATCTCTGCAATTTTTTTTCCTCAAATTCACTTTCTTCTCCAACGTTGCCTTCTTAGTTCATGTTGTTAAATTTTGCTTCGTAGACATTGATCAACAGATCCGATTCATCTACTTGATCTTCCTCATGCTCCGAGCGTCAAGGAAGAGCATCTTCCATCTATAGTTCGACGCTGTCTCCAAACTTCGTCACCGGATCTCGAATCAGAGATTTGCCATGAATTTGTTGAGATACAATCCAATTTTCAATTTTTCTAAGATTCTGGAAGATGAGAATTTGGAGTACTATGATCAAGCAATTGAGTACTTTGAATCGAGGATGGCTCATGATCGGTTATTGTAATTAGTCTCCTTTGTTGAATCGGTCGGTTCTTAAATCGGATCCGAGTTTTATAGACCCAGGATTTTCTGAACAGATGAAGAAGAACATAAACCCTAATTTTAATTTTATCCCCAAATGTGAACGATGTCGTTTTATCATTCGTTCTACACCAAAACAAAAAACGCAAAATTACATCATTTTAATGAGCACAAATCTGACGTGTCATCTGAGTCAGCACCGTTAGACTGCAAATTAACTCCGTGAAGATTAATGTCGGAAACGGCTAACGGATCTACAGTTCAGGTTTTTAATTTAAATTTTTTTCTGGTTCAGGTTGATAAAGGCATGATAACATTGTTTGGGTATAAAATGACATTCTGAAAAAAGTTTGGGTTGCTTTTGGCCGTTTTATGACTTGGAAGTGTATTATTATTTTATGATTTCTTTTATGACTTGGTCAAGTGGTCCAGTTGTTCATGTGTCGAGCCACGTATAGAGAATATCAAACTAAAAAGTGATTTATAACTATTAGACTAAAGTTTTTTTGTTTGTTAAAAATTTATTAAACTAAACTTGATAAAACTGTTTTGTTACTATTCTTTATCAGACGACAAAAAAAAAAGTTGTTAAAAGGAAATTTATGTTTGCTGCGTATATGATTTATCTTTCTGTATAAAATAAACACGCAGTTTGGACCAAATTTGTAGTGATATATATTCTTAGAAGAATGTCAAGATGGGCTTGCATTTAAATATATATATCCAAGTCAATAAACAACTCTTTATGTATAGTAGTATTTATTGTACCTTTCACAATCTTTACGTTGACAATTTTTTTATTTCAGATCGTTGCTGGTCAGACATGTTTTGACCATTTAAGAGTCACTTGGATAATTGGACGTTTTCTAATTTATAGTTTTATACAGACAATGCAAAAGATAGATCAGTATAATAATAGTATGAACTAAAATCAGATTTTGTTTTTTTTTAACTCTTTTTGAACACTAGACTTTTTAATATATCTGAAATATTTGCGAATTAAAAGCTTAGCTGAACTCTTACAAAAACGTTCGTCCTAATGTCTCATTCGTAGTCTCACGTAGTAACTTAATATTTTTGTCAAAGGATTATTCAATGTCTCTCTCTGACACTAAACACATTATTAAATGCAATGGACCTCTATCAAAGGCTCTTCATTACGGGAAGATTATAATAAAACTTGGAAGAATCTGTATATCTTGGAAAACATACATATAGAGATGAAAAGTTCAAAGAATCCTTATTATATAAATAGCAAAGATCTCATGATTAAAATTAAAATACTTAATCAAATATGAGTTGGCATGTGGTGGATGCTCGGGGAGAAAGTGACAACTCCTTGATCATCTCAAGAGTTGGAATATAAGAGTCATCACACGAGATTGTTGCAGTCTTTAGGCGACAAGCATTTTTTAAGATGTAAACCGCAATATCTCTCTCTAGTGGTCTTCCCAAGTATCCTGACCAATTGAAAGTTTGTAAACTCGACAGAATACATTCAGGAACAATACTTGGTTGGTTCCAACAAATCATATCACCATATTTATTATCCTGCGATCAAGCATTAAGCATAGAATTAAAAACCATATCGTGCATCAGACCAAATATAATAAATTAATAATTTACCGAAGAAATTGACTACCATTTCAAAGAGGTATAGTACTCGCAAGTTAGGAGAACCTTGGAGCAAGCGGACAAGGAGTTTCGATGCATAGTCTGAGCCTGTACATAGCTTCAAATATTTAAGCTGGTTGAAGACAAAACTGCCAACGTACACAGCCTGCCCACGATCATGAAAACACATTAACATAGGATTATATAAAGAAGACTAAAGGTTTGCAATTGATATATATGGACATTGACTTACATCTGAAGATAACGTAAGACGCTTGACATATGTGATTGATCCGATAAGACTCTCGATATTAGGTAAGAGGACATCTACATATGCCTCCTCCAACTTAGGCATATTCTCAATCAAACATGAATAATTCTCGTCTAAATGATCCTCAAATTTGAAATACTTCAAAGAAGGAGTATTTACCACTAACCCATTGAGAGAGCCATCATAAGGTATACGGATAGATAAACTCTGCAAAGACGGGACTACAACAGTGATCATTCCCATATTGTCAATACCTTGATAATCCAGTAGTAGATCTTCAAGAATAGGGCAAATAGATAGAAGCCGTGGAAGAGATTCTCCATCTAAGTATATCACTTCTCGAAGTTGCAGAGTTTTCAAAGAGGACATAAAAACCATACGAGGAACATCCAAGAATATATGGCCCTCAAGTTTCAAAGTCACGAGTGATTTGCTGGTATACAAGCTACTCGGCAATATGTTTGGCATGAGCGGATAAGCATAATATGAAATCTCTAGCTCACGTAGGTATCGAGAAATTGCAACTGAAACCCACACTCTGGTATGTTCAGGTTTAAAACGTGAATCAACTAAGTTGAGACGGAAGCTTTCGATAGCTGGAGCTCTATGTAAAGGCAGGTTTCTGTCAAGAAAAGACCGTATATTCTCGTACTCAGACAGTGAACAATGTCTACCAACGAACTCAAGTTTTGGTAACCACATCCAAAGACACTCCCATCGTTT
Organism: Erysimum cheiranthoides; assembly: GCA_011420285.2. NCBI lineage: Eukaryota > Viridiplantae > Streptophyta > Magnoliopsida > Brassicales > Brassicaceae > Erysimum > Erysimum cheiranthoides. The sequence continues at coordinate 18,871,833 of CM022181.2, forward strand.
CGACAAAACGCTAGTGGATACAGCAACTTTGGTTGGAAGAAACGATAATATCTTAACCAGCAAGTCATCTGATAACCCACTTATTTTATCCATAACTTTACTACAAACCCAAGATTTTGATCCGTCGAACTTCGATTATTATCTTCCTATTTTCCGACTCTGAAAAACAAATAAAAAGACAAGAAAAAACAGTCTGTACTCTGTAGCCAACCAGACGAATCAAGAACAAGTGTAAATTCACAAACACAAAAAAAAATAGGAAGAGGACAAAACCTAGAAGAAAAATCTGGTTTGTTGGATGATGAGTCTTTTCTTGTGAAGACCCAGTGGAACCAGAACTATGAGAAAGCATTTGTGGACACTCTGCTCGAAAGAAGTATTTCAATCCTGAATACACTGATTAATCTGAATCGAAACAGAGATAGGAAGGTAGAAGAAGAAGAAAGAGGTGAAACGTTATGAGAATCACAGAGCATCATTTAGTTTCCATATTCAAAGTGATCGGAGCTTCCTTCTCTATTTGGATACTCACCAAACCGTTTCGGCTTCCCTTTAATTACGTTAAGTGAATGGTTTAATGCCGAAAAATACTTGGATTCACTCCTAGGGGGTGAACCCCTTTATTCACCTCTCTTTTTAAAACCAATGAGAATTTACCACATAATATAACATTTAAAAAATAATTAAAAATAAATTTGAAAAAACGAAACAAATTAAGGAAACAAATGCTGTATACTTTTAATTAAAGAAAGTTAATTATTGGTTTGGTTTAGACTTTACAATTAAAAGAGGTTATATGTTGGTTTGGGTTTATAAACGAGGATTAGGGTTTAGATTTTACAATTAAAATAAAATTATATGTCGGTTTGGGTTTATAAAAGAGTGGTTAGGATTTAGATTTTATAATTTTTATGAAATTATATGTCGGTTTGGGTTTATAAAGGAGTGGTTAGGGTTTAGATTTTACAATTAAAACGAAATTATATATCGGTTTGGGTTTATAAAAGAGTGGTTAGGATTTAGATTTTACAATTAAAGCGAAGTCATATGTCGGTTTGGGTTTATAAAGGAGTGGTTATGGTTTAGATTTTATAATTAAAACGAAGTCATATGTCGGTTTGGGTTTATAAAAAAGTGGTTAGAGTTTAAATTTTATAACTAAAACCAAATTATATGTCGGTTTGGGTTTGTTAAAAAGTTGTTATATGTATACAGATTTTGTTTCCATAATCCATTTTGTTTTTCTAATTTTAATTTTGATTTATTTTTAAATATACCATGATGTGGCATATTACTCTATTTTTACTGATTAAGCTAATAGGGGGTGAATAAAGAGGTTCACCCCTAGGAGTGAACCCAAGTATTACTCTTTAATGCCGCATTAAACCCTAATGATTTTAAATTTTTATTGGGTTACCTAATTGGGTTAGCCTACCTAATTGGGTTAGCGAATGGTTTAATATACATAAAGCCTAATCGATCTAATATCCGGTTCAAAAGTAACCGGCTAAGGAAAAACCGATTGAAATTATTCAATCAATTGAGAAGGTTTTCGTCTCTCCCATCCGATAAGAAAGAAAGATAATTTGAGAGTCACAGAGATAGTTTTCTCTCTCTCTCTCTCTCTCTTTCTCCATTTCCCGCTTCCATCCTTAAACCCTCATGCTTCTCTTGGTCACAGTAAACCCTTATCTCTACCTTTAGGGTTTCTTTGGTTTTGTTTCACTGTGATGATGAAACCTGCTTCTTTGCAAGGTTTTTCCTCACAAGCTTCCTCTTTCTACTCCGATGTTCGTAGACCAGTTACTACTACTAGTCCCTCCCAAATGGCAGCCTTTAGTGCTCTCTCGCTTTGTCCTTACACTTTCACCTTCCAGCAAAGCTATCGAATTAGGTCTACCGTTTCGTGTTCCGTCACTTCTCCTCCTCCTGCTCCTGGTCCGTTTGTGTTTTTTATTTTCTCCTCTTTTCTTATTGGGTTTCTGTGAAAACAAGTAATTGTTACAGTAACTGTTGTCCCCTACTGAAATGGGTTTTAAGTATTTTGATTTGGTACAGAATAAAAAATTTGAACTTTTTGAGATTCTAAATTGCTAGTGGTCGATTTGGATAGAGTTTCTTCGGAGATTCTTACTCTGATTGTGTGAGTATAATCTTTGAATTTGGTTTGTTATGTGTCGTGAATGGACCATAGGAGACTGATTAATCAAGTGGTGTTTTGTGTATTGAGTTGCTTTGTTCTTTTATAATTGTTGATTCTGGTGTTAAGTTTTATTCTTTTATGTTTCAGGCACATCTTCATCCTCTAAGACACCGCGTAGAAGATCAGGTCGACTAGAAGGAGTTGGAAAAAGCATGGAGGACTCGGTAAAACGTAAAATGGAGCAGTTTTATGAAGGAACTGATGGACCGCCACTTCGTGTTCTTCCCATAGGTGGCCTTGGTGAAATTGGAATGAACTGTATGCTTGTTGGAAACTATGATCGTTACATTTTAATCGACGCTGGTATAATGTTCCCTGAGTAAGTCTGGAGATAGATGCATCTTGTTAAATATTGGCGAGAAGTAGTTTTTTTGTGTGTGGGGTGTTAACTTTCCATGGAAAACATTGCTTTGTAATGTTACAGTTATGATGAGCCTGGGGTCCAGAAAATAATGCCAGACACAGGATTTATCAGACGATGGAAACACAAAATTGAAGCTGTTGTTATAACGCATGGTCATGAAGATCACATTGGTGCGTTGCCTTGGGTAAGGTCTTCTTCCACTCCTTGAAATAGCCATAATGAGCCATAGACCTTTTGGAGATTTCTAGATTGAGTAGGTTTTGTTTCTCAATTAACAGTTAAGCCTCATGGGTATAATGCAGTTCTTTTCCTCTATCCATTGTTGGTTTCCTAACCAATACTCTTTTATATGAGCAGGTGATCCCAGCATTGGATCCTAATACACCAATATTCGCATCATCCTTCACCATGGAGGTGAGTTACACCTTGTTTCGTGACATTTAATTTTCTGTTTCAATTAGTCCTTTTTTTTAATTATTATTTCAAAATATATGTACCCCAGCTTGCGTTCTTATCAGTCAGAACTGTCGTGTACAGGCAGTTAGTTGTTGCCCATATCCTATCACGCCTAATCTTCTCGTGCATTTTCCCTCATGGATGTTTTTGTTTTTCTGTGCAATAGCTTATAAAGAAGCGCTTGAAGGAGCACGGAATCTTCGTTCAATCTAGACTTAAGACATTTAGCACTCGAAGGAGATTTATGGCTGGTCCATTTGAGATAGAGCCCATTACAGTTACCCATTCTATTCCTGATTGTAGTGGTTTATTCCTCCGCTGCGCTGATGGTAATATTCTTCACACTGGAGATTGGAAGGTAAAGTAACCCCCTCATAAATTATTTCCTGTCCCTTTGTATAGTCCTCAAGCTGCATGAGATAATTTAATTAATAACAGATTGATGAAGCACCATTAGATGGAAAAGTCTTTGATCGTGAAGCTTTAGAGGAACTCTCAAAGGAAGGAGTCACGTTGGTAAGGATTCTACACTCTTGTTATCTGTTGAAAGCATATAAACAAAGGTTGAAATGGTTATACTGACTACGATAGGTGATAACGTAAAAACAATTTTCCATCTCTTACACAGATGATGAGTGACTCAACAAATGTGTTGTCACCTGGAAGGACAATTAGTGAAAAAGTGGTGGCAGATGCTCTGGTAAGGAATGTAATGGCGGCCAAGGGAAGAGTTATCACAACTCAGTTTGCCTCTAATATACACCGTTTGGGAAGTATAAAAGCTGCTGCTGATTTAACTGGTCGCAAGTTGGTATGTCTTTCTTCTCATATTTTAGCTTTGACTATGTTTTGCCTACTTTTCATCTGGGATTCTAGATTATTTCCAACTCCTGCTAGCAATTTTTTTCCCTTAGATTCCAGCTTCCACCATTCTATTCCATGTCACCAAATTTTCCTCAAATTATGGAGCAGCAAGTTTCATTTAGGAAGTTAAATGTGCAAAATTCCATTTGTTTTTCTTAATCTAGGTCTTTGTTGGCATGTCGTTGAGGACATATCTCGAGGCAGCTTGGAGGGATGGAAAGGCTCCAATTGACCCGTCAAGTCTGGTATAAGACCTTTCTCTTGTATGATGAACATGAAGAGAAACTTGCAGGCACTAGCCATTAGTAATGCATAAAGTTTGTTTTTAAATACGAAATGCCAACACCTGCTATATGTTAGTTTGATGATTATAACAAAGTTCTGCTTTCTAGTTTCAGTTTATCGTTATCCTTTTCTAAGGTGTATGCAGATAAAAGTTGATCCTTTTCTAATGTGTACGCAGATAAAAGTTGAAGACATTGAAGCATATGCTCCTAAGGACTTGCTTATTGTCACGACTGGATCCCAAGTAAGTTAATCTTGTCAACTTGTGGTGTAGTGGTTTTAATTCGAATTTATTAATTGATTTTTTACTTGTCACCTTTATTTGACAATGACTCTGATCAGGCAGAACCACGTGCTGCCTTGAATCTCGCATCATATGGAAGTAGTCACGCATTCAAACTTACAAAGGAAGACATAATTCTCTACTCAGCCAAGGTAGTAGACAGATATTATATGAAAATGTACATAAATACGCTGAAGAGGATCTAAAAAGATGGAAGATGGAAGATGGGATCGCTGATATCTATTCTCGGTCTAATGTTGTTTTACTCCAGGTAATCCCAGGCAATGAATCACGAGTAATGAAAATGATGAATCGGATAGCGGATATCGGGCCAAATATTATCATGGGTAAGAATGAAATGCTGCACACATCTGGTCATGCCTACCGTGGAGAATTGGTAAGCGGCTGCTTCTCTTAAGACTCTGTTGATATATTCAAAAATTTTGTTGCCAGCTTTACTTTCGCTTGTTTTTCACTTCATCAATCTTAGGCTTTTAGCGCATATGTAAAGGAATAAAGGCAATAGTTATTCCCTTTTGATTTTTTTTTTTTGCAAATTGGTGAATGTCTAGTGAAAAAGTTTGTTTCTAATGATTATAATTTTTCCTTGTTTTGAAGGAAGAAGTTCTTAAAATAGTGAAACCGCAACATTTTCTACCTATACATGGAGAACTTCTGTTTCTTAAGGAGCATGAGTTACTCGGGAAGTCTACTGGGATTAGACACACTACTGTAAGTCTCTCACCAAAGATTTATGAACTCATGGTAGGTAGATAGCATTTAACATATGAAAACACTGGTTGTGAAGATTTTCTGAAAGTTATGCAACTTCGTAATGAGTTTGATGAAATAGGTTCAATTTCATCTGGTGCCAAAGTGCCTCAACCATGAAAACAGAATTTCTGAGACATGTTCAGATTAAAACAGGAATTTAACGTTTTTCCTTAAAAAGCCTTAGGAGTTTCTCCATTAATTGTCTATGAATTTAAAGGATCCATTCATCATCTCTGAAATACGGAGTATAAAATAAATAAACCTTGTTTGTCTGGTATTGAACCTAGGCCAACTTCTGCTAAATGTTTCAATTTTTCTTTTCTCCAACTTCAGGTTATAAAGAATGGAGAAATGCTTGGAGTTTCTCACTTGAGAAATAGAAGGGTTTTGTCCAATGGATTTAGCTCTCTTGGGAGGGAGAATTTGCAGGTTGGTTTTATTGTCCCTGCTGTGTTCTGTCTGTCTTGGGTAGACTTGAGTAGATAATGAATAATCCTAGTCTTGCTGCAGTTAATGTATAGTGATGGCGATAAAGCATTTGGCACATCAAGCGAACTATGCATCGATGAACGGCTCAGAATTTCTTCTGATGGCATTATAGTTTTGAGGTATATCTGAATTGTTAAACTTCTGTGCTAATGCATTATCTATATCCCTTTTTTAAATAAATTTACTCATCTCTTTGTATGATTTTCTATAATCCAGCATGGAGATCATGCGCCCGGGAGTCTCCGAAAACACTATAAAAGGAAAAATAAGAATCACAACGCGGTGCATGTGGCTTGACAAAGGAAGACTTTTAGATGCACTTCACAAAGCAGCTCATGCTGCTCTCTCAAGTTGTCCTGTGAATTGTCCCTTGTCTCATATGGAAAGAACAGTCTCTGAAGTCCTGAGGAAGATTGTGAGGAAGTACAGTGGTAAAAGACCTGAAGTCATTGCTATAGCCACTGAAAATCCAATGGCAGTCCGAGCTGATGAGGTCAGTGCGAGACTGTCCGGTGATCCAAGTGTTGGTTCTGGAGTTGCAGCTTTAAGGAAAGTTGTTGACGGACATAACAAAAGAAGTCGATCGAAGAAAGCATCTTCACAAGAAGATGCCCCCAAAGAAGTTGATCGCACTTTGGAAGGTTCCGTCTCACAGACACATTTGTAGGTGTTTTCTCGGGTTTTGGTATGTAATCTAACATGCTTCACTCATGCAGATGATATTATTAATAGTGCAAGACTACTGGCTGAAGAAGAAACTGCAGCATCAACATACACCGAAGAAGTTGACATGCCCATTGGGAGTTCTTCAGAAGAGTCTGACGATTTTTGGAAATCATTCACCAATCCATCATCATCTCCTTCACCGAGTGAAATCGAAAATGTGAATAAGGCGGAGCCTAAAACAGAGGATAAGGAAAGCAGCAGAGACGACGATGGTCCATCTGATACTTCAGATTCTGAAAGAAAGCCGCCATCAAAACGTGTGAGGAGGAACAAATGGAAACCGGAGGAGATTAAGAAGGTAATCAGAATGCGTGGAGAGCTGCACAGTAGATTTCAAGTGGTAAAAGGTAGAATGGCTTTGTGGGAAGAGATCTCTTCAAATCTGTCAGCAGAAGGAATCACTCGAAGTCCGGGACAATGCAAATCTCTCTGGGCATCTCTTATTCAGAAATACGAGGTTCGTCTTCACATATGAATACTTAGCTGTTGATTTGATGTTCAGCAAATAAGATTGTTGTATACATTTTGTTGCAGGAGTGCAAAGCTGATGAAAGAAGTAAGACGAGTTGGCCACATTTTGAGGATATGAACAACATTTTGTCTGAGTTAGGCACACCTGCGTCTAAGTAATGTGATCACATTACATTACATTCTCTGCCCTAAAGAATCATCTCCAAATTCGTAAATTGAACAGAGGCATTTGTTATTTATAATGTAACCTGTAAGATGATTTTTTTCTGTAGAACTAGAATCCATTAAAGCAGGTAAAATGCCAAGGCAGAAGAAAGCCTTTGTGTATTTGATTTGGTTTAAAATTCGGTTTAGATTCGATTTTGGTTTGACTACAGATGAATAAACCGGATTTTGTTCAATGTTATAGTAATACTGTACATTGGGTTTTATCTAGTCCTGCTCCGTTTGGTTTTGGTGGATTGTACCAATTGAACCGGATTATATAATGACATTTTTGCCCTTCAACCTCGTAGCCGGTCGGGCCCGTGCGCCACCGTCGGTCGCCGTGGCCCGCTTCGTTTTTTTCCATCGGTTTTGGTTATTTATTTTAGAAAATTGCTTTAAAAAACAAAACAAAGTGAAAGAGATTATTGCAAAGTGAGAGCTTTCGATAATTTTCTTGGATCGACGAACTCTGAAGAAGAAGAGAGATGCCGAAGAGAACGACACATACGTATTCGAGCGAGGACGCGGCGCCGGACGGACCTGACTCTGATCTCTTCGTCTACTACTGCAAACACTGTGGTTCGCATGTCCTTATCACTGGTTCGTTTCTCCAATTTCACCTTCTTCCTTCCCTTTTTGGTTCCAGTTAGGGTGAAATTAGAGTGAAACCTTTACTTGCTCACTTTGAATTTTGGTGTTTATGTGGAATGATTTGCGAGATTCTTTTTTGGTTTCCAGATACATTGAGTGGGAATTATGATTGAAAGTTTCAGTCTTTGATTCCTTTGAAAGCTTCTTGCTGTTGTAATGCTTGAGTTTAGATTAAACAATAAGTATATGTTTATGAACTATAAGTTGGAATGTGTTAAGACTTGTAACGCTCTCTATGGACATCTTTTGGCAGCTCATTGCATGTTTCATGTAATTTTGTAGATTTGCTTATATGTCCTGAACCTTTCTCTTTTTGGTTTGGTTACTCCTTAAGAACTGCATCTTTTTCAGTTAAAAGCTAATGTGTAAATAGCGAAACATGTCGTTAATCGGCTTAAGAATGTAACATGCAAAGTTGTTCTGATTGAGGTGTAACATAGTATCCTTATATTGGGTTTGTATACTAAATTTAATTCGTTACAAGATACCCAGTTGCAGAAGATGCCAAAGAGGAAGACAGACAGATCGAATGTGCTTGACAAGACGAAGCACCTTGCTAGGTTAAATGTCAGTGAGGGAGGAAAAGTTTTATTGAAACGGTAAGTTTTTATATAGGGCTCATGAGCCAGTGTTAAGCACCAGGTTTGGGTTTAACATTGATTTATCTAAAAGTTTATTTCTTTATGTTTGGTTTGTTACCAGCGGCGAAGGGAAACTGGAGAGACAGTTTAGAATGAACTGTATTGGTTGTGAGCTTTTTGTTTGTTATCGCGCTGAAGAGAATCTGGAAACAGCGTCCTTCATTTACATTGTTGATGGAGCGCTTAGTGCTGTTGCTGCAGAAACTAACCCACAGGTACATTTAGTTTCTAATGAATCTTTCAGTTACCAAATCAAAACTAGATAATAAATCTGTTATGGCGGCACACAGGATGCACCTGTACCTCCCTGCATTTCACAACTAGACGGTGGACTTGTTCAGGTTGCAATAGAAGTGGAAGACCGCGCACAACGTTCAGCAATCACAAGTAAAACATAGTCATATGACAGAAAATCTATTTTCTTACTCTCTTAACATGGGTCTTTGCTTAACTAATTTGATTGGCCCATATTTTTTCTTTCTGCAGGGGTAAATGCTGATGATGTTCGTGTGACTGTTGCTGCACCAGCAGCTCGTGGGGAAGCTAACAACGAGCTTCTGGAATTCATGGGAAGGGTACTAAATCAATCCTTTATTATCAGTTCTAAAGATTTGTTCTCTAGTCACAGATTTTCTTACTTGCTATGAGAATGAGGCTTTTTGACCAACACGACAAGACCTCTGTGTTTTGGTATTTCAGGTTCTTGGTTTAAGGTTGAGCCAGATGACTCTCCAAAGAGGTTGGAATAGCAAATCAAAACTCCTCGTGGTACGTTGATCCTTCCTTTGATTCTCTTCAGAAGACTTTATGAAGATTCATCTCTAGAAAAGCTTATTGTATTTTTTTTAGCTCTAGATATAAAGGTTTTCGCTTTATACTATTGTCACAAGGTCCTCTAGGAATGGTGATCAAAGATTGGTTGTTGCGTTGAATGAATTACCCATTTTCGTTTATATTCCTCTGAACCAGGTCGAGGATTTATCTGCTAGACAAGTGTATGAGAAGCTTCTAGAGGCCGTTGTACCATAAGATATGCGGTTCGTGGTTGGTGAGCGACATAAACCGAGAGCTCTGCAACCCTTTTGTTAACACTCTTTATTGGTTTGTTGCAGAGAGGAAAGGTTTCATATTTTGCTTGAGAAGATAAGACAAATTGCTTTCTTCTTTGTTTTTCATGCTGATGCTACCACTACTCAGTCCCCTGTCATTAAAGTTAGTATAGTTGTCTTTAATACATTAAAAACTGTTTATCTTATTGAACTAGAAAAATTCACATTATAAAATAGTTGTCGCATTCAGTATTAAACAAAACCGTTTACATTGATGTGTAATCTCATTTCCAATCCGAATCTCTTTCTCTTGTTCTTTGTGTTTTGGACAACCAATCCAAATCTTTTCATATCTCGTCTGTTGCAATATCATAATCATTGTTTATATAAATATATCTAACACATGAATTAGAACACCTTAGTAAATAATATGATATGGCGCTAGGTCATGTTCTAACGTGTACAAAGAAGGAAGGAGTACTGTAAATCACTTATGGTTATGACTGATCAAAGATGTATAAAAAGAGATCACGTTTCTTATCATTTCTTTGGCCGTTTTAGAGAAATCAAAAAGAGTTTAGAGATTCGGCTAGGTAAGTTTTCTTCTTGTATGATTAAAGTGTTTATCTAAGGTTTTTGTGTTTCCTAGGAATTGGTCGGTGACGAACTGATGAGTGTTTTAGTGTCTTGTTAATCCGATTAGAAAATATCTTGTAATATAATTAAGTGATTTCTAGTGAAACATTTGAAAATTAGACATGTTAGCGAATCTCAGTAAATTTGTCGATCTCTTACAATATTTCCAAACTTACAGAAACCTGTTATTAAAATCATTTTCTGTATATCATATGGAGACGAAAACGATGACCATCGAACAATCCTTTTGTATAGCTAATAATATTATATCTTTGTGTAGTCCAGAGATGATAGTACTGTGACATATATGTTTTATATCCATCTCTTCGCTGTATCAAACCGATCGTTACTGTAGCCAGTTTGTAATTATTAATATTGGACTCTTTTATATAAATACATACACATACTTCCACAAATTGTTTAATATATATACACATATATACACTTCTGGCATATGTCTATCAAACTGATTAATATATTGCATCCACTTCGATAAGACCACATACTGATTTATATATTTTTCTATTCACAAGCAAACTGTGAATCACACATATATTTATATGATTTAATATATAAACCACACATTTTACTTACTAGTTGGATATTTTATAAGAAGATGACTTGAATAGTTAATTAATCAAATACATTGATTGGTTCGCAGAGCTCTCTCCTCTTGATATTCACCTTTAGCCCACCAGCCATGTGAGCCGTTAAAAGAGGAACAAAAACCGGCCGGCTATCGCAAACTGGTATAATCTCAAATCGACTCAAAACCGAACCAACCACGTATTTCATTTGTGTAAAAGCCATTTCTTTCCCTATGCAAACCCTTGGCCCGGCTTGGAAAACCGGAAACTTGAACGAACTCACACTTTTCAAAACCGGTTTTGTACTGTAATTCGGTTCTTCCTCAAACCACCTGTTCGGTTTAAACTCGTCCCAATCTTGACCCCACACCTTCTCCATCCTTCCCATACCGTAAGGGAAATACGTAACTTTGTCTCCCTTTTTGACACATGTCCCGTCTGGCAAAACGTCGTCGTTTGCTGCATGCTTCGAGTCCCAAGCCACTGGTGGGTAAAGCCTCATTGCTTCACAGAGACAAGCTTTCGTGTAACTCATCTCTCTCAAATCCTCAAACCCTAACCCTAAAGATCCTTTGTTTCTCACTTCTTCTAGTATCTTCATCTCCACGTCATTATTTTGACTCAACAACCAAAACAGCCAAGTCATCGCCGCCGACGTGGTATCCCTTCCCGCCATTATAAAGCTGATTACGCTATCCCTCACGGCTTCTTCACCGTCTCCGGCCGCAAGAAACCTTGACAAGAGGTCCTGCTTGTCGAACACGTCACCTCCGATATCGAGGCTTTTCGTTTTGGCACGGATGATCTCAGAGACAGACGTGTGTACGGTCATGATCGCTTCTCTCAGCCTCCTCTCGCTCCCTACGTTCAACAGACGTTTCAGCTTCCACACGGCGTAAACGGGCTCCGTGGCGCGTCGAGCACTGATCTCCGCCGCTACATCAAAAGCCTTAACAAGATCCGGAACGGGTCGGGTCAAATCCAAACAATCCGGATCCCAACCCAACGAAACTTTACAAACAACATCGAAAGCAAAGCGCTTTAGAACCTCCTGCAAATCCACCGTCCCTCCACCGTCCACGGCAGTGGAAAGAACCGGAATGAGGCGGTTTTGGACTTCTTCACGGAGGATTTCGAAAGTGAATTCCCTAAGAGAACGCATTGTAAACTCGTGGCTCGCGAGTTTACGCTGCGAGCTCCATAACTCGCCATCAGAATTAAAAATTCCGCCGCCGAGTAGATCTCCGAGGAGGTCGGTGAAAGGTTTGCCTTTAGGGAAGTTATAAAAATTTGTTTTGAGAATATGCTCGACGTTTTCGGGGTTTGCCGTGATAATAGTCCGACGACGAAAGAGGAGATTGAAGGTGATGGTTTGAGTCGGAGATAGACGGAGGAGATCGGTGTACCATTGGAGAAGACGGTGGCGGTTTTTGTTGAAGGAGAGGATAGAGCCGATGAGTGGATACGACGTTGGATTAGATGATGATGTGGTTTTTGGTTTTAGGGTTTTTGCTGAAAGTGAGAAGATTAATATAAATCCTAAGATTGGAAATAGGATGAGAATTATTGCGTTGAGCATTTCCATTTTGGAATTCTTGGGTTTCTTGTTTGGGTAAGTGAATTATGTTTTTGTTGATGTGTGTGTTCTTGATTTGTAGAGGAACTATTATAGTATTATATAGGAGAATAAAATCAGAATAAAAGTTGTGGCTCCGACCATATCACTTCGGTACAGAACACGACATAATAATTAATAAAGTTCCTTGTTTTCATTCCTTTATTGTTACTTTTTTTTTTTTCAGCGATATAGCTTTTTGAAGAAAAGAGGTCTACGTATTGTCTCAAACCTAGTTTTTGATTAACGAAAACAAATTGTTTTAGGTAGATGAAAAACCCACTTGCATGCAGTTTTGTTTTTTTAACAAATGGAAAAAATGTCATTTTCAAAAACAAATAAATGGAAAACGGGAAAATGTGTAAGCTCGTTTTTTATTTGTCAAATATCTAAGCTACTTTTACAAAGAATTTATCACATATATTGGATTTGAGCATTATAAATTGGACTTTAAGGATTTTGGTTTTATTAGCAAGAAAATTTGGTATTCTCTTTGATACAATATTCAGACTAGTTTATCTTAAAAAAAAAGTTAAGACTTGATCAACAAGATGTATAATTGCTTGAACGGATGCTATAATAAATATCAAACTGATAGAGTAAAACGTTCTTTGAAATTTTCTTTCAAATGTCGACGCAACATGGCAATCACACAGGGACCAAGAAAATAGAGACTGATGTATAATAATAAATAGATTTGGACAAGCCAGTACCACCGCACTGGTGGCCAAGTCTCCGGCCAGAATTTAATAATCACTACTATACAGAAAATGTAGACACGGTACATACGCTGAAAATGTAAAACATCTTGTTTTTTATTAAATTAAATTAAATAATTATTTATATTTAGTTAAGTCTTAGAACTATCTATTAACGCAAAATGAATTTTAAAAACCCACAAAACTAAATTGCCATGGATTTAATGTGTGTGTTTTACAAAAAATATTGTGACTTGGTGGTTGACCAAAAGTTTAGTATATGTTTAGGGTTTGTTATGCAGAGAATGAGAATTATTGTATATTAATAGAGATAAATTTGTTGGAGATTTTCAATTGGGTACAAATAGAATCGTTTTAAATAGTCTCATTTACATGGATTATGCTGTGAGTGCAAATAAAATTACTTCTTGTGGAACTATTCGTATAACAATATATCTATATATCATATTTTCAAATAAACATAGATAGATTTGCTCGCCGCGAATTATATAACTATGAAATATAAAAAATCAAAATATTGAAAACATTTTCAAATGAAGATATAAGATATAACAGACGGCAAAAAATATACGCATTTAGGTTAAAGGGTGGTTGGTCGCATTTATTTATTAGTAGTAATTAAGAATATAATCAAATCAGTTGGCCTTACTGGAATAGTACAAAAGTTCTTTCAGAATCTTCATTTTAAACACAATTTAGTACAAACTCTATTAGTTATTTAGTATTCTAATACTAATTAGTTAAGTACAGCACGTGATGATGTGGATTTTGTCAAAAAATGAACTTTGATTCTTAGTAGGATCGTTCTGGGGGATCTTCTGAGGGAATATCAAATAATGACTAATATTATAAGCCATAAATACTTGTTAAGTATCTTAAGGAGCTGGTCCGTATTGTATATGCCCAAAGACCAAAATATAAGTTTTCAGATAAATTAAGGAGAATCACTTTTCCAAGCAACATTCGAATTCGGATCTGAACGCATATAAAAATCTGCGGTTTTTAATCTGTATATACATAATTTCGAACTATAAACTGTGACATATTTTACAACCATTATAAAGTCATCTCTTCAAACAATATTAAAATTCGGATTACAACTAATTAAAACAATTTTTACAATCGGTTGAACTGCCAATATCTTTCAATCTTTGTTGCCATGCATTGTCAGAAAGTAAGTGAACTATTGAAATCAAGATTACTGTGTCTCATTATGCATATATGTCGCTTCTAATGTTAATTTAATCAACCTCTAAATAAGCCTAATTTGTTTTAGGCAGAAGAACAATTCATTACATGAGACAAAGTGTTGGCTGGAGTATATCCGCCAATAAAACAGACATGTGTCGGATAAGATCGAACACGTTGAAGAGATTCTTCAGCCGAAATTTAAAAGAAATGAATGCATATATACAACTGTATGAAGAAAAACAAATAAAAATACACTTTTTGTGACTACTAGTTAAAGTGGATCTTTATCAGTTTTTGTGCACGTGGTTCTCGTGGTTTGAAAATATCTCTCATAGAGCAAAAGTCTGAACCTGTTCCATTGACTTCTTTTCAAGCTCGTGCTTGCCAAAAATCGCCCACAGTTTTTTTATAATACAAATTTACCTCTCTGTTTCATCTAAACTTCGAATATCTATCTATTAGTATGCTTTTAACTAATTCATTTATTAATCCATCATTGCATCATCATCATACCAATTTAAACCCGGATGACACATATTACTAATAAAAAAACTAAAATTAATTTATATTATATTAATTAATAAAAAAAATTTAATTCAAACTTACAAAAATTAGTATGTTAAAAAATAATTATTTTACATCTTCATTTTTATTTTATTTTTTTGATAAAAAAACATCTTCATGTTCTTTTACACATTTTGTAAATCTGAGATACAGGGTATATATTTACGTAATATATAATAAATTATAGAAAAGCAAAATGATGCATACAAATTATTTGTAATCCGACGTTGATATGTGACCAGTGTGACATTTGGCTATCAACGATAATTTTGGGAGAACCCAACATTTGTTAAGTAATTCATATGCAAAATATGGGGAAAATATGTAAGCCACTCACGTTGTGACAACAAAAACGGCGCCGTTTGGAGAATGGGGTCCAATACAAATTAGCTCTGAACCAAAAACATATAGTTTCCACTTATTGGAAAAATGTCCACAAGTATCCCATTCTTGCTTTGATTTGACACACAATTATTTGTCATAACGACAATTACAAAAAATGCATTGCCGTTTTTAAAAAAATATACTTTAAGTGCTTTCTCTTTCATTTTTTCGTTCGCACAATTTTATTTTGTCATTTTCGCTTTCACCGTCCAGAGAGACTCGTGGTTTTGATTTTTGAATCACAATTTTTTTTTAAACTATTCATGATGCTAGAAAATATAACTCATTTTAGAAACAAATAAAAAAAAAGAAGTTATGAAAAAGAAAAAAAAGTTATCAAAACAAACTAAATTTTATATCCAGGTTTTTAAGATTAGTTTCAATTTTTACAAATTAACAAATACTTTAAAACTAGAATTAGATGAAATATCTCTGATATTTAACAAAAAAAAAAAAAGAAACAGATATTTTAGACCCAAACCTACTCTAAATCTTAGAATTTCACGGTTAAATCCTAAATCCTAAATCCGTATCTTATTATATAAAGTTGGGTTTTCAAAGTTAGCAACTCGCCAGATCGTGACACGTGTTAATTTTAGCAATCCGAAATTTTGACACGTGTCAAACAAATATTTGTTTTTAATAATATTAAATATATAAAAAATAATTATGAGGGAATATTGAAAGTTAAATAAATTTTAAAAAACAAATATTTGTTTTTAATAGTTTTAAATATATAAAAAGATAATTATGACAGAAGATTAAAAACTAAATAAATTTAAAAATATAAAAATATAATGTTAAGAAAATGATAATTTAAATAATTTTAAAAATATAAAAAGATAATGTTAAGAAATTTTTAATTTAAATATTTTTAAAAGTGTAAAAATATAAATATATTACTAATTATAATTTAAAATTACTAATTCTAAAAGAAAAATGATTACATAAATTTAGAAAATTTTCTCGCCTCTCAGTTTCCTATATATATATATATACTTTGATAGGTTTTCGTATCAGCTCATATGGGTTTATTGCGTTTTATAATTGTTACTATACTTTTATAAAAATTCTAACTGTGTTATTTTATTATGGTTGTAGATTTTGAGGATGTGCAACAAACCATATCTAATTTTGTTTTTTTGTATGGGTTATAAAAATTTTAGTTACAAATCCGTGTATATACGGATTTTAAATTGTTTTTTTGATTCTTACACGGGTTATAAAATGTTTAATTAAAAAATAATTAAAAAATAAATAGGAAAATTAAATCAAATAATTTTTAAATATTTTACATAATATCTAAATTTTTCTTTTTAAACGGGTTATAAAAATTTTAAAAACTAACCCGCGTATACGCGGGTCCTAATCTAGTAACATATATCTTTAACTTTACACTTCAAACAAAATGGTATATTTTAAATTTAAAAGATTCAAGTTACATTCTAATGTAGATATTTTTTTCAATTATCCCATTATAACCAAAAATATTAGAACTGTTATGTTTTCTATATTTTTTCAATAAATCGCACCACAAGGATTACTTGGTTTCACTTTTTGGTAGGTATTATGGAATTGGAAAATTTTATATTTCTTACTTGCGGGTCAAATCATGTGTTGCCTAATTCCATCACATTTTGTTTCACCCGGACCGTCAGGTTTGCTTTGGTTCACATATTCAAATTCATGTTACAAAAGTCACTAATTCTTTGATAATCATCTGAAAATCAAACCGGATTCATAAATTGTACCCTAATTCCTGATAACCAATTCTCCAGAAGAGATCAAAAGGATCTGTATTTGAACCAAGAACAACAATAATTTTTAATATCACAATTCTCCTATTTTGAAACCTCTAAAGATACATATATTCACCAGGGCGTTTTCTCAGTCTTGATTCAGTTGGCATTCTTCAAACGTGCGATGAGCTCATCCTGCGAAACCAGTCAAGTTCCACAATCGATCAGTGAAACAAGAGCCAAGATAAACCAACCAAAAGCAACACCATATAGTGGAAGACAGATTCCTTAAGATACTATTGTGAATACAAGATTGAGGAGATTTTAAGAGTTTTAATGGAGATTTAAATTTAAACATGGCCATATGTTTTGACTTGCCTTTCTTCCTTTTGTTGGAAGGCCTTTCTCCTTGAGAAGGGCACGGAGCTTCTCAACAGTCAAAGACTGAAAGTCTCGTTCACCTGTGCGACTGCTTGACCCTTCTGTGCAGAAGAAATACATTGGTTTAGTCCAGGTGACATGTGAACTTCTTGAAATTAACGCTGATAGAAATAAAGTAGAAAGAGATAACCTTGTCTAGATACAGTAGCAGCTCTTTTAGCTGAGTTTCTGTCGTCCAAAGCCCTACTTGCAGCCCTAGGATTAAGAACAAGTAAACAATGAGCATACCATTTTATGTAGACCCATTAGGAGGAATGAACAAGAGAGTGGAAGTTTGGAAAATTTTCTAATAAATTTTCAGTTAGTAAAATTTCTGGGAGGCAAGAACTAATTGAGGTGTGGTTAATTACCTCTTTTTAGGACCATCTTCAGCAGTTCCTTTAGCCTCTTTTGAGCTAGATTCTCCTTTTTGCTTCTTTAACAAGAGCGATCTGATTAGTATATTTTGCTGGTTTGTTTTGATATGTTGTCCTTCTGGATATATGACCAAGAACAAGTTAGTTATTTTTTTTGTCAGATAGTTAATAACAAATAAGTGAAACGTGTCTGATAATCCGGTGACTCCTAATTACTTTAACAGTGTAGGCAATTCTCACCAAGAGAGAAAATGAAAAGGAATTGCTTTATGAGAGTGCTGCAACAAAACTGTTTTCTAAGAAAACAACTCGTCGAACAAAACAAGAAACAAATGGGAGTTTTTAGATAAGTAAATGTACCTGGGGGAGATGTGTCATGCTCACAAATATAGACCCGCAAGCTTCCCTGCAATCTTAGACAAAAGAAAGTTACTAAATGTATGATGAAGCTCTAACAACGAAGCTTGCTGTACAGATATTAGATGAAATAACTTCATGAAAAGAAACACTCGCAGGCCAAACTACCAAAAATCTAAGGTTATGCATTCACAGGAAGATATGAAGGATCAATCAACAGTTAAATTGTTAAACAAGTATAATCGAAGTATGTTTTAACAAGAAAACAAAAAAAGAGCTATTCATTCTGAATCTAATTTTTTACAGCAACACATAGATACGGGCTCAAAGCCATCAGTTTTATCGTTAATGAAGTAGATAACAAGATAAAATCGATTTTGATGAATCTACAGGCATAAAGTGTGGAACCTTAACCCATCAGACAAGACTAATCTGATTCAATTAAACCCAAAAATAAACGATTTGGAACTACAATCGAGTGAGCAAAGATCTGATTCAGTAGAATCCGAGTTGTCTAAACGACTTAAGGTCCTAATACATTTAGAACCAAAAATTGAAGACAGCATATAAAAAGCCAATCACTTTCTCAAACCCAAAATTTCATAAATTCGGAATCCAAAAATAGGCCTTAAAACTACAGACAAAAATGGAGGCAATGAGTGGTGAGTAAAAAATTACCGGATTGGAAGAGACGACTGTAGAAGACAAAAAACCGCGAGACGGAAGGTCAGAAAGGAATTTGGAAGCAGTTTGATCAGGAGAATCAGATGGCTGAGACGATGAAGCCTCCATTGCCAAACCACTGATAAACCCTAGCCGAGTCAGACCAACCGAGACAGAGAGAGAAGAATAGGAGAGAAGAAGAGGAGAGAGAGAGAAGAGAGAGAGAATCGTTAATCAAAATTACAAAGCGGCACAGAGAAAGACACCGTCCGACTGCGTCTATTGGAGAAATACATGGGCCTTCTTGGGCCTTTATTGGGCAATAAGATGATTTTAGTTTTTTCTTAAACTAAACCATAAAAACGAATTATCTTCGATGTCCCAATACGATATTTCTCCTTTGGTAAGTTCGTTTAAATAAGACGATTAAAAATTATTTAGCGGTTCCAGAAAAAACGATTAGAAAGACAGCGGTTAGAGGTAGTAATAACGATGAGAGATGACAGTTAATATCAAAATAGCATCCCCCATTGATAAAGTCCCGGCGGTACGTTAACACTTAACACTCTGATTCACAACAACTGAAGAATAAACAAACATATAGAACCAAACCAGATATATTATTTTGATCTACCGAAGAAAAAGATTTGAATTTGCCTGAGAGTTTACAAGCTCTAAAAACTTCTCATCTTGGTTCCATAAAAGAACCCTTAGAAAAACTCTATATCCCCATATGTATTATGTTCATTACTACATTAGAAGCAAGACTAGAAAAATACAAAGCATATAGATTAGAATCTGCACATTTAGATTATATAGTTAAGCAAGTCTCTGCAGTTTTTCTGCAATAACTTATAAGTTAACAGGAAGAATGAAAAGAGCTTTTTGTTTGTTCCTTCTCTCTCTTTCGAGTAAGCCATTAAATCACAAACAGATATATATATGAACCAGACACTTGCAAAATTCAAGGCAGGGTCGATGTTTAAAAATCTCTCAGCTTCTGGTTCCAAAGCTCAACTGCACAACATTGTCCAAAAAAAGGGTGAGTCAAATCAATAAATGGAAATAAAAAAATTGATGAAGCTGAAGAAATGAAGAGATGATACAGTAACTGAACTTAAGTTCTTTGAGAGATTATGGAGGGACTAAACACTATTCAATGAAGATTTCTTGAAACTGAAGATGATACATATGTGGAATTGGGAAATCCAAACAGCAAATTCCCTAAAGACTAATCAAAGCAAGCTCATGACGAATCTTGATAATGGAATCCAAGAAGCTACATTGCTGAAAATTAGAATGAAGTTACCCTTGGCTATCGAGATTTCCATGGCCGCTACTTCCTCCGCTTCCATAAGACACATCATCACCACCACCAGCTGAGTTCTGCCAAACGCTTTGCCATGCCTGAGAAGGAGGCTGTGCATAAACACCACTAGGATCCATCGCCGGTCTTCCGATCATCATCCCACCAGGAACCGCCGGTTGTCCCATCGGCGGGTAATAATAAGGAACACCACTCGCGGCGGGAGCCACCATACTTCCTCCTCCGAGAGCCGCCGCCGCATCTTCCTCCTCCTTGATCTCTTCCCTAGGAACAATGTCAACAAGGAAATCGAAGATATCGGTTCTAGTAATCGCAGCAGCGATATCGTTTTTCTGAAGCGTACGACGTTTATTCTCTTCGGCGTGAAGCCAAGATCTAATCGTAAGCTCGAGGATGAAAAGCTCACAGGCTTTAGCGAATAGAATCGGTGCTTCGGCCGAGATCATACGCACATCTTCATCGGCTTTCATGATTTTTTTGATCCGAGCTAGAGGAAGCTGATGGTTCTTGAAATCGTTTACCTGTTCGATCTCTTGTCTCTGGTATTGCCAGAACATGTGAAGCTGCTGAAGCTGTTGTTGGAGGAGGTGATGGTAAGTCGCTCCTCCCCCTCCTCCGGTGACTATTGCTGTAGATCCAGGAGGAGGAGGAGGGATTACGGTGGTGACGGCGGAGCCAGGAGGATAGACGGAGGTTGGTGGTGGTGGTGGTTGCTGATTGTTGTTGTTGCTGTTGTCCATTGGATCTATGCGTTGTGATTGGATCAAACTTCAAAGAGCGTTTTAGATTGTTTTGTCAAATGGATTGGAGCAATAGTGGATAAGGTGGATAGCGATGTAGCTGATTTTTTTCTATTTTTAATTATTTGTAAACTATATTATATTACATGTCATGGATGTATATTATATAGTTGATCAAACGATGCCGTTTTAATAAACGACGCCGTGTTAAACACTTGTAACTGTGATGGAGAAGAAACAAGCCTCGAAGACGACGATGACGACACAGGAGCTAGCGATGGAAGGGGAGAAGCATTTGGAAGAAACTATTGAAGCGGCGTTTCAGATTATCTCAGCCATGAATGATGAGCTTTGCAATCCGTCATTGTGGTCAACATCAGCTACAGCGAGTTCCGCCGCGACGACGACGGGTTCTAACGGCACGGCTCTCGTTTCCGCTGATGCGGCTGCGATTGATGGAACACCGCATCATTCGGAATCTGGTGGTGGTGGTGGCGGTGGAGGAAGCGGGAATAGTGCTTTGGATGAGGCGAGTCTTCGATATAAGAACTCAGTGACTTCGCTTCGTGCTGTTCTTGCTGCGATTCCTAATTCGCAGAAGGTATTGAACATAGTGGTGTCTACTAACTATTTTGTGAAGTCTTTTGTTCTGAGATTTGTTTCTGGACTGTGGAAATTTGAATTTCTAGGGCTTCTTGAGATAAAGAGTACGAATTCTTGGAATCAATAGAGTAATCTATCACCAGTTTGATCCAAGCGAAGTCCTAGTTGTAAATCTTGAGCAAGATAAGAGTTTCGATGAAGGATCTGATCTATTGCTTGTTGAGTATCTTGTTTTTCATTTGTTGTGAAATTGCGCTGAACCTATAATGCTAAATTCAAAATGAGAGCTTTTAAGGTTTCCAAAATTCTGATTTTGTTCATCCATTACAGGCAAAATCATCTGAAACGGAAAATGGTTTAGGATCTCCTGAAAGTGAAGATGAAATCGAAAAGTTGGAGGACCAAGCCTTAAGTCTTAGAAAGGTAAAGCTTTCTGCAATTTCTACATCTGTTTCATTTTTAATCAGAAGTTTCTACACTGCTACAATTTTTGGTATCGATTTCTGTAAATTGCAAGTTACATAGCACTGAATTTGATTCATATTTTGTAGTTTAAGTGTTCCTTTTTTCCACTGTCTAGTGTAAGTGTTGGTATCATTAGCTTGGCCGATTCTAGAACCATGGAAATGTTCATAAAGTTCTTGAATACATCTCAGTCATCTGGTCATATTGCTATCTATGTTAAAAACCTTATGGGAACTGATTCCATTGTTCTTCTCTGATGTCATTAAAAAACTGAAGCTTTTATGAATGCAGGAGATTGCAAAGAAGAATGTTCACGTCAAAGAACTTATTGATAAACTTCGGGAACTTATAGCTGATATCTCTACATGGCAAAGCCCTTGTTCTGTCTGAGTTTTTTTGTTTGACAATTGTGAGATCAGTTTAGACCAGATTCTAGGCCTTGTTCTTGAATTCCTCATTGATGTATTAGTTTTAGATATTTTGTAATTTTTTTTTTTGAAATCATGAAGTCAGAAAATTTTCAAAGATGACTTTGTATATAGAATATTTCATACAAAATCTTCAAAACCTGTGTCTGTTTATCTTTGTATGACACTATTTGTTTGTATCGACCAGTTAAAAAAAAAAACGACCAGTTAAAAAAAAAAAACACATTTTCGTGTTTTTGAGGAATCAATGTCCGAATCTTTTGAGATAAGCCATAAAACCAAGACCAGCTACTAATGCAGCACCAGCCGCAACTCCACTGTAAGCAGCAGCCCAAGCGTCTGTCTCTACATACTCCATTGTTTCTACTGATCCTGATGCTCTTCTCCTTCTTCTTCCTTTACCTTCTCTTGAATCATCTAAATGTAATCTCAGACTCTGCGATTTATAATGATGCAATCATCAATTCAGAAAGTAAGAAGGGTCTATGGTAAAAATATCATAGAAGTTTCATCTTTGACTTTGCTTCTTGATGTTCTTCATTTATATCCAACACAGGTTTAAAGCAGGATAAAAGCTTTCTTGTTATATATCTATTTTACCTTCCAGCCAATTGATTTTGCATGTTCTATAGCTGCTTGAAGATCACTATCTGAAGCCAGCAACACTTTGTCATGGTCTTCGTCTTCATACTGCAGATTATAACCATCAATTTAACATTTCAGGGGTGACGAGAGGAATTAGAAAAAATTATTGCATCAGCTTATGTATAAAAGATATTTACCAAAATTTGGGGTAAGTTATCTGGATCGATATCATCCCCTACCCTCTGAAGGATTGCGGTTACCACCTCTGTCAAACTCCGAGTGTCTGCAATTTAAGAACCAATCCAATTGAGTAACGCAAGATTATGACTCTCTGATTGGTGAACAAAACAAGATTATGTTTACCGCTTATGAATCTGTGTTTCCTGTGCTTTTTGTCTTCGATTTTGAAAGAAAATGTATTCGCATAAGGGAAAGATTTCCCTGTCTCAGCTTCAGAAGCAACTTTCATGGAGCTCTCACTGAAAAAATATTGTTTCCCATGTTGCCAACAAAGTCAGCAAAACCAAAGCTTTATTCGAGAAGAAATTAAATAGGTTTAAGCAAGACTAGCTAATGACCTCCTCGAGTCCTCGTCATCCTCATTAGGAGACAATGCCATTGCTGAATCCCAAAACTTTTGCATCATTGTGTTTGTAGCCTCATTGCCTATTCCCGCAGTAGTTCCAGCCTGATCACATCCAATATAACAACACAATTGAAAACATGTCACTAGAAAAACGGTGCATTTGTAGTAATCAAAACAATTTACGGGACTTACTGTGGCAACAGCAGCGTGAGTGACATGGATTACATCGACAACTGCAACTACATCTCCTTCTGCAATCAGGAATCCTTTTGTTCTTAACATACGTTTACTTTTTTTAGTTTTTATAAGACTTTACAATTGAAAAGCTTTCAGATCTTTCACCTTTGTCAGTAACGGGAAGGTGTAAGAATTTTCCCTCGTGCATGATGTGCAGAGCTTCAACAATTGGAGTGTCAACTGTCGTAGATTCTGGATTCTGAGTCATAACCTATGCAATAATGAATAAGACAAACGATTAAACTCAAGAAAACAAAAACTTACAACTATCACTAAACTGGAAATAGGAATCTAAGACGGTGGAAAATTTGATCCAAAACTTGGAACTAGAAAATTGATTAATACAAGACCCTGAAACGGAGACTAATCTTTTACTCCTACCTTTTCCACTGTAGTCTCAGATGGAGGAAGATTTTCAGCCACAACCCGCATCAGTATATCCTTGGAACTAGATAGATGAAAAACAAAACTCTTGAAAGTCAGTGATGAGTATCAAAAGGAAGACAGAAGGGTTTAGCCAACGAATTATCTGGTTACCAAGTTAATTAGAGTCAAGAATGCAAATCAATAGATATGCAACAGATCTGTTGGGCATCAGGGAATTTAATATGGTACATGTGTTTTGGTTGAGTTGGGATTCTCGAATAAATCCATCTGTTCTACAGTTCTTGTTTGATACATCGGTTTTTCCAGAAGTATAGGAGAAATTTATCAGTTAGCTAATATTATAGCATACTGAATAGAAGTTAGTAGAAACACTTGAGCGGAGAAATGGGGGATCAATATGGCTTCTAGAATCTATACGGTAAAGAAGACAAAAAGTTCAAAAGCACGGGATCAATGGGAGAACTCACGTAAATATCCCTCGAAGCTTGTCCTCGATCATCACGACTGCACAGCTTGATTGAAATTCAACCATCTTCTTTGCTACAGTCAACACTGTATCGTCTGGTGAGACTTTCAAAACCCTGAACAAACACCAGTGTTAAGTTAATATAACATAATTGATGGGAGAGGAAGCAATAAGATCACTCAAGATTATAAAAAGAATTTAATTAGAAAAAGAAGAGATTACCTACTTTGTATCATCTGGTATAATTGTTGATAAAGAAGGTCTAAACATCCGATCTCGTAGCGTTTCAATGAAAGTGTTGGGAACTACAAGAAAAAATCAACATACTGGACATTCAAAATCTGATAAAGCAAACAATAAATGAGAATCAAGCAGAAACGGTTCAGCTCTTGTGCACCTGAAGTGTTTGTTCCCCAACTTTTCTCAACACCTTCAACTGCTGCAGCTATTGCCTTACCTTTCTCAGCTGCCCTCTCCATACGAGCAATCGCATCATATAAACACTTTGCTATATCTAATAAAGCAATAACTTCGCCATTTTCAACAACAGGCAGATGTCTGAATTTTCCTGTAATTGGTAAGGTTAAGATATAGCCTCATTAAGGATCCATACACAGCAATCAGATAAACATCAGGTCTCTATAACTTAAAAACAACCAGACAAACCTTGGACCATCTTTTGGAGGGCTTCAACAGCAAGTGTTTCTGAGAGAACAAACAATGGGTTCTTCGTCATAACCTTGGATACAGGTGTTTCCTCGACATTAACTTCCTGTGAAATCACTCTTGTGGCTATGTCCTGAAATTCCAACAAAAACGACACATAGATCATGAAGTCTCCATTTTCTTCCACAGTGATTTTATAACTTTCTACCATGCTTGGCGCAGTCATAGTGACATACCTTGTCTGTAAGAATCCCACAAAGCATTTCATTAGAGTCGGTTAACAATAAGGCATCAACTCGTCGTGAAGCCATCCTTTTACAAGCTTCATATATAGTTGTAGTTGCTGGTACTGTAAGAGCTTTCGATAGCCTTAACCGTTTAACAGTCCGCTCGCCTCCTGTTAAACCCCTGCTCCAAATCCAAATGATCACATAAAGAAGATAAAAAGCCAAATAACAAAAGCTTCAATGGAAAGAGATAAAACTAGAACTAATTTTACTTGTTTCTAAAGGAAACAAAAAATCACGCGTAGAATCTAACATCACAAAGCAGAAGAGACTTACAAAGGAGAACGAGAAACAGTAAAAGATCTCCGGCCAGTGTCGGGACCTCGTTCGCCAATATCCATGGATTTCTTCTTTCCGTGTAATGACGCAGTCGTTACAGATAAGCTCCGTCTTGATGCCCCGCCGCCTTGGCTAGCCATTTCTACTCTATAATCATAGAAGAAATCAAACCCTCGGAATCGTCAACGCTTACGAAAATCGATTTCATGATTAACAAATTCGAAGAAGGAAAGTTTTCTAGAATCGTAACTAATCAAGCAAACGCGTTAAGAACAAAGACTAAAAGAATCACAAACTCGTGAAAATCAAAGCTATTACCAGCCGAATTCGTCGGGTCAACAAATGGATTCTGGGATTGAAAACTGAGCTAAACCAAGTTAGGATTAGTTCCGTCTCGAAGATGCTCTTCTCTCAAATGTTCGTGAGAAAGATAACGGCAATAGAGAAAACGACGATTTGTGATTACAAGAGATTCTCCCGGGAAAGTGATGGGAAAGTGTAAGAAAATTAGAAAGAAATATTCTGTGATTTTCTCTGTAAAACTAAAACGTTTTTTTTTTGGTCTTTCCTCCCCCAATGAGATTCTTTGATTTCGATGCTCTCTGTCGAATATGGGAGATCGCTACTTTTTTTTTTTTTTTGGTCTTTTGATTTTATTTTGGCAATATATTGATTTCTTATCTTTTGTCATTTACAATGCTATCCTCAATATTTGACAAGTAGATCAGAGATTTGTTACCCATTTGGCAAAGGGTGTTACCGTCATTACGCTATTTATGGCCATTATTACACACGAGTTGATTACATTATGGATTTATTTTTATGTTTGGTAATTGGATTTGTCTTTACTCTTTCTTTTTAGCAATTGGATTTTGTCTACGACACGAAATCAAAACTGATTTTTTCTTAAAACAGATTATTAATTAGGAGATTAAAAGATCTATGTTCTATCTGGATATTATAAAGTAAAAGCCTCTAAAAACAAATGAAATCAAATTATACGCTCTGTCTCATTTTAATTTTTAACAAGTATTTTTAAGGAATTTTTTCCATCCATGGTTTTCAAACTGTGTGAAACCAAAAATGATTGACAGAAATTATAATATTCATGACGAAAGTGTTGAATATTTGATATCAAAAAAAAAAAAAAAAAGTTCACAATGAATTAAATCATTAATGTCACAACATAATAACCAAAAGCTTCTTAGCTCCATGTATGGATCATGGATGGACTAAACTACACATTAGATATGAAAAGCATGCTGGGCCAAAAACCTCAAAGCCCATGTTAAACAAATCGGGTTCACCTATAGTCTCTATAAGTCTCACGTTGTTCGAAATATTTTCCCCCAAAATAAACAATATTTAAATAAAACTAAAGTATGTCCACGTGGATATCAACAATTGGTTCACCACACCATTTACCTTCACATCAAACGAGAAGCTTCGTCTCTAAACAAAACAAAAACTCCAGCTCGTTTTCCACTCTCTCTATCTCTCTCCAGTTTCGATTTTAATTTTACTCTCTCTCTCTTTAAAACAAGAAATTATGGCGGATTGGGGTCCAGTTCTGATCGCGGTGATCCTCTTCGTAGTTCTATCGCCGGGACTTCTTTTCCAGATTCCGGCGGGAGGTCGAGTGGTTGAATTTGGGAATATGCAGACGAGTGGTGCGTCGATTCTCGTCCACGCCATCATCTTCTTTGGTCTCATCACTATCTTCACCATCGCCATTAACGTCCACATCTATTCCGGTTAAACGTGTAACATACTATTATTGGTTTAAGAAAAACCATTTCTTCTCCGGTTCTGTTTGGGGTTTCGAAGTTTTCAATTTGAATGTAAGATCCGGATTCGTTTGTTAACATTTTCGGATTTGTGAATATAATCATAATTTCATTTTCATTTTTTTTTTTTTTTTTTGGGCTAAGTTTCATTTTCATATGATATAAAATCCATTTTGTTTTTGGATCTGGTATCAATTTGTGGAGTTTGATTGGGATCTCGTTTAATTTGGTTCTTGGTTCTAAGTTTTCCAAATGCTACTTGACAATAATTACATTCACCTAATTATGCTTTATTTGTTTGGCACATTTCATACTTCATAGTGATGATTAATTAAAAGCAAACAATCTGTCAATCTGAATGAGACAAAAGAATTGATGATTTATAAAATGACACCGTATCATTTATAGGCTTATAGAGTATTGGCCCATTGAAAGCCCAATTTATATCTCGTTCAATTTCAGCTGAAATCTCTCGACGACCACTTTCTGTCTTTCCTCTTCGCAAATCCTTGAAGAAATCCAAAATCAATCAATAGCAATGGCGACTACAATAGCTCGATTATCTCGGAGAGGAATTACTTCTAACCTGATCCGTCGTTGCTTCGCTGCGGAAGCGGCATTGGCGACGAAGCCGGAGGTGCCTAAGCCGAAATTGACAGTGTCGCCGTCGCCGGATCGGGTGAAGTGGGACTACAGAGGCCAACGACAGATCATTCCTTTGGGACAGTGGCTTCCGAAGGTAGCCGTTGACGCTTACGTGGCACCAAACGTTGTGTTGGCCGGTCAGGTCACAGTCTGGGACGGCTCGTCCGTCTGGAACGGTGCCGTTTTGCGCGGCGATCTCAACAAAATTACCGTCGGATTCTGTTCGAATGTACAAGAACGGTGTGTCGTTCATGCCGCGTGGTCGTCCCCAACAGGTTATTGTTTCCTCCATTTTGGGAAATTTGTGTTCTGATTATCCAATTTCTGGGCTTATTAGTTACTGCTGGTGGAATCAAGACAATGTTAATTGGGGTTCAGGGTTTTTCTTCTAGTGCATTTTCAGTTATTAAAATCTTATAGAAGAGTCAAAAGCTTAGACGTATAATTAAGTAAATTGGTTCTACAAAATAGTGTTCTCTTGAGTACTTGCTTTAAGAATCGTTCAGTGCGCTTTGGCTATTGTTTTCATTCTTTTGAGCATAACTGCATTTAACTTTGCGGCGAGGATGTGTGTAAACGCGTGGTTCTTTAGGTGAGAAACTGACTGAAGATATGTGCTTGAGCTTAATATCTTGAGTTGAATAGATTAGCACGGTAGATACTACCACACACAATCATCTTGTGCTGCAGTAGGAAGTTTCCTAGTAAATATTTGGGGACAATGTCTCAATAAGGGTTTTTGGGATTTGAGAGAAATCTGCAAGGAATTGCTTTTCTGATTACTTGTTAATGGAAGTGGGATTCTATGGTGATTAAGCTGTATCACGTGGATGTGAGATTGTTTTTGCTCCAAGCTTGAGACAAGGGTCCATGTCAAAGTTCTATAAATAGCAGCCTTTAAAGAGTGACCTTTGTAGTTTGATTACGCTCTTGATTTTGAGATTGTATTTAGACTGAAACACACTGAGTTATCGTTGAACATACAAATAGTATCTGTGAGGGATGTTTTTGGTCACACTGACAAACTATTAGTCTAGCTTTCAAGGTAGAACAGGTCTTGGTTTGTTTTACACATTACACTAAATCTTTACTCTTTCCTCCACTTCGTACTTGTGATATGATAAAATTCAAAATTTGATTCTAGGGTTACCGTCTACTTTAAATTTCAGGATTACCAGCAGAGACATTGATCGACAGGTATGTGACAGTGGGTGCATACAGTCTTCTGAGATCATGTACCATTGAACCAGAGTGCATTATCGGTCAACACTCAATACTAATGGAAGGATCGCTGGTCGAGACCCGCTCAATCCTGGAAGCAGGTTCGGTTGTGCCGCCAGGAAGGAGGATCCCATCAGGTGAACTATGGGGAGGCAATCCGGCAAGGTTCATAAGAACTCTAACTAACGAAGAAACCTTAGAGATCCCAAAACTTGCTGTAGCCATC
Source organism: Erysimum cheiranthoides (assembly GCA_011420285.2). NCBI lineage: Eukaryota > Viridiplantae > Streptophyta > Magnoliopsida > Brassicales > Brassicaceae > Erysimum > Erysimum cheiranthoides. Next base: position 18,901,483 of record CM022181.2, read on the forward strand.
AACCACTTAAGCGGAGATTACTTCTCTGAGTTTCTACCTTACTCAACTGTCTACTTAGAGGTAGAGAAATTCAAGAAGTCCCTTGGGATCACCGTTTAGAAGCTTCATTTTTCGGGGTTCAGACATTTTCGTGTGCTTACCTATCATATGAGATCTCTCTGCATATTGCAATAAATAGCTGAAGAACATCAAAACAAGTCCGGCTTTTTTTTTGGTTCTCAAATGTTTGTCTCTCATTTTTTTTTTGGTTTCTTTGTAAAATTCCATTTCAAACTGATTTTGGCTGGATATTGTCTGAATGATAATGCCGACGACTTCTTGTTTTGTTTGTATGTGGGCAAAGCAAATAAATCAACTAAATGGTTTTTCGTAATGCGGATTGGATCATTGCAAGGAACATTGTAAAGAAATATATTACTTGAGACCGTTTTTACATGCCTTTGACAGAATGAAGAACTTTGGTCAAACTAAAATTCTGTAATAGAATTTACTCAACATGAGTTACTTTTTGAAAATCTCTAAACTTCTTCCGTTGTTTATAGGTTTCTAAACATATAACTTGTTCTAATTAATTACGTAAATTAATACCCTTTTCCTCTATAAAATCCAAGTTTCTTCACATAGCCAAACCATCCAAGTATCAAAGTGAAAAAAAGCAAGAAACAAAAAGAAGAAGAAAAAGATAGATTAATTAGAGAGATGGAAAAGAATGCAAGAGCTATTGCTTCCTTAGTCCTAGTTGTAGCTTTATGTGTTGCGGGTTTGATCACTCCAGGAGTAGTAGCTCATGAGCAACCACCTCAATCAAAATCTCCACCAAATTCTCCAATCGACATAGAGAAATGTTGGTCATCTCTCTTTAACGTCCATGGATGCGTTTTCGAGCTCTACAAATCAGTTTTCTCTGGCAAATTTGGAAATGTTGGAATCGCGTGTTGCAAAGCATATTCGACCATAGATGCTAATTGTTGGCCTCATATGTTCCCGTTGAACCCTTTCTTCCCACCTCTTCTTAAGGACAACTGTGCACATATCGTTCCCAATTTGCCCGCGCACAAGTGAAAGCGAGAAGGAAGAGGATCATCATTTAGCTTAAATATCTATGAAAATTCTTAGATTCATGTTCTAACGCTTATGTATGTCAAATCCAATAAATTTGGTTATAGAGTCCATTGAGATTGAGCTAGCTTTTTTATTGGAAAACTAGATTGGGCTACTAACTCTATGTTTCCTTTGGTCGTGTGAGTCTACCATACAAACTTGGATTACCATAGTTAACACAAAGTATGAAAGTAAACATAACAAAGTTAAAATTAGTATAAAAACAAAAAAAAAAGTTGAACTTATTCTTAGAGCTTTTCAAGTTAAAAATACATCTTGTTAGGAAAATGAGTCTAATCTGGAACTCAAACAAAACCAACCAAAACAAAACCGATTGGTAAACTTGATTATCCATTCTTGCTTGGATTATAGAACAGTAAATTAGTAAAATAATGCTAAATTAGCGTAACCAATGTATGTGATGGGGAAGTTGATGAAGTTAATTAGAGAGCCAAATGCATACATATTTACGTTTGATTTGACTCAACTGACTATATTAGTTGTAACATTTGTTGATCAACTGCAGTTGTTATTGTAGATGCTATATCAACCTGGAAACAGTCCAATTACTCAAACCACTAGAGACAGCAAAAAAAAAAAAAGGTTAATTTTTGGAAAATTCTACTGACATTATCATTACCCATCGTCGTAAATATTTTTTTCGCATTTTTTCCTTACAATCGACATATAAGAGTTTCTCACTTTTAGACTCGGTCTAGGTATCATATTGTATCCACCACCTAAACTTGGACCTGGTCTAGCTACCTTAATTAACCGGGTTTGGAACCAAACATCTAAACCAGAAAAAACATAGTCAAGTTTGTGATAATTAACTATAATTAAAGGAAAGTTAAAAAAAAATTACAGTAACTGGTTCATACACATCTAATTAATCAGTAATTATATCTCCCATTTCAAAACTGAAAAACAAGAACAAGAACACATATATATTACACATGTTAGTCAATCCAAACATGAGTTACATTTTGAAACGCGATTAATAGTGATCCGTAACTCTTCAATCAATTAATGAAAAAACTGTTTCAAGATCCTATAAATTCTAAGTTTCTTCCTCTATCCAAAACCATCCAAGCATCTAAAGCAAAACAAAGACAAAGGAAAAAGGCAAAAAAGATTAACAAGAAAAATGGGAAGCAAAGGTATTGCCTCAATGATCTTAGTTGTATCCCTTTGCGCTGCCATTTTTGTCACTCAAGGAGAAGCTCAAGTGCGACCACCTCCGATGATTCCTGGACTTTTTCCTCCTGTTGATCTGGTGAAATGTTGGTCGTCTCTATTCAACGTCCAAGGATGTGTGTTGGAGATCTCCAAATCAATTTTCTCTGGAAATTTTGAAAAATTTGAAACCGCGTGTTGCAAGGCGTTTTCGAACTTAGACGCAAACTGTTGGCCCCAAATGTTTCCGTTGAATCCGTTCTTCCCTCCTCTTCTTAAAGACAACTGTACACGCATCGTCTCCAACTCCCCCGCACACAATTGAAAGCAAAAATGATTGTTGATCATCACTTATTAAACAGTTGTTAGCTTTAGAGTCTAATACGTTTTAATGTTATTTTTTGTTGGAGAAATGTGAACTCTATTCTTCGGAGAGTTCAATATATTTAGGTTTTAATAAAGTACGAATTTTAGAAATATCCATTCAAAATTTTCCCGATTTATTACTCTTATCTGGTCACAAATTAGACCAAAGATTTAGTCATAGCTAGATGTTGAAGTTTTTTATCTGTCAACTAAATTATGAGGTTAAAAGCTAAGAATTTTTGTTGACCAAAAAAATCCTAAGAGACAATAATTGAGCCATGAATTAAACTAATTAACAAAGTTTGAGAGATATTAAGTTGGAATGATTTCAAAATTGCATCTAACTAAAACTTGGTAATTTATCAATTCATTCAAACATTTATTATCTTACTCAACGTAACAATGGTACTGCCCCTATATAAAAAGGAGAATCCGAGCTCTCTCATGATCATCACTAAATAAATTTGTAAACAAGTGAAAAAGAAAATAACAAATTGAGGTTACAAGTTAGCTAGTAATATGAGAAAAATGACTCTCAAGCTTGTCTTCTTGGTCTCCCTCATTGCATTTTGTATGCATTTCTCTTTCCTTTTCTTTGATTACTTTTGAATTTTCTTTCTAATAACCAAAAGTTTTCATACCCCTCGTGGAATATATAAGCTGTTTGATAATACAGTAGGTTATAACTTATAAATTTTCAACAAAAATAAATCATCATTTTTCTTTTCATACTTCAAACCGTTGAAACATCATCTTTCTAATGACTTGAGAGTTAGGTAAATTTGATTTTCGTTTCGTTATTGAAATTGTAGTGCTTGTTTTGTAAAGGTTCATCTTTAAGTGATGCGAGAGAGATGCCGAAGGAGGAAGGGAATTGCATCGGCAAATGTCCTCCAGACAACCCGAACTGCAATTGTACGCCATCGCCAATGCCATCACCAAATGATGATGCGAGAGAAATGTCCACGGATGCAATGGTGCAGCCACCACCTTGTTATGCAACACCACCACCACCACCACCACCACCAATGGATGATGCGAGAGAGATGACCAAGGAGGCAATGCCGCCACCTTGTTATGTGTCACCCCCCCACCACCAATGATGCAAAATAATTGACAAAAGTAAACTAATTCGTCAAATGTCCTCCAGGGCAAACATTGTAACTTTCTTTAAATTTTCAATTTTCTATGTGATTCGAAATAATAAAAAGAAAAAATTAGCCAACTTTTATCAATCTCTAATAACATAAAACAAACAGTCACCTTAACTAAGAGGTATACGAGACAATAAAATATACTGAGCTATAAACGTGAAGACATCTTCTCATGCTCACTTCTTTCTTTTCCTCTCCATCCTCTACGAATAAGCTGCGTCCGATTTCACTGTTGCAGAATATACCGCCAAATGGTAACTCCGGGAAATTCTCCAAAAACGGTGAGCTGTCTGCATTTTGACGACCAAAGAAGGAGTCACCACGTCTGCTACCGGCGAAAACAAAACCTCCAATGACTTCCGGTTTATTCGGCTTAGACTTGAGATTTCTAAGCTGAGAAGAAACAGCATTTAGTGATGCCTCAGCCACTTTGAGATCTGGGAGGTATACTTGGAAATAGTCACCGGTTTTGATTCCGGAACCCTTGACTAAAAGATCTAGCTCGTCAGCTCTGAGTAAACAAAAAAGAAAAAAAAACTTAGATGGGTCAAAAGGAACTGATTCATGTTATGAAACTTGTGAAGCTTTACCCAGTCACTTGATGAAATACAAGTGAGGCCATGATCTTTGGCTTCTCCTCCAACCCAATTGAGTATTTTCTTCTTTTTATTACTCCGAGATATGGATCATTCTCCCAGCTCTGGTTTCCTAACTGAAATTTCAAGTCAGTTTAGTAGCCAAATTTCAAGAATAGATAAAAGATTGGCTTCAGATGCGTACAAAATCATTTATGTCATCTAGAATTTGATCGCCATTAAGAACCTCTGCTTCTCCTCCTCTTTTGGCAGTCAGAAGCGTAGAAGGACATCTAGGCTGACGACTAACACGAACATTAGCCGCCTTGTACCTCAGATCAACCGATGACATTCCTCTTGATATTGCAGTGTCAAATTGAATTCTTCCAGCCTCTGCTTCATTTAGTTCAACAAATTCAGAAAGACTTGGGTTAAATAAAAGACAAGATTTCATTCGAAAACACATAATGAAGTGTGTCATTTGATGCTGAAAATATTTAACCAAGCAAAGTAAAGATAAAGTGTGTCATTTGATGTAGTGTAGTTTTTAAGCAGAAAATATAAAAACCGTCTAAACTTACGAGCAGGTCTGTGTCTATCTCTTGCAAAGATTAAACCTACGAGAACTCTGCTATCATCTTTGTGCAACTGCACATTTCTTGATTCATTACCAAGTTTATGTAAGAACTCGCCAATTTGATCACCCACAATAATAGTTTCTGCAGGCATGGCATAATCTGCAATGCAAACAAGCTTCGTTAACAACTTTTCAGGGTTCAAAATCGTAGTTATCTTTCTCAGAGTCTAGCCAGAGCAAAAGAAGTGAAAAAAGGAGGTACGCAACCAACCAACACAAATCAATGAATGTTTCAAGAAATATTTGTTTTTGTCTTAATAGATTTCACTTGTCACGAAATAACATTGAAAATGTACCATAAAGAAGTACTCATACCTAGTTTTTGAAGAATAGGTTCTGTGGCATGAGTATCCTCCTACAAATTCACAAATTCAGCATGAAGACACAAGCAAATAGCCATGAAACTGAATATAATCAACAAGTATAACAGAAAAAGAAGCCAGAAAAGTATAGTTCACCCCAAAGAGTATAAGACAGGCTGGTGCAGCATGACCTGAAACCACGGACACATAATTTCTGATATCCATCACAAATCTGTCTCCAATTTCCGCTTCAGATTCCTGCAAGAAAATACTAACAGTCTCACTCTATCTATAAAAAATATACATGGATAGTCCATTAAACAAGATGTTCACTTAAATTGTAGTCTTTATTATGACTTCCATTCTTTGCTTCTTGTAAGCAAATGAAGCAAAATCATTGACGACTAAAAGCATTTAGCCAGTGGACAAGCTCTATGAAGAAAATCACTATCAAACCAACAACAGAAACTTATACTGTTTAGGACATTGAAATATTACCCCTTTTGCTTGAATTACAGGAATAATGTTGACTTTCATTCCCGGTAAGTAGCCGATCGTCAACAGTATAGCAAAATTTGCAACAACGGACAAGCCATCATCAGCTGTGACATGATGTTTGACCTGTAAACATGATATAACGTGAACATTAGCTAAAAGATTAGGAAATAAAAGAACTCATAGTACTTAAATGATAGGAAAACAATAAAACCTCTCCAGCATTGCCATTGCATGCTTCCTTTCCTAAGATTCCAGCAACAACAGATACAATAATAGGAACCCTTGATCCCACTCTTTCAGTTATCTACAGCATGTGCATTAAAAACAACATTAGAACGTGTGAAAAAAAGAACTTAAACTTGGACCTTTTAATCCTTTAAACAGAGGTGGAATAGAAAGAAGGAACCATACCAGTGTCAAAGTTTCTTCCATGTTCCCACATGTAATGTTCGCGATCACAAAATGTGGTCGAATTGGTTCAGACAAAACCTTATCAAGTACTTCTTCTCCAGCTCTCTGTTTCCCAAATTAAACTGTCAATTTGAGAAGAACACATACTAGACATTAAAAGATCTTCTCAAGTTACTATGGTTCAGCTTCATGTTGGCTCTGTAACCTTAACTCTCAACTTTCTTATAATCCTTTTTCATTTTTCTTTGCAATTGGAATTTTTTCAATGCACTTGATCACATAACATTTCCTAGATTACAATTAAACCTTGTGAAGCCTTTGTCAAGAGCTCTAAAACAAACAAAAAAAATTAAGAGTTTTTTTCGATCTGAAAAGAAATAAACAAAATTCAACTGAAACAGAAAATTACGAAGAAGAAACTTACGAGTTGATGAGGATTACGTGAGAAAGCAGAGATCATTTTGGGGCGAGAGAGGATTCTATTGCAGACGCTGTTCCAGGATCGGTTAACACAGGAAGCGAAAGCAAACGATTTAGCTGGCAACCTCAATAGAATGTTATGGAGAAGGTCGTCGTTCATGGAGGCGATGAAAACCATATCAGTCATAGCTGTCTTCTTCTTCGATTTCTCGCTACTTCCCTTTGTCATCTCCTTCTTCGTCTGAGACACTTCCGCCATGAGATACAAATTTTTTCTCCGGCGAATTTATTTGGGCTTATTTGTTTGTTAAAAATAAAAGTTATATTGGGCTTTCCCAGAAACGGCCCAATATCCGAAAACGAGTATCGTCGATTAAAACGAATTTGATTTTTGGTTTCACTCAAACATCCTACATTCCGGTACTTAGTCGGTTATCTGTTGTCTTTACGGTTCGTAAATTTTGAATTTGTAACTGAAAATTATTCGGACATCATTGACAAAACAAAACAAAACAAAAGAAGAAACCCACAAAAACTGAGATAAGATATCTTATCTTTAATGTGTCACACTGTACTTGTTTTGGATCCAGACACAAAGTATCTTTTTTTTGTTCATTAAATTTATTTATTTTTCTTTCCCTGAGAAACTGAAGAATCTTTTTTCCAATCTCAACATTTGTTTCATTAATGTGATACTATTTTTAAAAAAAAAAATGTGTATTGATTTTTTCTAAAAGGAGTTATGGAAAAAGCGACCGCCCTCGTATGTACATGTTGGATGGTAGTATATCATTGTAGTATTCAACTTCAAATCCGGTGACCTATGTTATGCTGTAGCTGTTCTCTAAAGTTTTAACTTTCAATGTTTCGACATAAGGTATAAAAAGTTTTTTCGACATGTGGTTACCGTGTTGTAAGAACCTAAAAGCCTAAGAGGTGACGATTTTTGACGCCAAGAAACATTTATTTATCAGATTAGAAAAATAACTTGAGGAGATTATACCAAACACATAAACGAGCAGATTATCGTCTCACGTCTGTCTAATATAGTTTACTTAGTTCGATATCATAAAAAAAAAAATTTAACAAAAGAGAATTGTTATATGATACTGAATATCATAAAATAAAATCACCATGTGATGGTACAGTTTTTCATACAGTGAGACCACATATTATTTTTATTTCTGAAAATTTTCACCCATATCTACAACTTCTATATATAGTAAAGAAAATCATATTAAAAAGGTAATAGTAATTAAATTCATGCTACTTCAAAAATAATCTACTTGGGTGCGGTGGTAAGAATATTTCTTACCATAATCCACTTTTATTTCTGGCAAAAGGGTACTAATGTAATCATAACGCGCTCCGATCAAAAAAACTTCTGTTAGACTGTTATTAACGCCAACAACTTACGCCGTTAACTTCGAGGTGGGCACAACGAAAGAATGAAAAACAAGGGCCAACAAAAACGGCCGTTACGTCATTATTACTGCTGACGTGTCGTCGTCAGCTCTTGGATTCGTTTGTCTCTCTGCTAAAAAGCATTCAATTTTTACCAGACCCATCATTTATATCACTGCCATTTAAAGGAGACAAAAATTGAAACTGTAACAGAAGGAGGAGTACAGTATTTTATTTCACCAAACCGGATATTAAAAAACATGAGTATTTACCGGTTCTAATCATACCAATTGGGTCTATTAGCTGTGGTTTGACTTCGTCGTTTTGATTTTCTTTTTGTTGTCAACCAACCACCGTGCTCATAAAAAAATCCAGTATCGGTGTTGACTCTTGATGAGCTTCGACTTTTAGTATTTACCAAAAATAAATCTGCAAAATTATAAATTACAGGAGTATCTTTTAAGTCATGAATGTATCTTTTTTTTTTAATGTATTTAGTTTAACTACGTTTTTTATAAAGAAGTTATGCTATTTTATCAGCTATCATCATTTGGCTTTTCACTGTCTTACTGGTTACCAATAAGATTGAAGGTTAGTATTTTATGAGCACGGTGGTTGGTTACCAAAAATAAATCTGCAAAATTATAAATTACAGGAGTATCTTTTAAGTCATGAATGTATCTTTTTTTTTTTTTAATGTATTTAGTTTAACTACGTTTTTTATAAAGAAGTTATGCTATTTTATCAGCTATTAAATTCATCATTTGGCTTTTCACTGTCTTACTGGTTACCAATAAGATTGAAGGTTAGTATTTTTATAATCATATCCGAGTCATATGATAATATTAGCACTTACAGTTTCTGAAATTTTTTACGTTTATTTAATGTCTTTTTGATAAAGATTTACTTCAAAACCCTACGAGTATCGAAAAGAAATTTCTCTGTAAATTTCGGGTAACGTATTTCATTTTATCAAAAAAATGAAACGGGCACTGTAAATTTTATTAGAAAAAAAAAAAAAAAGAAAAAACGTATTTCATTTTCACGTGCACTGTAATATATGTGTGAGAAAAATTCATAAGATGGAGAAAAAAGGAAAAGAAAAGAAACGTATGTAAGTCGAGAAAAGAGAAGAATCCAAGTCGGCAAGGTCCATGTGTAAGCCTCGGGAATACAAATACTTGTCCCACAGTGCGATCCAGAGTTCCTGCTACACACGTGTGAAGTCCTACTTGGCGCCACGTCAGGATTCAATGCATGGGAAATTTGAGGTGATAACTGATGGAGTACTAATATCATCTCCATTGCTTGGAGAAGTCTCACTCGAAGAGGTACACAGTTACACACGGTGAAATTTGTGGATGTGATTATTAGAGTATTTTTATTTTTATTAGTGTCTCGCTGATTTTGGAGATGACCGCATTTTTAGAATTGAACTTTTATAATACTGTAGTATCTATAAACTCGCTTTTACTGCACTAAACTCGAAAATCGAATACTTTAAATAAACTGTTTTCGGACAGTGAGAATCAAATTCTGAGATCACATACATTACGGTGGAACTAAGACGTTTGCGAATTACACTTGGTTCATCCAAAATTTAACATTTGATTAACTTTGACCAACATAGCCAATTAATTATCATCTCTAACTAATGTAACGGAAGTTTACTTAAGTTGCTCCTTTACTTTTATGTAATGGATTATTTGATTTTTCATCGATTTCAACCAATTAACAAAACCAGCTACTACACTCCTCTTAAATATATAGAAACATATTCCTAAATTAGTCTCCTCGGTTCGGAATCTTTTAATTGCTAAAAAGAGAATTGACCATATGGTTAAGGTATTACTATTAAAAATTAGTATATATATGTATATACATTAAAACCAATATATATATATATATATGCATTAAACGATGTGATTCATGATTCGAAGGAAATATGTGAAATAATGTCACCATTGTTCTTCTCTTTTTAGGGCGAATTTTAAAACAGAAGCTCGTTGGTACTTTAGGTTTAGCCATAGCCATAGCCATATAGGTATTGGTTGTTATCAAGAATGCCGTGTTCACTTGATCATGAACATCTCATGTTAATAACATGCATTTTATGCCACTAATCAATTTGATAGAAGTTTATTTATTTAAATTTCTGAAAAGAGTAAAAAAAAGTGTGCTGGAAATCGTAACAGCGTCACTGTTATTATTTGTCATTTCATTAGAAAGATCATAGATATAACATTACTTCCATTGGTTATCTTATCTCTAATCCATAACAATACGAACTTATTTTCGACATATGAAAGCTAAAAAGTAGTAATAATTAAGATGAGAGTTATTTTTGAAAATATATCCAAAACTTGCAAATACTGTAATTTTTTTAAAAAAAAAATCCTTAAAGTTGTTTATATTTTACACAAGATAAAATTTTGAATTTGTGTAAACGGAACTTTTTTTGATTCTCTGTTTCCGAAATGGTAACGTTCGTTTTGAATATATTTAAAATGTTAAGTATACAACCATATTCAAACACATCATTATTGAAATTTTAAGATAAATGAAAAATACATGATTGGACAACCATTAACTGTCAATCTCGAGAATTAAAATTGTGCTTTTGACAGTTTTAACTATATATAGAGAAACACAAATTGCGTGAGTATTAGGTATATTTTGACTGATAAACAATTAAACGGAGTATTAATTAACTACTAAAATAATAAATCAATAAAATAGTATTAGATTCACGTATAAGTCATGTTTAAAAAATTAAAAGGGAATAAAACAAAATATTTTACATTTCTTTTCAGATCTTGAGGTCCACAGTTCCACCTTCGTACCAACACCCAAGTGGTTCTTTAGAGAGAGAGGGCGTGAGAGAGATTTATAAGTTTCTCTTTGGGCATTACAATTTTTTTTTGTGAACATAGAAACACTCAAAACTTAAACAGAAAAATATGGGAGAGGTTCAAGAAAATCCCAAACTCTTATATCATCTTTTCAAATCTCCATGAATAATAATAATAATAATAATTTTGTTCTAATTAGACTCTATTTTTGTTTGTTTTGGTTTTAGGAAGAGAAGAAACCAGAAGAGAAGAAAATGGAGGAGAAGAAACCAGAAGAGGAGAAGAAACCAGAAGAGGAGAAAAAAGAAGGAGGAGAAAAGAAAGTGGAGGCTGAGAAAAAAGGAGAAGATTCTGAGAAGAAACCTCAAGAAGGAGAATCTAACAAAGATTCTCCTCCGGCGGCGCCTGAGGCTCCAGCACCGCCTCCTCCGCCGCAAGAGATTGTCCTTAAGGTTTACATGCACTGTGAAGGATGTGCTAGAAAAGTCCGTCGTTGCCTCAAAGGCTTCGAAGGTATGTATCATAAACAGATATATGAAAAAAAAGAATACTGATTTATATGACTTTTGCATTAGCATATAGTATATATCATTTAGGCTACATTTTTGAAATATAAGACATTCAGTTTTCCATGGAATAGTTTCGGAAATTTTGCGTTTTCAATTAACAATTTTTTTAAGACGTGGATTTTTTTTTTTTTTTTTTTGTCAAGGTAAGACGTGGATTTATTTTAAAAATATACAATACACGCAAATATATTGTGATTTTTTTTTTTTTTGGAGAAAATCACTTACTCAACAGATTAAGATTATAAACCTAAGTCAATTGCTGTAACTATATCTTGATTGTGTCAACTATAGTTTTTTGATTATTTTCGTATCTAAGTATAGTTAGTATTCGTTATATATTTTGTGTGTAGGACCACATAAAACTTGGGGTTATGCTTTAGTTTTATAGATAAAAAATACTCAAACTATAAATTTTGTTTTTGGGTAAACACGGTAAGCTTATGATATAACTTTTATATAAAAATATTAATTAATTTTGGATTTTTTTGTTTAATTTATTAATTAGGAGTCGAAGATGTGATGACTGACTGTAAAACGGGGAAAGTGGTGGTGAAAGGTGAGAAAGCTGATCCATTGAAAGTATTAGCTAGAGTTCAGAGGAAGACCCACCGTCAAGTTCAGCTTCTATCTCCGATTCCTCCGCCGCCTCCACCGCCGGAGAAGAAAGCAGAGGGGGAGAAACCTATAGTGGAAGAGAAGAAAGTGGAGGTAACTTTTTGTGTGGTCTCGGGCTTTCACTTTCTTTATTGTAAAAAACATTTTCATTTTATTGTGTTTAACGAATTTGACATTACAACCAAAAAAAAAAGAAAAAGGAGTTTTTTTTCGTTGCTTTTTAGGATACGATATTGAATATTCATTTTATTCTTTCTATTATTTTATTTAGGGTACGATTAATTTAATTAATTTATTTATTATTCAATTAAAAAGAGAATATTCTCTTTGCAGTGATATCACATGGGGTGTAAGGATTTGGTTAATTTTATTTGATGGTTTTGTGAACATAGAAATTCCTATATGTTATGTATGTGGAATTCGGGTTACGTTGTCATCTTATTAATTTTGCGGCGAAAATTTTGGATCAGCCTCCGGTGGTTGTGACGGTGGTTCTTAAGGTTCACATGCACTGTGAAGCTTGTGCGACGGAGATCAAGAAACGGATCATGAGAATGAAAGGTTAGTTTTTTTTTTTTTTTTGACTATATAATAACTTTTACTGTATTACAACTCCATTGATATATGCATGTGTATATATATATATGCATATTCTTAAAATATATAAAAAAATCATATGGCAGAATTGTAGTCTATTTTTGCCAAATTTTGAGAATTAAGTTTTTTTTTTTCCCTGCAAAGAGCAACTCTTGATTTTAGTAAATTTTACTAATAAAGGTAATCATTAAAAAGAAAGAAAATTACAGTTTTTTGGATTTTAGTTTATTTATCTGTCGAATTTATTATAGGTAGATAAAACGTTTCAATATCTTGCAAAATCATTCACTTCTTTACTTCTTTTTACCAAACTTTAGATTATCTACCCTTAGTTGCATCAAATCTGGTCCATAAAATTTCAAATCAGGATGATGTTGCTTCGACTTTAAAACACACACACACGTGTTGTTTATTCCCTTTTTTATTTATTCACAATTATCTTATTTTGTTGACAGCATATGTAGTGTACAAATGTCTCTACCAAAAAAAAATGTAATGTACAAATGTTTTTGTTTTAATTATGTATAGTGGGGTCAGATAGTGTATTTGATCCTTCACTTCGATAGTACAAATTAAATTTCTAATTCATGTTTGTTTGAAATAAATAACTTTAGGAGTGGAATCTGCTGAATCCGACTTAAAGGGTTCTCAAGTGACGGTGAAAGGAGTGTTTGAACCACAGAAACTTGTAGAATACGTTTATAAGCGGACTGGAAAACACGCTGCAATCATAAAAATCGACCCACCACCACCACCGCCACCTGAGGAGGCGGCAGCGGCGGAAGGTGAGAAGAAGGACGAAGGCAAGAAAGAAAACGGTGAGGGAGAATCCAAAGGCGAAGAAGGGAAGGACGAAAAGGCGAAGACGGACGAAGAAAAGAAAGAAGCGGATGGTGGTAAAGGAGAAAGCAAAGCGGCAGAAAATGGTGGTGACGGCGGTGGGGAGGGAGAAAAAGTTGTGGAGGTGAGGAAGATAGAATATCCTTATTACTACTACTATCACCAGCCGCCGCCGCGTGTGGCGGTTCCGCCTATGGAAATGCCGCCGCACGCTTATCAAGCTTATCCGCCTCAATTATTCAGCGACGAGAATCCAAATGCATGTACTGTAATGTAACAAATAATAACACAAACGCTAAAGGGTATAATGGGGAATATTTTGAACAATTTTGATGAAGTTGGTCCATGGCCGTTGCTGTCTCTCTTTGCATGTTCCTTTTAATGTGTCTGTGCACTGTGCAACTCTTTTTCTTTTAAGTGTAATATACATTAAAAAATTTGCCCAACAAAAAAAAAAAAAAAAAAAAAAAAAAAAAAAAACTCGGGAATTATGAGTTATTTTAGTGGCTATAAGCAATAAAAATAAATAAATTTACTGTAACTTATCTCATAATTAAATTCTTTTTAATATACAGTATATCTAGAGGTGTCAAGTTGGTTTAACCAAACCAAACCAACCCATACCCACATTGACTTATTATTTAATGGTTCATGAGTCAACCCAATTCATTTTGGTAAATGGTTTGAGTCAACCCATAACTCATTTAAATTATTGGATTAATGGGTTAAATGAGTTTACCCATTTAATATTTTTTCTAATAATTTATATAATCATCAAACTAATAATTAATAACTAATCTACTAAAATCATCATCATCATCTCATCATCATCATCATCATCATCATCATCATCATCATCATCATCATCATCATCATCATCATCATCATCATCATCATCATCATCATCATCATCATCATCATCATCATCATCATCATCATCATCATCATCATCATCATCATCTTCTTCACCAAATCACCTCCCGGAGAATTGAGCTAAGTTTTCTTTAACGAGACGCGTTTCGATGGCGGAATCCTCCGTAACAACCGCCGTGACTCTTAAAAAACCGATCCCGTTAACTGATTTCTCGGCGATCTCTCTCATAAGCGACGCGTATTGACCTCCGAATCCGATTTCGAAATCAACGATGTGAGCGAACGGTGACGAAGATCTAAGACGTTGATTGGGCCGTGACAATATCACCTGAGCGAGTTGTAACTCGTCCGAGTCAACACAATTCACAACTCGGATAAGATCTTCTACGAAATCAAATCCACCTTCGTTGTTGCTTTCATCGTAACCTTGACCGGAATAGACATCGGAGGATCGAAATAGACATCGCCGCCGTTCCGATCTGACCTCCGGTTGTTGCGTGGAGAAGAAGAGTACCTCCGTCGATTTTGAATTGGTTTGGTTTTTGCCAACCCATCAACTCATTTTAACCAAACCAATTACAACCCAATCCATTAAATCCATAAACCAATTTGACCAAATGACTCATTTAAGACTCAAATTACTAACCCAATAAGTTTATGGGTTGATTTGGTTTGAGTTAAACCATAAATTTCAACCCATTTTGACACCCCTAAGTATATCACTGGAAAAAAAAAAAACTAAAAATCAATCTTCATAAAAATCTAGAAAACTAATCTTAATGAAATGGACGAGTATATTTATATTTTTGACATGCACCAAATTTGAGGCAACCATCCCATCCAAATTTTTATTTTCTTTTTGCATATTTAAATTAATATGGGTAATATAGACAAATTTATAATAAGTCAGGCATGACCTGTGAGTGTTAACTACTAGATAGTAGTATTAGTTAAATAAATTACTTGTGTACTTCAGTTCTAAGTCACCATTTAGCTGCAGTGTTTGTTTTGCAACAACTACACTAAATGCATCACCAAACTTGATCAGTATATTTTGGTACCGAATCAATATAACTGTATGAACTCAATATAACTGTATATACATAGGTTATTGGAAATAAGAATTAGTTGGAAACTCGTGGAAGAACAGTAATGTTTGTATTTATTTATAGATGTTAAAAATAACCTTAATAGTGTAACCTAGTATAAACCCTTTTTTACACTTTTCCCCGGAAAAAGAAAAACGTTGTTCAGATCTGTAAATGAATTATTAATAGTTAGGTGAAACACTATTTTATTGCCGCTATAAAAAAAGGTTGGTCCATATATTGGATGAATAAAGTTAATGAAAATGCTGCCTTATCTTAAACATGTAATTGGTGTTTGTCAATTGTGTTATGATTAGTACTATTTTTTTTTTTTTTTAAAGGTTTATGATTATTCTTACTATATGTCCATCATGTGTTGATAGAAATTAAATGGTGGCACGTAGTATCAATCAAATCATCAAAAACAATTTAATTAAGAATCCTATGTTTTTTCTTTCTTTTCTCTACATTAACTGATTAACAAGATTTTACAAACAGCTAAACAGCAAACCTCAGTAAAAAATACTCCAATAGATACTGTTTTAGTTTACCACTAGGTAGTAGTAGGTCTGATTTAAAAATAAAGTAAAAATTCCTCTGACATAGAGACACCAAAGAAAATCGACCAAAGGCTACCAATTCGCCGCGCGTCAAGGACACGTGCAAAGAGGTGGTGACGTCTTGGCATCGTAAGCGAAGAAGAAAGAACATTCTATTCCAGCGAGGGTAGACTCGAGAAAACCCACGCGCGCAGAGCGTGAAGGTAAACGGAGAGCCGTGATGTGACTGACGGTGTTAACAGCGTAGAGCCCACGTGATGGGTCCGTGCCATCTCTGAGGACGTACAGTTTTTATATGAATGAGCCCACGTGACCCGCCACCACTTCCTCTATTCCTGTGCTTTCGTACTCAACTTTTGTCGCTTCTTTTATTGGACGCACCGTTTTTTTTTTTTTTTTGATTTTAAATATTTGCTCGATTCCTCTTCGAAACAAACAAAATTTTAAAGAGAAAATAGTACGTTACTCTTTTTTTATTTTTATTTTTTTTTGGACAAAAGTACGTTACTTTCACTTTTCTTTACTAGAAAAACGTAAAATTATTGAATTTCTCTTTATTTTTACTGGCTAAAGAAAAGGATATCCGTTTTTTTTTTCTTTTTCAGTCAAGTAAATTACTCGATCTCTCGGAACAAACTATAGGAAAATGGCAAAATATATATACAGTAGAAGGTTACTATATATCCAATGAATGGAGATAAAATGATCATAAGAGAGAACGATGTCGGTAGCTCAGTTCATTTTTCTGGAGGAAGAGATATACTTATCAAGTCGAAATCTGGCGGTAAAAATAAAATATTGGTCAGAGTAAGGAGTAGACATTCAAAAAAAGAAAAGAAGTAGACATCAATCACAAAACATTTGGTTGGCACAAGAAATATTAAAAAATAATTACTCGCTAAATTATGGTAATGGTACAAACATGACTTAATACATTAATGACATTGTTATACCAGTACTATCTAAGTTTAACTTCGCATGATCCGTGTTATTAACATATAAATTATAGCAATTGCACTTTTTCGCAAAGATCTTTGCATTACAAGTATAATCTTATATTTCTTACGATTCCTTTTTCTTTCTGGTTTATAGTTAACAATTGTTGGTGATATTTGTTTTTGGTCTTCCTAGTGAATTCATAATCTTATTTTCAGATTTGTCAAATGCACGCAACAAAGATTTTATTATTAGAAAATTATTAACAGTCTTGTTTTTTCTTTTTTAAATAGAGAAAAAGGGTAAAGGGGTGGATGGGTTATGACATTTATTAATTTTGTTGGTCTTTTTCTTCTTTCTGTTAGCCTTTGGGTCCATACCTTCAACAATGTCGAAATCATGTTGACACGTAGAGACACACATATATATACGTTACAAGTTACGTGTTGTTTGCATGTATGTATATATAAACGTATACGTATAAACGTAGAGATGATTAAATAGTCAATGTATACGTAACAAGCGATTGTAGTTATAACTAACTACTATCGTTTACCCAAAAAAAAAAAAAAAAAAAAACTAACTACTATGGCCAGACATATATACTTCGGTTAATTTCTTTAATAAATCGATATTTAAATAAGTGACAACAATAGGATGTAAAAAAAGAAGTAACATCTAGCTAGTTACAATAGCAGTCTTAACAATGTTTTATCAAAAAAAAAATGTTTTATCATTTAAAGTATAAAACAAATTTATCACAAAAATATGACTCTCCAAACAACGGTAGTTTAACCGATCGAAAAAAATATGTGTGTAAGTGTTGTCAAAATTCATATCATCTGCGTTAATTTGGAAAAAAGTACATTTTTGGATAAAACAAACCCGTTTTGATCTCCAATCGAAATAAATATACAGACAAAAATCACAAAATATTGCCGTAATATATAGATAAAAGAACGATAAAAACAACGTTGTTATCATATTGAGACACTTGACCGGTTTTCATTAAACTAGTTTAGGTTTGATTGCGACCGAACCGTATTTGAATCGACCATTTAACCCAATCACTAAAAGTGTTGGGACCATCACTATCTTTTTGATACACTTACCTGAATTTCATAAAACTCTAAAACTAGTTAATACATCCATCCTTATTACCAATAATTTGTTTCAATTATTTTCCGACCTTTAATTTTTGGCGCTAACTGCTAAGCAAATACTAATATATTCTGCTTTCGTTGTCAACTTATATATACATACCAATTTATTTTTGAGAAATGCCCTCCAATACCACTAAAAAAGTTTTCTTTCCAAAAATATCACTAATATCAAATTATTGTTCCTAGGTATGAAATTTTAAATCTTTGGTTTGGGTTGCTTATTTTGCAATTTAGGGTTTAGTATTTATGGGGTAGGGTTGGGGTAGGGTTTAGTGTTTAGAATTTAGAGTTTAAAGTTTAAAAATTAAAAAATTTATATTATTTTAGTGGTATTTTTGTCCAAAAAACAAAAATAGTGGTATTTTAGAGAATTGCCCTTTATTTTTGTTCTTTCTGCAATTATCCTATTTTTTGGACAGTGATTATGTTATTATTTTATTTGTTCGCATTATATTCTCTATTGTGTGAGAATAACTATTTATATATTACAAGCCATTCAGCTTACAAGTCATATAGACGTCTTAGATGATATAGCTTACAAGCCTTAGATGTCATAGCTTACAAGTCATATAGCTTACAAGCCTTAGATGATATACTTGAAATTATATGTATCGAACAACTTAGATTAGGTAATAAGCCAACCTTTAGACCTTGACATTTAGACGTCTCACATTTGCGAGATACATAACTAAAACTCATAAAATGAAAAAATAAAGACGTAAACTTTTTTGATAAGAAATTTTCTTTCTTGATAAGAAAAGACGTAAACCTGTAAATCAAATATAGATTTCTTTCGTTTGTATTTGGCTTCTACATTTACAAACGACAAATGAATTTTGATTAAGACAATAAAAATATGGTTAATTGTAAAGATAACCGTATTGTTATAACATGCAAACTTAAACACAAACAAAAAAAAGAATTCGAAAGGCTAACATACACAAAAAGGACGTAGGCCCATAAATCAGAAAGAATAGAAGATAATGTTACCACAACTTGCTTTGTTAAAGTCCACTCAGTTAACGAGTTTATATGTGAATACTAATAAACACAGCAGTGCACAATAATGAAGAAATGTAGGTCTTGTGACATAAGAAAACAAACATATAAATTTATCTGTCGAAAATGATTTCGATTTTTATCAAGAATTTTGTTGAGATTTAGACAAGAGCCAAATCTTTAAAACAATAATTCATATAATACTTTTAAAATAAAGAAAGCTAACTTTCCTTACAAAAGAAATTTTTGATAAGAAAAATTGACAAATAAAGGTCTTTAAATCCCATCACTTAGTGGATGTAAAGGCAAAGAAGTATAGATGGATGGCTGAAGATGGCCTATTATTGTGTGCTACGATGTAGCATTACATCTAGAGGGCTAATTTTGTTATTTTTTTCCTTCTTTTCAAATCGTTTCTTTTAGGTCTAATTAGTTGATGGTCCGTATTTAAATCGCTTTATAGCGATGTAACTTGACTTCAAAAAAAAAAACTAGTGTTCAAAAACTAATTAGGCATAATGAAACGTTTGGAGTAGATTAATCGAAGAGCAACCGAACATTTATTTTCTTTTGTATTATTACTTTTAAAATATTTAGTTAATTTGTAAACTAAAAATATGATGTTACATGTATATGCAATTCAATTTTTATAAAAAAGGGAAAAAATATGATAAATTAAAAGATCTATGACTTTTTGTTGACAGATTTTAAACTAGCTAAACAGGGATGCCCATATGCTTTTGGCTATTTAGACAGATATCTTAATCCCAAACGATCTGTTTTTAGAAAAGAAGTAAAAAAACTGATAAAAGACTGTGTATTTCAAAAGGGAAGCTACCGAAAGAACATTTCACTATATTTTTTCCCTAAACAAGACTCGAGTTAAATTCGGCCAAAAAAGAAGAAAAGACTCAACACTCAAGTCAAACAAAACTTATCAAATCCCAATTCTTGTTTTTTTCTAATAATGGACGATCGTTGAATATGCGTCATCAAATCAGGTAAGAAAAGATGTATAAACCGGAATCTGTTGCCAGGGAAAAAAAAACCGGAAAACTTTTGCAAGCTTTTAACTTCGCATAATAGAACTCTAATTGATCACAATTGGTGATAATTGAAGTTGAGATATCCATAAGTTGTTACTTTTTAGGGTCTATAATCTGTAAAACAACAAGTCCAAAACCGTAATCAATCCTGAAATTTACAGCATCCATATGAAAGGCATTTAAAATTCAAAAACGTAACATTCAAGAACAAGAATTTTGCAATATGTAGTTTCAAAAGGATTTTGCTATAAAGATAATAGCAATATTTTTCAACGATTTACGCCGTATCAAGATCACCAAATAACATTAAGTCATAACAATCTACAATATATTTATTAACCTTTGTTTTATTCTCTAAAACATATAAGTTAATACAAAAAAAAATTACACACCTAATCTACTTGTTTGAAAAGGAAAAAAACCTACTTGTTAATTTTGTTTAGATTACCTAAAAAGAAGCAGAACTGGATCACTTCCCGGGTAATTATAATACCTGGTTCAGTTAAGTACCAAAAATTAAAATACCCGGTTTAATTGAACCAGGAAGTAATACCTAAGCAGATATAGATGAAGTCAGGTCACTAAAAGCTCTCACTGTTTCCCAACTTTTAGTTGACTACTGGATCAAGGAGATAAAACAATAACTGGATCTAAGCTTGAGGATGTTGTTGCAGAAGATTTGATTCTTTCAAAGAGTAACCGAGCATCGGTTAATGAACATCCCTGATTCATTTCAATAGCTACTGGATACTGCGATGATCTGTTCATTTCTACCACCATTATTCCCTGCAGTAACATAAAAATGAATCATTTGAAAACATTCTAGTCTACCGAATCGTTTGGTCTTACGTTGGTTTGTGTCTGCTTGGGTCTTAACATTCAGTCCTAGAAAAAGTTTCTATATCCAACTTATGTCTGAAACAACTTATGTTTGAGGTATCTGATCATAGAACAAAGATAGTCTAAATCTGATAAGTTAGGAAGCAGTAGTTAGCAGGTTTACCTCGAAGTTAGCGAGAAACAACTGGAAGCATTTCAGTTTTTCTTTCATCATGGCATTTACTGATGTTGCTGCTGAAGAGGAAAGAGCAGCTGTGACTTCCATGGATGAATGACCTATCCTTTTTTGTACAACCTGCAGAGGGAATAACATGGACCTAATGGCTGATTTCATTCTAATACGACAAGAAATTTGAGAAATGAAGGATGAGACTCACGTCATTATGAAGCAAGATCTCACAGATGAGACTACCATCGTCAACATAGCAAAGAAGCTCATATGTAGACTGTTGCTTGAACTGGAATTTCTTCACTCCGGTTAAAAAGCACTGCAAAAAAAAGAATACTTTAGCTACAAGAGTTGAAACCTGCACCGATTGAAGGTTGAGAATGCTTTAATAAGTGGTGTTAGTACCTTGATCCTTCCTTGAACAAAATGCATGGTATCTTTCATTAGTGCCCACTTTCGAGACAATTCGGCTAAGTAAGTGAAAGGCCTCTCTGCATTTGTAGACAGCACAGAAGGGCTTTCCAAATCGACAATCATATTACTGACTTCTGCATCTGTTACAACGCCTGGACCTGAACCATATACAGGAGTCGTCGTATACCGTACACGATCATTGTCGATATGCATTTCTTCAACAAATGAAGTCACGTTAGATGTTTGTTGATCCAAGGTATTTTTGCCAACGTTGTTGGAAAAAGATCTTGTACCACTGCAGCTAGTACCAGCTGTGGCCGCTGGCCGGTGAATGTTACTAGAAGTTGAGTATTTATCAGAAAACGCTCTTTCCCCATGCACAGAAGTAGTATCAATCTGCATATGCTCAACCCTTGAAACAGTAGCTTCCACATTGGTGGAAGCAGGAGGCTCATTCATCGCTTGTG
The DNA here is from genome assembly GCA_011420285.2 of Erysimum cheiranthoides. Lineage (NCBI taxonomy): Eukaryota > Viridiplantae > Streptophyta > Magnoliopsida > Brassicales > Brassicaceae > Erysimum > Erysimum cheiranthoides. Next base: position 18,923,555 of record CM022181.2, read on the forward strand.
ATCTGATGTTAGTTCTCGTTGCATTCAGGGGAATGCCTGCCATAAAAGTTTTGGTTCAAAGAGAGTTAATAGCCACTAATAATCTCAAACGTGGTTGTCTCATGTTACTGAAGTATCTAAAGACATCATTTCTCAAATTCTGTTATGAAAAAGGAATGCAAATTTAAAACATGCAGCTATTTTTTCTCGTTGATCAGACATGCAGTTTTTTTATGAGCATGTAGAAACATCCCTACCTTGACCATTGGCCTGAGCTTGACTAGCATTTCCCGAGGTAGAACTATTTACATGATTACCAGTATTATTGTCATTTAGCGACCACGCAGCTAGAGTTGCTCTGGTTGCCAATGAAGGAACCACTCCGCTCCTTGTTCTGCAAAAGTTAAAATCAATAAAAAAAACTAAGGGAGGGTAAAATTTACAACTGCAATTAGAGTAAGCACATTGAATAGATGACTCGCAGTGGGTGTAAAATGTGTTTCAGGCATCATTTTTCCAAAAATCCAATCAAAATATTTGCCAGCAATTAGAGTTGCAGAATTCACTTAACTAGGGCATCAATCACAAGACAATTTCCAAACCGGTTACTCTTCTCACAAGATCAAAGAAATCAGTAAAATACTTGGTGCAAAGAAACTGAAGAGACACCATGACACAAGCTTTCGAATATGAATTGAGTAAAAGAAACATAAGCACTTTCTTTAAACAAATCTACCTTTTTCCTCTTGGAGGTTTATTTACTTCAACAACCAGACGCTTTCTTGCTTCTTCCAATTCTTCAACCATCCCTCCTAAAACTTGTACAATCTCAGGTACTAGCATTAAAATCCCATGCCGAACTTGAACATTAGATACAACAATCTGCATTTAACTGTTCTCGTCAGTGATTATACTAAAAACACACAGACGTGTATCCATCAGGAAATTCACCATTTCCAAAACTACAATCATCAAGAAGAAAAACCCACCTTTAAACCAGCAGGAGCCAAGACTTGAAGATCTTTAACAGGTCTGTATTCCATACCAAAAACGCGTTGAAGACCATCTGTCATGGATAGCTTAAGGCACCTCTTAAGCCCTGCATTAGCGTTTTCATACCTTCCCTTGAGTGGGCAGCCAATGTTAACAATCTCATCAACCTAAATTGGAAAAATTAAGCAAAAGGTTCAGTCAAAATCACAGATTATGCATTATATACACACTTCCAACAAAAAGGGGATAAACCAAACGATCAGATAACCTGCAGAACAAAGGGACCAGCGAGTTCTATAAGATTCATAGACGCAACATTCCGAGGTAGAACCCCACCTCCGCATAAATTCATATCGGAAAACAGGAATTGCTCGAAGCAATGCTTAGCTTTTGCTGTTACGTCGAGGCGGGAAAATTGTGGAACGGAGCTTTCAAGTCTAGCAAGACAAGAGACCCACCACTCCCTCTTCAATGTAATCCCTAATCGAGAAAGAACCTCACTGATCGGCGATTCATAGTCAGTTCCGCTCACAAACTCCGACTCCGTCTCGGACGGATCCACTGGATACGGTGTAGGAATACTAGAATCCGGCGGTGTAGGAGGGGGATTACCAATGACGTCGATAATCTCAACTTCCGATACAGCGATTGCTTCGCCGGGATTAGGGTTTGAATTCGACGCTACTGAGGTTTCCGGTTGCAAAGATGAAGCAACACCAATGCTCCGAATAGAATCACCAACTACGCTTGTTCCAGTTTCATCTTCTTCCTCTTCGTCGGAGGAGTATCGGAGTTGAAGGCGTCGTCTACGCATTTCGCCGGCGAAAATTTAGGGATTTTTTTTGGTTTTCCCTCCAAAATCAATTTTCTATTTTGCTTTTTTGAAAAAAAATTGTATTGTGAGAAAAGACGTCGGAACTTAATTGGGCTCATTAGGAGCAGATTTAGGCCTGTTATAAAATTGGGCCGAGTTTGTTGTATGTATATGTGTATGTATATATATTGGGTTAGTTTTGCCGCGAGTTGATTTTGGTGAAAATTTTGGGGGTGAGGAAAGAGCCCGCCTTTGTGTTGTAATTTTTGGTACCAGAAATTTTGAAATCCCCAAATTTTGGTTTTGTTTCTTCTTCATAATCGTTGAATTAGGGTTTTTTGAGTTTCTCGCGAAACAATCTGAAATTCTAGGTTTTTTTCTTTACCCATTTCCCGTCTTGATTCGTCTGTTGTTTGGGTCTCACATGGCGACTGAAACCCTAGAAGAGAAGATACCGGAAGTGAGTTCTCCGGCGAAGGAAGAAATTGGTGTTGGTGATGCTGCTGCGAAGGAAGAGAAGGAGATAGAGAAAGAAAAAGCGGATTCGCCGAGAATTGATGAAGCGGAGGAGGAGAAGAAGGGAGAAGTAGAAGAGGGTGAAGCGAAAGAAGGTGAATTGGAGGAGAAAGATAAAGAAGAAGAAAGCGAGGAGGAAGAAGAAGAAGAAGGAAGTGGAAGTAAGAAATCGTCGGAGAAAGAGGCGGTGACTCCGACTAGTGACAGACCAACGAGGGAGAGAAAGAAGGTTGAGCGTTTCTCGTTGTCTACTCCTATGCGGGCTACACCGAGCAAGTCTGTTTCAATTGAGAAGGTATCTTGATGGGAATTTTTGGTTGTCTTTCGTATTTTGTGTTTGTAGGAATTGGATCAATTTGTTATGGTTTTCTGTGTAGGGTCGTGGAACACCTCTCAAGGAAATTCCAAATGGTACGTATACGCATATGCTCTATTTGTGATTGTTTTGATTCAATTCTTGTCAATCTTTGATTTGTAGATCTAATTGTTTTTTTTTTTTTTTATTGTGCAAAGTAGAGTAGATCTAATTGTTGTCAAGCTGAATAATGAACAATCTTAGCTGGTTTGGCACATCTTAGATCTAAAAATGATGAGATAGCTATTGTGAGTTATTTTCTGCCTGCAGTGGTATGATTATATGTAGAACCATTTCATTAGAAAAGCTTTGGGCTTTTGGTGTGCTTGGATTCTATTACTTCTGCTAACTGGATACCGATAGCCTATTAGCCTATTAACTTATTGTCTGTGATTTGGTTTTACTCCACACCTAGATTTCATTTAGGTGTGGAGAAATACTCTGCACTGTGGTTGATGAGAAGATGAGAACATGTTCAATCTTTATTTCTTTCTCTTGTTTGTTTATCTAACTTGAGGGTGAACAACTTATTTCTTGTTTACATTAGAAAGCTGTCTGATAATGTTGGCTGTTTCAGTGGCACATAAACTATCCAAGAGAAAAGCTGATGACAACCTGATGTTACTACACACCATTCTTTATGGGAAGAAAGCAAAGGTGCTCTAAAAGTTGCTCATATGTTTCCACATTTGATGTGTGAATTTCACTTGCAAGCTTCAGTCTCTGTTAATATGGATGTTGTCTTGGAATTTTAGTTGTTTCTTTGCCCGAGTGCATAGCTACTTAATGCATTTTGTAAAAATTTATCTGCAGGCACAGATGGTTAAGAGAAACATTGGTCAATTTTCTGGCTTTGCATGGTCAGAGAAAGAGGTATAACCAATTCAAATCCAGTGAACAATTCTGGCTTTGCAGGATGTGTATGCTGTTTTGCCTTGTGTTAAGACTTGTATTTAAATGTTTTTCAGGAGGAGAAGCAGAGAGGACGAATAAAAGAGAAGCTTGACAAATGCACAAAAGAAAAATTAATTGTTTTTTGTGATGTGCTTGATATACCTATAAACAGAAGTAACTCGAAAAAAGTAAGTGATAAGAATATGGTCCATCTATTTATTTATTGTACCTTGTTCTATATTTTAAGAAATCCTCTATCCTGATACTGCCAGGAAGAAATAGCTGTCAAAGTGCTAGAATTTTTGGAATCTCCCAAGGAAACTAGAGATGTTGTAATTGCTGATAGGGAAAAGGTACTGTTCGATTCAGTACATTATTGTTCTACATGTTCATTCTCAATGGGAGTATTGAATTCTTTTTTTGCAGGCGAAAAAGCGTAAGAGCACACAAAAAAAGGGGAAATCTGGAGAATCTTCGGACACCCCAGCCAAGGTTTGTACTTTGTTATTATCTCAGTTATCTTATTTGTGTCCTTGCCTGCTACTGGCGCCTTCTATAGCTTATTTTCTAATCTTTTCCTCATATGATGGATGTGAATTTTGATTGTAATGTGTATGATGATCTGATTATAATCATTCGCATGAGTTATTATATGCCTTCTCATCTATGTGGCTTGTTTTATTAGCAGTTGACCATGGGTTGTACAATCATCTCTTGTGTACGTATGTTTTGTTAATATGCAGAGGAAAAGGACAACAAAAAAGCGAGAGCTTCCATCTGACAAGCAAGAAGACAAGGATGAGGGAGATGCTGGTTCTGAAGGAACTAATGATTCTCATGAAGATTATGATGCAGTGCCAGAGGTAGAAAGTGACCATGAAGAGACTGAAACTGAAGATGAGAAAGATGAAGCAGAGGATGAGAAGCCACCCATTAAGAAAAGCTCATCGAAAAAAACTGTAGAGGAGAGTTCAGGGTCCAAAGGTAAGGATAAACAAGCTTCTGCCAAAGGTTCTGCAAAATCTGGTGAAAAGTCCTCCAAACAAATTGCGAAGTCAACTTCATCACCAGCTAAGAAGCAAAAAGTTGATCACGTCGAGTCTTCTAAAGAGAAAAGCAAGAAACAGCCGAGTAAGCCACAGGCTAAGGGATCTAAAGAGAAAGGTTACAACCACTCTCAGCTGCTTCTACGGCTTAGCCTTGTTTGTTTTATGTTTTGAAGAAATAATTTATTTGTTTTTGAAGCTGATTGCTTTTATACCTTCTATCATGGATGGGATACAGGAAAAGCTACTAAGAAAGGCAAAGCCAAAGCAGAACCCACCAGAGAAGAGATGCTTGAAGTGGTGTCCAAAATTCTGAAGGAAGTAGACTTCAATACGGTAAGATGTTTCGATTTGCCCAAATCCAAATACTATGTAATGGTCCAAAAACTTTGAATAAATGTTCTCATACACTTTTTTTCCTTGATAACAGGCTACACTATCAGATATTCTGCAGAAGCTAAGTATGTTCTTGGGTTTTGCTTTTATTATCTATTTCGCAATCCATGTTTATACTTACCAAATGTTCAGGAGCTTTTTGGTAACATATGCTATTTGTGATAACATCAGGTGACCATTTCGGTGTCGATCTGTCGCATAGAAAACCAGAGGTGAAGGATGTTATCACAGATGCCATAAATGCAATGACTGATGATGAAGAGGATGAAGAAGAAGATGAAGAGGAAAAAGCGGAGGCTGGAAGTGATAAAGAGAAGGAAGAGGAAAAAGGAGGAGAAGAAGAAGAAGAAGAAGAGGAAAAAGCTGAGGCTGAAAGTGACAAAGAAAAGGAAGAACAAAACGACGAGCAAAAGGATTAAGGTTAGAGTTTTGTTTTTCTTCTCTCAATATCTGATGTGAAGGGAAGCAAAACTGATGTGTGAATCAGAGCAAGTGATAATTTTTAGAGAGTGTCGAATACTTTGTTCTGTGTAATCTCTATAGTCTCACTATGTAGTTGAAGTGTCTTTTTTCTTTTCTTGTGTAGCTGTTACCGGTTAGGTTCTCTAATCCTTGTTCTATTTAATAGCTTAATAGGATAATTTTTGTTTTTCTGGGTTTAATTTGAGACATCTTCGTGTATTTCATATTATTCTGTTTTCAGATTTGTAGGACCATGAAACCAAAGTCTAAACTTTTGGTTCCAAAAAATATTCTACATTATGTAATGTAATAATTCACAACCCTTATCTTTTAATGTATGTTAAATATATCTCATTGAATATCTATTTAATTTGTGTTACTAATGTTTAATTACGCATTACATATTTTGTTGATATGAAAACAAATTCTTTTTTGTCCCTGACCAAAAAGAATTACTAATGAAATCTTGGATTTGGTGGGGAAGTTAATTTGGTTTTTCTAGACGCCAAGGTTACATCCAATAATCAACTATAGGGTTAGTACAACTAATGCTATTTATTTATAGAATCCACTACTAAATCAATATCGAAGGTATCTTTATATTAAAAGAAAGCTAGTACGTACTATCCAAAATGTGACCTTGTTTGTGAAGGGTTTGGTTATAATTTGGTGGCTTAAGATTAAGACTATAGCCACCGTTGACCAAAGAAAAAGGAGACCATAGCTACCAACTCCCTATATTTTACACTGAAATTAAATCAGGCACTATATTGTTAATACAAGTCAAGGCTCTACAGCTTAAATGTAAACGTAATCACTATAATATCACTGATTAAAGATGACCCCATTTGACATTTATCTATTTATATATCAATCAACCACCAGCTGTTAAATATATGTATTCAATTGTTTTATCGACTTACCACACTTACGTATTAATTTGGAACATATTTTTCTTATATTACGTACATCAAAGTATTATTGATGAAATTCTAACATCTTACAAATGATTCACATATCTAACTATATAAAAATAAAACGATTCAATTGTGGTCGGTTCTTGACACATATAAGGTGTATTTTCTCCGCGAACTATGACCCATGACCTATAGCTTTTTTAACAAACAAAAAAAGAAAAAAAGAAAATAGTTTTACATGTAATTAGGGATTATTTTTCATATAGTTAGATCCATGACCTATAGCTTTTCATACTACTGTTGAGCCGGCCTTCATGAAACCATACTTATTTGTTTCCATTCGAATTATTTATAGATTCTAACAAACTAGCACTGTAAATGTTGCGCTGAAACAAAAAATTTCGGATTGAACAAAATTATACACAGATAAAATTTTGAGGTTTTGAAAAAGCAGGATCACATCCGCCCAATTTCAGATGGGATCAATCTAGTAAGTAAATGAATCATACTCTTTCAACATATCATTTTAGCAGTTAATTAAATGCATGCAAATAAAAAAAGAGGAATTATTTTGAACAAAGCTCAATAGAGTTACTTCTATTAGACCATTCCAACTCGTCACAACATCCCTAATCGTTCCATGTTTTATAGTATTCATGTCGCCAGATTAACATGTGTTCCTCAAGACTCGTCTCTCTCTCTTCTTTCTTCTACCATTTGCTGAAATCTTAACTTGTACCACAATTAACTCAAACCCTAGCCTCTACTTAACCCCTTTGATAAAGTACCCCTAGAAATCAAATCCATCCACAATTCTCCAAAAAACATCTTTGGTTTTTCTTCACCGACAATACCCTAAAAATGGCCGACTCATTCGAGCTCCTCGTAACCCGAAAAGAACCTGTTTTCGTCTCACCAGCCACCGAAACTCCAAATGGTCTTCACTATCTCTCAAATCTCGATCAAAACATCGCCATCATCGTGAAAACATTCTACTACTTCAAATCAAACTCAAGATCCAACGAGGAATCCTATGAAGTCATCAAGAAGTCACTCTCCGAGGTTCTTGTCCACTACTATCCTGCTGCCGGGAGACTTACGATCAGTCCCGAAGGAAAGATCGCTGTGGATTGCACCGGAGAAGGAGTTGTGGTGGTGGAAGCTGAGGCCAATTGTGGGATAGAGAAGATAAAGAAGGCTATCTCGGAGATTGATCAACCGGAGACTCTTGAAAAGCTGGTTTACGACGTTCCCGGTGCTCGGAATATTCTTGAGATTCCGCCAGTGGTTGTTCAGGTGAGGGGTTGATCGATTGATACTCTTTTTGCTTGCTGTTCTGTGTGAGTTAACGAACATGACCTGAATTAGGGTTTGGTCCGATATTGGTTTGAAATAAATATAATATATATAGTGGAATTATATTAACATAGATTCAATATCATGTTTGCATATAAATACGCTAATTAGCAAAAATATTATTCACTAAATAGATATACTTTTGACTAGTATTGTATTTGAAACATATCCAAATTATATATGGTTTAATTGTTTAGAAGATTATTGTGACTGTCGACAGATTTTTATTTGCCAATAAGTAATTCAACATAAATTTTTAGATATACTCATTTTTTGGTAGTTCATACGACTGAATTCAACATTTTTAGTTGATCGCATACATTGTATATTATATATGCTTCCATACAACTTTTTTTGTTTGTTTGTTAGGTGACAAATTTCAAATGTGGAGGATTCGTGCTAGGACTGGGTATGAACCACAATATGTTTGATGGTATCGCAGCAATGGAGTTCCTCAACTCTTGGGCCGAGACGGCTCGTGGCCTTCCTCTCTCCGTTCCACCTTTCTTGGACCGCACACTTCTCCGACCCCGGACCCCTCCAAAGATCGATTTCCCACATAACGAGTTCGAGGACCTCGAAGACATCTCAGGCACCGGAAAACTCTATACCGACGAGAAACTAGTCTACAAATCCTTCCTCTTTGGACCTGAAAAACTCGAGAAGCTCAAGATCATGGCAGAGACAAGATCCACGACTTTTCAAACCCTAACCGGGTTTCTATGGAGAGCTCGTTGTCAAGCCTTAGGGCTTAAACCAGATCAACGGATAAAACTACTCTTTGCTGCAGATGGACGGCCGAGATTCGTTCCGGAACTTCCTAAAGGATATTCCGGAAACGGGATTGTATTCACTTATTCCGTTACAACGGCAGGTGAAGTGACTTCAAACCCTCTTTCTCATTCGGTGGGTCTAGTCAAAAGAGCCGTTGAAATGGTCAACGACGGTTTCATGAGGTCAGCGATTGATTACTTCGAGGTGACTCGGGCTAGGCCGAGTCTAACGGCGACACTTCTGATCACGTCGTGGGCAAAACTATCATTTCACACTAAGGATTTCGGTTGGGGTGAACCGGTTGTGTCTGGACCGGTCGGTTTACCTGAGAAGGAAGTGATTCTGTTTTTGCCATGTGGAAGTGACACCAAGAGTATCAATGTGCTACTTGGACTTCCTGGTTCGGCTATGAAAGTGTTCCAAGGGCTTATGGAAATATGAATAATTATTTATGGTTTATGTATATGTCTTTGAATCAATTATAATTTATACAACAAATAATGATGAACGATTACGTGTGATCGTATGTAATATTTTGTTCGTCGGTGGAGCAAAAATGTAACTAAGATGTTAAATTATCAAGTCCAATAAAGAAAGTTATTGTGTTACTAAAATGGTCTTCGTTGATGGCTCAAATCTATATCTTTATATGACTAATTTCGATAACCGGGTCGGATCGACCCAGTTTGGAGATATAAAAACCCGGTGGCTCGGCATCGCCTTATCTTGTTGACTCTTCTTCTTCTTCTTCTTCTTCTCTGAGCAGCCCACCCACTTCGATTACCCAATTCCGACCGCTAGAGACAGCGAGTTTTAGAAAGACAGCAAAGATGTCGGCGACGCTTACGGGATCGGGAACTGCTTTGGGGTTTTCTTGCTCCTCGAAGATCTCCAAGCGAGTTTCTTCTTCTACCCGATGCTGCATCAAGATGTCTGTTTCCGTCGACGAGAAGAAGAAAAGTTTCACTCTTCAGAAATCCGAAGAAGCTTTCAATGCTGCTAAGGTTCTTTCTTTGATTTCGTCTCGATCGTTACTCTTCTTTTCTTTTCATTGATTTTATTTCGTTTGATTCTAATGGTTTTTCAATTCCTTTCTGATTGAAATTTGGATGACATTTCGAAAGGATTGTATGGTTGTCTCGTGGATTACGGTGTTGTAGAATTATCAGTTCATGAGAGTCTTAGTTCAGAATACAAAGTTGTCTCTTTTGGAATTTGTCTGAATCCGAGAAATTGTCGGAACTTCAATTACTCAATTACTTCGTGTTAAGAATCCTGGAAATGCACAAGTAATTCAATTTGAATCTTTGGCTTGACTTAGCTTTCTTATACATCATCTTTCGCATAGTAAAGTGATTCAGTGTTATCTTTTAATCCTGACTATTGACAAAAATGGTTTATTTTCATTGAAGAATCTAATGCCTGGAGGTGTAAATTCCCCTGTTCGAGCCTTCAAATCCGTTGGTGGACAACCTGTTTTGATTGATTCCGTTAAAGGCTCCAAAATGTGGGACATTGATGGAAATGAGTACATTGACTACGTTGGATCTTGGGGACCAGCTATTATTGGTCATGCCGATGATGAGGTACCGTTTCTCGTTTCTTTACTTGTGCAAACAGAAAGTTTCTGAGCTTGTGTTTTGATGAAATATCGAAATCTATTGCAGGTTCTCGCGGCTCTAGCTGAGACGATGAAGAAAGGAACAAGCTTTGGTGCTCCTTGTCTCTTAGAAAATGTTTTAGCTGAGATGGTTATATCAGCTGTTCCGAGCATTGAAATGGTTCGGTTTGTCAACTCGGGTACTGAAGCGTGTATGGGTGTGCTCCGTCTCGCCAGAGCCTTCACTAACAAAGAGAAATTCATCAAGTTTGAAGGATGTTATCATGGTCATGCTAACGCTTTCCTTGTTAAAGCCGGCAGTGGTGTTGCCACTTTGGGGCTACCGGACTCACCAGGTGTCCCTAAAGCAGCTACTTCAGATACTTTAACAGCTCCGTACAATGATATCCAAGCTGTTGAGAAGCTCTTTGAGGCGCATAAAGGCGAGATTTCTGCGGTTATTCTCGAACCTGTTGTTGGTAACTCTGGATTCATCCCTCCTACACCGGAATTCATCAACGGTTTACGCCAGCTGACTAAAGACAATGGTGTTCTTCTCATCTTCGATGAAGTCATGACGGGCTTTCGTTTAGCCTATGGTGGAGCCCAAGAATACTTTGGAATCACGCCTGATCTAACAACGCTTGGAAAAATCATCGGTGGGGGTCTTCCCGTGGGAGCATATGGTGGAAGACGCGATATTATGGAGATGGTAAGATCTGGCTCTTTACTTTTTAGAAACTTCAAAACTAGTAGTGGCTATTCTGTTTTTCGTTTTGGTTTTCCGGTTTTGAAAAATATATTAATAATGTTTTTTTGTTTTTTTGTAGGTTGCGCCCGCAGGACCTATGTACCAAGCTGGGACTCTAAGTGGTAATCCGCTGGCAATGACCGCAGGGATTCACACGCTGAAGCGGCTAAAGCAGCCAGGAACATACGAGTATTTGGACAAGATCACAAAGGAGTTAACCAACGGAATCTTAGAAGCCGGAAAGAAAACTGGGCATCCAATGTGCGGTGGTTACATAAGCGGTATGTTCGGTTTCTTTTTCGCAGAAGGACCGGTCTACAACTTTGCGGACGCAAAGAAGAGCGACACCGAGAAGTTTGGTAGGTTTTTCAGGGGAATGTTGGAAGAAGGTGTTTACTTTGCACCGTCTCAATTCGAGGCCGGGTTTACGAGCTTGGCTCACTCTCCCGAGGATATACAGTTCACTATTGCTGCGGCCGAGAGGGTCCTCAGTAGGATCTAGAATGTTGTAGAATCTTCTATAACCCAACCCTGAGTCTAGTTTCACAATCGTCTGTTTTGGGGACGTTGTGTACGGGTTGATGAAGGGATGAAATAATTCTTGTGTAGCGAGTTGAATTTTGTTCTTCTTTTGTTTCATCGGTAGAGCTTGAGATTTTTGTATTATGAAATCATCCCTTCTGTTATTATGTAATGGTTTTATGTTTGGTCCTAAAGAACCATTGCTATAAAAAAAATAGAACCGATTCGTCATGTCCGATTATTCCGAATACTGATGAACAATTCGGCTTGGTTTTAAGTTTAGTGAATTCAGGCTATTCAGCAATGTATAAGATCGATAAAAAAACGAAATGCTCAAACCGACATATCCTGGCGATGATGTTTTGGAATTATATTCCGATGTCTTTAGTAACAAAATGAGGTTCATGAAAAAAAATAAATAAATGAGGCGCATCAGAAATTTGAGAGCGTCGAAAATGGTTAGAAAAGGTGGCAAAATGGTTAGCAATGCAATCATAAAATGCTTCAAGTTGCAAGTTTGATTCCCCTGCAGTTACATTATTTTGCACCCACTAAAATCTCTTGCTGGGTCCGCCACTTGTGACCGTGATTGATGAGAACGTTGAAAAATTGTGACCCGCGCGTGATTGATGAAAACGTTGGAAAAATAATAGTCAATGTAGAATTATCAATTCAAAGGATAAAAGATGTTTTCTAAAATCATTAGCACAATGCCACAAAACATCTTTTTACAATGCCACAAACATCTTTAATGTATTGGATTTCAGTATAAAAGATGCTTTCTAGGATGGTATAGTGATTAATTATTTTAAGTATATTGTTGTATATATAATAAACAAAATCTGCATGAGGGAGTAGTGATATTAAGCTAGTATTTTGTCTCTTAAGCAAATAAACCACACGTCTTATTTAGATAAGGTTTAATTAAAAACGGAACTGGCCCATGCACTCATCACAAACACTTTCACTCTTTAAACCTAGGATCCAGTTTCGACTTAATTCTACTCTAAGCCATTATTCCCTGCGACAATCATGGAGGTAGAGAGAGATCAACACACATCTCCACAGTCTCTTCTGGCCGCGACGATCCCTATCATCGATCTAAGCAACCTAGACGAAGAGCAAGTGGCGCGTGCGGTTGTGAAAGCTAGCGAAGAGTGGGGGATTTTTCACGTGGTTAATCATGGAATCCCAATGGATTTGATACGGCGGTTGAAGGAGGTTGGTACACAGTTCTTCGATCTACCGGAGACGGAGAAGAAAGCCGTAGCAAAACAAGCTGGCTCCAAAGACTTCGAAGGTTACACGACGAATCTCAAGTATGTACAAGGAGAGGTTTGGACTGAGAATCTTTTTCACAGACTATGGCCACCGTCATGCATCAATTATAATTACTGGCCCAAAAATCCTCCTCAATACAGGTACTAATCTTTCTTTGGCTATAAATGACTGTCTAGTTAGTGAATACAATGACCACATACGATGAAGTATCTTAAGATCTAACTATTTATGTTTCGGCAAATCAACTATCTGAGTTGAATATGAAAGTAATAATTGAAATGATTGGAATTTGGGTTGAGTTGTAGGTCATATGAATAATTATGAACTGACGAATTAATTGAATGAATTACTAAAAAATACTTGAGCTGTTGGCTAAAAAAAAAAGCTAAAATTGTTTTTGCAAAATAACCCTAAAAGGTTTTTAAAAGCTGAGATTTGCATGATTAGCTTTTTTTTTTTCTTTTTTTGGTGGGTGATGATCTTTTATTTATTGTAATTATATTTTAAAATGTTTAATATATAGCAAAATTATATTTAAAACCGTGAAAAAAATAAAAAACTTAATGATTTTTTTGAATGATAAAAATAAAATACTAAAACACATTTTTAACACATGAAAAATGAAAAAACGTTCATCTCCTTTCTTTTTCTTCGTATCCAATTTCATTATATTGATTTTTTCATGTTAACTATTTAATAACCGCAGAAAAAAAACTCATCCTTTATCAAAAAAAAAAAAAAAAATTAAACGTTTGATTGTTGGGACATGGCCATTATAGGGAAGTGACTGAGGAGTACACAAAGGAGACTAAAAAGCTATCAGAGAGGATTTTGGGGTATTTATCAGAGGGATTAGGATTACGACGTGAGGCCTTAATACGAGGTCTTGGCAGTGAATCAACAGAGTATGTAATGAGGATCAACAATTATCCTCCTGACCCGAAACCAGAACTGACTCTGGGAGTACCTGAGCACACTGATATCATAGGAATCGCAATCATCGTCACCAATGAAGTTCCAGGGCTTCAGATTCTCAAGGACGATCGCTGGGTCGATGTCCATTACATTCCCTCCACCATAACCATCAACATTGGCGATCAAATAACGGTTTGTTAGTCTTAGTCCCCGTATGATTTAATGAAATATTTCGTTCATTTGGTTTAAAATATTAATCAATTTTTGTGGATTATATGCAGAGGCTGAGCAATGGCAAGTACAAGAATGTGTTGCATAGAGCATTAGTGGATAAGGAAAAGCAGAGGATGTCATGGCCGGTCTTTGTGGATGCTAATCCTGATGTGGTCATCGAACCATTGCCGGAGCTCATCACTGGTGATAATCCCTCAAAGTTCAAGCCTATTACCTGCAAGGACTTTAAGTACCGTAGGCTCCTCCAACTTCCAGTCGAGTGAACCCAAAGATAGCCAGTCTTGTGTCTCAGACTCTCAGTGTGTTTTTATTACATATACATATTGTTAAATTTTTTAATAAAGGGTATGTAAAAGAATTAATATACTACTAAAAGATACCCGCATTACACTCAATATATATATATATATATATATATATCCTTTTAACTCCAGATTACAAATAAACTTGATGATATCCTTTTATTCAATTTGATGTTGCTTCCAATACTATTGTTTACTTAACATCTCAATGTGTAACTAGCTCCAACTTTTAAAGCAACAAAGACCTTTAGAAAATAAAAACCATTAACTTAGATTGGCTCTCATTAAGACAAACAAATGAGAAATGTTTTTACAAAACTACAGGATCCATTCATATGAATAGCAAGAAATCACATGCTGCATTACAATCTATTCTACTCTAAAGCAAATCACCACGCTTTCTTTCTTCTGCGGCAAAACACAGATTCTAACGAGGTGAAAAAAACCGAGATTGATGATGATATCGATTTTTACCTTATGAACTTTATTAGAGACGTCTGCTCTTGTTAGGAGGTGCGTAACCTGACATACCCATTCCGGTGTCCTTCCTTCTTAGCTGTTGCTGCTGATGCGGTTGAGCCATCCCCCGCTGCTGCAGCGGAACACTCGGGTTCATCCCCGCCTGTGCTGGGAAATTATAAGCCATCATGCCTTGAGGTTGCATCCTCTGCATGTTATGTGCAACCATTGGTCTTGGCATCGATCTACTGCCCATTCCATGAGCTCCTGCCATGTTCCCTGCTACGTTTCCAGCTGCTACTGCTTGAGGCGGATTGATGCTCGTCGTGCCTTCGAAATCCGTGTTTGTATCAACCGGACGAGTCGGGTAATTAACATTCTTCTCCATCGGTTGGGTGGCTACAAATGCGTTCCGTCCCGGGAGAGGATCCACCCGGAAATACTCGTGTTCTAGCGCTTGTGAAGCTGTGATCCGCTTTAGCGGATCATATTCCAGCATTTTGGATAAGAGATCATATGCGGGGCCTTTCAGATTTAGGTGAACCACATTGTGGAGACCCGCACTGTCGTATTTGTGAGCTTGAATGTGCTGAAGATCAGATTGCCAGTGCGGAAGGTTAGCAAGCATTGGCCATTTATCCATTGTTGGGTGGCCTAAGATCTTGAATATCTTGTCGAGCTGGTCTAATTGGAAAGGGGGTTGAGACGATTTTGCCTCTGCTCCTTGGAACAACGGTTTGAGAGTAAGTAATTCCGCAAATATACATCCAACCGCCCACATATCGACAGCGCTCGTATAGTGCTTCGATCCAAGAAGCAGCTCTGGTGCACGGTACCAGATTGTGACCACAACTCCGTTATCCGATAGCGGTTTCAACGGAGCTTGATATATCCGTGCGAGCCCGAAATCAGCTATTTTCACTATTCCGTGTTCTTCTCCATCACCCATAACCAAGATATTCGACGGTTTCAAATCTCTGTGTATAATCCAATTACTGTGAAGATAGTTCAATCCGTTGAGAAGCTGCCAGAGCAAAGACTTAACTGTGTATGTGTTTATCGAATGGCCGACTTTGTCTCTGTGATGCCTGATGATTTCATAGAGATCGTACTCGGCATAATCAAAGGCAAGATACAGAGACATGTCTGCAAAATTGATGTGGACATTCACAAGCTTCACGACGTTCTCATGGGAAATCTCTCTGAGCAACATGATCTCACGGATCGCAGTTGGGGAAACTCCGTCTCCATCTTTTGATTGCTTAAACTTCTTGATGGCAATTGGTCTTTTAGGCGGAGTCTTGGTTCTAGCCAAGAAAACAAGACCATAAGTGCCTTCACCAATCTTACCAACAAGATTGTATTGTTGCAGCCACTCTGGTTTCTCACTACTGCTGTTTGAGCTGTTGGATCTAGTGGTGGAATTCCCATCTCCCATTGCTTTTAGTACTCTCTACCTAAATGTCCTTACCATGCGGATCGAAAACAGTAGAGTCTAACAAAACAAAACCATCTCGGTTTCCTCTTTGGAGTTTAGGATTGTTGCTTTCCTGAAAATTTGAACAAAACTTTGGAAAGTCAGCCAAACAAAATGAGTAATCTATCTACAAATAGAGGTAAGCAATTCATAGAAGAATCATTCTATCTACAAATACTTATTGAAAATTCAATCAAGTGATCCAAATTACTTACAAGGAAGTATACATGTAAAAGCTACTACTCTGAGAATCTTCACATAATAAGATCTACGCAAACCAAATTCTAAACAAAACATCTCAGCATTAGCTGATAATTCCAAATCCAGACCCTAAAACTTGAAATTTTCAGCAGTTGACGTCTTATCAAATCTCCTCTCATCTGTGAAATCGAACTCATCTATACCCCAGAAACGAAAACACGAGATTTCATAATCGATAAGGAAAAAAAAGGATGAAGTTCAGCTGAATTATCAAGCTCCAGAGGCCAATAATCAGAAAAAAACCCTAAAATTCCATACCCAGAACAACGGTGGCTTAACCTAATCAAAGACCTAAAGATTCGATACCAATTTCAAATTCCAATCAAAACTCGAGACCTACACGATCTATCTATATATTTTTTAAAACCAACGATCAGGGAAATAAAAATACGTAAGGGATCTGACCGGATAAGGAGATCAGATAAATGTTCGTCGGAGGAGCTCAGCTTGGAGAGCGTCGGCGACGGAAGAGAGTAGACAAAAGCGAGAAAATTCCGGTGAGACGGAAGGAGAAGATTGCGTTTTTCCAAAACGGTGACGTTATGAAGCAGCCGACGCTGAGAATGGAAAGTAGATTTGTAATTTAGCCATTTGGTCCAACAACTTTTTAATATTATCTCTACACTTTTAAATATCCTTTCTATTTAACAAATTCATCGATATATATATTTCTTTTTGGATATTATTAGTAGAATGGATTTTTATCATCAAGATTTATAGACACCAGGTATATCAAAAAAAATAAAAAAAAACAGTTGAAGTTTTCTTTTAATAATCTCAGTTATCAGACTTTTCAGAAATAAGGAAAAATGTGAAAGAGGGAAGAAAATAAACATATTTAACTGTTGAGAACTTGAGATACACAAAAATTGTTGAAAGAAAAACAACACGGTAAAATTATGAACATAATGTCCAGTTACTACAGGTTTTTCTTTTCACTGTAATAACTATACTGGTAACAAAATTCAAATATTATAAAAAGATTCCAGTTCACTTCTTTTTTTTTCTTTCAATTCTTAAGTAACACCGATTCAAGTTGTGTATCTGCAATACAAAAGATACATGTATGTGGAAGTAGATACGTAAAATGGTAAAAGTTAGAGATAATATCAAGGTTTTTTTTTTTTTTTTTTTTTTGGCGAGTGGAAAATCCAATATCGAAACTCGAACCAATTTTTGAACTCTGAAACCACTATGAATATTCTGAAGTTTTTAATAAGGTCTCACATTTAGGCTAAATCATGAATATTGTTATGTAAGTCATGTAAAGTTGTCATATTGATCTCATTGTTTAAGTGCAGATGGATAACTTTTTAGCTTAGAGCATGAAGAATCTAAGGCGAAAAAAAATGTCAAAATGGTTTCACATACATGCTTCATCTTTATTGATATCTAAGGATAATGTTTAAAGAAGACAACTCTGAAGACATTGCTATGCACATAGAAGCAACCCCAAGTAAGAACTTGTCTGGAGATTGTGTAGAAACTAAAAAAAAGGACCTCAGTGAATCAGGTATGAAGCAGTCATTACCAAACAAGAATCAAATAGCTGTAGTTATAGTATCTCAACAACGCCTCGGCTCACGATTTTGCCTTCGTTGAGATCTTGAAATGCTTTTCCTGCATCCTCAAACTTGTATTTACTTGAAACTGCGTTTGTTAGATTGAAAATCCCTGACTCTGCCAATTTCACTACTTTAGGAAGATCCTGCCTTGCTCTTCCTCCATATGACCCTATCACTTTTATCTTCACAAAAATTTGAAAAAAGGAAAAGAGATTCAACATCACCATCTTAATTAAAAGACACTCTCAGCACCAGAGATTTTCTTCTAAGTAGGTAGAGAGAGTAATAAGAACCCAAACCTTCCTACGAACAAGTCGGTTTATGTCTATTTCTCCAACGGAACCAGCTTGTGAGAGTCCAATCATCACAGCTTTCCCACCATCTTTCACACTTAGTGTGCACTGCATGAAAGTTTGAGGCTTTCCCAATGCTTCAACAGCAACATCAACACCCATCCCACCGGTTATTTCCTGCGAAGAAGAAACAGTTTTTCATATTAATATCGATCAGTGGTTTATCTTCACAAAGAAAATAAGCCTTAATCAACCATACTCTTATCCTGTCAACAGCATCTTCCTTAGCGGCATTGACAATATGAGTAGCACCAAGTGTCTTGGCCTTCTGCAATTTATCATCCTGAACATCCACAGCAATAATATCCGAGGCTCCAAAAGCCCTCGCTATCTGCAAACAACTGAAGCAACAACTCATAGATGGTTATGGTCATACAAGAAGCAATTAAAACCAGATCAGGTTGCAACTATCCTCAAATCAGGTAATAAATGACAGTGCCACATTTAAAATACCTGGAGCCAACACCACCAATTCCAATGACTGCAATGGAATCTCCAGGACGGATCTCAGCAGCATGAGCCATAGCACCATATGCTGTAAAAACAGCACACCCTAGAATCGCAGATTCAGTGTAGGGCAAAGACTCTGGTAGAGGAGTTAACCCGTGAGCTGGTGTGACACAGTACTCGGCCATACCTCCCATACTGTACATATACACCGGTGAATCTGCCAGAAGTAAGAAGTGTAATTAGGTAAAACAACCATTGTTCTCCTAACATGCCACCTGCTGTTTAAAAAGCCTAACCAAGATTCAAATTTTACCATCATGTCGCAAAAAAAGACGAGTTTCGCCATCGTAAAGAGTTCCTTTCGCCCTGTTAAAAGCAAAGAAGTCTTCACATAAATCATCATGGCCCTGTATCCGAGTAATAGGATTAGTTAAAAACTACAGTATTAGATACTCCAATGAAAAGCCCTACAATTTGCTCCTCACCTTTGCACAATAAGAACAGGTTCCACAAGGCATGATGAAAGCTCCAACTACACGAGACCCAATTGGAAATCTGAAGAAAAAGTTGAGATATTTCAGGATTAGAACCAAAACATATGATTCCATTAGTGTATGAGGAGAGAAAAGAAAGAACCTTTTAATGATCTTGTGATCAGTAAGAGGACCGTGTTCAACTACTTCACCAGTGATCTCATGACCAATAACACAAGGACTAGAGAACGGTATCTCTCCTTTCATGACATGAAGATCAGAGTGACAAACTCCACAAGCTGCCCACAAAAGAAATCAAAATGAGTATTTAACTTTCAAAATTGAGATCCTGCAGATTGATTCACTTGCTAGATCGAAGAGTTGTATTACCTTTGTTTTTGATGAGAATTTCATTGACTTTAGGGCGAGGAATGTGAAATTCTTCGATTGTTAGAGGCTGATTGGGCTCACGAAACACGGCTCCACGCATGAATCCGCCGGAGCTAACGTGATACCCAGCCAAGGATTGAGAATCATCGCTGGATGCTCCGGTTTGCAGAGACCTAATGGAGAGAGAAGAAGAAGAGCCAACGGCGAGTCTAGTTAACGACAAGAGGTTCTTAGCGGCGGAGGCGCGGCGGAGAATTGGAGCAAACGCCATGCAACAACGACGGAGGAATTGATCAGAGTTTTAGGCAACGAAAGAGACACTTGACTCGATAGAGATCTGTTAGCAGTGTGATTGAAAACACCACGCCCTTAGCCGGTATTTACGAAATTATTCTCTGGAGGTGTTACTCACGCGCCTATGGTGCGTGTGTTGTTTGATTTTTCACCAGTTAAGGATGTCCCATTCGTGGGTCCACATCCACGTGTATATCTTATCTACGAGATTAAGATATTAAACACACTAAAGTTTTTGAGTTTTCAGATAATTAAATACCATTATTTGATTTTCACATAAGCAGAGATGATGCACACTACAGTACTTCAAAAATTAAATTGAACTACTGTAAATAATAAAAAAAAGGAGTTTCATACAAAGTCAAATAACAAAGATATAATTACTTGGCTCTAAGACCAGGAACATTCTTGAGACCCATCTTACCAAGGATAAGTTTTGGTATAGCTGGAGGATTGTCAAGTCCCATACTACGACTAAACTCGTTTGCCAACTCCACAAGCCTGTCTTTGTCTCTTCCAATCACCTTCTGTGAGTTGTAGTAGCCCAACCATGCCTGATACGCCGCCTCCTTGTTCCTCATCTCCACATGGCATAACGCCTTTTGCACCTGTTTATTCGAATCCTCACAGTGTTAAGTTTCTTATGCCCATCAACGAAGCTAAAGAGATTGGTATTGGGTATTGAATTTAGATTCTACTTTTTTTGTCTCCTTCAATGAGAAGGGCTAACCTTTTTCACTGTTTCTGGGTCTATTGATGGCAGAGGAGACTTTGTGATGGGTAAGTCTTTAAGAGATGATAGAAAATATTCCTCCCATGGTGCCAACAACAATATGCCTTCTCCTTCCTTTCCTTTTCGCCCGGTTCTACCTAGTCTGTGTATATATTGTTCTCTGTCTTTTGGCAATCCCACCTGTAGCAGTAAATTAATGTATACAATTTCTGTATAATCCCAAAAACAGTTTCTAGTTGAAGCTGAGGTAAGAGTTCTATTCTATTGTGTATGATTGATTTTACCTGTAAAACAAGGGTCACATCAGGGTAATCAACTCCTCGAGCAGATACATCAGATGTTACCAAAATCAAACCCTTGGATTTTCGGAACTCATTAGAAACCCTTGTCCTGTAACTCTGCGGTTTTCTAGAATGGATCTCTCTCACGTTTAAGTTTAGCTCACCAAGTAGATCAGCCACTAATTTTGTAACCATGGCAGTTGTACAGAAGACAATGACCTTCAGGAACCAGAGTTAAGTCGGAAAGGAAAAACATTAGTCACTGCGGTCTGCAACTGATGCTGGGAAGATTTTCATACCTTATAGTCTACATTATCCATAATGTGTTCTCGAAGAAGTGTGTACAGAAGAGAGAAATGTCTGTCCAGTGATGCAATCATGTGCATTTGTCTGACCTGTTGATGTGTCTCTATAGTGCCTTCGTGAACACAATTGACAAACTCATGATCCCGCCTTAGAGCAACAAGGCATATTTGGCGAACCTTTACACCGAAAAATCACAGATCAAGACCCATCACAAAAAGGGACTATCTCAAGGAAATCCAATACCAAATGAATTATGCAAGAAAATGAAACAAACCTCTTCAGGTACTGTGGCGGAAAATAGAAAAGTTTGTCTCTCCTTAGGAACAGCGGAAATTATCCTCTCAATGTCCTTGCGAAAGCCCATGTCTAAAAGATGATCAGCTTCATCAAGCACAAGGACTTTCACACCCTTTAACCTTGTTGCAAATCCTGGCGTGTTCTCGATATGGTCTTTGAGCCTTCCAGGTGTAGCCACTAAAATCTTAAAAGTTCAATATAACACATTACATATTGAAGACGCAAATATTGAAGGAACTTTTAGGATTTGCTCGAATTTCATTGATAATCCACAAGGAATGACAAGCAAGTTTCACCTGGCAAGGATTTGTTTGCATACGCTTTTGCTCTAAACCAAGTCTAGTGCCTCCAATCACAACTTGGACACCGATAGATGGATGATACTTTAGCAAGGTGTTTGCTTCTGTAGCAGCTTGATTGGCAAGTTCCCTAGTTGGGCATATCACAAGCGCAAGAATTGGGGGACGCTTATTATCCGGACTTGTAGGAGGAGAGTTAACAACTACTTCAATTGATGGAAGCTTAAAAAATAAACATCAGCAATAAGCACTAATCCAGGTCCAAATCTATTATCAAATGGCCAACTCAGTGTATGGTATGTCTTACCAAAAACGCTACAGTTTTCCCAGTTCCTGTTTTGGCCTTAGCTAGGACATCTTTACCTGGAAAAAATAGAGGATGTTAAAGAAACCAAGAAATTAAAGATATAAAAAATATAAACTGGAAGTCCTTGTATAATTGTGGAATTCCACAGATACTAGCTCAAGAAAGGTTCACAAGGTTTCCAAGCTCAAGAAAGGTTCACAAGGTTTTTAATCCGCTACTGGATAGCCAGGATGAAACAGGTGGTAATCATGTAAAGATTGGTAGAATAGTTGTTTTCTTTCTCCATTGTCGATCGAATAGGCATCAATAAAAAAACATATACCTTTGAGGATTATAGGGAGAGTAGCTTCCTGCACAACAGTCATTGTCTCGTATCCAGCATCCTTGATTGCTTTTAGGGATAAGGGAGATAATGGATACTGATCGAATCTGTTAAAAGCATTTTACCAAATAGAGTCAATCTCAATCAAACAGCACCAAATGGTCAGTGTAAATCACTTATAGAAAAGGTAAATTCTGCAACTCTGAGGTTGAGGCACTCTCGACTATTCAACAGCACAGAGAGGAAACTAGATTGTTACCTTGTGTTGGTCAAATAAGAATCTGAAGTCTTAACATCAACTACATTCCTTGCCGTATCCGCTTCTCTAAGAAGCTTCTCCTTATCAAACCCAAAAGCAGAAGCAGCTTTCTTCTTAAGAAATTGATAATCTTGGTCTTCTTCCTCATCCTCTTCACTAAGCAAATCCCCAATATCTCCCATTATTAAACTCTTAACATCCTCATCACTACTTTCGTCCTCGAGAAGAAGATCATCCCGCTTCCTTAAACCCTTGTAGTCTTCTCTATCTCTCCTAAAAAGTGTCTCTTTCCTCCCACGAAAAGACGCTACACTACTCTTTCCCTGAATCCGACCATTCAATCCATACCGCTTATCCCTAAAGGAATCAACTTGGTTGCGAATTCCTCTCCGGTCTTGGTTTCTTCCTCTGCCACGATCCTCCACGTTTGAATTCGAATCGTCATCGTCACTTCCACGCGACGATCCGGTCCTAAAACCACTGACCCAATTACTGAGCTCTTCCTCATCTTCGATCAAGCTCTTTGACGAGCGAATTTCTCGTCCATCTTGACTCCGTCGTTCAAATTCGGGTAGGTCTCTGCTCGGACGGGTTGAGAAGTTGATGCCGGCGCCGAATGCAAAGTAATTCAATCTAGAAGAGAATATCCGGATGGAGGGATTATAAGAGAGATGAGTAACCGGAAAAAAGTGAGTGAAGAATCGAATTCGGAGAGGGAACTTCAAAGGCATCACTTTAGCTGTTCGCCGTCCGGGAAAAACTGGAGGCAAGTGAAAGTGAGAGAGGAAGCCTTAAAACGGCGGCGTATCGTCGTGTCTTAAAATGTGAAAACCAACCGAACCGATCTGAAATTTAATCTCAAATGTGACCAATTTTCTAAAGGGAACCCAAAATACCCTAAACCGACGACATACCATCGACCTAAACGACATCGTCTAGCGTGTGCTGAAACATGAAAACGACAAGTTGTTTTTTTTCGTAACGCTTTGAATTGTTAGATAGTGTATAAAATGTATTGAATTTAAATTTTTTTTTTTTTTTTTTGTCATCATGTATTGAATTTAAATACGTGTAAAATATAGCTGGTCTTTCTAAGTATCGTACACTACTTGATGATTTATTATTACCTAACTATATTACCATGTTTAAATCCACCTAACATTCTTTCGACTGCAACTCTTGTAATCATTCAGAATTTTAACAAGTAGTGTTTGTTACTCAATCTCAATTTTTCCATTTTATATTACCAAAAATTTTGACGGATTATATGAGAATTTTTACGATATAAATTTTTTAAACTTTTTTAGAGAGGCAATGATATTGTTACCGGAAAGAAATGATATATAAAATCAATTAAATTTCATATTTTGTCTTTTTTTCAATTATTTATGAAGATACTAATTTATATTGAAAATTCATATTGCTGAATGTATACAACATTTCGGTAGCTTTTAAGAGTATGTACCAGACCAACGATTTGAATCTAAACTAGAAAAATTATAGATTTTGTCTGATGCCTTACGCCATACACAAGATTAGTTTGATACTCCATTGTAATCACAACACCTACCTATGCAAAGTATTTATAAACCCAGTAAATAAAAAATTCAGTTATAAATTTAAAACTAATAATTTTGCACCCTTGGTACTTGATATTCTGTCAATGTCGAATCTATTTTTCTAAGTTAACAAGGTCAACCTTGGTAGTTAAGAGTTTTTAATGTTGGCTAACTACATTTCTTTTTACTAAAAAAAAAATATGGCCAGAAAACAATTTCTAAAAGAATTCAATATACAAAATTTAACGATAGTATCATTATTTTTTAATAATATGGCGAGAAAATATAAGTTTGGCATAAAATAAAAATCAAAATAAGAGATAAAGATTGGATATTTCATAAATGAAGAGTTCCTAAATTTGTAGCATGTTTTTTTTTTTTCAAAATATCAGGGAATGATATTGAATACCAATGAAAATCACGGGACGTTTCTGAAAAAAAAAAGAGTTTTTGTCGCGAGATTTTTGCGGGTGTCGTAATAAAAGGGAGTATTACACGTGGCAGTCAACCAGGCTGTCAGTTGTTGGTTAAAGCAGACAAGCGCGTGACTTTAATATAAGCTCTCTTTCCCCGCGCCAACAACACTTTACCAAAGACAATCCCCTCATGGCGGTGCTCTGCTGCTTCATCAGCCTTTGATTTTTTTTTTACCTTTTTTATTTATTTATATACCCTTAGTATATTAATCTATGATTCTAATTAAATATAGTATAATCAGTAAAAAATCACTGTTTTTAACGATTAGTTTAAGGGAATTAATCTATCTGATTAAATCGGTGAAAGAAGAGGCGCAAAGGCTCAGTCTTTCATTTTCATTTTCTTCTTCTTTCTTTCTGTGTTACCGATCTGCCTCTTTCTTCTTCTTATTCTTCTTTACGTCTCTATGAAATGCTCAAGCTGATTAGGGTTTATCAACTCTTTGTTGGGTTTCTTGTTATCGCCTTCGTTATCCTCTCCGTTTTCGCAGGTGAGTAAGGATTTTTCACTCTATCGTTATCCACTGGGAAAAATTTACTTTTGATTGTTTGTTTCCTGTTTGCTTCGATCTATTTTTGGGTTCAGATTGTTCTCGACAGCTATTTATTTATTTTGGATCAAATTATCCGTTTTTTTTCTTCGTGATCGGGTTTGCGTCTCTTTCCTATATTTGGGTTTATGTTTGTTGTGATCAGAATGACCTTTATCGTCTTAGTGATCTCTTTGATACAGAGAGACACACTGAATCAAACTTTTTTTTTATCAGAGGAGGAAGAATAAAATTACAAACTTATTCTTTTCTCTATCTCGTGCTTTAAATATATCATTGTCCTCCTAAACATTTGTTTCTGGTTTTGAGATTTACTGTTTTTTGAGCATTTTAAGCGTCAAGGAAGTGTAAGTTGAAGACTTTTTTTTATCTTAGCTCTTTAGTTGCCAAGTGTTTTTTGTGTTGTCTTTCTTAAACTATCTTTTGGATTATCATGGCTCTATGGGATTTGATTGAAATAGAGGGAAGAAGGAAAAAAAAAAGATAGATAGATACAAGTAGCTTAGGCTTTGTTTAGACTTGCATAGTTTGGAATAGATTTCTCCGGGGTCTAGTATTTTCTTCTCTGAAATCAGTTGATGATTCTATGTGGCTGAGATATATAATCCAGATATTAACATTCCAAAATAATCTGACATAAGATCTTTGACTGCAGATTAGCAGCTCTTGTGCACAAGTTGAAATTGGAAGCAAAACCCATATAACTCTCAAATGTAAGTTCTCTTACTGATTTTGAGCTCCCAAATAGATGCATAAAAACTTCAATAACCGAGAGAAAAAGCCTATGTAGAACCTTTATCTCCTGGTCGGCCACACAGTTTTCTTTGCCTGCTTCTGATGTTTTGGTTTAGTAAAGCTATAACACATCTGTTCTCTTTGCACTTCTTGTGGTTAGCGTGAACCAAATATCTGATCTTCAAATCAGCAAAATGTGTCTTATGTGGTCATGCTGAGAATCTTTAATTACTAATGAATTATCACTGGCTCATACAGATAACCAAAAATGGCTGCAGAGCTTGTAAGTTCTGCAACAAGTGAAAAGCTTGCTGATGTGGACTGGGCCAAAAACATTGAGATCTGTGAACTAGCCGCTCGAGATGAAAGGTATGACGAGCCAGAATTTTTCTAGTTTTCTAATATAAGCATGACACTAGTGCATAATATATAGCTTACACAACACTATCAGATTGCTTTTCTTTTTGTGAAAAGCCATAATTTGTTGCCAATCTTTTTAGATTGCTGTTTGTATGATGTTCAATCATCCTCAATGATTATATGACAGATAAAATAGACACTTTATTTTTGCATAGTCTTGGACATACTTTTACTTATATCCTCTGATAATGAGTTCTTCTAATGTAAACAGGCAAGCAAAAGATGTTATCAAGGCTATCAAAAAACGCTTGGGAAGCAAGAACCCAAATACTCAATTATATGCTGTCCAGGTAGGTTCCTGGTCTAGATCTATCTTTTACCCTAGAATCATGCTTTAGGAGAAGAATGTCACACCTTTGAACGTTTTGGTAACTTAAACTGTTATTTTCTTTGTTCTTTCAGTTGCTGGAGATGTTGATGAATAACATTGGAGAGAATATTCATAAGCAGGTTATAGATACAGGTGTACTCCCTACACTTGTGAAGATAGTAAAGAAAAAAGTAGGTTCATCTCTGTTTCTGGATGTTACTTCTCTACGAATTTGAGAGTTAAGCTGCTTATTTTAGTTTGCCTATTGTTTGGTGGACATTTTTCGAACACTCTTTTTAGTCGGATTTGCCTGTAAGAGAGAGGATTTTTCTCCTTCTTGATGCAACTCAAACCTCCCTTGGTGGCGCTTCAGGGAAATTCCCTCAGTATTATACAGCATACTATGAGTTAGTGGTGAGTCAGAAACAAGAACATTCTAATTCCGTGATTCTGTTCTTGAAAGAAGCAAAATTAGATAAGACTGAGAGGTTTACTTTTTGTTATCTTCTGTTACCTGCAGCATGCAGGAGTTAAATTTACTCAGAGACCTAATGCTACACCAGTCGTGGTCACTGCTCAAGCGGTTCCGAGAAATACGCTCAATGAACAACTTGCATCTGCTAGAAATGAGGGGCCTGCTTCTACGCAGCAGCGAGAACCTCAAACTGTCTCTCCTTCTAGGTATCTTCTTCTCCTCATGTCTTTTATCTATACTTTTAGTTGATGCTTAGGGACCTGATGCTGTTTTATTTCTTTGCTTACAGCATTTTACAAAAGGCTAGTACTGCATTAGAAGTTTTGAAGGAAGTGCTTGACGCAGTCGATTCTCAAAATCCTGAGGTATATAATATACCTCTTGACTTCATACCGTTACATCCAAACAGACATTCTTTGGCTCTCTTTTTGATCTTGTAGCCTGAGAATGACTCCAGTTTGATCCACTTTTGTCCATCCAGGGGGCAAAAGATGAGTTTACTCTTGATCTTGTCGAGCAATGTTCGTTTCAAAAAGAGCGGGTAATGCACCTCGTCATGACATCGAGGCAAGTTTCCTGTCTCTCTTGGTTTAGAAGACATGTAAAGAGCATTTATCTTTTCAAGTATATCAGCCAATTTTGTCTATGCAGGGATGAAAAAGCAGTTTCTAAAGCAATTGAATTGAATGAGCAACTTCAGAGAATTCTCAATAGGCATGAAGATTTGCTGTCTGGTAGAATCACAGTGCCTAGCAGGTCTACTACATCCAATGGATATCATTCCAATCGTGAACCTGTCCATCCTACCTCAAACGGTCACCAGAAACTCGAATTAAAGGCTTCCAATGCCAATACGGAATCAAGCAGCTCTATCTCTAACCCATCCCATCTTAAGCTTGAGGAAGAAGATGAGGAAGAGGAGCCTGAGCAGTTATTCAGAAGGTATACCCCCTTACATTATGGAATCTCTAATTGGATATTACAAAGTTAATTTCCTCATAAGGTTCTTGGAATTTAAAATGGTTATACTTGATGCTTGCAGATTGCGAAAAGGGAAAGCTAGAGCAAGGCCTGAGGATGAAGAAGAGCCATCACCTCCACAAGGCTTACCTGGATCAGCTATCCATAGCGAAAGACTCAACCGTCCACTTATTCGTCCTTTACCATCAGAGGAGGCATCACGCGGTGGTGATAGCCATTCGCAATCCCCGCCTGTTGTGATTCCACCACCACCTGCAAAACACATTGAGAGGGAAAAATTCTTCAAGGAGAAGAAAGTCGATGGTGCCTCGGGTTTACCAGGTCATATGAGAGGTCTTTCTTTGCATAGCCGTGATGGCAGCAGCTCGCGCAGTGGAAGCGTAGACTTCAGTGACTGAAACCAAAGCTCTCATCATCATATATATGTATTCTTTCACGCTCGTTTCTTTAGGTTTTGTTAATTTACCGAAGGAAAAAGTTTGTGTTGTGTGTTGCTGTTGCTCTCTTCTCTATCTCTCTCTTTCTCTAGTGTTGTGAATTTAGAATATAGCACCATGAGATCTGATTATGTATACGAGTAAAGGTACTTCCTTTCACTATGTTCAAATCTGAGCTATGTTATATACAGAGGTTGTTGTTATTGATGTTGTTGTTCCTGTTTGTGTAGTGAAGCTGAATGTATGTTAAAATGCTATCTTCATGTCAGAGGAGAACTGGTTGATTCTGGTCAATTGCATAGATAAAATGTTGAAACTTCGAATTCACATTAACGGAAAGATACAAAGAGATTGAATAATTGAACAAAAGAGTGAGACTTTCTTAAGCTTTGGGAGGCTCTTGGCAAGAATGCGCCTCTTTGACATGCTTCTCGTATTCATCTTCTTCCTCCTCCTCTTCTTCTTCTTCCTCATCTTCTTCCTCTTCCTCAACCTCGTCCTCCACATCTTCTTCATCTTCATCAAAGCCCTTGACAGCACTAGAAGACGGAGCTGGACTCCTTGCTTCTCCAACGATCTTCATTATGTCCTCTACGCTTTGAAGGGAGAAGCTCGGGGTTTCTCTCTTGTAGTACGCAGCTTGAGCTGACTCTGTAAGCTCTTTCGGCAAGTTCTTTAAGTACCATGGATGCTTCTTGATCTCTTTAAGTGTGATTCTCTGCGTTAATTTATGACACTTCATTAAAACATTGAAACAGAGAAAAGACAGTTTAAACTCAGAGAACTGAGAAAGTACCTTAGCTGAGTTAGTAACAAATATACGAGAGAGAAGATGTTTGCACTCCTGCGATATGTGAACGTAATCCGGGATCTTGTACTGGACAGCCATTATACGCTGCAGAACATTTACACAACATCATTAAAACACTTGGTAGAAGAAATGAAGTGGAAAAAAACGCTGTGAGAAAAATGTGGAGTTGGTTAATACATACTTGGATTGTTTTCCTGAAGTTTCTCGGATCATCAGGGTCTTCAAACGGGTAACCTCCAACCAACATGACATAAAGAGTCACACCGCAGGACCAAACATCCGCATGCTACATAACACAATCACCAAATAGTTCCATCAACAAGTGAAAAATATGGATCAAGAGTATTAGACCATTGAACAAGACATTGAGTAATATTACCTTTCCGTCATATTCTCTTCGCGAAAGAACTTCAGGCGCTATGTAAGCTGGAGTACCGACAGTTGATTTAGGTCTAGAGTGAAGCAGAGATGACTACACAAGAAGAGATGGAAACATATGACTTATTATTAGATCAAATCCAAATGATGATGGGGAAGTAACAAAAGAAGAAAAAGAGAGTAATGAATGACCTTGGAGTAACCAAAATCACATATTTTCAATAGCGGCGCAGGACTACCATCGAGCAGTGTGTTCTCAAGCTTCAGATCTCTATGACATATTTGCTACAGAAACAAATAAAAAGATTATACAAATGAAGCAAAGATCTCTCCTTTAACAATCATGAGATATGGTTTTGTAATCTAAAAGTACCAAGGAATGACAGTAATCCACGCCACAAATCAGCTGCTGAAAAAAGTATCTAGCCTGTAATAATATAAAAGATGGAAACATAGATCAAGAAAGATGTCAAAAAATGTAACAAGAACCAAGTTATGATTTTTGAGAAAGAAGATGATATCACACCTCAGCTTCACTGAATCTACCAGCATTACAGATTCGTTCAAAGAGCTCTCCACCAGAAGCATACTCCATTACAATTGCAAGATGAGTTGGAGTCAGAACCACCTGCAAAATTACTCTGTTTTTTAAGTTCCTTAATCTCTCAGTTAAAGTAGTAAAGATTATCCACAAAAACAACAAACCTCCTTGAACCGGATGATATTTGGATGCCTAAGTGATCTGTGATTGATAATCTCTCTCGCCACATTCTCATCTATCTGCAATCCAACATATTACCATCAAATGTCAAATCGTTATCTTCATCATCCCAAGATTTGAAGACTTTTTTTCTAACCAATCCCAAGAGGAAAAGATCAAACCTTGCGACCTCTCTCGATGTATTTCATGGCAACGAGTTCTTTGGTCTCTTTGTGTCTAAGAAGACGAGCCACACCGAAATTACCAGCTCCCAAATCCTTCACAACCTCATACTTGTCCATCTCTTCTTCTTCCTCCAAAAGCAAGTTCAAGTTATGTATGTGTGTTTGTATATATACACCTGTGTATATATGTACGAGCACGATCTCGTTGAGAATGTGTCACACCTAGAGTTTCAGAAAATGGTTCATCTTATAAAGTGTTGTTTCATAGGGATCTAAGAGTACTTCAACACCTCCACGTCTACTTACACTCATGTGTATGTATTGGTGTATATATTGATGATGGAGGAGTAAACGGAGGAGATGGGTATGGAAGTGAGGCACGTGAAGGAGTTGCTCGAATTCCGATGACCAGCTTCAATTGAATCTAACGGTTATTATTTTAATTATTCTCTCTAATCGGATTTTAATATGTATGAAGTTATCAACTACTCTTCCTTGTTTCTTACGTTAAAATATGCCAATAAATTACAAGGAAGAGCATCACTTTTTACTTTAGGTAGTAACGTTAAAAATCAAATTATCACTTTTTTACTTTACTTTAGTTGTATAATTATTTGTTGATTGCTAAAAAAAAAAAAGTATTATTTAATCTTCTTGTGTTTGTCGTAGGACGTCGCATGGTCAAGGTCGGTTTAAAAGAGACAAACCCCATTGATTACTTCGATTAGTCATAAATTACTACAATACGCATGTGTGTATCAACCGACCATATATAACTAAGTACGTTACTAGTTACACAAAGTTTACATATATTTTTATAACTACAAGTTTACATTTGGAGCAGTCAAGCCGGCCATCACATGACTTGTACTTATTGATTCATAAACCATTCTTCATGTTGCAATAAATATCATGGTTCAATTGTCAAACCTTATATTATTTAATAATATGTCATATATATTTAAGGTTTTGATGAAAAATTTATGACCCATAAAGATACATCTCATGTGAAGTTGTTTTCGTTACTATGGGCCAATCTATTGCCAACCACGTGGGGTTGCTACATACTTTTTCATACATAAATTCAAGAGAATGGTCAATAATTACTTGTGGTCTTGTGGATAACATTGTTTTGTATCCTTTTGAATTTATTATGAGTGGAAAACGCAATATATGGGTCATCAAAAGTTGTTGTTGTGAAAAATGCTGGAATATACTCTATAATTTCTTTTGAAAATTTTAAACTTGTTGTAGATTAAGTCTTCTTGATACGTGAATTACAAACACAAATTAATCTATCTATTTTAAAAATGGTGAGATCTATTTGTTGTAGTTGGTACACCGTACACGTACACGCATCATTATTTAAAGAGTATTTGCAAACTGTAATCAATAATGGTTTGTAACGCATCAAGTAGAAATTAGTTATTGGCTTATTGCCACAATTCATTTATGTGTTTGTATTTTTGGTTCCATATTATAATATTCAATCACTATAATTTCCTACATAAACGCAAAACCTATGACATATAACAAAATGGTTTATGCTAATATCATTGTTGCATCATCATTTAGAGTTTAAATTCGCATAACGCACTTTTTTTTTGCGTATTCGCATATCGCATTAAAGTTTATGATTGTTGTTCCTCTATCTGACTAGTCTTTTTTTTTTTTTGACATATATATTAGGGTCAAATTTGAGTTTCTTGGTTATATTTCTCATTTCAGGGCCTTTGTAACGTTTCATATCTTGTCGGCTTAAGGCCCATATATTTGTCTGGCCTGATATAGTACAATAGTGTTAGTCACGTGACTACCAAAACTGGTGTGGGTGAGTGGTAAACTGTGCATTTCAGTTCCCACTTCCCATTGTCCCGTAGAGACAAAGTACAACTCCGCACGTGACTTGCCCTCTCTTTAACCATTTCCCCATAAGAAAAGTAACCATATTTTTATCAATTGTTACTTTTGTTAATTGTTTTTAGTGTTATTTTAGTTCACAAATCACAATCTTTAGTTGGAAAACGTTTGATCTATTACTCTTGTGCATCTTCTCGACTACACACTATTTGTTTTATTGTGTGCGTGCAGTTCATCGTTTATCTACCCATCCTTCACTTGTACTTATAGCATCAAACTACTAAATTCTTATTTTTTTTGGGTTTTAAATACCAAGGAGACAGCTCTTGCCTTATTTGGTTTACCATAATATCTTTAAATTTAATATAAATATCATTCTAACATTTTTCCCACAAATTAATAATTTTATTAAATATTTCACCTAATTATATCTTTACAAAAAAAAATTCTTTAAACTTTCATTTTATATTACAATTTACTAATACTAAATATAAATAATTAAATATTTTCATACAAAAAAATATTATTGTATAAGAGAAAAACTATGTTCAATCAAATAGTATTATTTTTGAATAGGAAGAAGAAAGATATAAATACATTAAGAAATAACTAAAACTCGATATTTAGGTGATTTACCTTTACCAACACCTTTACTACACAAAAAAAGAAAAAGAAAAAAAAAAACTTTACTATACAATGTGACCTAAAAAATAAGCCCTAAAGAACTACATTTGAAAGTCTATATATATGGAGTCATAGCTCTTGCCCAATTCACCACTTACGTTTTTAACATTTCATACATACGAGAAAAGCAAAAGGTTTCTCAATATCATAGGATTATAAATGGAGAACAAGTTTTTCGCTGCCTTCTTCTTGCTTCTCGTCCTCTTCTCATCTCGTAAGTTTTTCCTTCTATCCATGCATTAATTGGCCCATATGTGTGTGTATATAAATGAAGTCGGTTTAAGAGCATCCAATACATGAGTTTCAAACCTTTCCCAAACTCATATTTTTTGCTAATGTAACCGAACCTAAAACTAAATCCAGATGTTTTCCAAACTCTATGAAATGTTAAAAATTTGTATAAAATTATAAATCTAATTTGCATAAAAGAACAATGCTTATATGCTGCATTTTAATTTTTGTAATTAAATAGAGGAGATCATTGGGAGTGAGGGAAGGATGTGCCAATCAAAGAGCCACCACTTCAAATACATGTGTATGTCCAATCACAACTGTGCCATGGTCTGCCGTAACGAGGGCTTTTCCGGTGGTCGCTGCCATGGCTTCCATCGCCGTTGCTACTGCACCCGCCTTTGCTAACTTTTTAGTTTTCATTAACATCCATTAAATGTACTTTTTCTTTGTTTTCCCCATTTCGAATAATAATAAAGTTCATCGTTTTTCTTTGACGTCTATCGTTTGGTTAATGAATCTAGAGGAACAAAATGAGATGTGCGCATATATACACATTTCTTTGGTAAAAAAAAAACTGTTCAATAAACCACAAAATTGTAGGAAACTAACATTTATACAAACTATTTTTTGATATAAACTCTAATAATTTTATTTTATACAAAATATTCTAAAATACTCAAATATTGAGTGATTTAAGTTAAAAAAAAATTGAAAATAACCAAGGTCAACATTTAACTAATTTCAAATATAGATTAAAAGGAGAGTTTTGATAAGTAGAGAGCATTCGTATACTAAGAAAATTGCATAAAAGCAAAAATATCTCAAATGCATTTATTCAGCGTTTGTTCTACTATAGTCCTTTTTTTTTTTTTGGACAAAAATTGTTCTACTATAGTCAAAAGAAGTAAAAATATAAGCAAGGTGAAGAACGTAACAACCCACACTAAAAGGTATATATCATATGTACATGATGAGTGTCAAATGAAAGAATTTGCCGTCTAAATCATCATCATTAATTACCATTGAATCACTTAAACTTCTTGTCAAGTCCCCACATCCTAAGGCCATATTTATCAGTGGGACATTTAAATTTGTCCTTAACTTTTTATATTAGTTTTTTATTGTTAGAGTTGGTTTGAAGATTCTTTAGAAACTTAGTATATTATTGGTAGAAACTTGTGGTGACTCTTATAAATAGGATTTGCTTGCTTAACATCGTCCAAATTAAGAAACATGGTCTGCCTATTACGTTTCTTTCCCAACAATGCTTCTTTATGTTGATCCATCTTTCTCTTCACTGTGGTATTAGCACACTTAATTGCATGACTTGCTTCAGCTCCTTTAACCTCTCTCTGCTTCACCCTCAAACCTTGTTCTTTTCGATCATCTCTAGTACTGCCTTCACCTCCAATTAGGGATTCAAAATTACCATTGTTCAATATTCGTCATCAGTCTTAACATTGTAAATAGCATCAAGGATCATCACCAAAAGAGATTACAAGAAACTCTGCTAACAATATACAATCTAGAACACTGACTTTACCAACTAAACGCATCAAGCATAGTTATTAACCTGTCTCAATTTCCTCAAAGCTTTAACATTGTAAACAGCATTAAGGATTATCACCAAAAGACATATTACAAGAAACTATCTTAACAAGAACATTGTTCAATGTCAATCATCTGGCTTAACATAGTAAACATCACCAAAAGAGCATAGAGCTTTCATCAATCATCTAAATGCATTAAAACAATGTTCTCTAGGATTACCATCAAACACATAGGCTTGGATCTGCTCTCTAGGATTTTGAAGCTCATAAACAAAGATTCCCAGAATTGTAACAACATTATACAAACTCAAGATACCAATTCAACCGTCTAGTTCACATAGGCCAACATTTTTCAAGAGAATATATACAAGAAGACACCTATTCTGCAATTAGCAAGAGATTATATACAAATGAACATCAATTCTGCATTATTTACGAGATTATATCAATCAAGAATATGAAACGAAACCCTAAATCTACATTCCACCTTGATTCCAGAACCACCAATCCCAAAACCAATCTAATACCAAACGCAAACATTTCAATTTTCTAACTATCATCACAGCTCCATCGATCTCTTTCGAATCAAGACACGATTTTATCAAAAAATCGAACACAAACGGAGCAGAGCCACATCGATTGTAACTCTTCATCAACGAACGGAACACTTTCAAGACTCGATCTTCGTCGTCGGCTAAACGAAGAGCGAGACGTATGACGTCACTAGCGTGACTCTTGAGACGAGATCGAGCGAGGATATTGAGCAAGAATCGATGTCGTGTGAGCAGAGAGAGAGAGAGAGAAGCGGCGAGTGAAGAGGAAGAAACGGAGAGAGATTCGTGGCCGTCTCGGATGCTGACACGTTTCTCTAAGGACATGGTACGGATGTCGCTAAATAAGGTCCGTCCCTCGTGTTTTTGTTGATTTCAGATTTAATTTGATTTAATTTAATTCCACCTGGCCTAAGGACAAAGTGTTTTCCACCCGATAAACATGGCCTAATGGTTCTATCGTCGCTTGCTGAGGCCAGCATATGCAGGTCAATTGGGTTCCAGCTCACAAAGGTCACATCTCCTGAATGTCCTAGCAATACACGACAAGGTTCTCCCCTTTGTTCTCTTATGCTCCATATGTATACCTGCAACAACAAAGGAAGATCACTCATTTTCATAACAAATAACTCATCCGTATGTTTCTCCAATGTCTGAAACATTCACAAATAAAGAGAAGTTAGTGGATGTGTTATATATCATTAAAGACATATAGATACAGTCACAAAAAGTCCAACAACAAACGACAAAACTGGCCAAACCAGTAATTTATACAGTCAGAAAATTTTAAGAACGGCATGTCAAGTTCGGTTTGTTTTCACAATTTTAAAATTTGATACTTAAATTTTTCAAAAATAAAAATATTTTGCATAGTTAAAACTTTAATAAAATCAAAATTGGTTTATAAGACAAATTTTACTCTAGTAGCAAGAATTTCACTGCCATTTCATCGTGCTTGTCAAGTTCAAATATCTGCAATGCATCAACGCTTTTTTTCCATTCTCCACGATTTACTAATTCTAGAAACAGTTTAGTTATATGATTGTATAGATGAATGTCAGACTCTTTCTCTAAAAGGATCGCAGTGCCATTAAATCTAAGTGAGATAAGTGCATCAAGGATTAGCCTAATGAAGTCACTTTTTGAGGAGACTTTTAGAGCCTAGCAAGCTCATGGAGTTTGGATTATCCGCAAATATGCGCAAATGTTTCCGAGTTGGTCCAAGATCCATCCTGCCGAGATTAAGAAAATTAAATTTTGAGTTTTCCTGAATCAACCACACACATCGCATTTCATTTTTAACGTGACATATATAATCTATAATCTAAAAACCAAATTTTCTAGATTTTTTATTTTTAACGTGACTTGATCTATAATTCAAAAACTATCCAAAGACTTGCATATTCATGGCGTAAGTAAGTAAAAGAAGAGAAGAAAAAAAAATGAGAGAATTGAACGTTAGATTTAGGGATGTCAATTGGTCAGTCCAGGTCCAAATGGACAGTCCATTTGGACAATTCAAGTTTATGGACAATTATGGTCGATGTCCAAATAAGTCATGTCCAAATATGACCAAAACCAAATAGGACCATGACCAATTGGTCAGTCCATGGTGTCCAAAAATTATTAAGATATTTAATATATTTGTGAGAAATATTTTTTGGTGATAAAACCTAATTTTGCGATTTTGGCGGGAAAATGTGATTTTGTCAGGAAAACGCTATTTTTATGAAAAATGATTTTTGGCGATAAAGTAATTTTATAATTTTGGCGGAA
This sequence comes from Erysimum cheiranthoides, assembly GCA_011420285.2. Lineage (NCBI taxonomy): Eukaryota > Viridiplantae > Streptophyta > Magnoliopsida > Brassicales > Brassicaceae > Erysimum > Erysimum cheiranthoides. The sequence continues at coordinate 18,960,861 of CM022181.2, forward strand.
AAGGCGGTTTTGGCGGGAAAATGCATTTTTTGGCGCAAAACGTGATTTTGGCGGGAAAACGTAATTTTGCGGTTTTGGCGGGAAAATGCGTTTTTTTTTTGCGGAAAACACGATTTTGGCGGGAAAACGTGATTTTGCAGTTTTGGCGGGAAAATTCGTTTTTTTGGCGGGAAAACATGATTTTGCGGTTTTGGCGGGAAAACGTGATTTTGCGGTTTTGGCGGGAAAATGCGTTTTTTTTGCGGGAAAACACGATTTTGGCGGGAAAACGTGATTTTGCAGTTTTGGCGGGAAAATTCGTTTTTTTGGCGGGAAAATTCGTTTTTTTTTTGCGGGAAAACATGATCTTGGCGAGAAAACGTGATTTTACGGTTTTGGCGGGAAAACGTGATTTTGCGGTTTTGGCGGGAAAACACGATTTAGAATGAAAAATATCATTTTATGGAAAAATATTTTTTTTTGGCAAAATAATTTAATTTTAATGTATTTAATAATGGTTTTTTAAAATTATTAAGATATTAAATATTTAATTGTCTAAAACCTAATTTTTTAAGAGTTTTGGACTGACCAATGTCCAAATGGTTTGGACCAAATTTTAGTGGACTTAATTGGTTAATGTCCAATTGGACTTGGTTAAATTTGGTCATGACTAAAATTGACCAATTAAATTTGGACTGGTCTGGTCATGGTCAATTTGTCCAATTGACATCCCTAGTTAGATTTAAGATTTCACTCGAATTTCTTCCGTATTAGCCAATATACATTAAAGCCCATAAATAAAGCCCATACACAGCCCAATTACTGAAAAATGAAATGGAGTAGATAAATATTGGGAAGAAGAATCTAACAAGAAAATTGGAAATTTGGGAAGTGAAATTCAGAACAGTGATTGAGAAAACAAAGAAAATGGGAAGCGGACCAGCTCAGATTCCGACTAGTTTTGGCCATGAGCTTAGAGCTTGTCTTCGTTGCCGACTCGTCAAGACCTATGACCAGGTTCTTTTTTGACTCTTTTCGTTATTTCTTCTATTAGGTTTCTTTTTCTATGACCATGTGGTTGATTTCTTTTTCAAAGCTCAAACAGTTCAGAGACGCTGGTTGCGAGAATTGTCCTTTTTTCAAGATGGAAGAGGATCACGAGCGTATTGTGGAGGTCACTACCCCTAATTTCAATGGGTATTACTTTACTTTCCTTCTCTTTCTTTGGCTAGGCAAGGTTTTGCGTTAATGGCTACTCTTTCTTTCAAATCACTTCTTCTAGTGTTTCATAAAGGTTTACTTGGCTGTCTAGTTGTGGAAAAGTTCTCAACTTTGGAGTCATTTTGCTTCAGGATGAAATTACACTACTTTCTGAATGATAGATTCATGCTTCCTGGTTTCTGAGATCTCATTCAACTTTTGGATTAGTGATTTAAATTGTAATAGAGTTAGTGGAAAATTCCCCAAAGCTTGCTGCTTTAAGAGTAAATTTTAGAGAAACTAACGTGATAGAGCTTTTCAATGGGTTGTGTCTCTTTTTAGTAAGTTGATATCTTCGTATTCCTAGCTACTGATATTATTAAGATTGTTTTGCAGTATAATCTCTGTGATGGATCCAAGTAGAAGCTGGGCGGCTAGGTGGTTAAGAATCGGTATGTTTATTGCTATCTTTAGCTGTTGACTTTCCTCATTCCTGTTTCTCAACTCAGCCAAAAACGTTGCTTCCTCTTTCCATCAATGTGTTCTTATTCTCCCATATCTCTGATAGATTATAGATGGTTGAATTACTGTTGCATTCATCAGCACATCTCTTTTTATATTAAAGAGCGATCATGAGATCTCCAATGACAGATGACATTACTAGATTTATGTGATTCCCTGTAGAATAATGAAGTTTTTGATTTACTGATTGCATGATGTTGCTAAATTCTTACAGGGAAGTTTGCTCCTGGTTGCTACACTCTTGCTGTCTCAGAGCCCCTTCCTGAAGAAATGCAGGTAAACGATTAGCAGCGACATTATTCCATCTTCGTGGTTTGATATTGGACTCAGCAACACACTAGCTTTGTGTTTCAAAATTAGATTACACAGTCACTGTACTACTGGTCACTGTTCTGTTTGTTCACTTAACTGATTTTGTTTTTTCACTCTGTGGTGATTTCACTGCAGCTCTTATGCCAAGAAGAGCGTGTACAATATGTTCTGCCGAAACGCATGTGAAGGAAATCCATCAAAAACAAGGCAAGACAAGACTAAAGTACATCTCTTTCAGTCTTTCTCATTTAAGCTTCATGTAACATTATGAGGTGCTTTATTTGTATCTTTAATCTTGTGATGGGTCGATGTTCAAAATCTCCAACAAGTCAAGACTCCTTAGATTTCTTCCATGTAATTTCGAAAAATATAGAATTTTATTAATAATGAAAAAAAAAAAATGTCATATTTAATATTGAAAAAGAAAATGATTTTCTTAACCTAACTATCAATCAAATTTATGCATTTAAAACACTCTAAATGATATTTTGATGAACATATAGAGAACAAACTTGTGTAGTCAGACAAGACAAGTCTAAAACTTCAAAAAGTCATGCAATGTTTTTTAAAAAACCTAATTTTTCAAAATAAAATAAAAGAGTAGGAGAAAAAAAATTGCTTAGACCTTCTAGAAAAAATAGCACATCTCGCTAAATCCAGAAAAAGCATATTCTTCTGTTAGAATAATCGTAGTCCTATGGTCACAACATACTGTATATTTAGTTTGATCATTAATTTTCAATCAAGCGTAATTTTCAACAAAGCTTTTATAACAAAAATAAATACTTGTAGAAAATAAACCAACAAGTCCGCGATATACGGATTAATTCCACGTGGCAGTTATTGGACGCCGTTATAAACTCTATTCGTTTTAACATTCGAGTCTCCGGCGGCTTTCACACTCCAAAAAACCACAGAAGCTACGTTTTCAGGTATAATCCATTTCTCTCCGATCATCTCTGCTTCTTTCGGTAGCTCTGTTTCGAAATTCGTTAGATCCAATCTCATAATCGGAAATTTGTGAATTGGATCACCTGTAACATTCATTTCATCGGTCGAATCTTAAAAACTCCCTTCTTTTTTCGCTTAGTTTGGTGGACTTTGATTAGTTGTGATCTCACTTCGTGATCGCTTGTACGAAGAAGTTATCTGTTAAGATGGATCATGATCTTAGGTTATTCAATTATTGTATCCAAGATTGATTTATGAGTATATGATGTTCCGATTGTTGGTAGCAGGAGTCTGATTAGTTTTTTGGAGATTTACGAAAATGTCCAACATAGACATTGAAGGGATACTGAAGGAGCTACCTAATGATGGGAGGACTCCAAAGACTAAGATCGTTTGCACATTAGGTCCTGCCTCTCGATCTGTGACAATGATTGAGAAGCTTCTAAGAGCGGGCATGAATGTTGCTCGATTCAATTTCTCTCATGGAAGCCATGAGTATCATCAAGAGACTCTTGACAATCTCCGCACCGCTATGCAGAATACTGGCATTCTCGCTGCTGTTATGCTTGACACTAAGGTTTATCTTTCTCTTCTTTTGTGATGGATTTTGTTATTGAGTTGTTTTTTTAGAAGCGTTTTAATGGGTTTATCATTCTCTTCTTTTGTGATGGGTTTTAAACATGAATTTTGTTGATGTAGATTGTGTTTCGTTATGGTATTACTGAAGACTGTTTACACATTTCTTGATGGCTTCGGCTCGAAATAGTAACGGATATGGTTGGAGTGTATTAGTCTATGTTAACAATTTTTTTCAATATAATAATCTGAGTGTTACATCACAGGGTCCTGAAATTCGTACTGGTTTCTTGAAAGATGGGAACCCTATACAACTAAAGGAAGGTCAGGAGATCACAATTACCACTGATTATGACATCAAGGGTGACGAGAAAACCATTTCCATGAGCTACAAAAAGCTGCCAGTGGATGTGAAGCCCGGAAATACCATACTATGTGCAGATGGAAGCATAAGTCTAGCTGTCGTGTCATGTGATCCAAACTCTGGGACTGTTATATGTCGATGTGAAAATTCAGCTATGCTGGGTGAAAGGAAGAATGTGAATCTCCCCGGTGTTGTTGTTGATCTCCCCACATTGACTGAGAAGGATGTAGAAGATATTCTTAAATGGGGTGTTCCAAACAACATCGATATGATTGCTCTTTCGTTTGTTCGCAAAGGTTCAGATCTTGTTAACGTCCGGAAAGTACTTGGACCACATTCCAAGAATATAATGTTGATGTCGAAGGTTCAAGCACACACCTTATTTTCATTTGTGGCTAAAGTTTTTGAAGGTTTGATTCTGAATTGAATTTTTTCGTAGGTTGAGAACCAAGAAGGAGTGCTGAATTTCGACGATATCTTGCGTGAAACCGATGCATTCATGGTTGCTCGAGGTGATCTTGGGATGGAGATTCCGATAGAGAAGATCTTCTTGGCTCAGAAGATGATGATCTACAAGTGTAACCTCGCAGGTAAACCGGTGGTCACAGCCACTCAAATGCTCGAGTCTATGATCAAATCACCGAGGCCAACACGAGCTGAAGCCACAGATGTAGCAAATGCAGTTCTCGATGGCACGGACTGTGTGATGCTTAGCGGTGAAAGTGCTGCAGGAGCTTACCCTGAAATAGCAGTGAAAACAATGGCTAAAATCTGCATTGAGGCGGAATCATCGCTTGACTACAATACAATCTTCAAGGAGATGATTAGAGCAACTCCACTTCCAATGAGCACGCTTGAGAGTCTTGCATCATCCGCTGTACGAACCGCAAACAAAGCCAAAGCCAAACTTATCATCGTGTTGACCCGAGGAGGTACAACGGCTAAATTGGTGGCTAAATATAGACCGGCTGTTCCAATTCTATCGGTGGTTGTTCCGGTTTTCACCAGCGATACGTTTAACTGGAGTTGCAGCGATGAGTCACCGGCAAGGCATAGTTTGATATATAGAGGTTTGATTCCGGTTTTGGGTGAAGGATCTGCAAAAGCAACCGATAGTGAATCTACAGAGGAGATTATTGAGGCTGCTTTGAAGTCAGCGACAGAGAAAGGACTGTGTAACCATGGTGATGCTGTGGTGGCTCTGCACCGTATTGGAGCTGCTTCGGTTATCAAGATCTGTGTGGTGAAGTGATTTTTCTACTAAATATCTTAATGTTACTTGATGAAATAAAGAACAGGGAATAGGTTCCTGAGAGTGTTTTCTTTTCTTTCTTTTTGTGTGGGGCATTTCTTCTCTTTCTTTTGGTGTTTTAGCTTATAAGATTATGAATTCATGTACTTACGACTCTTTCTTATTATAGTTTAATTAGCCAATAACATGTTGGCTAACTTTGAAGGCTCGTTATTTTTGGTTAGCAACTTAAGATTTAGTTAAATATGCAAGTCCTCGTCAACACTTAACAGCTATAAAATCATCTAAATCAAATGCAAAAAAAAACTTTAATAACCCCAGTCTTGATTGAATACGAGGTTGCATTTGGGTGAACTAGGGGAAGAAAATTTCACCTCCGTCTCCAATTCAAGATTCTCTTGTGGATCCAACCCTGGTCCGAGGGAGATTGTTGCAGTCTTCAATAAGCAAGACTTTCTCAAGATATATGTCGCCAGATCTTTCCCTTGTACGGAGACAAGGAAACCTGACCACTTGAAAGTCTGGAGACTCGACAACAAACATTGAGGAACACTAATCAGTTGCTTCCAGCAAACAAGTGTAGCACCCATACACTCACGTGATGCTTGTTCCTTGGATTTTGAAAAAAAAAATTAGAGTTAGGTCAAACGATACTGTGAATTAGACCAAAATCATTACTAGTTTATCGAAGAAACTTACATTGAACGTGAAGTCTCGTAGAAGCATTGAGCAACCAGAATAGTAACTTGGACCAATATGTCTTAATTATACCAAAATTCAGATGTTCAAGCTTATTAAAGACAATATCATCATCATATACAGCCTGTAATACGTACAAAGGACGGTTTAGTATTCTACGTGATATAGTGAGATTGAAGACTACTAATCAATGGATTCAAATGACCACCTCTGCACTGTTGTTTTGTACCCACAAGAAAAGACGCTTGACAGATGTGACAGGTTGGAGAAGCTTCTTGATATGGTGACCAGCCCTGATTTTGGCCTCCTCCAGCTTAGGCATATTCTTCACTATCGAACACGTGGAACTCCTACTAAAATCTATAGCTTCGAAATACTTCAAAGAAGGAGTATCTATTATATACCCATCAGAAGAACATAGAGACGTAACCGAAAAGGATAAACTAACCAATGACGGGATGATAACAGAAAACTTTTTCACATTGTCACCTTGACGTCGTATCACAACCAGATCTTCCAGAAGAGAGCAATTAGATAAAAGCCGTTGAAGAGATTCTTCATTTGCGTATGTCACAAGTCGAAGGTGCAAAGCTTTCAAGGAGGGGAGGCAAACAACATGAGGAACATCCACGAGAATGAGAAATCTTAGTTTCAATGTCACAAGTGATTGGCAAGTATACAAGCTACTCGGCAGTAATGCATTACGTTTTATCTTTATAGGACACATTTCAACGCTTAGCTCCTCAACACAACGAGAAACTGCAATTTCAGTCCACAATTTGATATCTTCAGGTTGAAATACCTCTGTTAGAAAAATGAGACGCAAGCTCTGTATGACCGGAGAGCTATGTAATGGCAGATTCCTGTCGATAAAGCGCCGCATACTCTGCGTTCTTTCCGACAAGATTCTAACCCAGTCAGCCGAGTCATAATTTTTAGGTTCAATGCTCGCTTCATTGTAATCAAGTTTTGGCACCCGCATCCAAAGAAACTTCCATTGCTTGGACAAAGTACTTGTGCTTACCGCATCTTTTGTTGGAAGAAACGATAAGATCTTCACCAGCAATTCATCATCAGAAAACCCACTGATCTTGTCCATATCTTATTCGTTTTTTTGGTGTCTTACCTACCCACACACACAAGAATATTGTAACAATTATATGTAGAGGCAGGGACTAAATAAAAACAGAGAAACAGAACAAACCCTAGCAAATCTTCAATTTGTTTGATTTTTTATTTTTTAAAAAGTAAAACGATTGGTGATTTGATGAGATTTACGGGAGGAAGACATTATTAACTTTGGATTGTTTTGGGATACTTTAGAATAGTAAAAAAAAAAAAAAAAATTAATACCCACTCAAAAACTCCCAAACATTACAGCAAAATCAAAACTAAAATCTAAAATACAGAAAACAAAAATAAAATTTTTAAAAACTGAATACAAAATGTGCATGACCATGACCATGACCATGACCATGACCTATATGTGTGGTATAAACATATGTTAATCAAGGCAAAGGAGGGAAGATACGGGAATAGGCTGAAACGACACCGCTCTGAATATAGCGTTTGGGATTCTCCGGATCAGGATTCCATTGGATCTCACTAATGTTTGGCGTTTCGACAAACGCAACCGTGAACTCTCCCATCTTCTCCATCTTCCCACGCTTCCCAGCTCTGAGAATGAGCCCACTGTTCCGCACGTATGAGAATATCCCATTGGTGAGCTTCACGATATCTCCTGCCTCGAACGCTTCGCACTCATCTCCCCACAGCTGTATGTGAACCGCAGCTGTTTCATCCGCCGCCAACGCCATACAATTCTTCCCGTTGGCTGCTGCTGTTGCTGGAGATCTGGCTTTGTCGAGGATAATGAAACGTGTGTTTATATTGTTCTGCGCCGCGGGAACTATATCCTTGAGAAACAAGTGCATCTTTATGGGAAGATCACTTAAATCCCCTGAGAAATTGAAATATGGAGGATTCGAAACAAAGTTGGGAAAATCAGATGCAGCACAAAAACGTATTTGCAAGAGTTGGTTCTAAACATCTGTATATATCTACCCCACTCGAAACTTCTAGCACAAGCAAAAAATATATATATTTAAAAAGCTCATTTAGACATTTTGTCGAACACCTGATCTGCAGCAATATTTATTTAGCTTTATCTACTGAATCAAAAAGCTAATGATTCCATCACGGTTTTTTCTAGGGTGTTTACATTTCAATAAAGAAACAAGTTTTCGGATTCACCCTAATTTTGTAATCATCTAATCCCTAAACCATTGTTTGCAAACTAAAACATTAAAAAACTTACCGATTAGAGAAAAACGCGGATGATTGAGGATACGACGGTGACAAATAAGACGACGGAACTTGGATACCAAGCCAATGTGACCTTTTTTTAAAAACAGATATGAAGATTAAAAAAAAGAAGGAAAAAGAGGGTTTTTAAAGTTTGGCATTAAAAAGTAGCCTTGTTTTGATTTCAAGTAAAATAGAAAAATAGTTAGGACTTTGATTCCAACAACTCTTAGAGTAGAACATGTCACCAAGCATATACATTACATGAACTGATGAACATAGAAAACATGACATGTCACCTTGATGCTACATACATGACCATCATACAAAACAAGTTAGCTTCCTGTTTCTGCAAAAGCAACTCAGTTCCAAAAGAAGAAGCTTTACAGATATTAGCCGAGTTTTTTAACAAGAAAAAACTTCCATTCTAATATTCTAAACCAAAACCAAAAAAAAACATCATTCTTCTTCCCCTTGGTTAGTCAGTCGATTTGTATCACTGCATCTGGTTCTTGTTTTATCTCTATCAAGTCTTCGATTATCCTTGGAGTTTCTCTTAATAACCTCTCCTGCTCTGAAGGTTTTTGGAGAAGTTCTCTCTGCTCTAGATACTCCTCTAATGTACAATCAGTCCAGCAAACGGAAAGAGTTAAGGTGTTTCAAATGTAATGATGTAAAATTATAAGAAAGTAATTGAAAATGTGTTGAACTTTTTGTAAAATCTTGAAAGGATATTCTCTTCTCCATCCTTTCTCATTAGCATAATTGATGCGTTTCTGTAGAATGATAAGCTGCCTTGCAATCCACTGGTTTTTTTAAAGAAATTTACACAAGAAAGTGTGAGATGCAACATCAAACCACAGAGTGTGTAACCTTTGTGAACATCAAGTATCTAACTTAATGTGATTACAGAGATACTCACGTGTTTTGTTATATCATCATGGAGAGCCTTAGCCTTATGCTCCATCTCCGCCTGTCAGAAAAATAAATATTGGTGAGTTTTAGCTCCTGAGAGATGGGAAAAAGATTTGGGTTTTTAAGAACTTACAACAGTTGGCTGTCTCAGAAGGCCATTCATCACTTTTTCCTTCAAATCTTTAATCTCTCCCTGAAAAGGAAAGTGGAGAAGTGGAGATTATAGGTTTTAGGAAGTTAGCCTAATAAAGGATTATAGTAAGAACCAGATAGAAACAAAGTAACAAACAATAGTAATTAGTCGCCTAGGAGGAATATTATGAAGATACTTTTCTCAGTTCTTGCAGCAGATTAGTCATAAGTTTTTCCCCAAAATTGCAGAAGAGGTCAAAATCAAATTGAAGGAAATAAAATGGTAAAATATGAAATTAGACATGATTCACCTCGCTTATGTCAGAATCATCCAACTTGGAAATGCTAACACCATTTGCCATACCAGCAACATGAAGAAGCACGCCCTCACTCTGGTTATCAACAGTTTTAATGCCTACAGAAAAGGAAAAAGAACAGGTGTCACAGTGATTGTTATGCAGTGATCATGACATGGATGAGAAATTCAGAAATTGGATATGGCAGTTAAGTTTGACAGTATCACAATGTATAATACGCTGCCGTGGAACAAATGAGTGAGAAAAACAGTCAAAATTATCTAAAATTCTAGAAGATAGAAAGAAAGGAACAACAAAGCCTACTAGAGAAAACAAATACTAATAACCGCAAGTCTTGGTTACCTGTAACCTGCAAGATCTGGTATGCGATTAAGTCCCTAGGGTCATTCTTCACTTTCACAAAGCTTCCCACCACTTTGTCTCCAAAGCTCTCATTCTGCTTCAATAACTCTACAACTAAGCTCTTACGTAGATAAACAAGCTTTATATTATCTGCATTGATAGTGGCAAAACCAGTTGCCCGCATTTCAGGTTTCACTTCCTTCTCATAATTTTCCTCATCTGACCTTTCTGTTTCTTGCTTCTTGCACGGCACTAAGACCTTTTCATTCTTTTCACTGAAGCCCTTTTCATTCTTTTCGATGAAGCCATGTTCCAAAGGTGTGAAATACTCCAACTGGTCAAGGTTCTCTTTCAAGTGGGCATTTAAAAGTGTATAAATCCTTTTTTGATTCACAGACTTCTTCCTGAAGATAGAATACAGCTTCTCATCACAGAGAACTTTCTTCTTCTTTTCACGGTCAAGCAGGTTTTTCTCACGAATGTACCTGCGGATAACTGACTCCACACTATGTTGTGACATTGCGTCTCTGGTGTCTTCCCCTATGGACGTTAGGAAATCGATGAGGGGCTTTGAACCCCATCTGATAAACTCGATTCTCCTTTTTTTGCCCACCGTCTTATAATCTTCTACATCCTTAACCGCATGGTCAGATAGTGAAAATTTAGGATCATCTTTGTACTTCGGCTTGACGCCTTTCTTTCTTGACTTTGAAGTGTGGGCATCACCAAGCGAAAATTTGGGATCATCTTTGTACCTTAACTTGCCACCTTTCTTTCGTGAATTTGAAGCGCACACATCGCGGACATCGTCAAAAGTAATATCTTCTCGATTTTTCACAATTTCCCAATATTCAAGAAACAGACACTCAAATGTATTCCGATCAGTCAAGTCAAGCTTATCCTGCCAACCAGTAAAGGAATGTTAAGCAGAGAAAGTAACATTTTAATCCCTTAATTAGGAAAGTCCTGGTGCATAAAAATAAAAAGAATGAATGCAATAATTATTTGTGTATCGTTTTTTAGTTTAAGAAAAATTGAAAAAGCAATACACTACAAGTTCTAACGCATGCTAACCAGTATACATAAGCATTCAATTCGCTAAAGACATACCAAATGTGTGGTATTTCATCTATCTTGTCCTAGAAAGAAGCCTAACCAGGTCTTCTAATTGAACTTTCTTGAGTTGCTTTACTCAGATTCTTCCAAATTCATGCTCATTTTTGTTTCGTATGGCCATTAATCCCTTTTATACAGACTTCACAAATCCTAAACACCTTAGTTAAGAGATGGCTTCCAAAATTTCAAGGTTAGATACTGCTATCCAAACTTGAGTAAAAAGGAAATAATAGGACATTTTATATTGCTATGGTTATGGCAGTTTGAAACATACCCCAGCAGCATCATATTCTTGAATTTCTTCTAAAGCAAAGACATACTCCTGGCATTGATTGCATAACCCTTTATTCTCTTTAAGTTGAATGAACTCAGCATGAGTAACACAGCCTTCACATACAGCATGTGGACAACAAAGGCAGCATAGCTTTGGTGTCTTCTTACACAAGTAGCAACTGTGCCACACTGAAAATTGAAATTTTACAATTTAACATTAATCCCTCCAGATAGCAAGTATGATAAATACAGTAGCTTCTGACTGCAAATATGAAACGTTCAAATATATATGTCCCCTACTGTGTTTGGAAATTTTAACAGATCCAGGGACCTCGCAAGTTAAGACATTAGTTTTTGAATATATATAGACTCGATGGTGTATGCTAAGTGATAGAAAAATTATCTAAAGCTCGTACTTTGAGTTACCAATGGTTTTAGAGGCTTAAGAAACAAATATTTCTACAGGGGAGCTTAAAAAGAAGCTCAAAATCTATTCTTGTTAGATGCTAACCGGTGCTACTCGTCGCTACAAAATAACTGGAAAAAAATATCAAGGAATCCACAAACTAACTCCTCCTCCAATTTCTCTCATTTCAGATGTAAAACCATTTAACTAATTAAGAGGAGAGAAACTAGCACGCTAAGAAAGCTCAGTCACAATTCAAAGAAAGAGTGCTACATCAATATGATAAGTAATATTTGCAATGAACATATAAATACATATAGAGAAACTTGAGCACTTACTACAGATATACGAGTCTCCAATCTTGCTTGCTGCGCTATCCTTTTCTACGCAACTCTCATGATAAACTTTTGGACAGTCCCTGAAATAAGCAAGCACAATGAGGTGTACAGGTAGACGCATACATTTAAACTACATGTCAAGATTGCTTTAATATTCACCTTGACAATATTTTCATAATGAAATCGTTAATTTGCATGCAAATCTTACATTAGCAATTTGCTGCAATTTAATAGATCGAAAAAAGAGTCAATTTGGTACCTTAAGCTCCTAATCAATGACCTAAAGAAAAAGGAAACACCTTTCTACATTTAACTACAGAAATGGTACACAATTTCTCTCTACTTGAGCGCATTCATACGAAAGAAAAAAACTAAAGCAGTAACATTTCTCTATGGCTGCATTCAACGGAAATGATTCCTTTGTGCATAAATTACTGCTTCCAGAACAAAGTAACTTGATCGAAAAAGAAGAAGTGTCTTACTATAAAGAACACAAAGTTTCCTGTTTCAACTTAGACAAACCAATCTATAAAAAGAAGCAAATATAGTGAGACAATATACTTTTCCCACACTCAGTATATAATATAGTACAATCCTACCTTGAAATTGAAAAATCCTCATTATAATATAAGCAAAACCCACAAAAGACTAAAACACCCTTCATCATCAGAAATCAAGAACATGCAAAGAAGAAACAAAAAGTCACTAATCCTCAACCAAAACAGCAGCATTATGTTATCCTTAACAAAAGTGCCAAATTCGTTAATTAAGGCATCAGAATCTGTGAAATAAAAGAAAGAAAGAAAGAAACTCACTTGAAATCACAGAGCATTAGGTTTCCTCCGTCTTTACAGATGAAGCACCAGTCTTCGCACTCCTTTTCATCTTCCTCCTCCACAATCTCCACTACATCCATAGCTCTCGCCATTGCTTCGATTCGCTACTTGGTGTGACCGAGTGACGGCAGACGGACAGAGCAAGAAGTTTTTGATCGCTTAAAAAACTTTCTCTAATTCCAATATTAGGAGGAAATTAGCAAATAAATAGCTGTGTGTCTGTGAGTGTCAGTCTCATATTAGTTGAGATTCTCAAGAATTTGCTTTGACCAATCACCAAACGCCAAACGCTACTTTTTATTTCTCTATTACCCCTGTCATGTCCGGGACACGTGTTTCTTACTCACAGTTCCAAAGGGTTATTTCGTCAATGTAACTCGTCTTACAAGTTAGAATCACCTTTTTGAATACTTTAGCGAGATCGCGTTTTGCGCGGTCTGACCATCGAACCAAAAAGTATAGGATCGAACGAGGTTAGGTTTTAATAATTTGGATTATCCGAATACTAATTACTAATAAGTGATATTTGTTTTTACCATCACTCATTTCAATTTTTTTTTTTTTTTGTAACGCCTATTAATATCTAATTTATCTTTCTTTTTTTTTTGTCATAGAAAAATAACTTTCATTAAAGAGAAACGAGAATTACAGAGTAGTGAGATGGCATGAGGTCATCGACCGAACAGCTGTTTTTGCAAGATCATCAGCAATAATGTTTTCTGATCTTGGAATGAATCTAAAAGATAAAGACCGAAAGGATTTTGCAATGTTGATAATGTCTTCAATGACTCCCTTCAGGTTAATCGGTGGCTTTCGTGAGACAATAGCCGTGATAACATTTTTTGCATCGGAGTCAATGATGATCATGGTAGCTTGTTGAGTTTGGAGAGATAAGAGGGCCTCGTAGATGCACAGTGCTTCTGCTTCACAAATTCTGCTTCATCGGATTCAATGATGATCCTGCTTATCTAATTTATCTATAGATCATTTTAACGAAATTTGTAAATGTTTTGTATTAGTATTGTTTCTTTTCACCATTTAAATTTATAGTTTTTAGAATTGATAATTAAGTTTTTATTTTCAGCTCTCAGTTTTTTTTTTTTCACACTGACCTTAATTCATTTTTTCCTGATAAAAAGAGAAAATATATTTGAATTTGTTTTATTTGTGAATGTTGATAAAATTACACTTTTTAAATATACGTTCTAGATTGCGATCATCATCAGATCTTTTGAAGATCGAACAAAAGTCTCAATATGGTGAAGAATCGTATGACAATATACAAAGGCATGAGCATAAGAACATGTCCAAGTTTCAAGCATATTAATAGTGATATCATTATTCCCTTTATATTCTTAGTCTGCTTCTTCCTCACACTATGTCTCTCTTTTCACCTAATTTTCTTTAAAATATATTTCAGTTTTCTTGATATACTTTGTGTTTATGCCTGCGTTCCTAGTTTTACTAATACAAATTAAAATCTCTGATTTTCAATACATGATGTTTTAACATAATTCCTTGGGGGTAATACCTAAATTTTTCTTAACATCGATGGTTTTCGTCTCTTAGATACTAAAGTTTTTTTTTTATTACTATCGTGACGAGAAAAAGGTGGTTATTAAACAATGGAAACATATATAAATCTAAATTCTAAAGAATAAAAAAGTTGTAGGAGTTTTTAGCCATCAAAATGAACACAGACGTATGATTTCCATCAGTTTTTTGTTCAAAATATATTTTACTTTGTAATATATATTTTCTTCTCATTTTGAAGGTCAGAGATGAGAGGAATATATTTAAAAATGGCCTTTTGCATTACCATCATCCAGGATAGGGGAATATAACCCTGAACAGGTGGAACCTTCTTACACATGCTTCTGTCTCTTCCTAAAGTATAAGCCATTTTCCCAAACATAATTAAGTCATTGGCTTGTTTAAATTACTGATTCTTTCATATTATTCTTGATCATTATCTTTTTATTTATTTTGGGACATCTATTTCATCTTTTAGTCCCATTCACATCCAAGTCACACACTTGCAAAAAAGATCATCCAAAATAAAGAAGCAGAAGAAAAAGAAAAGGAGAAAAAAACCTCCATTAAGAAATCAAAGATGTTTCAACTTAGTGGGATTCTCTTTCCCTCAAAGCAGCATTTCTTCTTCATCTTTACATCAAGAGAGATTAGAAAAATGAAAAAACACCTTTTGTGGGTCCATTTAAGGCACTAGCTTCTAAAAGAGTCTTCTTCTTTAGACGTTATTTTCCCTCATTATTGTTGCTGTTATTGGCTTCATTATTATACAAATCCTCCATTTCTCTTCAACCCATGTTTTTGTTCTCTTGTGTTTAGAGTGTTTCCGCTTCTCTATGGCTCGCTCAGGTACTTAAAACCTTTCTTTTGCTTACACTTTAATACCTTATTTTTCTACATTATATATTGATTAGATTTGTTTTATGTAATATTTTAAACTTTATTACTTCTTTAAGTTTCAAGCTACAAATATTTGCTACATATTTAGGTGAAAACATAGAGGTTTTTGAGAGGATATCTGAACATTAAAAGCAACGAGTCAAAAACACAATTATATAATTTGTTGCTCTTGATGCTATAAGCTTTCTTTTTTTTGTCAACGTATAGATGCTATAAGCTTTCATTTCTTAACGTTTTGGGTTCAAGTGAGCTATATGGAGAAGTTTATTGATTGATCTGACAATGTTTCACATCAAAAACAATCAAAGCTGTTAGTTATTAAGACCCTTTCTTTTATCTGCTTACTAATGCTTAGTTAACATTGTTTGATCACAAGGGCTACCTGTTTCTTGTAAAATAATTAAACTAGCTTTTTCCATAGATTTTTGTGTTTGATGCAATTTTAGACTATGGATTCTCCAAAAAGAAAAAAAAAAGCTTTGTGAAGTGAGTTTGATTGATTTTCAGGTAGATAACAATTCTAGTAATATCTTATAACTGCAGGGAACGGTGAAAGTTTTCGTGATCCTCTAAGAACTCCAAGAGGATTCATTCAAAGAGATTGCTTTAGATGGAACAATCAGAAATTGGTGTTACAATGCTTCATGGCCTTAGCTTTTGTGCGACTCACTTCTTCAACAACTCAACCAGATATCGAAGGTATATATATATATATAATTAGCCTGTTTATGTATCAATGGTCTTGTGGTATTAACTGGTTTACTTGTGGTTTAATTTTCTAGGAGGAGCTTTGTTGCAGCTCAGAGATTCACTTAATGATTCGAGCAATCGTCTAAAATGGACACGCGATTTCGTGAGCCCTTGCTATAGTTGGTCTTATGTTACCTGCCGAGGTCAGAGTGTTGTGGCTCTGTAAGTACTCTTAAGATCACTTTCTCAAGTTTTAGTTACCGAGATATCGCATTATGTTGAAAACTTGTTCTGTATCAATCTGTAGAAATCTTGCCTCAAATGGATTCACAGGAACGCTCTCTCCAGCTATTAGAAAACTGAAGTTCTTGGTTACCTTGTAAGAGATCACAAACCATTTCAAATACAAGATTCTTTATAGGTTCCATCAATTATAATACTATTTTAATGCTTTCAATGCAGAGAGTTACAGAACAATAGTTTATCTGGTGCTTTACCAGATTCTCTTGGGAACATGGTTAATCTACAGACTTTAAACCTATCAATGAATAGTTTCAGCGGCGCGATACCCGCGAGCTGGAGTCAGCTCTCGAATCTAAAACACTTGTAAGTCCACGCAAAACTCTCTCTATTAACCATCTTTGAAATGTGACTCTGTCAGATCTTTTGGCTAACATCAAACAATGAAATGTTATTCACAGGGATCTCTCATCCAATAATTTAACAGGAATCATCCCAACACAGTTCTTCTCCATTCCAACATTCGAGTAAAAGTTTTCTTTTTCTCATGAATCTATTTATTTAGTCACAGTGACCTGTCAGTACTAAAATCACATTTTGTGATTTTCTTTAGTTTTTCAGGAACTCATCTCATATGTGGTAAAAGCTTGAATCAGCCTTGTTCTTCGAGTTCTCGTCTTCCAGGTTCTTAAATCTTTCTTCTTCATCCAATTCACATACTAAGAGAAACAGACTTAACTTAGTATCTTTATCTGCAGTCACATCCTCCAAGAAGAAGCTAAGAGACATTACTTTAACTGCAAGTTGTGTTGCTTCTATAATCTTATTCCTTGGAGCTATGGTTATGTACCATCACCACCGCCTCCGCAGAACCAAATACGACATCTTTTTCGATGTAGCTGGTAAAAAACTACATATATATAAAATCGAACATCTCATTAGATCACTATGAACTCTTAAGCTAGAGAATATTTTTCCTTGGAAAAATGCAGGTGAAGATGACAGGAAGATTTCCTTTGGACAGCTAAAAAGATTCTCATTGCGTGAAATCCAGCTCGCAACAGATAGTTTCAACGAGAGCAATTTGATCGGACAAGGAGGATTTGGTAAAGTCTACAGGGGTTTGCTTCCGGACAAAACAAAAGTTGCAGTGAAACGTCTTGCGGATTACTTCAGTCCTGGAGGAGAAGCTGCTTTCCAAAGAGAGATTCAACTCATAAGTGTCGCGGTTCACAAGAATCTCTTACGCCTTATTGGATTTTGCACAACTTCATCCGAGAGAATCCTTGTTTATCCATACATGGAAAATCTTAGTGTTGCATATCGACTAAGAGGTATATATATACTTAGCTTCTCTGTAACTCTTTAACCAAATAACAGATTCTATAATGTGTTTGTACATGTGGCATTGTAGATTTGAAAGCAGGAGAGGAAGGATTAGATTGGCCAACAAGGAAGGGTGTAGCTTTCGGTTCTGCTCACGGCTTAGAGTATCTACACGAACATTGTAACCCGAAGATCATACACCGTGATCTCAAGGCTGCAAACATACTTTTAGACAACAATTTTGAGCCTGTTCTTGGAGATTTCGGTTTAGCTAAGCTTGTGGACACATCACTGACTCATGTCACAACTCAAGTCCGCGGCACAATGGGTCACATTGCGCCAGAGTATCTCTGCACAGGAAAATCATCAGAAAAAACTGATGTATTTGGTTACGGTATAACGCTTCTTGAACTCGTTACTGGTCAGCGCGCAATCGATTTTTCACGCTTGGAAGAAGAGGAAAACATTCTCTTGCTTGATCATGTAAGACTTGAATTCTCTTATAAAGGTTTCTTCTGTCTGTAAAAACTCGAAACTGATCTATAGTTGTATGAAACAGATAAAGAAGTTGCTTAGAGAACAGAGACTTAGAGACATTGTTGATAGCAATCTGACTACATATGACTCCAAAGAAGTTGAAACCATTGTTCAAGTGGCTCTTCTCTGCACACAAGGCTCACCAGAAGATAGACCAGCGATGTCTGAAGTTGTCAAAATGCTTCAAGGGACTGGTGGTTTGGCTGAGAAATGGACTGAGTGGGAACAACTTGAAGAAGTTAGGAACAAAGAAGCGTTGTTGCTTCCGACTTTACCGGCTACTTGGGATGAAGAAGAAACCACCGTTGATCAAGAATCTATCCGATTATCGACAGCAAGATGAAGGAGAAAGAGAGACAAGTCTTTGAAAACAAACTTGTATGACAGGAGATAAACTTAGAAAGTATTTGGAGCTACTAATTGTATTGAAACAGATGGGAAACGAAGAAAAAACACAACCTTAATTTGTGTAATATATCATACGATATACATAAGATATAACTAGTTTTGTATATATGAATTGGCTGTTGTAGTATGATAATGATGAATTGATGATCATGGTTGTTATGGACTATGGAGACAGTGCACTACAATTTGCTCTGTTTTAGAGCTTTCTTTTGGTTATTGCTCTGTTTTTAGAAATGATGTTACGTCGTCGTTTCATGTATAGTAAGTAGAAATGATAAAATTTTGAGTTCAGCCCTCCAATTTTAGTTAGTTTCTAATTTCTATCTTTAACTTTGTAATTACACATTTCCTCCCCTCCTCTCCCAAAATATAACATTGCTTTTTTTTTTTTTTTTTTTTTTTTTGTCAACCAACATTGCTAGATATGTAAGCTAAAAAGTAACACCAAACAACGTAACGTTTTTGCTTTTTGGGCTAGTAAGTTGATTTATTCTAATAAAAATGGTGTGTTTTACGAATTTCCTACTAATTATCTCGTGGATTTTATTAGTCAAGTGATTTTAATGGAAGGGATAAAAGACAGTGACAGGACAAAACAAATCTATTTCTCTGCATACTTACAATTTTTTTTGTTATGACATGGATTCAGATTTCAGATTTCAGATAACAACAGAACTTTCATGGATTAGGACTTATTCTTAAACTCTAGATCCTCTGATGTTAAAAGCAAATACAAAGTAAATTATGAAAAAGTGGGTTAATTTTGGGGTTGTACTTTGTGTGCGTTTAATGAAGGTGAGGCAAGAAATGGGACCGGAGACAGACGTAAGCGGTCAGTGAAAAAGAGAACTCCTTTCTATCTCCCTCGTAAACCGGGCTGTTTTTCTCGGTTCTTGGTGCTTGGTTTCCGCTGACACCGACATGTCCGGTTCCCAGGTAACTTTCCTCTCCACCGTCCGATTCAACTAGGAATGAACGATCCAGATCTTGATTTCCATTTCTATCTCTTTGGTTTGGTGTGACGTGTTCTTCGGTATTTCTCCTGAGCCTCTCAGACGCACCCTAAATAACAAAGGGTGTTAAAACCCCACCCAAAAGAAAATGTAAATTATAGGCAAATTTTAAACATCAATCAATAGGGAGACAACGTTACAAGCTATATGTATACCATATAGTGTGATTTTGCATATTTACATGGAGAAAATAAAAATAGGCATCATATGAAAATATGGGATGATTCAAAATAGTAGAAAAGGATTGAACATTGATTCAACACAATTTTGTTACTTACCTATGTCATCGCAAACTCATTTCTACCAGTATTAGTATAATGAAATGAATTGGTCAAAAAGCCTCAGAAATGTAAAAGCATGTACTTTAATTTATAACTAAAAAAGACAAAAAAATTTAGCAAGTCGTTGAGGTGGAGCCAAAAGTAATAATTAGGTAATAATAAATCGAGACGAAGGTACTTGTCTTGCATTCAATTCATTAGACATATGTATATATAAATACATATATACCGTTATGTATGCATATATAGCATGTAACTTTTGCAGTGGAGATCAATATTTGGTCTAGAAATTTGGACTAAATTGGTCAAGTTATGCTATTTTAATTACTTCGTATATGGTAAAAAACTAATTACAAACACTCAATCCTTGATATATACATTGTATCCTAATTACAAATATGTGCATATATAGTTTTGGAGACTTGACAGAGATTTTAAATGAGAGGAAGATTACTGTTGGCCTCGGAAATGACTGAAATTAAATATACACAAGAAACAATTAAAGACAAGATTGTAGATTTTTTCTTTTAAAAGAGATTGAATTAAATCATGGAAATGGTTTGCAGTTTGAATGTACTAACTCGGAGTATGTCGGATTTTACCACTTTCGATTACACTGTAAAATTCTATTTTAGGTAACCCTACACACACCATTTAAAGACAATAACCAAAATTAACCAAAAACTATTAAACCAAATTACTAAATCAATGTAAGAAAATGCAAAAGAAAAATCTAGGGCTTAGATCTTTTGTCCTCTCTATAAATAGAAGAAACTACTTGGGTCTCTTCGCCTTGTCATATGCTTCCTTCTTCTTCTTCGTTTTCTTACAATCAAGTTGCCCACAGTCTTATCTTCTTCATCTTCTTCTTATTGTGAAGCGATTTAGGGTTTAGAGGAATGTTGTTTGGATCGAGGTCATGGAGAGTAATTCGTTAACAAAACACACAACTCTAAATGATTCTCGGACCAGGCTTCATTCCCCTCAACCTATTTTATCGCATTTTTCTCAAAAAACTTCTCCCATATTATATCACCTCTCGCAACCTATGTTTCAGAAGCTTTTTGGTCCATCTATAGTCATTTTATTAACCATGTTACAGAGTTAATTATTAAATAACCATTGACAAACTCTTCAAATGGCTAGAATTATATGTTCCCTAGAATATCCACTATTTGTTTCCTCTATGTTTCACTGATTCCCTTTTGATTTACTTTGGAGAGTTTCGAACCTTAATTTTTGTACGCAGAGTTTGTAGCCATTCTTTTTACTGGAAACCAAAACATAAGAAATCTGGATCTATGCATGCAAATCTTGCTTTTTATATATACATTTTCAGAGGTATTTTATTTTATTTCTCTCGAACGTCTGATACGTACGTACTCTGATCATATGTATGTATTAACTTTGGAAACAAGATTGAGGAATACAACTTCTCGATTCGCCGTTTGTCCTCTTTTCACATTTTTGAGTTCGGTTTATGATTTTTTCCAAATTTTCAGTAGAAAACCATGTCCCACCTATTATTTATCGTACATTTTAACTGAGGTGAAAAGGGAAGAGAAAAGTAAGGGTTAACCAAAGAGCAAACAAAAGAAACCTTTGCACGTGAATGATATGGAAGGATGGTTTTCCTCAATATTACAAGTCTCGTCAAGTTGAAAATCTATTCACACATTTACACGTAATTGAGGAAAAAAAAAAACACCATTTTTGATACATATTGATTATTACATATATAAAAAAAAAAGTTATAATTCACAGAATGTGATTGATTGTTATTTTTCATGAAAGAAGCGAGATTGGGCGTGATTTGCGAGGGTATATATATGAACTACACGCGGTGTTGCTTTCTTTGGGGTGTCTTAAATAGTTTAGATAGATTTGAGGAGTAAATTAGAATTTCAAAAAGTTGGTTAGCATTTTTTATACGAGCAAAATTGATTTAATTTGAATGTTTAGAAAAAGTCTATCATCAAGTTTTTTGTCCATAAAGACTTGTCATTAAACGAACAATCAGTCAAAGAAAGAAAAAACAATCAGTCAAAGAAAAAAAAACATCTAATCTAAAAATGGAAAATCTGACTTAGAAAAAAATATTTAAATGGAGAAAAATCACTTAAACGATGCCGTCTGTGACTTTTTCTCTTAACGACGACGTTTGTTGTTTGACGAGGACGAACCAACGTTGCTTTTCAGACACGAAAGCAAAATATAGATACATGCCAATCGGTTATTTTGTTCGAATTCCATTACTCGCATCTCTTTTACTTCTTCTTCCCTCTTCTTCAATATTTCTGAATTACTTTCTGATGGAGCCCGATAATGTAGAGCGTAATCTTCAATCCCTGAGAAGACTATATGGTCTTCTCGATTTCAATGCAAGAAACGAATCCATACCCGAACCATATCTGGTGAGTTTAATTTCACATGTGAATTTCTCATCTTCAACCTTAGTAACATATGTTTACTGTCACTGAGTGGTCTAACATTAGGATCCTTTAATGCGCAGTTAGATGAGAACACTCAGTTTCTATTAAAGAGATTACTCGATTTTGCCTCCCATGAACTTTTCGTTACACAATCAAAGGTATGCAACCGTCAGTTTTCTATCGAGTAAAAACTCTGTATTCACATATGTTTCATGAACTTTTGTATTCTTGTTTCTGAATTTTGGTTAAATTGTTGTTACAGATACTTGCAACACAGTTAGGTTTGTTTCCTAGAACGGATTTACGCAGTCTAAAACCGTCGAATGTTGTGGATTCTTCTGCGACGGCGTCACCTGCAGTGTCATCTCAGATCAACGGTTCTCAAAATACGCAAAGTGGTAAACCATCGGAGGTTAAAGGAACGTTAAAGCGAGATCTGAGAGTTAATCATCAGATTCAAAGTAATCCTAGTAAGGATGGTTTAACAGAAGAAGTAGCTGATGCAATCGAACGAATCGATACACAGCTTTCAGCTTTAAGTTTTGTTTCTAGTCGTGTGGACTCTGATGATAGAACAAGGTCTTGTAAGTCGCGTAGTTTGGTAACTCCTCCTATTGAAGAGCGCAGACAAAACTTTGGTTTAAGAAGCAATTACATGCCAGTGAGTCAGAGAAGTGTGAATATTGGCGCAGATGTAACAGTTCGAAGCCATGATGATCAGTTTGTTCGGGTACTGTCACGACCGCAGCCATTACCGCCTCTTGCTGTTAGATCCGTTGGTTTCAAGAAGCCAAGTCAAAGTAAAAGAACGTCACAAAAGATGCCGAGTATGAAACCAACTTTGATGGATCAAGAAACTGAAACTTTGGATGATGGTTCAACTGAAAGCGAGAGTGAACAAACACATTCTGGGAGAAGTTGGGATTCGGAAGACGAAGAATTAATTTCTACTGAGCAAGAATCAGACGAAAGATATGGGGAAATAGGGTCAAGCTCTGGTTCAAACTGGGAAACTCAGGCAGAGAGTGACACAGCGTCTGAGTCAGACTCATCATATCCACCAGTGAGTGATGATGATGATGATGAATCTGGAGTCAGTGCTTCTCCTCCACATAAAAGCAGAGCCAGATCAAGCGATCTTGCAAAACAGAGGAAAAATGCAATGGGGCGGTTTAAAAGATTTAAGAAAAAGATAGGACAAGTATTTCACCATCATCACCACCACCACCACCATCATCACCACCACGACAAGAATAAGCCATCAGCTTGGAAGAATTTGCAGAGTACATTTCACCAGAAGCACAAAGAGAAATCAGATGAGAGGAGACGGACGACAACAGAATCCAAAGGTATTACTACACATAAGCAGCATCGAGGTGGGCACTTTCACGCGCTAGTGGAAGGATTGATGAGACACAGAAAGCACTCAAAGAAACAGAAGCATAATTTGCAGAGTCATGCCAAGAAAACGCAGTGGTGGAAAACATTGAAGAAGGGTCAAGGTGTTGGTGTGAAGTTTCCCAACAGAGGACGTGTGAAGTTGGGAAAAAAACATTATTTGTCCAAAAATGTTCAAGAACATGAATAGAACTAGTCTCTCAAAAGTAGATAAGAAATTATTACAGAGCAAAACAATTATTAAATACTCAAGTAGAAAGTTCCATGTCTCCTAAATCTTTTGTTTTATCTTTAAGAAACCTAGTTAAGAGACAAATCACTTAGCTCTTCCACAAGAGAGGCAGTATCATCACAGCACATCTCACATTCCGTATCGTTTCAACTGTTTGCATAGGTGCAGCGATCACAGTACCAGAAAGGACGAGCTCCGCCGTTGTATGACTTCACCTTCACATCGACCAAACCATCTTGCAAAGTTTTGATGAAATGATAAAAGTGGTTACCAATGTCGCTTGTAGCCGTGGGTATCGTATGCCTGAAGAAACTACACTCTTCATAAGTAGCTGCACTGAAGACAACATCTTTTTGCTCTTGTAAAGTGTTTGAGTAACTTTGGAGAGCCGCAGTCGCATTTCCTTGCAGGTATCGTAGATACTCCTTCTTCGAGATCTCATAGTCTGTGTGAAAATAGTCATACACACAACACCATTTAAGGACTTGTCTGCATTGAACAATCAGCATCAATCCTTGTCTTATAATCATAATGTCTTGCTCCTTCAAGACACTCGGTTTCTTGATGTTGGATTCCTCGAAAGCTTGTAGATCGGATTTGGCTTGATCCAGTAAACTCTGACACACATCCCAGCGATCCTCACACAAAACCCCCCCTTTTGTGTTAACACAGAACACAGAGGGTTTTGCTTCAATTTCGTGGGCTTCCTCTGACCGCAAACACCTTGAACAAAAACGAAACCTAAAGCAAGATAACACAAAAAAAAAAAAAAGTAAAGATCAAGACTTAAATAGAGACTTCTAATTCTCTGCAATTTGCAAAAAAAAATTGTTTTTTTCATTAGGGTGAAACCTGCAGACACAAGTCAAGAACTGGGGCATGATTGAATTAGACTCCACAAGGCAAAGGCAATGAGGGCAAGTCTTTGTCTTGGTTTTGATCGAGGAAACGGTCCATGATTCATCTGATAATCTCGTTGTGTCTCTACACAACCAATCAGAGGCCTTGTTGCAAGTCACTGGTCTGTGTGACTCAAGTCTGCATCTCCAACAAAAGGTATGACCACAGAGACAAACCACATTTAAACTATACTCTTCATCATCATCATCATTGTTGTCCTGATGAAGCTCAATGGCGTAATTGCAATGCGGTGCAGGACACTGTTTGATCACCATTACCTTGTTTCCCTCAAGGTAAGATCTCATAACGTACCTCTCGTACATCTCTTGATCACGTACCGTTAGTTTCTCAATCGTGTCTGGTCCAACCGCAGATTGACAATCATGATCAGGACACGAGATTGCATTTTGGATTTTCTCCACAAAGTAGAAATTTTTGGCAAGATACTCTGTCCAATATGTTGTGCCGAACTTGTGAGAACAAAAGGGCGTGGAGATTAAATCATCATTGTTATCATCATCGTTATCATCATCAAACTCATCACCAGTCTCAAAGCTAATCTCGCTAGATGAATCTAGATTGGGATCAGTTACAATTGATTTCAAACCTGAATCCATCAATAGTTTCTCCTTGTTTTCACCCAAACGCTCTGAAACACGAAGCGAGTCCCATCGGAGATACATGAGGAGTACGGTCGCATCTGATTTTGATACCAAGAAGATCTCAGAGATGTCATTGATCTGTTTCTTCATCTTTTCGCTTACTTCATCTCTCGTTAGAACAGAGTAGGGTCTCACTCCATGGTCATCCATTTTTTTTTCTTTGAAATGACAAAAATGAAAAATTAGTGAAAGACAAATCGATGAATTAACAAAGACCGCTCATTGTCTTCAACCAAAAAAAAAAAAAAAACAAAGACCGCTCATGGCAAGCCCTAGAGTCCAGTGAAACAATGGCTTTGACCCCTTCAAATTAAGAGGTCCATTAAAAGAATCCTGATTAGGTTATTAGTTTGTTACATAAATAAAAACAATATCCTTTCCTAAATAATTGTGTATCACTTAAACATAGACAATGTATGTGGCGCTATTTAATTTAAGCAAAGTAAAAAAGAACCAACTCATAATGTTTTTGTGGTTAAAACTTATCATAGTAGACAAAACTTTGGGTTTTGCTTCTAGGATTTCAATCATGAGTTTTGGGATGAAACTCAATTTTTAGCATGAATGAAAAATATTTGGCACAGTTTTTTTTTTTTTTTGTATATACTAAAAGTTATTTATTAACACTGAATTTATAAAAAGTAGATAAAATCAATTTAATGTGTTTTTATGGTCAAAAAGTTATTATAGTATTGCAAAATTTTTGTATTCTCTTTTTTTTTTTTTTTAAATTTCAATCATGATTTTGTAGTGAAATTTAAATTTTTGGCGCGGAATAGATATTAGGCACGAATTTAGTTTTGTATACTTAAAAATGATTTAGTAACATTGAATCTATACAAAGTATAAGGAACCAATTTTTTGTTAGATACTTATCATGCTATCAAGAAGAAATATTTTGAGTCTTATTTATATGATATTAATCAGATATTTAACTGTATATGTTTGTAATGGTAAGAACATGATATTTCATAAGTTTTGAAGATTATTTTACACTTAAGCTCGAAACCCTCGATTATTAAAAAAAATGGAATATTGCATTTCATAGAAAAACTTTTCCTTTTTGAGTAAATTCAAATCTCGTCAACGGCCTAGTTGCAATTCGGTGCAGGAAGCTGTTTGCACTCAAGATAAGATCTCAAAAGATAATTATTATACATCTTTTGATCACGTACTCCTAGATTCTTAATCGTTTTTTTTCCAACCGCAGCTCTACAGTCTTCATCAGGACATGAGATTACAGTTAGGTTTTTCTCGAGAGAGTAGAAATTTTTCTCAAGATACTCTCTCCAACAAGTTTTGCAGAATTTGTGAGAACAAAAGGGTGTGGAGATGAGTTGAAAATCATAATCTTTATCATCATCTTCATATTCAACATCACCCTCACTATCAGCCTTTGCATCAGCGTTAGCATCACCCTCACCATCAGCCTCTGTATTAGCGTCAGCGTCACCCTCATCCCCATCATCATCATCATCATCTTCATAATTATCACCATCAGCCGCATCCTCATCATCTTCACCATCATCACTATCATCATCATCATCTTCATCATCTTCAGACTCGTAAAATTCATCTTCACTCTTGGAGCAAATACCACAAGATGAATCAGATAAATCTTGATTCGAATCAATCACAAGTGATTTCAAACCTAATTCCACCAATAATTCCTCCTTGTTTTTATAGAAGCATGGCATACCATCTTTCAACCTCCATCTAAAATGCATGAGGAATACGGTCGGATCGATATTGTCTAAGATGAAGATGTGTGAGATGTTATTGATCAAGCTTTTCATCTCTTCCTCTTCATCTCTCGAGTAGGGTCTTTGTTGATCGTCCTCCATTGTTTTCTTGAAAATGACAAAAATCAGAAAAACAAATCGATATATTAGTAAATTACTAAAGAGAGAAAGATAAACTTGTAAAGAATAGGGTTAAGGCTTACTAGTAGCTTGCTAGTCAAACAACAAGATTGAATCGAAGGTGAAGAGAGATTTTCACTCTCCTTTTATGGGAATATAGAGGTAGAAACTTATTCGGTTTGTGATGTTATTTTATAGTTTGATAATCCAGTTTTTAATTAAGAAAATAATCTCATTGGACCTTAATTTTGCTATAAAATGGTGAATTATATTAACTACAAAATCCAATAAATTTATGTATAGGTTTCAGTTGATTTTTTCTTTTCTTTTTGGGACAACTTATAAAAAGTTTATTTAATTTAAAACTATGTTTCTCAACAGATGGCGCGAAGTAAGTTAGGTAAAAGACACTATTAGTTTAAAAAAGATTCAAAAAATGAAGAAAACTAGTTTCAAAAGTAGATAATAAAAAAATATATATATAAAAAAAGTTAATAGAACAAAATAATTATAATAAAAGCATGAAACCTTTAAAGAAAAGAATTATAAAAACTTAGATAGCAAGTTACATGTTTCCTAAATCTTTTGTTTTAAAAAAAAAAATTCTAGAGGATGTATTTGACAAATGGCGCGAATTAATTTAGGTAAACTACTATTTGTCTAAAAGAAAATTTAAAGATATGAAAGAAAACTAGGATCAAAAAGTACATATTAAAAAAAGACTAAAGAAATAAATAAAGCAAAAAAAATTGTAATAAGAGCCTAAAACATTTAAAGAAAAGAATTATAAAAAAGTAGGTAGCAAGTTTCATGTTTTCTAAATCTCTTGTTTTTGTTTAAAAAAACTTAAGAGGTGTATTCAACTAAGAATTTAAAACAATTTCCTTCTTTATGTCAAATCAATTATTATTTAACTGATGGTTTAATAATATCATCTAAAATCTAGTGTTATTGAATATACTTCAAATTATTATTTGAAACTAATTCAAAATCTGATGTTATCGAAACAAAAACTTATAAAAATAACTAGATGATAATTCGTGATGTATGCGGGGAACAAGGACATTTGTGAATTAATTCAAAATAGGATTAGTTACAAAGTATATATTTTTTAAAGGTCAATTATATTAGATGATGACTTGAGCTATTTACGAGATGAACTAATTCTTAGTTTTTTTTTTTTTTTTTCGTGAAGCTACAAAGGTATGTTATTCCATGATGAAACAGAAATATCCAAATTTTACGAACTCATGTCATGAGCATAAACTATTTTTAGCTCACATTGGTTTGACCTATTATACCTAGATGTAGGATCACAAAAAATATAGATGTAGGATCACAAAAAAATGCATAAGAAACCAAATTCTTAATGTTACTTGCAGATTACTACTATTAAACAAATTTTGGTAGTTAAGGATGTTCGTAACTATTGATTATCAAATCCATAGACATATTAATTGTAAATTTGGGAAAAAAAATTGTAAACCTCCTTTCGATGCATTCTAAATGCAAAAATTGTCTAAATGCTAGGAGAATTTTCAACGAGTTATATACACAGAGGAATGCTAGGATTTGTGGAATGTTGTTTCTTGTGTACTATGATATTTAACCTGCAGTACCCGTTTATAATTTTTCAAAGATATGATTCATTCTGGAGATTCCAAAAACTAGATGAAGAAAAGAAAAATGAGACGAATTCGTTGACGTCTTCGAGACAACAACAATCGCATTAGAGTATCTCTGAAATTAATAAAAAAAAAAACACCACCAGATCTAAAATCCACCAAAGCAATTTTTAAAAAAAATCTTAGTCTATTACACCTCCCATTAGTCCGATAAACCACTTAGCTCCACAGGAGCTGCAATATCATCACGGCACATCTTACACTCCTTATGGAACCAAGTGTTTCCATATGTGCAGCGATCGCAGAGCCAATAAAGACCACCATAGTCATCGTATGACTTCACCTTCACTTCGTCCATACCATCTTGTAAAGTCTTGATGAAATGATAAAAGTAGTTCCCAATGTTGCTTGTCGAGATGGATACCTTATGCCTCACGCAACAAAACTTTTCAGAATTAGCTGACAAGACTCTTTCTGTCTCCTCCTTTAGAGTCGTTGAGTAGCTCTGGACAAGGGCGGTAGCCTGATCTTGCAGGACTCGCAGGTACTCCCTCTTCGACGCCTCATACTCTGTGTGGAGATAGTCGTACACACAGCTCCATTTAAGGAATTGTCTGCATTGAACAACCAGCATCAATCCTTCTCTTATAATCGTAATGTCTTTCTCGTTCAAGTCACTCGGTTTCTTGATGTTGCATTCCTCGAAAGCTTGTAGATCGGATTTAGCTTGCTCCATTGAAACCTGACTCAACTTCCAGCGTTCTACACACGAATTCTCCACTTCTTCTCTTCTCTCGAGTATCGAGGAGAGGCTCCATGATTCATGTGATACCTGCGATAAGTTGGTCAAGTGTCTAGACAACCAATCAGAGGCGTTGTTGCAGGTCACTGGTCTGTGTGACTCAAGCATGCATCTCCAACAAAAGATATGACCACAGAGACACACCACGTTTCGACTATACTCTTCCTCCTCATCATCATCATCATGATTCTCCTGATCATGAAACTCAATGACGTAGTTGCAATCCCGTGCAGGACACTGTTTGATCATCAATACCTTGTTTCCCTCAAGGTAAGATCTCAGAAGGTACCTCTCATACATCTCTTGATCACGTATGGTTAGCTTCTGAATCATGTCCGGTCCAACCGCAGCTTGACAAGCTCCACAAGGACAAGAAATTGTAGTTTGTGTTTTCTCCACGGAGTAGAAATTCTTGTCAAGATACTTTCTCCAACAAGTTGTACAAAACTTGTGGGAACAAAAGGGCGTGGAGATTAAATCATCATCACCATCATCATAAAACTCATCAGCAATCTTCAAGCAAATCCTGCAAGAATTATTAGATAATTCTCGACTTGGATAAACTACAACTGATTTCAAACCTGATTCCGAAAAAACTTTCTCCTTGTTTTCAACCAAACAATCTGAAACCGGAAGCGAGTCCCATCCGAGATACATGAGAAGTACCGTCGCATTGGATTTTGATATCGAGAAGATTTCGGAGATTTCATCGATCTGTTTCTTCATCTTTTCCTTCACTTCATCTCTCGTTAGAACAGAGTAAGGTCTCTGTCGATCGTACTCCATTGTTTTCTTGAAATTGAAAAACAATCAGAAACACAAATCAATGATTTAACGAAAGAGAGATGGGTAAACTTATAAGGAATAGGGTTAGTGCTTACTGGTAGCTTGCGCCTCAATCAACAAATGAGTCGCTTGCGCCTCAATCAACAAATGAGCCGAAGGTGAGAGATCGTTCTTCGTTTTTTCTCAATAATCGTCTCTAGATTTCTGTTTCAACTCTCTAGGGTTTTACTATTTTCACTCGCATGTGGAAAGATACATCGAGTTACAAAAGTAACGAAATTATCTGGATTTGCTAAATGGTTTGATAATTAAGTCTTGTAATAAAGAAACTGGGCCCATTGGACCTTAATCTTGCTAAAAATTGTGATTTCTATACCAATTAGAAAATGTTCCTATAAAAAATTGCAAAAATCACCTCTCATCAGCTGATCTCAATCTGCTTGTTTTTCCTTTTTTCATATTGATTGCGTCTTGCTAATCATCAATATTTCTTAAAAGAGTGGCAAAAACTTCGTGGAGATGATGATGAAGGTAAAGCAACACAAAGCTACGTTGTGCTTACACTTGTCAAAGAAAGATCCTCTTCCTCTAGCTCTGTTCTACCTGTTAAGGACGGTGATAATGAAAGATATTGTCTGAAACGAAGCACCATTGTAGATAAGGAGAAGAAGAGGAAAGAGGAGGAGGAGGTGGAGAATACGGGGTTTCTCTGCATATAAATTTTGAAGCTCCCCACGTATTGAGCTGCTTAGAATCTTTTCCTTTATTTCAATGCTGCTGAGTTATCATTAGTAATCAGAGCACTGAAACATGTTATGATGTCCACTTTCTATTTACTGATTATCTCATTTACTTTAAAAAATTAGCCATGTTTCTACCTTTGTGATGGTCGTGATCCACAGCAAGAAGAGCAAGTTCTTTTTTTTTTCTCTCTAAACAATATATTGTTTTTCAATTCTTTATCCTTGATGTGTTGTTTTACACGGTTTTGATTGATTGACATTGTAGATTAAAAAGCCAAGGGGCTCTAATCTTGACAATGATCCAAAAATTTACCAAGAGCCTGTAAATAAAAAGGTCAGAGTGATTCTGACGACTAATGAGGATGTGAAAACATAATTTATAAGTCTTAAAGAACAAATTTTTTTATCAGTTGACAAGAAATTTAGGATCTGCATCGGCATCAATGCGGATGTGAGCTCACTGTTCCTGTAAAGGCAGGCACTTCTTGTTCTGTTTTCTATGTTCAATTCGGTTTATACAGTGATACAGCTATCTTCAGGGTTTTCAGTTCTTACATGTTTTCTTAGGGAGTCTAAGAATATAAGGTCGAAGAAACGTTGTTTATCACAAAACTATCTCTATGAAGAAAAACAAAATCCAAAACCAAAAATAAAAAGAATCTTAAAAACATAGGTTGAAACATAGTTAACAGATCACTCACTTAGCTCCTCCAAATTAGATGCAGTAGCATCACAGCACATCTTACACGCCTTATGGAACCAAGAGTTTCCATATGTGCAGCGGTCGCAGAGCCAATAAGGACCACCATAGTTGTTGTAAGACTTCACCTTCACCTCGACCAAACCATCTCGTAAAGTCTTGATGAAATGATAAAAGTAGTTCCCGATGTCACTTTTCTTGGAAACCACATGGCTGACACTGATAATCTTTTCATCAGAAGCTGTAGAGAAGACTCTTTCTATTTCCTTCTTTAAAGTCTCCGAGTAACTCTGGATAAGGGTGGTCGCCTGATCTTGCAGGACTCGCAAGTACTCCCTCTTCGACGCCTCATACTCTGTGTGGAGATAGTCGTACACACAGCTCCATTTAAGGAATTGCCTGCATTGAATAACCAGCATCAATCCTTCTCTTATAGCCTTAGTGCCTTGCTCGCCAAAGGTATTCTGTTTCTTGATGTTGGCTTCCTCGAAAGCTCGTAGATCGGATTTAGCTTTTTCCATTGAACTCTGACTCGCCTCCCATCGCACCAAACACGGATCTTTCACTGTTTCCTTGATCTCTAACGTCGGTTCAACACAGGTTACAAAGACTTCCGTTTCGTGAGCTTCCTCTGTCCGCAAACACTTCCAGCAGAAACGACGGCTAAATCAAGAAAAACACAAATTAGTATGATCAATACTTAAATAGAGAGAAATCTAATTATCTGCGAATTGCAAAACGAGTTTTTTCATTAGGGTGAAACCTGCAGACACAAGTCACGAACTCGTCCCGTTTTAAACCATCACGCTCCAGATGAAATAAGCAATGAGGGCAAGGCTTCGAATTGTTATCAAACTTGGGTACGCTCCATGATTTGTTTGATCCTTTTAATAAGCTCTTCAAGTCTCTAGACAACCAATCAGAGGCGTTGTTGCAGGTCACTGGTCTGTGTGACTCAAGCATGCATCTCCAACAAAAGATATGGCCACAGAGACACACCACGTTTAAACTATGCTCCTCATCTCCACTCCACAGATAAAACTCAATCGCGTAATCGCAATCCGGTGCAGGACACTGCTTGATCTTCCATTCCGGGTTTCCCTCAATGTAAGATCTCAGAATATACTTGTCGTACATCTCTTGATCACGTACGGTTAGTTTCTCAATCGTGTCCGGTCCAACCGCAGCTCGACAATCTCGATGAGGACAAGAGATTGCTGTTTGGGTTTTCAGCAAGGAGTAGAAATTCATGTCAAGATACTGGCTCCAACAAGTTTTGCAGAAATTGTGAGAACAAAAGGGCGTGGAGATTAAAGCATCATCAACAACATCGCTATCATCACCAATCTTAGAGCAAATCCCACACGAAATATCAGACGAATCATGATTCGAATCAATGACAACTGATTTTAAACCTGATTCCGTCAATAACTTGTCCATGTTATCACCCAAACGATCTAAACCCCGAACCGAGTCCCACCGGAGATACATGAGGAGTACAGTCGCATGGGATTTTGGAACCAAGAAGATTTGGGAGATTTCATCGATCTGTTTCTTCATCTTTTCCTTAACTTCATCTCTCGTTAGCACAGAATACGGTCTCTCTCCATCCTTATCCATTGTTTGCTTTGAAATCGAAAAACAATCAGAAACACAAATCAATGATTTAACAAAAGAGAGATTAATAAACTTATGAGAACGGGTAAACTTATATAAGGCTTACAGATGATAGCTTGCGCCTTAAGCAACAACAAACTTCCCAAGGTAAAGGAGGATATCTTCTTCTCTTAACTGTTGAGAGATTAGTAGTGTCTAGGGTTTTCCTTTTTTTTGCAATCCTTTGGAGATATCGATTACTTTATAAATTGTCTAATAATTAATTATTTTATTAATAAATTTGGCCCATTGGCCCGCAAATCTTCTAAAAATTGTGATATGTAATTAGATTTGAATATTTGGTTTGGATTGGGTTTGATTTTTACAGGTTTGGATTGGTTATTTAACTTTTTTTTTTTTTTGGGCACCTTTTTATTAATTCATCAGTTTAGATTTTTTATTTATTTATGATCTATTAATTTAACAACAAAAATATATACTAAATGATATGTTAAGTAGTTAAAAGCAAAGAAAAATCAAATCTAAAGTCATTAAAAATAAATCTAACTCCACGATTCAATAATAATAAACCTAGAAAACAAAGACCTAAAAACATTTTTAAGTAATATTTGACTTGAAGCTAATTATTTTGTTAGTCTCAGGAACTTAAAATTAAAATTTGTTATTGTTTGACTTGTTGAACACTAAATCTAGGCATGTGGATATATAGACTTTTAGAGAGACGCCATTGGCTGTTTTTTTAATGCAAGTGACGTCACAAGATTTGAGTTAGGGGCATAAAGGTAAAATCAACAGAACCTCAATAAGAAGAAGAGCCAACGGCGATGAACCCGTGGGCCTCACGTCGTGTGGCACGAGAGAAAAGAGTCTCAGCAGCGAGGAAAGGCGCGTTTGTTGCGTTTTAGCCCAAATCCCGCCTTTTGCTTTTCACCTTTCGTTATAAAAAGGTGTTTCCTCTTCCCCTCTCTCTCTCTTTCTCTCTCCTTCTTTCTTTCTCCTCTCTCGCTGGCTCCGAGGAGAAAAAGAAATTTGGAGAAATTTTTTTACTGGTTCTCGGAGAATCTAGGGTTTTGATTTCACCTTGCCGATCTCCGTTTGTGAAATTCAATTCCGCTTCGAACCTGGTACGGGTTTCAAATCAACTCGTCCGTTAGGATTCGCGTCAGATCTGGAATTTTTTTTCTTACTTTTTTTTGTTCGATCTCGATTCCTATGATGACCTGTTCCGTGACATGTTTTTCTGCACTGCGCTTGATTTGTGTGTTGGCGTTTCTTCAGAATTGCTTAATCTCGTTTGATTTTGGTGTTTTTAGAGGAATTCTGACTTAGAGTTGAATTGGCATATTTTCTCGAATTTAATCGAATTACGTTTTATGCTTAGCTTTAGAAATACAATTACTCCCCAATCGTTCAGGGTTTGGTGTGTGAGTTATGTGATTGTGCTATATCTGCCACGATAGATTTAAAACTAGTTCAGCAGCTTTTGTTGGAAGCGGAATTGTTGAGCCATTTTGAATTTTGTTGATTGTAATATAAGTTTATTAAGGCTATCTCTTCTTACGGAGATTTTTCTATCTTGTGATTTATCTGGCAGGTATCTTGTGGCCTGAAGCTCATAAGTTTATATTAGTGTGAGAAGTTAAAATCAGAATGACATATTAGATTTGCAATGATGGAAGTGGGGTTCTCTCTTATACAGTGGTTGATCAGTTCTGGTGCTGACAGTCCGTTTATATTTGGATGGCTTGTAACTGGATCTGTTGGTGTTTTAGCTGTTGTCTACACATTTCTTAGATGGCAGAAAAAAACTTCTTTAAATTGGGTTAAAGCTGCTGCTAGAGAGAAGAAGAAGGTATGGAAAAGACTGAGAGTTCCACTTTCTCATCACCAATGGACGGATGATTATGGTTATGGGCCGCAGCCATCCACTTGCTGTGTTTGTCTCTACTCCCTTGTTCCAGGTCAAAATGTTTCTAATAAGGCAGCTCTCAGTATTCCTGTCCACCGATGTGCTGTATGCGGTGTAGCAGCTCACTTTTATTGCTCAGGCTCTGCAGCAAAAGACTGCAAATGTGTTGCACAGGCCGGATCTGACCATGTCCGACATCACTGGTCCGAGCGATGGGTTAACATGGATGATAATGCTGACATGACTGCCTTTTGCTTCTATTGTGATGAACCCTGTGGTATTCCTTTTATTGAAGCTTCTCCAATGTGGCACTGTCTTTGGTGCCAGCGCCTCATACATGTAAAGTGTCATATGATTATGTCCAAAGAATCTGGTGATGCTTGTGATCTTGGCTCTCTCAGAAGGGTAATCCTCTCTCCAGTACATGTAAAAGTCAATGAAGCAAATGGTGTAGATGGAGTACTGAGTACTATAAAAAACGAGTTAGCATCTATACGAGGGCAGGTGAGAAGAAAGCGCCATAGGGGGAAAAATGGGAATGCCCAATCTTTAAGTGGTAAGCTATTGGAGGATTCAGCCAGCAATCCGTTGCAAACCGTAGTTAATGGGCTTGTAGTGAAGAAACTACGCAGGGATAGGAGCACAGATTGCTTCAAGAAGGTCTCGGACATCCATAATGTTAAGGGATTGCAAAATGGTATAGGCGGGCAGAAACGTAATAAAAGTGCCGCTTTTAACTTTATGAAGAAGTTTACCTTGGTTGATTTGCCCCCAGACGCAAGACCTCTTTTAGTCTTCATTAATGCCAAAAGTGGAGGTCAACTCGGTCCTTTTCTTCATAGGAGACTTAACATGCTATTGAATCCAGTACAGGTAGCAAATGAGCTTCAGTTTGTCAGAAATCCCCTATACATATTGTCAAAAGTATATGGCCTGAAATATGAAATTCATACTGCCCTCTAATTTTATCACGTTGTGTAATTAATGACGTTTAGAAGTTTGTTTGCTTTCAAACATATTGATCTATCGGGTATAATATCACTAACGGATACTTGCTTTGCTGAATTACAGGTCTTTGAACTTGGCTCTTGTCAAGGGCCAGATGCTGGTCTAGATCTATGTAGCAAAGTAAAGTACTTTAGAGTTTTGGTGTGTGGTGGAGATGGAACAGTTGCTTGGGTGCTTGATGCCATCGAAAAGCGCAATTTCGAATCCCCTCCACCCGTCGCTATTCTTCCTTTAGGCACAGGAAATGATTTATCTAGAGTTTTGCAATGGGGAAGAGGTATTTCAGTAGTTGATGGACAAGGAAGTCTAAGAACGTTTTTGCAAGACATTGATCATGCTGCAGTTACGATGTTGGATCGATGGAGTGTTAAAATTGTAGAAGAGAGTACAGAAAAATTTCCAGCAAGAGAAGGCCACAAGTTTATGATGAATTACTTAGGTAAATTAATTAAGCATCTTAATTTTTGGTCCCTCTCATGGATCATGAGCAATAGCTGACATTTCCTTTGTTCAGGTATTGGCTGCGACGCCAAAGTCGCATATGAATTTCATATGATGCGGCAAGAAAATCCTGAGAAGTTTTGTAGTCAGGTACTGCTATTGTGCTTTAACTCGATAAGCAACTTATTTCAAGAAAAGATACGGCTAATATATTTATCTTGTCTGTTATGCAGTTTGTAAATAAATTAAGATATGCTAAAGAAGGTGCGAGGGATATAATGGATCGAGCATGTGCCGATTTACCATGGCAAGTTTGGCTTGAAGTTGATGGAAAAGACATTGAAATCCCCAAGGTATCTTAATCAAATGAAATTAGTCCTTCTTTCCCCCTCGTGTGGTTGTTTTCTATAGGTTTCGTCCATATCACTTTCCTCAATGCTGTGCCTTTATGTTCTTTGCTAAGATGGAAAGCCCAACCACTCATTAAGCATATATTAGCTAAAAGTTGAGCATGAGAGATAGCTTTGATTTTCCGGGAACTGCGATTGAGTTTGACATTATCAAGAAGGTTAACGTTATTGTTGTTGCCTCGAGAAACTGATGTCCCTAATTGTTTTCTTTCAGGATTCAGAGGGTCTAATAGTACTAAACATTGGAAGCTATATGGGTGGAGTAGATCTTTGGCAAAATGACTATGAACACGATGATAATTTTAGCATTCAGTGTATGCATGACAAGACACTAGAGGTGGTATGTGTCCGTGGAGCGTGGCACCTTGGCAAACTACAGGTCTTGGCTCATCTCGAATTGCTCCTTGGTCTTGTTTCTGATATTTTAGCAGTAGTCCCTATTCGATGTGAGGCTAAAAGATTTTATTTGAATTGATACACCAACATTTTAACGAGTGATTGTCCCTTACAGGTCGGTCTTTCGCAGGCTAGGAGGCTAGCACAGGGAAAGGTCATAAGAATACATGTTTCTAGTCCGTTCCCTGTTCAAATAGATGGAGAACCGTTTATTCAGCAACCTGGCTGCTTGGAGATAACTCACCACGGGCAGGTATATCTCATCAATCATATGTCAAAACGTTAAGGCCAATTCTCCATTAAATTGGAAGTAGCAACTGAAAAAACTCGATCCTCCACATTATTACACAGAGAAACAAATGTTTGAAAACATTAACCAAAAATTCTTAAGGGTAATACCACGATGATGAACCAAGGGTTGGTGTGTGTGTGTGCAGGTATTTATGCTACGAAGAGCATCGGATGAACCTCGAGGGCATGCCGCAGCCATAATGAATGAGGTGCTACTTGATGCAGAATGCAAAGGAGTCATAAATGCATCTCAAAAGAAAGTACTTCTACAGCAAATGGCTCTCCATCTCTCGTAGAAAAAACGAAACAAATCATCCTCTCACCAAATTTTGCTAACAAGAAAAGTAACTTACAATCTTTGTCTGACCCACTAGAAAAGCCAGCCCCGGGTACAGAATTTTGTCTTTTACCCTTAATTTTTTGTTTTTGCCTTTTTTCTTTGGTGTTTGTGAAGAGTGTCATTTGTATAGTGTGCGCCCATACGGAAGCCACTTAGATTGGCTTCAAAAAGTGTTAACTAGAGAAAGTTTGATTATACACATATTCTGATCAGTTCTAGGGGTGATACAAAAGCCCCTGAAGAAGTTAAAAAAAGGCTTTTTTACCAATCTCATTATCTGATATGAGCTTTTGTTATGATCAACTTTATATGATCCATGTGTCATAAAAGATTCAAGTACGTGTATTCCAGACCCACCGCCTAAAATGCAGACCTTTGGCCTACTTTACATTGTTACATTATTTCTGAAACAAAACCAAATAATCAGCAAAACACGTAATTACGCAGGTTGCTATTTCTTAAATAAGCGTGTTATATTCTTGAATACATGTTACACCAAACACGGAATGTTTTGTTTGGGGGGGATCGATGGTACTTTAGCCAATACTTACTGAAATTTAACTTTCATTTAGTTACCTTACTATTTTGTTATTTCCTTAAATATTGGGCTTATCTTCTGCAATTAGGACTTTATAAAAAAAAATCATTAACATAATTAGACGCAACACTATATATAACGTAAGCCTTTTACACAAACACCTTTATAGTTGGATCTGATGCATTAATGCTAGTACGATTGCATTGCACTTAGTGGTAGTTTATCATATATTTATTTGAAAAAGAAAAAATTGGACAAATAAAACATCTCCTTTCCATCCATCCTGCGACCCCAAAAAAATATCTACAGAAAGAAACAGATTAAATTTAAATTTCAGAGCAAAAATATCAAGAAAAAATTAGAGCCAAAAAGAGACATGTCATTTGATTTTGGGTATTATCCTGATAGAGTTTATACACAATAAAATGTAAAATGCTTGGATCTATTTTAAGAAAAATAAATCACTTTTCTATTTCTGCTAGATTATATGGTATATCCTCTATTTGAAAGAAAAAAAACGGTTATATCCTCTACATGAAGTCAAGATTTTTTCCCCCAAAATCAACTAATCTTTAAATTCAAAAATATATTTTCAATCCAAAATTTATATATCATTTATTACTTATCATTATCTTTTTCCTTTGGTTTTCATTGAAAATCTGAACAGTTTTTTCTTTTCGTCTTTTAAAAAAAAAAACGTTATATAGTGAAAAAGAAGAAAAAAAAAAAAGAATCTAAAACCACTCAGCTCTCCGCACCATGTGAAAGGTTGGTGTAGTGGCAAGAACTCTTTCGAATCTGAACCCTTAGCTCAGATACGAGCATTTTTCAGAAATTTCCCAATACCTAATCCCCAGAATTCTAGGAACTTAGGAATGAAGAGAGATTGGGTTTTCGAAAGGCTCTAATGTTCGCAAGCCAGATTTTTGCTGAGGTTTGCTTACTCTAAAAACCCTATAGATTCATTCTCCTTTGTTCAATGTTCCTGAAATTTCGTTTGCTATTTCCCAAATTTAATGAACCCAGAATGTTCAAATCTGCTCAGATTCGCACATGCTTGATCTCTCATTTTGCAGATCGTTTAACTCTTGATCTCGTGATTCTGTCTCTGTTTTAGTCGGTGACCCATGAGTTCATGAGAGAACGAAATTGCTGATTTTTTTTTGTCGTTTTATTGAGTTCCTGTTCATTACAATCGGTGGTGGGAATTTGGTGGAGAGCTTAAAAGAATTAGAATTAAGTGTTGCTTAATTTTGCTTCTGTTAAAAAAAATTAAGAGTAATGGCTGGCTGCTTTTATCTAGGAGCTTCTAGTTAAAAATATTGGAGTGATGGCTGCTTAAATCTGCTTCTGGTTTAAAAATTGGTGTAATGGCTGCTTTAATCTTTAATCTGCTTATGTATTATATATATTTTATACACTTATTAGTGGTTTCTTGTGTTTGGATTTTGCTGCAATCTTTCCTGCTCAGTTACAACCTGAAGCATGATGTTTTGCTTTCAGACATCAGTTTGTTCATGTCTTTTGGTCACTTTCTTTTGTTTTGGTTGATCTCAGCATGTTTTGACTCTTCTGACATCGAAAGGTTGAGTTGGATCTGTGATCAAATTGATTGTATATGATACATTCTTTTCACATTCATACTATAAAAACCTTATATCACTTAATCGCTAAATCAGGATCTAGCTGCTTCATCGTTATTAGTTTATCTATTGTCCCTTTTACATGTAAGCTTGGTTCCGTTTTTATATATTGTTTCTTTAAAGTGATATGTTCATGTTGAGAATCTGATGTTTTATGTTTATGACATCTTTTTTTTACATGTTTCGCTGCAGGAGCTCGTTTGAAAGAATGCAAAATAGACCTTCTCTCTCTTGCTGTTGTCTTACATATTGTTTCACTTTCAACGTGATATTAGAGTCCCATACTAGATACAGCGAGGTCCTTTGTTTTATTGGATCTTGAGTTGTCTTGGGAGGAAGACCTTTCTAATGTCTATAAGTTGAACGGATAATTTTTCTTTTTGGTCTTTGTGAAGAAACAGAATTTGTCTTTTTTTTTTCGGGTTTGATGGGTAAAGAGAATCAGTTGGAGACAACAAATTGTGGAGTCAATGATCACGATTGTCCACCCGTCAAGAACGAAGAACTAGCAGCTGAGGCGCGTTACAGTACAGACAGTGACTCGGGTTTGCCAACTTGTCGTGTATGCCATTCTGCAGAATCTGACAGACGAGGAGATGCTGCCTTAGGGTTCTTGGGAATCACTCCCCCGGTTCCAGAAGCTAGAAAAAGCAGTGCAGACGAAACCACTGATGATGTCAGCAAAGCTTCAGAGGCTGAGCTGAAGAATTCTGTCGTCAAAAGCAATGGAGTGGAATCTGGCTTCATCGAGATAACAAGTCCTGATGGGGAAGTTTTCATTTGCACAAATGATATAGAAATGGGAATCCAGCAGCATCAGGATGCATTGCTTGAGCTTGGATGTTCTTGCAAAAACGAGCTTGCTTTGGTACACTACGCTTGCGCACTCAAATGGTTTCTCAACCATGGATCCACCGTGTGCGAGATCTGTGGAAATGCTGCGGAAAATGTAAAAACTGCTGACTTCAACAAAGTGGTCATTGCCCTGAGAGACTACACGGCACTAAGAGAAAGAACCACTGACGGAGGAGATACAAACCCTGTATTACCGGTGAATACAGATTCAACCATAGATTCAGATGAAGTTGCTGTCATTCGAAGGCAACGACTTAGTGAGATATCGTCATGGTTTGGTCCCCATTCCCTGAACAACAACAACAATAGTTTTGTTGCGGCTTCTCAGGTTATCCCTGAACAACCTTTAGGTGTTGTGAGCTTTGACATCTTACCTATGGAAAGTCGTGCAACTAAATGGGCTGTGGAAGGTACTGGGATTCTACTTGCTACTGGTTTACTCACTGTTACTTTGGTCTGGCTCATCGCCCCTCGTGTTGGAAAGGTATGCCATCCATCTAACTGTGTATCTAAGCCTCTCTGGCAGATGTATCAGTAGCTTTTATTGGTTTTAAAGATTGTTTTAATTTGTGCAGAAAACTGCTAGAAGCGGACTTCACATCCTTCTTGGTGGTCTCTGTGCTTTAACAATAGTCATCTTCTTCAGATTTGTAAGTAAACCTCTGGAGTAATCTTACATTCTAATAGATTCGTAATTCCTAGTTGATTACTAATCCAAAACACAACAAAATTTGAAAACAGGTTGTGCTCACTAGAATCAGGTACGGTCCTGCACGCTACTGGGCAATCTTATTCATCTTCTGGTTTCTTGTGTTTGGTATTTGGGCTTCTCGTTCGAATGCTTCTCACAATAGCCCTTGAATTCATCATCTTCTACTCTCTGTCTCTCTCTTCTTTCTCTCTTTCTGTCTCTCTCCATGCATAAGTCTTTGTGTTCTTCTCTTGGAGAAAAATATGTACATTGCTTCTTCATATAAGAAAAATAAGCTCATGCTCATTGATTATGTTGAATATATATGATTCATAATGTCCACAATTGCTTTTACACTTCCTCTGTATCTACTTTGTGATATCTTTTAGACATTTAAACAAAACAAGACAAAAAAAATCGAAACTTGCTGATGAGTGTGATTCACCACTGGAAAATCCCAATTATCCAGAATCCGTTAAGTTGGTTAGTTCCTAAAACCCAAATCTGGAAGGAAATATCAACAACCCGAGTCCGTCATTCTGTGACCCGACTGGGTTTCCGGGTCAGGATCCGACACGTTGCGGTGGTCGAATACTCCACTATAAGCTTCAATTTTTTTAACGCTCTTTCCGGTTTTTACCCCTGAAGAGCAAAACTCCAATTCAAGAAGGGTTTTTGCTCCGGCGGGTCCTGGAACGAAATGGCGAAATCGGACTGGTACGGAAACTGAGGGACAAAAGCGTCATTTTGCAACAACTCGATGGAACCACCAAACATGGACTT
Organism: Erysimum cheiranthoides; assembly: GCA_011420285.2. Classification (NCBI taxonomy): domain Eukaryota; kingdom Viridiplantae; phylum Streptophyta; class Magnoliopsida; order Brassicales; family Brassicaceae; genus Erysimum; species Erysimum cheiranthoides. The sequence continues at coordinate 19,003,687 of CM022181.2, forward strand.
GTCATCAAAAGCGTCTTCGAGATCAACCCATTTGGGCTCGCTCTGAGCCTCCCAGTGATCGGAACTCGTGACGTCCGGTGATATCACGTGACTTGAGCATCTCGAGTCTGACGTAGTCATCACCGTCTGTTTCTCATCCGCCGGCAAATACTTCTCCATTGTTCCTTTCTTATTGTAAATCCGACATAAAACCCAATCATCAAGCTGCAAAATTTTCAACAACAATTAACACAAAAATCGAGAAATTGAGTCAAAATTCCAGAAGAAAAATGAATAATCAAAATTCGTACTCGCAAATTGTTCTTCTTGTTCGTAGAAGCAGATCGATCAACATTAGCGAGACGATACTCGTGCATAATCCAATTCGTTTTGATCCCTTTCGGAGCTTTTCCTGCGTAGAAGACGAGTGCTTTCTTAATCCCTAATGTCTTCGGTTTACCGATCGGTTTATCAGCTCCGGTCGCTTTCCAATAACCGGTTCCAGCTGCCCTGTTTGGTCGCGAACCGTTTGGGTATTTCCGGTCTCGGTGTGAGAAGAAGTACCATTCTTTCTCTCCGTACAAAGCCATTTCTGCAACAAAATTCGAATTTTCTCAAAATCAATATAAAAAAAAAAAAAAAAAACAAATCACACCCAAACAAAGAAGACATCTTATGGGATTGAAGTTTTACCTGGAAGCTCCCATGGATTGAATTTGTACAGATCAATCTCTGCGATAACCGGAACGTTAATCGGCTCCGATGCGCATCTCCGGCAAAGATAGAACTTAACGAGCTCTTCGTCCGTTGGATGAAATCGGAATCCCGCCGGAAAATTTAGCTCCGTCTTCATTTTGGAGAAAGTTCTTTGTTTCTTGTGGATAAGATTCGAATTTGGTTTTTTATAAAACTTGATCGGATCTTTGTGGTTTATCAGAGATTGAAATCGAGGAGTAGAGAGAGCAAGTCCATGGAGCTTTTATAAAGAGTAGATTCATGAATCACACGTGGGTAGTTTTCAGACACGTGTGACTAAACCAACCGTTTTCGTTTTTCAACGCTGACCGCGCAGCCAGCTGAGATTTACACGTGGCTTAAACTAAATGGTTGATCGACATACAGAGAATGTGATGTCATTGCTTCCGTCATCCGCACGAACCTTTGTGGATTTAATCCACTGCTTCTACGTGTAGTAGCTTATTATGCACGTTGTTCTCTGGCCGATTGTAATCTCTGACTTGTGAGTGGACTGTGAAGAGTATTACTATGAGCTTCTCCGCACCAGATTTTAAATCTCTGTTCATCCTAAATCATAAATCTATGAAAATGAATGACGTCATCTCAGTCGCATGCCGGCTTATAGACGTAAAAGCTGAAAGATGCGATAATCGACAGTTTCTTGGACCAAAATATCTACATAAACGACAATTAATTTTTAAAATTGTTATATAGTTTGCTTTTTTCCTATTATATTATAGTTTGTTAATGATTGTTGTTTGGTACTAATAGCCAATAGGTAAGTGTTCTGATCTTGTGTTATTATTTATATTGGAAATGTCTGGGAACCGAGAAAATTAGACAAATGGGTTTTTGGGCAGAAAAACAATGTAAACTCCATGGAAAAAATAAAGATACGAAAATATTCAGCATCTCATGCTAATCTAGTAATCTTCATGTGCGATCTTGAATTTTGTAAAAGGTGCAGGTATTTATGTATATGTATATTAACAAGATAAAAAGATATTTATGTTTAAACCAACAAAAAAAAAGATAGAGAGAGATAAAAGCCCATATGGGTCTTATCTATAACTTAAAACCCATTTAAATGCCCATTTTATCTTTACGTGAAGGCAGTGTTGGGTCCAAGTCTTGTCTTCCAAGTTCCAATTTCATTGTCGTATACGCTAAACCTTAATCATTTACCTGTGAGTTTCAACTTCTCCCAAATGTTGCTTTAGACAAGTGTATGTTCAAAATTTGCAGATATGTAACGAAAAACTTTTTGTCAATAGTTTTTTTTGTTATAAAGTTTTATTTAACCTAATTTTAATACAGTTTGATATTTCAGAATTAAATCATGTTTTGTTTTGTAAAAACAAATATATAAAGAATCCTTACAAAACAATATTGGAGTATTTTATTGTTTAGAAAAATCTTCAACTCTTTGCCCAAAATAAAAAAAAAAAAAAATTTCAACTTACTCGTTTTAGCCAAATAAATTTTCAATGTTACCTTGTTAAGATATATTGACTAATGGTGTGACTTATTCGATGAACTCAACGCAAAGTTGAAGACTTATTTGATCAAAACAAGTAAGTCCTGATAAACAGCTAGTCCAATTAGAAGGGCAGTTTAGTAAATCAGTAATAGAATCGTAAGACAAAGGCGAAAAGCATAATGCCGTTTCCAGGCTTATATAACACCTAAACAGAGTATCCAATATTTTCCCAATTATTGCAAGTCAATCGATTTGTACATATAAAAGCTCCCAAATCTCAAATTTTATTCAACGCCTACATATATTAGTCACACTTGCTTTGAAATCATATTTTTTCCTTGTATTTATATAATGCACCAATACATACACCCACATGCCTGATGTGTATATATATATACACACACATGCTTGAACTGTAATCAGTAAAAGAAACATCAACGAGGAAGACGAGAGGGAGAGGAAGATGGAGTCGGGTCGGATCATCGGGTTGTGTTTGATTCTTGTGGGTACGATTCTTGTATTCATCGACAGTGCTACGGCGGCGAAGGGAGTAACGTACGATGGACGGTCTTTGATTATCGATGGACAAAGGAAACTTCTCTTCTCCGGTTCCATTCACTATCCTCGCAGCACACCCGAGGTAAATGTTTCCATCATATATAAATTAGATGCGATTAATGTGATATATGCCTAATAACATTTCTGGCAAACCTTTAACTAAAAAAAAGTTTTGACAAATGAAACTTTTATCAACAAAACAAAACATTTTTGGCAAATGAAAATAAATATGGTTGGACCATAGCCTTGTGTCATATCATCTATTGATGTAATATGACAAAACTCCGCCATCAAAAGAAAATTATGTATATATATGACAAACTCAGCAGTGTAAAAGTTTGGATATATATGAAAGCGATATATATATATATATATATTTGTTGATAAGATCTCAAATCATATGATAGATATTGCTTGAGAACTATGTATCGTTACTAACGTAATCTAGCTAATTAATATTATGTAATGGACATAATATATATATATATATATATTTTTTTTTTTTTTGGTTAACTATAATGGACATATGTACATTAAATCGTGGCTTTTGTAGATACTACTTTGTAACCGAATTCTGTTTCACGAGTTTCTTTGCATTTATGAGAATTTGGATTCACCTTTTCATGTACTTTTTGTTGCGTGAGAAACTCCTATTTTCACTGAAAAACAAACTTCTTTCTTGCGTGAAAGTTAAAAGGTTTTAATTTTTGGTATTTTGGTCTCTTTTCTTTATTAAAGTGAAACTAATTACCAGCGGGATCGATTTTAAGCTCCACCCAAACTCCCAAAGGATAAGTGGATGACTAATCACAAAGTTGGATACTATTAGATAATAAACATTTTCATGTTACTTTAACTTTATCTTTCAAAGTTGAAATTTTAATAATTTGAGCGATATTAAAACACCAAGTATACTAGATTTTTTTACACCTAACGAGTAATAATTCTGTATAATTCATTTTTTTCCATGATAAAGTATCCTAATTTTTTATTTTTTATATAACATCAAAGTATCCTAATTTTATGAAAATTGTAATCATAGGAATCATTAACGATATCATTTAAAGAAATGAAAAAGGCATGCATTACGTATTGAAACGAAATTGATCTGTCAATTTTAATTTTTTTTTTTAAATAGGTTATATTGTTTTGGTTCACAAGATTTGTTATACCTTCACTTTCAAGATTTAAGACACTGATATCCATCCAACACAACATCTTTGACTCTTTGATTCTTCTGATAATAAAACAGTCACGGGTCTCAAAACGACACCGGTTTCGGTTCTTTTTATGATTCCTTTCTAACTTTGTCATTGTCCACTTCTTTAACACTCTTTTGAAGTTACCGATTTATCATTAATTAAACACTATTAAATCAGATACAACGATTACTACTAGTAAAAAACGTATTAATTCACTTATAATCTAAAACTAACTAGACACAGATCCGTTGTATGTGCTTCATTTAATGTTCTTCTCATGGTTCCGATAAACAAATAAAAAATCGAAAAAATAAGTGAATTATCATACTATCAAATAAAAAGTCAAAATGTGAAAAAATAATTGAAATTGATCGCATAACAGTATTTAATTAAATTACATGTGATGATCATTGATTCTGTATTTCTGTGTCTTACTATCATTTGGTCTTTGACAACTTTAACACAATCACGTGAACAAATCTCATTTCATTAAAATCTCTAATCAATGGGATCCAAAGACAGCCAAATTTAACTTTTCAATACAAAATGCATTATCATTTCAATTATTGAATAATCGAACGCGTCTTTTAACGTAATTAGATAAAGAAATATCATTATTTTTGTTCTGCAGATGTGGCCATCTCTGATAAAAAAGACAAGGGAAGGAGGCATCGATGTGATCCAAACGTACGTTTTCTGGAACCTCCATGAGCCTAAGCTCGGACAGGTCGGTTCCATTAATTTATTCCTCTCTCAATATGAATTTTAATTTCCATATATGCTCATGAAATTGCAACATAAGTTCTTGGAATAAAATGAATATTGCAGTATGATTTTAGCGGAAGAAACGACTTGGTGAAGTTTATTAAAGAAATTAAATCGCAAGGCCTCTATGCCAGTCTACGTATTGGACCCTTCATCGAAGCCGAGTGGAATTATGGGTACTAATCAACTGACAAAGATTATTGTTTTTCATTTATGTTATAGTCAACGTATAACTTTTAATTTGATTCTGATGACCGGTTTGGTTATCCAGGGGATTGCCATTTTGGTTACGGGATGTACCGGGTATGGTATATCGAACCGATAATGGGCCCTTCAAGTTCCACATGCAAAAGTTCACCACTAAGATCGTAAATTTGATGAAATCGGAGGGCTTATATGCTTCTCAGGGTGGTCCAATTATTCTTTCCCAGGTAACTTTCTTCGTTACTATTCATTTGATACCATTTCATCAAATCAAACCCAACCAAACCAATAGGATTAGTTACCTTAACTGACCAATGCTTAGAAATACAACCCAATACTTCAAAACCAGTGAATAATGAATATGAGCTGGTTCATGGTTCCATGGCTGGATAGTATAGAAATTCGGTTCAAACTGGTATGGATTTACCTTAACCATGGAAAACTATAATATAAGCATGATTGACAGGCCGCTAATCAAGCTTTCAAGGAGGGTATTGCGTCTAATCAATTAATCTCTAGAATTATTCGGTGATTAGTAGGTAATTTAGTAGAACATTGGGTGGAACGTAATTGATTTTCTGTTGACTAGTATTTTAAAGTATCTCGAGCGGTTCATGGTCCGTCAGCCGGATAGTTTAGAAATTCGGTTAAAGTTCTTCTCACAATTGAACTCAAATCAAACCGGACCCGGATCCGGTTAGCTTCTTATGATATGAATATGTTTGGATTCTTGTGGGTTTTTAATGGTATAGATCGAGAACGAGTATGGAAACGTGGAGGCGGCTTTCCGTGAGAAAGGAGCATCATACGTCAAGTGGGCAGGACAAATGGCGGTGGGGCTTAAGACAGGGGTGCCATGGATGATGTGCAAGCAGCCCGATGCTCCTGACCCCGTGGTTCGTACCGTACCGGTTACTGATCTAAGATAGATATTTTTTCTATTTCTTAAAGATGGATGTTTTAATTTGTAGATCAATACTTGCAACGGGATGAGATGCGGCGAGACGTTTCCCGGACCAAACTCACCTAATAAGCCGAAAATGTGGACTGAGGATTGGACATCCTTGTAAGGGTTTAACTTCGTTGTCTACTTCGATTTGTTTCTTGTTCAAAAAGTTAACTGTATTTGTGTGATGAAAAAAGCTTTCAGGTGTACGGAACAGGGCCTTATATCAGATCTGCGGAGGATATTGCTTTCCATGCCGCTCTTTTTATCGCAAAAAACGGAAGTTTCATCAACTATTACATGGTAAATAAGATCTTTATCAAATAATCGCTATATGATCATCAAGAACTCACACCATGTTTTTACACAGTACCATGGTGGAACAAACTTTGGAAGGACTTCAGCTTCATATTTCATTACAGGATACTATGATCAAGCTCCTCTCGACGAATACGGTTGTCTAAAGCTCTTAAAACATGTTCTCTGTTCGAAAGATTCCAATAATTTGATACTGATATAATTTTGTGTGTTTCAGGTCTTTTAAGACAGCCTAAGTACGGTCATCTCAAGGAGCTTCACGCTGCAATAAAATCATCTGCAAATCCTCTGCTTCAAGGGAAACAAACGGTTCTGTCCTTGGGGCCTCTGCAACAGGCTTATGTCTTTGAAGGCGCGAGCAGTGGATGCGTTGCGTTTCTGGTCAACAACGACGCGACTAAAGTCATTCAAATACAATTCAGAAACAATGCGTATAGCTTGAGTCCCAAGTCAATTGGTATTCTTCAGAACTGCAAAAACCTAATTTATGAAACAGCAAAAGTAAGTCTATATATTTCTTCTTTGCAAACTTTCAGATCATACTAATGGTAATTATTAATTAACGACTGATTAAGCATATAAACCGCTTAATGAATAAAGGTGAATCTGCCAAAGAATATAAGAGTTACCACGCCTGTTCAAGTGTTCAACGTTCCCGACAAATGGGAAGTGTTTAGAGAAACAATCCCAGCATTCTCTGGCACATCTTTGAAGACAAATGCTTTGTTGGAACATACAAATTTGACTAAAGACAAAACCGATTATCTTTGGTACACTTTAAGGTAAAATCTAAAAGATATTACATATTAATGTTCATTAATTTATCTTTTCTAACGCAAGTTTGGCTCTTCCAATGTAAGCTTTAAGCCAGATTCACCCTGTACGAACCCATCTATCTACATTGAATCAGCAGGACATGTTGTTCACGTGTTTGTCAACAATGCACTAAAAGGTACATAAGTATTGAAAGTAGCAATTGGGAAAAAATATATATGTGTCTACAAACTTGAATTGCTTCGCTGCTGATTTTGATGGTCCATTGTACTTAGTTTGCAAGATATAGACATATGTTACTCTCTAGTATTGCTTAACCACCAAAGTATTCAATATTCATATTTATGAACATATTATAAGTGTGCTGTTGTAGGATCTGGACATGGAAGCAGAGACATAAGGGTAGTTAAACTTCAAGTTCCGGTTAGTTTAATCAATGGACAGAACAATATATCGATCCTCAGCGGCATGGTTGGTCTACCGGTAAGACGTTAGCTTAAACCAGAACCCGGTTTGTTCTTTTCATGTAACACACAAATGAGTAGAATATTAACACTTTTCTTTAACCCTATGAATAAAAGGACTCTGGAGCTTACATGGAGAGGAAGTCTTATGGACTAACCAAAGTACAGATTAGCTGTGGCGGGACAAAAACCATCGATTTGAGTGGAGCTCAATGGGGTTACTCGGTATAATATGATTAATAATCCTTCATTCTATGAGTTATGAACTGATAAAAGATTGTGTTGATACATGACGACCTAATATGTTGTGAAGGTGGGTTTGCTTGGAGAGAAAGTTAGGTTACAGCAATGGAAGAATTTAAATAGAGTGAAGTGGAGTATGAATAATGCTAGACTCATTAAGAACCACCCTCTCGCTTGGTACAAGGTATGGTATATACAGTATATATTTGTAAAGAAAGTACTAATGTATAATTTATGAATATGTTAGGTAACAAATGTGAAATGTATATAATATGCAGACGATGTTTGATGGGCCGGATGGAGATGGTCCAGTGGGCCTGAACATGGCAAGTATGGGTAAAGGAGAAATTTGGGTGAATGGTGTAAGCATTGGTCGTTATTGGGTCTCCTTCCTCACTCCTTCTGGACAGCCTTCTCAATCTATGTAAGTGTCACAGACCTAGAAACACAAAATTATATTGATTTTTCTTTCTTGTTGTTTGATTTGGACTTGTATTCGGCTAATGCAGATATCATATTCCACGGGCGTTTTTGAAACCATCTGGAAATTTATTGGTGGTATTGGAAGAGGAAGGTGGTGATCCTCTTGGGATATCTTTGAATACAATATCGGTTATTGGTTCGAGCCAAGCTCAATCTCAACTTTCCTGAATATTCTTTTAATGTTCTTTGGTATCAACCACAGTCATCAATAAAATTTATTGAATGATTCAATACACAAGTCGTGTTGATATAAACTTTCCACACACGTTTATAGCTATCTCATTGATTTAAATCTAGTTGAATATACAAGTCGTATCAAATTAATATACAGCTTTTTAATCTAGGTGTAGTATTTAAAAGAAACGTCTGATAGAACACGTATATCATTATTGTCAGATATATCTACATCAGTTTCAAGAATTTCGTTTACCTGTAGTTTGATAGAGATACGGTCATGATACTCATTTAAATCTCAATATTTGATTGATAAGTCTTTAGGAAAGTCTGTAATTACAATAACCTAGAGTCTCTCCACTTATGTCTGTATAAATAGGAGCTTGTACAATTCTCTTGAGAATATAGAAAATATACATTCTCTACATAGTTGACGGTATTTCTTCACAATGCTCGATCGTACCATATCTTACCATCGTCTGGTCCAATGTGTATCGTGTTTATGTCTTAAACCATACGTTAGTATCTGGTTTAAAACTGACAGAAGGATAATACTGTAAAAATAAATCATTACTGAAAAGACTCAAATTTTCAAATGAACCAGTAAAAATTAATAAATGTTTCAAAATATATAATCATCTATAGAACTAATTAGAAGATATATATTGGTTTGGACTCTCTAACGATATCCATTCACTAATGAAGTAATCAGTTGACCAAAATAAACACTATGGTGACAACTTAACAAGCTAAGGTTAAAGAGGAATTAAAATTGTTTACTTTTCCGGAGATTAAAAGAAAAAACAAAATATGAAGAGAGATCCACCGATCACGCTCGTATCCCAAAGTACACAAAAGGTCCAGCCTAGAGCCTGAGACATAGTTGGTTCGGCGAATCCAGTTGTCTCTTCACCGACACCAAATTCTCAACCACTTGACGCGCTGTTAAACTCTTGAAGCCACCAAACCTAGTAATTAGTAAATCACGTTCGTCCCTGAGAAAGTGTTATTAACACTCCAAGAGTGGCGAGTGGGCTTAACAATAACCAGAGTCCGGGGACGGTGGGGCCTAAAAGTTTTAACATTTCAACACTTTCGGCATTGTATTTGTTAATGTTAGGAAGCACATATTTCTTACATTTCCGAAGGCTCTTTAGATTTTATTTTATTTTTTTTTATATAAGTTTTGTTTCTTCTTATTTAAAACGAAAACAACCCACATTTTTAACTACGGCCTAACCCCAAGCCATAAAAATTTGAAAAATATGTTTTTTGAAAGAAAAAAAAAGAGACATTTTCCTTTTTTATTTGATTAGGCAGGAATTGTAAATTTGTAATGGTAATAAATACTCCATAATTAGTACCAGAGAGAATATTACTACAACACAAGAAAATTGGTTGGTTAAATAGAGAAAAGAAGGCAACGTGGAGACACGAATGTACCAGAAAACGTGGATTGGCTGGATTAGCAGCGTTTTTGAAAATTCGTGTCGATAAAAAATCTGCCTTATCATATTTCATTTAATTTGGTTTTATTCTGGGCATGTGATGTGTTTCCTTTGATGACAAAGTAAAACAAAAATAATACTAACAGATCAAAGAACCAATACTACAAAATTTGTTGATGACAAAAGAACGAAAGAAACAATATTTTTTTTTATTTTCTCGTAGATATTTAAAGCTTATTGTTTTTGTCTTGACGATCGTTACGTGGTGAATGAAAATATCAGAAAGGGCTAAAGATCTGTTTAAAGATACTTTTGTAGGAAAGTCATGAAATGTTGTTAAGAGGATATTTATATAAAAGGCTAACGACTTCACTTTCTCTATGTCTTTTTCTTTCTCGAAGTTCACTTTACTTCTTCGCTAATCTAGGGACCATGACGGACCATGACGAATGTCTATTCAAGCGCCACGCCATAGATCATCGTGTGTTTTTGTTTGTACGTGTTAAAAGGTTATTTGTTATTTTATTATTTACTCAAACTCTACGTTATCTCGAGACCTATCTATATAAACCATGTTACGGTAGCCAATAAAAGACTACATTTCAAAAGATTAATGAATTTGTCTTAAGGCAAAATATTAAGAACTAATGATGCTTCAAAGTATATAAATTGTCCTAAACACTACAAGAATATTGGCTTTTCATAGCACAATACTATAGCGTTTTGTTCATATATGCTATTAAAAGTATATGGACGAGTTTAAGATAGCGTTTGTAGTTTTGAAAACGCTATCAATGATTAACGATAAAAAAATAAAAACACGCGGATAACATATGTCTCTGAAAACGCTATTAAAAGTGAACCGGGAAAATAAAAAAATTGACCCGCGTTTTTACTCTGAAAATATTATTTTCCCCCCCTCAGTCTCGATTTTTCCCTAAGTGTTTAGCTCTCAAAGTCTCAAAGCTCTCTTAACACAAAAAAGCTTCGACTGGTGTCTCTCTTAACACAAAAGCTCTCTTTCACTCAAGATTTCGTTTGATTCTCGTTCTCTATCAATCTCGTTCTTTGTTTTACAGATTCTGTTCGATTGGTGTTGAATCTCTCTCACACGCAAACGGTATAGCTAGTGCTTTTATGAAAATTTCATCTCGATTTAGGGTTCTTAAAAGTTGTAATTGATTCCTGTCAGTTATTACCTTTGTTTGCAGGAAGATTTCGGCTTATTTTTTCACGATCAAAGGTATGTTAGATTGTTAGGGTTTCAATTTGGGTTTCAAATTGGGATTTCGATTTGGGGATAATCGATTTAGGGATAATCGATCTGGGGATATTTGGTAGATAAACGAGAATTCCTCATTTTTCCTATATTGCTATTTCATTTTTTCCTTCCTTCATTGTTGAGGTTTTGTTCTCACTCTTTGTTGTTTTCTTGTTCAGACTTTCAATGCCGACGAGAATCGATTAAATCTGCTCCTCATGTACCTTTTGGTTTCGTCTTTATCTTATTCTTCGATTTCTATATGCAGCTAAACAGATTCTTATTACTTCAGGTGGTCCACGGAGAGCGCTAGAGAGATTCTTCCTTTTTTCATCTTTGTCCATCGACTTGAAGAATAGTAAAGCTTCTCTCTCTTTCTCTCGTCTTCTTGTTGATCTATTTTTGTTTGGTTTCTGATTCGAGTTTTTGTTTCGAATTGATTTGGGCAGATTTGTAAGCAATTTAGTTGGACATGGTGGTTGCTTCCTGTTTTAGCTCTTGGTTCTTCTGCGATACTTCACTGGCCGGGTTTTCCACAATACTACATTGGCAGTGTATCCATTGAGTTAACACAAACTCACTCATTTGATTCTTCATTTTCAGTGTTATATTTGCTCTTTTTGCAACTACAAGTTTCTGAATTTGATATTAAATATGAATGTTTCAAGAGGAGATGTTACCTTATAGTTTCTATGTATCAGACTAAAAGCTTCTTGTACCTGTAGGGACTTACTTGGAGAAAAACATAGGTTTAGTTTTCAGACATATGTTTATGAAGTAGACTACTTTGGTTTTGTATTTTTTTGAGAAAGTCTTACTTCTTGGATGAGGTGTTCCCACTGGTATGTGCATTCTTTGATAAGGTACAAACCTTAAAGCTGATCTATCTAAGTTTTTTAAAAAAGAACTTTTAGATTTGTATAGCTTTGAGAACTGTCAACATTTTTTCATAAGAAGCTTGGAAGACTTTATTTGGTGAAAGTTTTGTAAGTCATTTCACTTTTATTTTGTGTTATTTCACAGATACGACAAAGGTGCTTACTTGTTCTTAGCATCTTACATAATGAAAACTCATGGAGCTAAGCAACAAAGAGAGGCACTCAAGAGCGCTCCTAAAGGACAACTACAACCAGTCTTTGAGGTCAGAGATTACTGTTTCTTCACGTGCGTTATATGGGAATCAGTTACAGTTTTAATTTCTGTAAATATCTTATGGACATTTGTTAGGCCCTGGATACGCTTGGAAGTACTAAATGGAGAGTAAATAAGCGAGTCTTAACGGTTGTAGATAGGATTTGGAGCAGTGGCAGATGTGCTGCTGATCTGGTGGATCGCAGTGATGTGAGTTGCTCCATGTGTTACAGTGACCTTATAATGATTTCTATTTTTCATCTGTACGATAACGATAGTTTGACATTAGTTATTGTTGGCGCAGACATATTTCCGATCCCTTGTGCATCACGAGGCTTCTTTAATTCTTTAATTTCAAACTGCAGGTTCCTTTACTGAAGATGAGGGCATTCTTAAGAAATGGAGATGGGAAGTCAAATCTGCTAAAAAGGTGAACAGCGAGAGACATTCTCAGCGCTGTGAACTCAAGCTTTCGGTGAGCTTTATCCCTCCTTGTTATCAAAGTAATGTGCCTTACGCTGGCTGAAGATACACTTAACAAACTTGTATGCTGGTGGTGTAGATAAGTTATCACTTGAGGGACGGCTAGCTTTCACCAAAAATCACTTGAATGACATATTTGATTCGGCAGACAGACCACTTGAAGGAAGCAAATGGTGGCTGCAGGCTGAAGACCCATTTATAATAAGAACAATCTATAAATTTTTTCTAGTGTATTTATTTTTTGTAAACTTCAATTAACATTATGTAATTAGTTTTCATTTTTATAAATAAATTGATTTTTATTTAATGTATTTATAAATAACAAAATCTGCTAAACAAATTATGAAAATAAATAATATGAAAATTAAATTATTAAAAACGAATGCGATATATAGCTAATTAATAACACCAAATAAATGCTATCATATCCAAAAATGATAGCAAAATAAAAACGCTATCTTAAAAACACAAACCATAGCATTCACAAAAAACGCTATCTAAAGTGCCAGACTTTTTATAGCGTGCGATGATATAGCGTTTGGTAAAACGCTATGGTATCTATCAATAGCGTTTTCTGGCCGCTACGAAAAGCCAATATTCTTGTAGTGAAAATCATGGCTTGTAAAGTGGCCTAGTTGTTGAACGATTCATTATAGAGTATCTACACAATATAACCTTACTGTACCAAGTATTTAAGAAAATAACCTTGGGTGAATAGGACCTTGTCTGGAGTATGTTGGAAGGGTAGGTGAAATTACCATTTAATTTTCAGCCACATTTATATTACATGTACTTTTCATATATCACAAATCTCCTACAAGTGCTTTCCATATGTCACGTAGAACATTTTAAATATTTGATTTGGCTTAATTATAGTAGAATTAGTGTACAATATATTAATTAGGAGTAGGATTTAGTGTAATACAAATGATATATACTTTTAAATCCTAGGTTTGGGTTGATTATGATAGAATTAGTGTAATTAATTAGGGGTAGGGTTTAGTGAATACAAATGATATATACTTTTAAATCCTAGGTTTGGGTTGATTATGGTAGAATTAGTGTAATTAATTAGGGGTAGGGTTTAGTGAATACAAATGATATATACTTTTAAATCCTATGTTTGGGTTGATTATGGTAGAATTAATGTAATTAATTAGGGGTAGGGTTTAGTAAATACAAAAGATATAGACTTTTAAATCTTTGGTTTGGGTTGATTATGGTAGAATTAGTGTAATTAATTAGGGGTAGGGTTTAGTGAATATAAATTATATAAACTTTTAAATTTTTGGTTTGTTCTAAAACATAATAGCATGACATCCAGTTAAAACACTTGTAATATTTTTAAAAACCCCGCGTAAATCTCTCTCTCTCTCTCCTCTCTTTCTCACAGAATAGGGTAATATTTCTGTAAAAACAATAATTTGTCAGGGTTAAATTGTCTTTTGTCCATCGATGGCCCACCCATGACCCACCACACAAAAGGTTATTTTACAAAAAATTCTGCACCAAGGTTACTTTGTTAATATTCATGTCACATTTAGTCAGCTAATTGACCCTTCATTATATATAAAATCGTGTTGATTTCAATCACAATTGATCACTGCACACATGTTTGTTGAGCTTAAAAAGAATATTTCTCATAATTTTCCTAGAACTTCCCTCCATAATTGTTTGTCATCTCTAACGTAATTTCCGAAAACATATTGGGTAAATTAAAGTGACATGTATCATATATGAGGACACATTGATTTAACTATTAATTAGCAATAAAATTATCATACATGCATGTATCTGTAGTACCAAATTTCCTATAAATGTATAGTACATACACACGTAAATGGAATCTGATATCAATAAGCAAAAAAAAACCTTATAGTAATAAGAGACAATCTTATTTTATAAATAATGATAGTCCACACTGAAGAGTGATTTGGTCACACTCTCTCTCTCACACACTCACACACAAACCAAGAAAAGATTTGTGGAAGCTCTAAAAGGATAAATCTTGTTTTCCCTCCTAATTGAAAAAAGAGGGTTTTAGTCTTTTAGAAGAACACTCAAGACGAAGAAGACGAGCTAAAGAAAAATGAAGCGGGTTACTGAAAGCATTGTGTCTATGGCGATTCTGGTGGCGATGGTGTTTCTCTTGTCGTGGAGAGCTATCGAGGCAGCCAATGTAACCTACGACCACCGTTCTCTCACCATCGGCAATCGCCGTCAGCTCATTATCTCCGCCGCCATTCACTATCCGAGAAGCGTTCCAGCTGTAAGTGGTGATGCTAAAGTTGGAAGCTTTTTGGATTTGTGTTCTATGTTCACATTGAATCGAACAAAGTTTCGAGCTTTTCAGGGTTTAGTTAACTCTATCAGCGGGAAATTCTGGGATCAGTCTCTAACAGACATTTAAAATCATGGGATCTATGGGAATGATTTGGGGTTTTTTAAAATTCTTCCTTTTCTTTTTTTTTTTTTTTATCCTCTTGATGTGATTTAGGCCTCTGTTCTTAAGCTATGAATCTGGTTAATTTGGGAAAATGTGTCAGCTGAGAATTTTATTAAAAATGAAATTGATTATGTTGCAGATGTGGCCATCACTTGTTCAAACAGCAAAAGAAGGAGGCTGCAACGCAATCGAGTCTTATGTGTTTTGGAATGGCCATGAGCCATCTCCTGGAAAGGTTGAGATTTCAACAAGTAACTCTAATGTGTTTGCAATTCTTAATATTGGAAGATATTGAAATATCTCCCAGATGTTTTTTGAGCTTTTTGTCCATTAATCTTGATTTCGTTGTTGGCTTGTAGTATTACTTTGGTGGACGGTATAATCTAGTGAAGTTCATCAACATTGTTCAGCAAGCTGGAATGCATATGATTCTACGAATTGGTCCCTTTGTTGCTGCCGAGTGGAATTACGGGTAATGCCCTTTCTATACAATCCCTCCTTTGTCACTACTCAGTAATAGTGTCCCATTTGTAGTTTTTATTTAGAAATTGAATCTTGTGATTGTTATAGGGGAGTCCCGGTTTGGCTACATTACGTGCCAGGAACAGTCTTCAGGGCAGATAATGAGTCATGGAAGGTTAGAAAGGAAAATATTGCTGAATTTGTTCTTTTCTCTCTTACTGAAAATTCATTTGCTCTGTGATTTTTTTGTATCAGCATTACATGGAGAGTTTCACAACGTATATAGTAAACCTGTTGAAAAAAGAGAAGCTTTTTGCACCACAGGGCGGTCCAATAATCTTGTCTCAGGCAAGACAAACGACAACATAATAAATTTCAGCATCGTTTTGTTTTTCTTTTAGAATGTTGTTCTTAAAATTGTGATTCATTAGGTGGAAAATGAGTATGGTTATTATGAGCGTGATTACGGAGAAGGAGGGAAGAGGTATGCTCAATGGTCTGCTTCTATGGCTGTTTCACAGAACATTGGTGTTCCATGGATGATGTGCCAGCAATGGGATGCTCCTCCGACTGTGGTAAGTCTATATCTAATCAGAAACACAAGATCTATACACACCCACCTTCATCGTTTTGATTCATTGGCATCATTGCATACTTTTTTTGTGTTGACATGTTAGCGGATGCTTTCTGATACACAGTGGAAAATCTTTGAACTTGTGCCAGGTTATGATGGATTTCTCTTATTTCCTTTTGCAGATTAGTACCTGCAATGGCTTCTACTGTGACCAATTCACACCTAATACACCGGACAAACCCAAAATCTGGACCGAGAACTGGCCTGGATGGTAAGTAGATTGATCTTTGTTGGGTATCTTTCTTAAAGATAGGGCTTTATGAAACTTATAAATGGGTTTTATTTCTTTCTTTTTATTAACGCATTTCCAAATCTTCTAATTTTCAAGTTCTAATTCCAACAATCTTGGGTTCTGCTAACATTTCCTTGAATTCAGTTTCATATAAAGTTGGGAGTCTTTTGAAGCTTATTATTCATTAGCAAGCAAATCTTAATAACGCTCTAAAAAGTGTTTTTCTTTTCTTCCAGGTTTAAAACTTTTGGAGGCAGAGACCCACACAGACCAGCAGAGGATGTAGCTTACTCTGTTGCTCGTTTTTTTGGGAAAGGTGGAAGTGTTCACAATTACTACATGGTAATATATAAGTTAGTTTCTTCAAGACGAGGAAGTTAGTTAGCTCTGTATCAGTTTGTATTGTAAATGGCTTTTTGTTTACATTTTGTCTGCAATTTGGTGTAGTATCATGGAGGAACGAATTTTGGACGTACTTCAGGAGGACCTTTTATCACAACAAGCTATGACTATGAAGCTCCAATAGATGAGTATGGTGAGTTAATTACAAACAAGATCACTGTGAGATACTCTTCAATGGTTATAACTGATGTTTATATTTTGTTCCTTTATCAGGATTGCCTAGATTACCAAAATGGGGACACCTTAAGAATCTCCACAAAGCTATAATGCTCTCTGAAAACTTGCTGATCAGTGGCGAGCATCGAAATTTTACATTAGGCCATTCACTCGAGGTAGATTTTCTGTTTTAAAACCACCTGCGAAAAAGATTTCTTCTATCAGATTGTTCATTCTGATGGTTTTTTTTTCTTTCCGATTTTCAGGCTGATGTGTACACGGACTCTTCAGGAACCTGTGCCGCGTTTCTGTCAAACTCGGATGATAAAAATGACAAGACGGTTGTGTTCCGGAACACGTCATACCACTTACCTGCCTGGTCAGTTAGTATTCTACCTGACTGCAAGAACGAGGTTTTCAACACCGCAAAGGTAACAATAACTGGATTCGACAATGACATAATGAAAACACAACTTAACAAAAGGCTGATTTTACATTTTGCAACAGGTAACTTCAAAGTCCTCCAAGGTTGAAATGTCACCTGAAGATTTGAAATCTTCATCAGGTCTTAAATGGGAAGTGTTCTCGGAGAAACCGGGTATTTGGGGAGAAGCAGATATTGTGAAAAATGAACTTGTTGATCACATCAACACCACAAAGGACACAACTGACTATCTTTGGTACACAACAAGGTCAGTACCTGAATATTGTTGCTGTTAAATTTATTGAGTTCGACGAAAAAGAACCTGAAGAAAATGTATTCAATCTGTTGCAGTATAAAAGTCAGTGATAATGAAGAGTTCCGGAAGAATGGTAGCCGCCCGGTTCTTTTTATAGAATCAAAGGGGCATACTCTTCATGTTTTCGTCAACAAAGAGTACTTAGGTACTGTTCTAACACTCTGCGGCCAGTTTGTTATTTCTTGCACTTGATTTTTTCTAATGGATTGTGCGTAAATGTGACTACTGGTTTCTAGGAACTGTGACAGGGAATGGGACTCATGTGCCTTTCAAACTCAAGAAATCAGTTTCTCTCAAAGCGGGCGAAAATAATATTGATTTGCTTAGCATGACTGTTGGTCTTTCGGTAATTCTATGTACACAAAATTTCGAATTATCCTGTTCCATGTATCATTGCAGTTTTGCTTCATCATCATCTCCACTCATACTCATACAGTCGGTTACTTCCTCTGCTACAGAATGCAGGATCCTTTTACGAATGGGTTGGAGCTGGGCTTACAAGTGTCTCAATCAAAGGTTTCAACAAGGGCACATTGAATTTAACAAATAGCAAATGGTCCTACAAGGTTATATAATTCTCTGCCTAAAAACCTCTCATTTGCTCCGAGTGATTCTCTCTTTTAACAAGTTTCTCAACACCATTCCCGTGAAATCTTGCAGCTCGGCGTGCAAGGAGAGCATCTAGAACTGTTTAAGCCAGGTAACTCCGGGGCTGTGAAATGGACAGTGACTACGAGACCTCCCAAGAAACAGCCTTTGACTTGGTATAAGGTAATGTAACTCTGGGACAAGTAACCAAGATCGTAGAAGATCAAGTTCTGTCCTCGTCTCTAAAGATCTGATATTTTGGTAGGTTGTCATAGACCCACCTTCTGGGAGTGAGCCGGTTGGGCTTGATATGATCAGTATGGGGAAAGGCATGGCATGGTTAAACGGGGAAGAGATAGGAAGATATTGGCCCAGGATTGCTAGAAAGAACTCCCCGAATGACGAATGTGTTAAAGAATGTGACTACAGAGGCAAATTCATGCCAGATAAATGCCTAACTGGATGTGGAGAGCCATCTCAGAGATGGTAAAGTTAGAAAGCCACTAGGAGTTGTTATCTTTGTTTTGTTTTTTGACATCTCTATATATGTTCAAATTTGGTTATTGTTTATTTGGCATAGGTATCATGTTCCACGATCATGGTTTAAGTCTTCGGGGAATGAGCTGGTGATCTTCGAGGAGAAAGGAGGCAATCCCATGAAGATAAAGTTATCCAAAAGGAAAGTATCGGTGGTCTAAGCCAAGGAAGATGTGGTAAAGATGATGCAAAGAAGATGTGGGATTCATATCATATGGTATCAAAGGAAGCCAAGGAAGAGATTTTTAGTTTGTTTGTATTTCTTTGTTACAACTCCAAAACGATAAACAAAATCTCCATTTCTTCTTCATTTTTTTGGGATCCCTTGATATCACAAAAATTGATTACGGACTAGAATATATATACGTGTAGTTTATATTACACTAATTATATAAGTGGTTATCATTTATTTGGACCGGAAGAACAATTGGGTCGGATAAGTGATGCAAATTTAAAAAAACTCAAAAATTCTAATATGGGCCACCAATCGCTCTGATATCTGTTACGGTTTGTGGGCTTTAACGGTTTTTTTTTTTTCTTTGTATAAAATAAAGATATGCGAGAGAGAAGAGATCGACATCTGAGAAGGGTTTGGTTAGCTATGGAGGAGGTGAAGGTCATTGCGATAACTGAATTCGGGAGGCTTGAAGTTGCAAAATCATCAACGCGAAGGAAAAGAGTATTGAAGTTTAGGGCTTGGCTTAAGAGAAACCACGATCTGGCCTATGCAAATTCTCTTCCTGATTTTTGATCTCTTAGGGTTTCATTCTCATTAATTTTGATTTTGATTTTCCATTGGATAGGTATATTTCTCGTATTTCGGAATAAATTCTTACCGTTGTGCAAAATCTCGTTTTGTAGGGTTTTGATTTTGGATGCTCTTCCGATGAATTTAAAATTATTAGGCCTCGTTTGCGTTATGATTATGATGTCACCCTTTATGCTAGGCTTGGACTCTACTGCTACAATTACCAGAATGTAACTCAATACTATTCTCTTTTATGTCTTGTAATCTCCTTGTTTCTCATCCCTTTCTTTCTTATGTGAGTTTTGTTCATATGTTGAATGTAAGGGAACAAACTTTAAGTTTGTGAGCTGGGAGAAGTATAATACTATGGACACTAGTTACTTGGACTACTACTTAACTTTTGAGGCGATGGATCCGGCCTGCAACTCTGTCTTCTCTTTTCAGACATTGTTCAGAGATCAAGGATGTACTACCGCCGATACCTATCGTATAAATACGTGGAGGATCTTTGCCTGCAGACCCAAATGTACGTAACTTTTTCTTTACCGCATCTTACCACTGTCTTTTAGAGATCACTAGAGAGGACTAACCGTTTATAGGGATCACTTTTAAAGGTGGCGATTCTGTGGATGATTATTGGGACGAGGATGAGAAAATGGATCCATTCTACACATCTCCAATGCCCAAATGGTTGTCTGATGAGGCCTTGGCCAGTGACAACAAAAAGTATTACGTGGTAAGATGTCCAGACTGGAGTTTTAATTTTCTTTGAGTTTGAGAAGCAGTGAAATCTAAGCAACGTAGGTAAATGCATTTTTGTTTGTGCATCATCACAGGTGCAAGAATCAGAGCTGCATGAGAATGACTGGCTGCATCTATTCATCGAAATCGCATTCTACTCCATAGCAGAATCTGTAAGTCCTTGAATTTGCAATCATTCTCCGCCAGAAAATAACGCTTTTATATATTTTAAACTTGTTGCGTCTTCCTCTTACTCTTGCCAATAATGTGTCTCCAGGAGTTGGTGGCTTCCCCACCCTTGGAAATCAGCAAGGTAGTTGTAGAAACTAAAGAAGATTACATAACTGAGGCGCGTGAGAAGCTCCATGCTGAGAATGCAATATTCTACATAAGTTACAAGTATAGAGGTGTTTCTACAAGTGGTTTCGCGGGTGATCACAAAGCTATCGTAAGGAAAACCACGGATGGGATACCAGGACACATGAGTCTTGAAGTTGCATATGAACGCCGACGATCACAAAACGTTAGTAAGTAAAGAACAAGAAGAAGAATAGACAAGACACATGCATGCATCTGGTCTGTTGCAACCAATTATTAATCGCTATTTACTTGAAACTTTTATCCTGTTAACCTGTTACTTGAAACTTTTGGACGAGAGCGAGTGGTATCTATATGTATATTAGCCTTCGCTGAAGGCTGTCTGTTTGCAATGCATAATAGTATTTTGTAAGAGAACCAATAACTCAATATGTACCAAACCATGGAGGTGATTACAGAGGCAAATTCATGCCGGACAAATGGCTCACTGGATGTGGAGAGCCATCTCAGAAATGGTAAACTAGAAAGCTGTTGGAGTTCTCGAATTTGAGCATTGTTTTTTTTTTTGGCTTAGTAAATCATATTCCACGACCATGAAGATTTGGGATTCATATGCTACCAGAGGAAGCCAAAGATAGATATTTTGTTTGTTTGTATTTCTTTGTTGCAACTCCAAAAGAGTAAAACAAGATATCCATTTGTTCACACACCTTACATCATCAAGCTATAACTATAACATTAGAACTCATTCTATCTCCTCAATCACCACGCCACCGCCTTTTCGGAATTGATCTTTTTTCTTCATTTTCGGAACCCCTTTGCAATCGTTGAGCTCAACCACCGAATTCTTCTCTGCCCTTACAGATGATTCCAGAGCTTGACATACTTCAGAACTCTGCTCATTGACCCAACATATCATGAAGAACACTTTCCTCTCTGCAAGCTTTAGTTTCTTCTTCAGATCACGCCCTGATTTTACTTCCTGTATTGCACCATGAATCAACCTTTGGAGATCACAGAGCAGGCATACCATAGCTCCAGAGCCAAGAGAAAGCAAACAAATCACATCATCGACCAGATTCAATCCAAATTTCAGACCACCACCAAGATTTTTATAAGCTGAAGAGCATGTCTGTTCCAAGCAAAAGGATAACACTTCCTTTATGGTCTCAGGTTGTGCATTGTGACCCAAAACTGATGAAACACTCAACACCATTGTTGCTGAACCTAACGAATCGGATTGCCACTCTCCATTATAGATACGGAGAGTAAAACAGTAACTGTATACAATGTCAATCAAATGAAGTGGTAAGAAAGGAGATGGATTCGTTGAGCTGAGCTTGCTTAGTGAGATCAAAGGTGTATCAGGCCCTCGTGGGATTTCACTCACAACTGTGGTTGCTTCTTCTTTTTCATCTTCTTCTTCAACACATTGGACGAGTTGTGTACCTCCGACTCCAAGTGAGATCGATCGAGCTTCAGCACGTAACCACCAAGGATCCCATGGTTGAATCATTTTGCTTAATTCTCCAGAAGCTAAGGCTCTTTGGAACCCTTTTCTCTCTTCTAAGCTCAAATCATCAAGACTTACTTCATCTCCATTCATAACCTTCTGAATAATCTCCTCCGGTAAGATCCAACCTTCATCATCAGTGATGCTATCAATCTCCTCATCTTCCTCTTCTTCGTGAAACCTTTTCAAAATTTCGAGCATCTTCATTTTCGTCTGATCATCGGATCGAACTTGCCGCAGCTCATCATTAACATTCTCTTTCATGAATGATTCAGTACACTGGACACTGTGAGATTTGTAACAAGGAAGGGAGCAGTAGCGGAAGTTGCAGCGAGGACAAGTGTACTGCGAGAACTGCTTATTACACACATGGCAGATAATCCTCGAAGAAGAAGGGTTTAACGGAGACGAATTTGAAGTCTCCGACGTAATAATCGTCTTCTCCGGCATCATCCTTGAGAAAAACCTTGAAGAATCTTTCGGACGCTATTCCAATTTAGGGTTTTCGATTGAAGAAGACAGCTCTAGAAACTTACACACCCATATTTGGGCCGATATGGCCCGTACTATAAATATATGGGCCGATATGGGCCATACTATAAAGCTATGGGCCTTATTTCTGATAAACGGATCGGATATTTTCACCCGACCCGGAAAGATCGTCTTCCTCAGCTCAGTGTTGTTTTGGCTTTCCTGATTTCTTCCTCAATCTAAGAAGGATTGTTCCATGAACGAGGAACCAAAATGAGATCTCTTCTCTTCGTACTATCACTCATTTGCTTCTGCTCGCAAACAGCACTTTCATGGAAGAAGGAGGAGTTTCGCAGCTGCGACCAAATTCCATTCTGTAAACGCGCTCGATCCCGTACTCCCGGCGCGTGTTCTCTAATTGTCGGAGATGTTTCCATCACCGATGGAGATCTCGTTGCGAAACTCTTACCGAAAATCCCTAATCAAGGTGACGGGGATCAGATCAAGCCGTTGGTTCTATCTCTCTCGGTCTACACGGATGGGATCGTCCGGCTCAGAGTCGATGAGGACCATTCGCTGAACCCACCGAAGAAGAGATTCAGAGTTCCTGATGTGGTAGTGAATGAGTTCGAGGAGAAGAAGATCTGGCTGCAGAAAGTAGCGACGGAGACGATCTCTGGAGACACTAGTCCGTCTTCAGTAATCTATGTATCGGACGGCTACGAGGCGGTAGTGAGGCACGATCCGTTTGAGGTGTATGTGCGTGAGAAATCAGGTGATCGTCGTCGCGTTGTGTCTTTGAATTCTCATGGATTATTTGATTTTGAGCAGTTGGGGAGGAAAACTGAAGGAGATAACTGGGAAGAAAAATTTAGAACTCATACAGATTCGAGACCATCTGGTCCTCAATCTATTAGCTTCGATGTTTCGTTTTATGATTCAAGTTTTGTTTACGGAATTCCTGAACACGCTACTAGCTTCGCGTTAAAGCCTACTAAGGGTCCTGGAGTTGAGGAATCTGAACCCTACCGGCTATTCAATCTAGATGTTTTTGAGTATGATCACGAATCACCATTTGGGCTTTACGGGTCTATTCCCTTCATGGTTTCACATGGGAAATCTGGTAAAACTTCTGGGTTTTTCTGGTTGAATGCTGCGGAAATGCAGATTGATGTCTTGGCTAATGGATGGGATGCAGAGAGTGGTATTTCTTTGCCTTCCAGTCAGAGTAGGATCGACACATTCTGGATGAGCGAGGCAGGGATCGTGGATACATTCTTTTTCGTCGGGCCTGAGCCAAAGGATGTTGTAAAGCAGTATGCAAGTGTTACAGGTACTTCTGCCATGCCTCAGTTGTTTGCCACTGGTTATCACCAATGTAGGTGGAACTACAAAGATGAGGAGGATGTGGCACAGGTGGACTCGAAATTCGATGAGCATGATATTCCTTATGATGTTCTCTGGCTTGACATCGAGCATACAGATGGGAAGAGATACTTT
Source organism: Erysimum cheiranthoides (assembly GCA_011420285.2). NCBI lineage: Eukaryota > Viridiplantae > Streptophyta > Magnoliopsida > Brassicales > Brassicaceae > Erysimum > Erysimum cheiranthoides. The sequence goes on from CM022181.2 coordinate 19,027,826, forward strand.
ACATGGGATAGTGTGTTGTTTCCTCATCCAGAGGAGATGCAAAAAAAGTTGGCTGCAAAGGGTAGGAAAATGGTGACCATTGTGGATCCTCATATCAAGAGGGATGACTCATACTTCTTACATAAGGAGGCCACTCAGATGGGATACTATGTTAAAGATTCATCTGGAAAAGATTTTGACGGTTGGTGCTGGCCTGGTTCATCATCTTACATTGATATGTTGAGCCCAGAGATAAGAAAATGGTGGGGTGGAAGGTTCTCATATAAGAACTATGTTGGTTCAACTCCATCATTATACATCTGGAATGACATGAATGAGCCTTCCGTATTCAATGGTCCAGAGGTATAACTTTCTGTCTGATTGGTCTTTTGCGATTCCGATATTGTTTTTTCTATAATCTGTATAGCTCAAGTTCTTATATAAATTTGGAATTGCAGTCATACATAGAAACCCCTTGTTTTTCTCTAGCACAATTATGGATAGGGTTGAACTCTGATTGGTTATTATTTTATACAACACTTACTTGCGTAATCTGACACCTTTTATCAAATGTTGCACTATTAAAGCAAGTAATTTAAGATCCACTTTATGTTATATGGTTTTACATTGGATCTTCATTTCTTTGACTTCTTTAAGTGTGGAGTGTAAGCTATGGTTGCTAACCTTCATTTTGCTGGTTTATCAGTTATCGTAGTTGGAAATTCACTCTTTCCCCACATAAAAAAACATATTTGTAAAAACTTTATCACTGGGATAAAGACTGACAGACTTTTTTGTCTAATAGGTTACTATGCCAAGAGATGCATTACATGTTGGAGGTGTTGAACACAGGGAAGTTCATAACGCTTATGGATATTACTTTCACATGGCGACTTCAGATGGACTTGTTATGCGTGAAGAAGGAAAGGATAGGCCTTTTGTATTGTCAAGGGCAATCTTTCCTGGCACTCAAAGATACGGAGCAATTTGGACCGGAGATAATACAGCTGAATGGGAACACCTTAGAGTGTCCATTCCAATGATATTGACACTTGGTCTTACTGGAATAACATTCTCAGGTACAAGAAAATTTATCTATTCAATATTGCTAGTGTTTTTTTTTCCTATTCAAATCTAATGGAAGCCTTCTTTTCTTTTGCAGGAGCTGATATTGGTGGATTCTTTGGAAATCCTGAACCAGAACTACTAGTAAGGTGGTACCAAGTGGGTGCTTACTATCCATTTTTCAGGGGTCATGCTCATCATGACACCAAAAGACGAGAGCCTTGGTTGTTTGGGTAAGATGTGATTTCGTACTTATATTTTGCTTGTCAAGGCGTTTTATTTGATTATACGTGTTCCAGGTCTAGTCTATGAATATTTGCTTGATGGATGACAAATAGAACAAGGATGACAGTTGTACCTTTCATGCAGTGAGCATGCACTTGACAAGTGAATAAGATCACAGAAAATAGAATCTCGTGTGTCACAGTCAGTTGGTTTTGTTAATAGTCAACCTATTAGTTTCATCAAGTAGGCATTGCAAAGGTTGCACAAAGGTCTCTCTGCCTTTGTTTAGCTGGCGTCATAAATTTACACTTTCTCATTCGAATCAAATCACTGTTATTTTGTTTCAGTGAACGGAACACAGAACTCATGAGAGATGCCATACACACTCGTTACACGCTGCTCCCATACTTCTACACGTTGTTTAGAGAAGCAAACGTCACTGGTGTTCCTGTTGTACGCCCATTATGGATGGAATTCCCGCAAGATGAAGCTACTTTTAGCAACGATGAAGCCTTCATGGTCGGTAATGGTCTACTGGTTCAAGGAGTTTACACTAAGGTACTTCAAGCGCTTAAGTACAACTTCCTACTGATTTTTATTTCTTCAAGCCTCTTCACTTAATCAATCATCTCCAGAGAAATCATCAAACCAGCCACATACTTTCTTTTATGCAAAATTAGGAAACAAAACATGCGTCCGTGTATTTGCCTGGCAAAGAATCATGGTATGACCTGAGAAACGGTAAGACCTACGCTGGAGGCAAGACTCACAAGATGGACGCTCCAGAGGAAAGTATTCCTGCGTTTCAAAAGGCAGGAACTATCATCCCAAGGAAGGACAGGTTTAGGCGAAGTTCTTCTCAAATGGACAATGATCCTTATACTTTGGTACGTACCACACTTGCATCACACTGTTATATCATCTGCTATCAGCACAATGAACAAAGTAAATCGCTCGGTAAAAAAGATATCTCTGAAAGTGAAATCCCAGTGATTATCTATGTGATCTAACTTCTAAAATCCTTCAGGTGGTAGCTTTGAACAGTACTCAAGAAGCAGATGGTGAACTCTACATCGACGACGGTAAAAGCTTTGAATTCAGGCGAGGCTCTTACATCCATCGCCGCTTCGTCTTCTCGAATGGTGTTCTTACTTCAACAAACATAGCTCCTCCAGAAGCTCGTCTTTCTTCCCAATGCTTGATCGACAGAATTATCCTCTTGGGACACAGCTCGGGTCCGAAATCTGCACTTGTGGAACCGTTGAATCAAAAGGCAGAGATTGAGATGGGACCACTGCGAATGGGCGGGCTTGTAGCTTCCTCGGGTACAAAGGTGTTAACTATCCGCAAACCGGGTGTTCGAGTGGACCAAGACTGGACCGTCAAGATTCTGTGATTGCATCATCCTCTCTCATGGCCGTTAGAGTGGTCGATATCTGCTTTTCCGGCGACGGGATAGCACACTTTTTAATATATTTTTGGAGTTTTAGACTTAAATAGTTGTAAGAGCTAACAGTTTGAAAGTCACTTGCATTGTTGTTTATCTTGATATAAAAGTTTAGATTTTGATAATTTCAGAATGAATGGGTGTCATTAATAAAATTTTGATATCACAAAATAATTTGATTTTCTGAAATTGTACAATTTTGTCATGTAAACGAATTGATTTCTAGTCAGACCGGTCTAACCATAACCATTTTGCTCCAAAATATCTACGTACTTGTAAATAATCTTATCTTTCATTGCTGCCAAATTATTTTCAAATCCTCTCTTTTTACCTTATCAACCTATGCAAAATCTAAGATTACGTTTCACTAGTGACAATCTTCACGTGCTTTTAGAGAGTCATGAATATTAAAATCCTCGAAAATCAATCAGATTCTGTGGGTTAGATTTGATTTTTCAGACAACTTTCACATAACTTTGTACTGTGTCTACTGTCTACTGTTTTAGAAATCTAAGTAAAGTTTGCTGTTATTAAATAGTCTTAGATTCGTGTAGGTGAAATAAGATGCCAAAGTTTCATTTAATAGAGTCACGTAAGTACCTAACTTTTGTACCATTTCCCCTTTAAATTAAAACCTCATATTTCCAGACAATATACCATTCATGAATCTCGGAATAAAACTAAAATAATACACATTTTAGAATGTAGTGTATAAGAAAAAAAAAACAAAAGAATCTTTAATTCAAAAGGAGACTTTCAAAGTGTTCAAAGATACTCTTTAAAAATAATAATGGCACTTGCATGAAAAATTCGATTCTCTTCTGATCATTCATTTTCGCTTTATTTTTGTTCGTTTAAACCAATAATATTTGAGATGTCAAAAAAAAAAAAAAAAAAAACAATAATATTTGTGACTTAAATTAAGATTGACAATTAACCTATTTTAATTTTTAATTGTCAGAACTTTAACTCATAGAAGATAGAACTAACAAATTCCCCTCCATACAATATATATTATTACAAGTCAAAATTCTTATTGAAATCCAAACAGTATCAAGCTGATCTTTATAAATTTTGGTTTTACCTTAAGAATTATTCTTCTAATACCGAAAAAATCTGAAATCCAGATAAAATACTCTGGACCTCTGGTTATCAAAAATTCTTCTTATATTTGGAAGAGAGTTTCTCGCTCCCTGTATGAAGCATATGAATTACTATACAGTATGCATGTTCGAAGAAATTTCAGACCATATTAATTTGAAATCAATGAACACTTGTAATATATATCAAAATTTAAATGCGTTAATGCAGGATATATTCCTTATATATTAAAACCTAATTTGGGGATATGCTCTAGAGTATATTTAAATATTCATTAATTCTTAATATAGCCTAGGACTCGGAAGCATTTGAAGTAAGAATGAGTTTTGATAATTATTAATTTAATTTGAGTGATTAGATCGAACCCAGAAGGTATGGAGGCGTAAAGCAAGCATTTGATTCTTTTTCTTCTAAGTTCTAACGTATCTTTCACTAAAGAATAGAGAAAACAAAACCCTTAATTTAAAATTTAAAATATCTCAAAATTGAAATACGTATATATATTGAACGTTAAGATCACAAAGAGTAAAATATTATTGGTTTGTGATGTTTTATACCAGTATTTGTTCGAAACTCAATACATATCCATATACATAATAGTTATGGATGATAACGATATCTAGGATCAATAATGTAACTAAGCGGTAGTGACATGCATATATAGTGGTAATTAAAGACTCGAAGATATGGCGTCAAGTCGCATGCACTATCAATTTAGAAGGACTAATTAAATGTTCGAAATTTGTATTCAGTTTGTCAATCAAGAAGTTTATAAATGTTTGATCTATTGAGCTATATATGGCATGATATTTGCAATGGATGCGAAAAGAATGAAACACTTGAGAAGAAGAGTACACGTAATAATTAATATCACTCACACACAAAGAATGGAAGATGAGAGAAAGAAAACTATATATGCTTGGTTTTGTGTTCATTGTCCGACACATGCAATTTTTTGCAATATGTATGTATGTTGAAAAGAATGGGTAGTATGTCGTTTATCTTCTTATTCCATTTCTAGTATTGCTAATTAACGTTAGTTTGCGATATCTGAATTGCCTCAATAACATCCAGAGATATAAATATGATGGATACTCTGATAACCCACATCAACTATAAACAATTATATAAATGTGTGTGGCTTATGTGGCCGAATTTTACATATCTGACCTGTATATATATTAAATATTTTTTATGAAATTAGAAAAGATTCTCCACTTTTGATGGCTTATAAAAGATGATGACCCAGAAACAATCAACATGCAGCAGCAACTGCTCTCAATAGCCATCGCCCATCTCCTTATTTCTCTATTGCATTTCTTTCTTTTTATGCATAGTATTTATTTTGTTTGGGTTTAATATTCTGCATAGCTTTCTCTACAGCTTAATCTATTAGGGATCAATAAGAGAAGGTACTATTATAACTACTCTCTCTTTCGAGTTTTTTTATTTGTTTGTATACATATAGAAAATATATAGGAAACTATAACCGCCATTATCACTTAGTCCTAACAGTATTTCGAGACAAATGATTCCTCATAACTTTGGTTTCTTACTTAAAAACCAGATGGATGTTCCACGGCCAGCTTTCAAATGTTTCGATGACGATGGCCGGCTTAAACGTTCTGGTAAAAAATTAAACAAATCTCCTTGTGGTTACTTGTACCTATGAAATGAATGATTGGAAGAGGAAAAACGTGATTTTCGTTTGTTTTCAGGGACGGTTTGGACCGCGAGTGCGCATATCATAACCGCGGTGATTGGTTCTGGTGTCCTATCGCTTGCGTGGGCTATAGGTCAACTCGGTTGGATCGCAGGTCCTGCAGTCATGTTCTTGTTCTCTTTTGTCACTTACTACTCTTCCACTCTTCTTAGCGACTGCTACAGAACCGGAGATCCTGTCTCCGGAAAGAGAAACTATACTTACATGGACGCTGTCCGATCAATCCTTGGTATCAACTAATTTATTCTCTGTTTTCCTCTTTATATGTTTTGGTTGCTCTGTTTTTGCTCTGTTCTGTGTTCTGAAATGCTCTATTTCTGACAGGTGGGTTTAGATTCAAGATTTGTGGGCTGATTCAGTATTTGAATCTCTTTGGTATCACGGTCGGGTACACAATCGCAGCATCTATAAGCATGATGTGAGCCTCTCTCTCTTTCTTTCTCACAAAGTAGTTTCTTTTGGAACTAAATAATGAGACCAAAGCCTTTTATGTATTTTGGATCGAGCTTGCAGGGCGATCAAGAGGTCCAACTGTTTCCACGAGAGCGGAGGGAAAAACCCTTGTCACATGTCGAGCACTCCATACATGATCATGTTTGGTGTGACCGAGATCTTGCTCTCTCAGATCAAAGATTTTGACCAGATTTGGTGGCTCTCCATCGTCGCTGCGATCATGTCCTTTACATACTCTGCAATCGGTTTAGCTCTCGGGATCATTCAAGTCGCAGGTAAAAAAAACTAACAATAAAAGATTCTTCGAATAATCATGAAACCAAAGGGTTTTAACTAACTCTTATGAGTTTTCAGCAAATGGGGTTGTCAAGGGAAGTCTCACCGGAATTAGCATCGGGGCAGTAACTCAGACCCAGAAGATATGGAGAACCTTTCAAGCACTTGGAGACATTGCCTTTGCTTATTCATACTCTGTTGTTCTTATCGAAATCCAGGTAAACAAAAGAGCATAATAGTCAAACTATATCATTATCAACTTATATAAGATTTTACAAAATTTCTGACTTTTTTTTTGGGATGGGGGTTTTGATTAGGACACTGTAAGATCTCCACCAGCGGAATCAAAAACGATGAAGAACGCCACAAGAATCAGTATCGCTGTTACAACGACGTTTTACTTGCTGTGTGGTTGTATGGGATACGCTGCCTTCGGAGACGCAGCACCGGGAAACCTCTTAACCGGTTTTGGTTTCTACAATCCGTTTTGGCTACTCGATGTAGCCAACGCCGCCATTGTAGTCCACCTCGTAGGAGCTTACCAAGTCTTTGCTCAGCCCATCTTTGCCTTTATCGAAAAACAAGCCGCGGCTAGGTTTCCCGAGAATGACTTGATCACCAAGGAATACGAGATCCGAATCCCCGGTTTTAGGTCACCGTACAAAATCAACGTCTTCAGATCGATTTACCGGAGCGGTTTTGTGGTTTTGACCACCTTGATATCGATGCTAATGCCGTTTTTCAACGATGTCGTCGGTATAATAGGAGCGCTAGGGTTTTGGCCTTTGACGGTTTATTTTCCGGTGGAGATGTATATAAGACAGAGGAAGGTTGAGAGATGGAGTATGAAGTGGGTTTGTTTGCAGATGCTGAGCGGTGGTTGTTTGGTGATCACGGTGGTCGCTGGAGTTGGCTCCATCGCCGGAGTAATGCTTGACCTTAAGGTTTACAAGCCGTTCAAGACTACTTATTAAACAATTAAAACAAGGAGGAACGAAACAAAAGATACAAATTTGGTGGCTAATTTTAATATATTTCATTTGGGGAAATGTGAATAATGTAAAAGTTTCTTCGTTTCGTTTAATTTTTATCTTGCGTAATTTATATATGTCATGTTTTCTGTTTTATGATCGATGTGTTTACTCAAATTTTGTTGATTTGATTTGTTGTTAACCAGATATAAATTTAAAGATAATAATTAATGGAACGTTATAAATATACATAGATTTATGTATCAAATATTATATAGTTTTAACTTATATTTGATGTCAAAGATGATTCAAAACAACATATAGAACATATATCAGTAAAAATGAAATTCTACAAAATTTTCTTGGCTTTCTTTTGTATATCAATAGAAAGATTTATGGCCATGTAAATTATCGTACATACAAGTAGTGTATGTGAATAAGAAGATTGCAAAAGATATATATTAATGTTAGAAATTGAGGGGAAAAAAAAAGAAGCAAGAAAATGTTGGGAATGGAAAACTCGTGGAGGAGACATCAAGAATCATTAGAAAGTTTAAAAGATGCGACATGGAACTGAAAAAGGTAATAACATGGAATCGAATCTAAATGACATCAATTTCGAATAATTGAGAAAGTAACCCGACACATAAAGAGAAACAACACTAAAAGACCAATTTGGATGGTTTTGCTTTAAAGAGAATCACCCAATAGAAAATTTTCACTATACGCCAAATATGTTAGCTAACTAGGTTAGTGGATAATGAAATACTCTCTTTTTTTTTTTTTTTTTTTTTTTGACATTGGATAATGAAATGAATATCATTCTCTTAGTCCATTGAATTCTTCGTATTCTCGACTTTTCGGATTGAGTAGAATATATAAAATACGAAACATGCATGTGTCATGTGTGTGGGTGGCTAAAGTTTAAAAACAGTCGTAAAATAAAAAGTTAATACCTTAATTCTCGTTTTCGTTTGCGTTTTCACAGTTAGATAAAAAAGAAAAGAAAAAAGTTAATACTGTTGTAGTAGGTACAGTCAACGAATTTGATACTTTCTTAAATTTTCACATATTCAAAAACTCAGCGGATCATTAGTCTATCTTTTTTTTTGGTAGGATCGGATCACTAGTCTATCTTATCATATTTTTTTAATTCAAACAAACGAAAAATACAAAAAAAAATGAGACAAAAAGAAACATCTCTTAAAAAATAAGTCTTGTTGTTGAAGGAAAAAAACAGAGAAGCAGAAGGCATTATTACGGTGAAGAAATAAAAAAGTACCCGACACTACAGACACAGTTTAAAACCCCCCATATGTAAATAAAAGAGCCAAGACAAGGGAAGCATTACAAGTTACAAATTAATAACGACAACAAAAAAGCCAAATCCCAAACTAGAGAGACGTTCTTTAGCACAAACCTCAAAACCCAAAAGAGATGACTGGAAAACCTTCCCAAAAGAAAAAAAAACGGAATTGTCTCAAACTCAAATTCGTACACGCTTCACATCAGTTTGTGGAACACTGATATCACCTCCATTACCTTTGTTTGAACCATCGGTTAACCCCTAACACACAAAACCAAATTCAATATCACATTTATATACTTCATCCTTGAAAACAATCCAAAAGCTTTAAAGCCAGTGTATCAGGTTTTAATTCATGGGCATCAATGATTAACCAGTAAACTCTGGTTCTAAGCCGATATAATTGTGCCATTTGCTTTCATGCAGTTAAAAAAGAAAGTATTGGATCATGTTTACTAGGTATAACAAAAATAAGCTTACAGTTTCATCTGGAACAACTGCATATCTCTCTGAAGGCGACACCCAGCTTTTCCCTGGCAACAAGGCAAATGAAAAAATCGAAACATTAGCTCACTTCTTGTGTTGTTTGAAGAATAGTTCAAGTGGTGCTTTTTGTTTTTAAATACCTGAAGATGGATCAATATTAGATGATTCTATATGTTGTCCACTTGCTCCATCTACGCTCAGTGCCTCTATAATCTTTGGAAAGTTCCTATAAACACATAAACCAAATATCCATTTCACATTATGAATGAAGGTGGGTAGTGATTGGGATTGTAAAGCAATGATTTTGGTGAAGACAACGATTTCGATGGCCGTTTTTCATATTTCTGTTCATAACACCAAGATATGCAAAACAAAGATTTATGAGCGTCTAGATCACACTTTTACCTGTCAACAGACTCTCCAATGCCGAGCTGTCCATTTGTACCTCTACCCCAAGCAAACACATTATTTCTTTCAGTGACAGCCAAAGTATGTCTCCATCCACATGAGACTTGAACTACTTTCTGTGAAATTCCACAAAGATGTGTGTGCATTGGAAAAGAAAACAGCGAATTGAGATATGAACTGATTATATAGCTGGTAAAACAATATGACAAGCTGTCTCGTTATATTTTTGTAGGGGTCATAGTAAGACAACATGCCTGATCATCGGGAAATCGCACTTGTACAGGAGAACACTGATCTAAATTATTGCCAACTCCCACTTGCCCAAACTGCATGCTAAAAGACACAGACGATTAGAAGTCTTATTCAAGACGAGTTACTAAAGTAACCCAATATATGGATTGCATGTCTTGTTGATATGTCTACTAATTTCCTCTTATAATACTACTCAAATAAAGCAACTGAATGCAAAAACATATGAATGTGTAGATGATAGCATATGTTTTATACATTCCTACTAAATACAGTCCAGATACAAAGAAAGGTAAGACATTCTTGACCTTGTTCCAACCCCATCCATATAGTTTTCCATCTGCAGTCAATGCCATTGTATGTCTCCAACCTCCCGAAATCTGGAAACAAATACAATAAGACTAGTCTTCTTCAGCAGGCAATAACTGTCAGAACTTTTAGTACTTTATTTATTGTTATCCCATCTGATGGATATTTCAGATGTACAGGGCTTAGGTGGAAACCTGAGAGATAAAACTGTTGCCCAGCGCTTCCAGTTTGTGAGGAATAAGGTGATCCTCCAAGTCTCCATGTCCTAGCTGTCCATATTTGCTCCATCCATAAGTATATAATGCTCCGGAGTAGGAAACAGATATTGTGTGCCGCCATCCACAAGCAACCATTGACATCTTCTCACCCTAAAATTGTAGTTCCCACAACCAGGAAAACGAGAATCAAGAGAGCGAAAATAAAAAGAGACTGAAAGATAAAACTGAAGGAATAAACTCCAGAAAATAGTAGTTGGTAAAAAGGCGAGGTTGCATGATATCATTGATACATGAACTAAACTTTATTTCACCAAATTTCCAGATTCAGTATGCCAAAGGCCTGATACTACACAAATTAAGTTATCTATGATGATTCTAAAAGTTTTATGGTCACTTCCCTGACACCCACCAAGTGAAACTAGACTATATATATGTGACACCCACCAAGTGAAACTGCTAAACCTGAATAGTGTAGTGCCTACTGAGTATCCTCGATTAATATCATGTGTACTGAACTCCAAATGCAATTTTAAACAAGTAGCAGGTGCTTAAAAAACATAGAACAAGAGTCTACTAGCTTACACCAGCAGAGGTAACTCTTTCAGGAACCAAGCGGTCATTCCGGTCACCTAATCCCAGATTTCCATATCTACCCCAGCCCCATCCATACAGGTCACCATCTTCTGTAACTGCAGCAGTGTGTTCTGCGCCAGCAGCAACCATTTTGATTCGTATTCCCTGCACCCATTATAAGTTTAAGTGTTGATGTCACACTGAAGATCAACGAAATTAACTTTATAAACTCACGGTCTCAGATCACTAAATCTTCTAATATACCAAGTCAGAGCAATTATCAATAGATATTCGGTGTTTGCAGATAGTATAACACATAGTTGCAGCTATTTTTAGACGACCAATTTAGTATTTACCACTCCAACATACGGTAACTTAAATTATGATGTTAAAGATATCTCCACAGGATGTGGACCTTTACTTAACAGTCATATCTGTAAGAAGATCCAGTTGCAGAAATGGACCCAACATTGACCCAATTCTGAAGCATATTGTATTTGGTAATTTCAGGAAACTATAACGACAAAACGATGCCATTAGAAGAATATATAGCGATACAAACCTCAAAGGCTTGTATCTTTTGAGGCACTAGAGAATCTTCTGTGTCCCCCAGACCAAGTTGACCATTCTGGTTGCGCCCCCAACTTTATATACAGAAGTCAAAGAGAAACGTTGGAAAACAATACAAGACGGAAAAAAAATGTTCAAAAGGCAATGCACAATAACCAAAATACATAAAAATGACACTTGAAGCTATTGACATAATCAAATTCTGATGAAATGAAAATCATGGACAAGCGAGATCGCTGAGGTGTGATGTAAACCATGATAATTGCACATAAGAAGTAGAAGAATAACCAAGAGAAAATACCTCTGCACCTCTCCCTCCATGGTCACAGCCAAACAATGACTATCCCCACAAGCAATCTGCTTGATCCGAATACCGTGCAATGCTTTGATTGGTAGCGGAGTAAACAAGTCGCTTGAGTTCCCATGGCCTAATCTCCCAAAATCACCCCTGCAAAAAATAAAATCATGGAGAGAGAGAACATGAGGCTTAATAGTGTATGCCTAAAGAGTGTATTTGTTACTTTTTTTGAAAGCAAAAATCTAGATAGGAACTTGTGGTGGTCTATCAATGCTTATAGCAATGTCTAGAGTGAAAAGCAAATATTCAGAAAACAAAACAAAGGATAAAGCATAGAAAAAAGATTTGATGAGAAAGAAGAAACAAACCAGCCCCAACTGTAGACCTCCATGCGCGATTGAGAATAAGCAACGGTGTGATCAGCACCACAGGTAACGGAAACAATATGGTGGTCATCTAAGGCGCTAAGCTGCGTTGGAGAAGGTCGATCCTCTGCATCTCCATGACCTAACTGTCCATCCTCTCCTCGACCCCACGAGCAAACAATGTCCCCAGCTATCAAAGACAAAATAAAAAAAAATGTTCAAAATCAAAAACATCAACCACAATTCCTCTTGGCCATTAGTAGAAGCTACAGTAAGGTAAACGAGTGAGGAAAAGGTCAGATCAAGAGAAAATCGTGAAGAACACAGCCTTCGATTTCACTATTCCGGTGATCCTTTATCTGAGTAACCGACAAAGCAATGGAGAAGAGAGAGTAGTGAGACGTACAGAGTAGAGCTACGGAGTGGCTAGCACCAGCGGAGATGATAAGAACCTTACGAGGCTCCGGCGTAACTTCATCAGCCACCATCTCCTCCGCCATCGATCACAGTTGCAGTCTCTCTCTCTCTTTCTCTTGAGCAGAAGTTGAGCAGAAGAGATTTTTAATTTGGGGGAATCAATTTTGAAAAAATATGAAATTTCTAATTTTTGATAAATTGGGAAATTTGCAGCTTCTCTTTCACTATCCGAGACTATCCGTAAGCGAGAGAGAGAGAGAGAAAGAAAAAGAGTGAGCGGTAGATGGTAATAAAGGCGCGATGGAGATTTGCACATGTCATCAATTGCTTTTTTGACTTTTTGTTATTTTATTTTTGTTATTTTGTTTACCGTACAGTAACATTTTTTTTTTCCTTTTTTTTTTTTTAACTTTTGTCGTACAGGCTTTAATTGCAAAAGGGTCCCTCTAGTCTTCGCATAATAAATCCAAATACGGACCTCACCGGTTTAAAGTTTATACTTTTAATGGACCGTTTCATTTACCTCTTCGTATTAACTATTTTTCTTCTTGATTCATTTTCTGATTTCTTTCAATTTTACGTTATTAACTTTATTATATTCACAACTGGGGTAAGAAGAAATTTATGTCTTAAAATTAGAAAATGATCTAATGTTTAATTGTCACTGACATTCTGCATTCAGTGAATTGTATGCATTTCAAATACTTCTATTATACATTTAATGAAGACGATTCATTAAACGCTTTCTTATTACTTACTACATCATTCATGCAATGGACACATATAATATCCACATAGATCGTAACTTGTGTTTATGTGTTTACTCATTTACAGGTGTAACGCTCACAGATCGTATAATCGTAATCATATGGTCTACTCATGCACACGTGTGAAATTATCGAAACTCGTCAATATTTTCGTGAAATCATAGTCCAAAATGACATATTCAATTTGTCTTTTCAATATATTTATTCACTTCAGGTATTTGTTTTTTTATAAAGGTCAAAGTAAACCTGATCATAATAGGTATCATTTTTTTTTTGTATTGTCATGCTAGACATCCGGTTTGATGCATTGTATTATATTTAGACCAAATTATATATCCCAAAAATGTATGGCTCTACATATAAAAATACACAAATTTACGTTCTAAAAGAGTTAAATTTGAAACTTCCGGTTCATTCAAAAAAAGAATTTGAAACTTCCGGTTCCTTTAACAAAAAAAAAAAAAAAAAAAAAAAAAAAACTTCCGGTTCAAAAGTATTCTACTAATTAACCAGATATTCAACTCAAAACAGTCATACATATATAGTATCAAAACAATATTTAAATACCTAAATTTCCGTTTAAGATATTTTAATACACGACTAGACTTTCACCTTGACTGAAACCATTTATGTGAAACTAAAGGTTTAAATTGAAATAAAACCAACATTAAGATATTTTAATACATTATATGCTTGTCTGTGACCAGTTGTAACATCTATAGTAAGAAAATTAAATGATTGAAGATATTTTTGCATTGTCTAATACATGCATCATATGTATTGTCCAATTTTGGCATTAAAGTCAACGAGACAAAACTCTAGATCAAGATAGTCTCTAATGTTGACATTTGTTGTGACCTCTTTCAAATGGGTTCGACTCATCACACACACACACATATTTGTTGCATTATCTTTTATAATCTAATGAACTAATTATCATTACTAACAGTTTGTGGAAAAAATGAAAATTATATTAAAATCATTGGAAGTAACTACAATTCAAGGCACGTGAGTTAAACAGTTATTAAGGTTTTATAAGAGAGACAAGATAAGACACCTACAATAATTTTGGGCTTGACATGAAATGTTACAATTACTGTTTAGAGACCTTTATGCACATGATCATAGAAAAACATTGTGGTGAGTACATGTCGATGATTGTCGATGAATAAAGTACACAACAGTAAAAACCAACACCCACCCACATGGGTTCTGGTTCTCCATAACATCCGATATAAGGGTCAAGTTTAGATAACATTTCAGAGTTTGCATCTATGTTGTAACCATATCAGTCATAAAATGGGGAAGATCATGTGAATCATTACATGCGTGATGAAACTATTTGGTTGACAGGACAGTTATCTTGAAGCTTTATTACTTGAGATGCCTCGTGACAGACAAGAAATGACCTTGGAGAGAATCATCCAAAAGATGCATGCTAGAGGTAGCTTTAATGTGTTGAGTTTGTGCCATCTGAGATTGAAGCTGCTTCACGCTTCTGTAGGGTTGTCCCTCTTTAGAAATGACCATTATTAGTTAAGCACTCAAGAGAAAAATCGAAAACAAAGAATAAATGCTTCAAAGTGCAATAAGGAACCATGAGATGGTTAGCATCAACCTCCACTTCATACTGTCTATCACAAGAAGACATACATTCATCTGAACAAACTGCTACCCAATTCGGCATTTAATAAGCTGTCTTGTTACTTAGAATTTCACAACCACAGAAAATTGTCTGGGATAAGATTATAGTACTGTCAATATCCCAAAGGAAAACTATAATGCCGACAGACACATAAACTTGACCCACAAACTTCCATATGACTAATCTACTCACTACTCAATTCAGCATTCAGTTAAAACTTCAAAGCAATCCTATACAAAAGCTTCGATCTTCGTCTTAGAGGAGAGTTTTAGGCCTTCTGTAATTTTGTCAAACCGGCTTAAAGAACAAAGAAAGGCGTCTAATGATTTACTTTGGTTCTGGATTGATTTTTTCAGTTTAAATAATGTGTAAGAACTAAGAAACTAGGAACTAAATGAGACTAAAGCTGGTTAATATTTCTTCATCTTCCCATAACTTAAATAAATGTTAATGCTACAAATGAATTTCTTCATCTCTTTTCTTTATATTTCCTTCCATTTTCTTTTTGTAAATAATGATTAACCACAACAATTGTAAAAAAACTTCACTTCCAGATCTCCTTTTCAGCTATTTCCAAGATTGGTCAGCGATTTGCTTGTTCATCATTGGTGTCCAGTGCCGACTTATCCATCTCATCATCAGAATCAATTACATTTTCAAAGTCATAATATGGATGCGCCTGCACATTTAAAAAAACCGAATGTTGCTATTGTACTGTATCAAAAACGCCAAACAAAACTCATTGGTTAATTACAAGAATGGTGAATTAGTTACCTTTGGTCGCGGTTTAACAGCTTCAAAACTATGGAATTGTGGATCGGAGAAATCAGGAGCCTGCAATGTTATATATGCTCCTTTGTTTTTGTACCTCTTTTCTGTTGCCTACACCACACACAATAGAAATGATTTTAATCAGCTTCGATCTTTAGAAAAGACAATTACGAAAGACCTAAAATACATACTTGGAATTGCGGATAATCTGGTGCACTGAAAATGGTGATAAGCTTTCCGGATTCAACGGTGTGATCTATTGTATATCCTTCGTCCATTCCACCAAGACCAGCTCTCTTCTCTCTAGCATCTGGACCTTCATGTGATCTGATGATTAACTGCATCAATAAAAATAAATACATTGGATCTATGTCAGTATTTGGGAAGTAAAACAAGCATCAATATTTAGTTTGGTGTCACCTTTAGTTCGTATTTCTTCAAAAACTCTTCTGTGCAATCAGGACCCCAAAGAAGACCAATGCCTCTCTGTTCATTTGGTGAAAGGCCCGGAGTCATTGAAGGATCAGACCATAAAACATCCCCGGGAATCAAGTTTGGACCTTCCCAAGGAGGATCAAGAACTGATCTTCGAGCTTGCATCAACTCATCTAGAGTACCGAGTTTCAACGAGCTCGAATCAGGCTCCAGAAGAACTACCCGACGGTTCTTTTTCCCCTTTGTTCTCTTCGGCAAGACTGGGCTGCGGAAAAGCCCTCCGTGTGCTGTATAAACACGTCCAGAAATTATGGAAGCCAAAGGAAGCCCTTCAAAGCAACCCAAACATTTGCGGTACACATGTTTTCCCTTGTCGCCATATTTTGTAAGCACCTCCTTTTCGAAACCATACATAGATGTGCAATACTTGGATTCATGATTACCACGGAGAAGGTAGACTCTGTCCGGCATCAAAACCTAAACACCCAAAAAGATATGGACTTTAGTAAAAAACTTAAGATTTGAGCCAATAGCAAAATAGCTAGTTAAGAGTTTACCTTCCAGGACAAGAGAACAAGAAAGGTCTCGAGTCCCCAAGCACCACGATCCACATAATCGCCGTTGAATACATAATACCGGTTTTGACAAGGAAAGCCAGAATCTTTTAATAAGAAGAGAAGGTCATGGAGCTGACCATGAATGTCACCAACCACAACAACATTGGATTCAGAGTCAATATCATCGATACGAACGCAGTTACGCTCTTTGTGGAGGATTTTGGAAGCAGTGAGGATGAGGGAATCAAAGACGTTGACTGGCATTACCGAAGGTAACTGGGAAGGAGGTAGATTCCATGAAGACCATTCGAAAGACGACATAAGCCCATGTACCCACTCATTCGTGAGAGCTCCCCCATTTGGCCATGTAATGAGAGATGGTGGAACAGGTTCCATTGGAACTAGCTGAAGCTAAAACTGTAAAACACAATCTATAATCAAATTCAATCCAAAAGATACCAATATGAACGAACAGAGCAACAAGCAAAAAGAGAGTGGTCGAAACATAACCAAAGTTTTCAATTTTCAGCGATCAAAGCCAATAGAGATAGCTCACTGAAGATCAAGAAGATAAATCGGATCTAGATATACTCGTTTAAACTCATGAGAAGAGCAAAAGCAAAAAAATCGAATCATGCATGTAGCTGAAATACCTAAATCGAAATCGGAAACACCAAACCACAAAGAAGAATTCGGAATAGAGTAAGACTCACCGGGTAAGGTAAGATGTGGAGACAATTTTACAAAATTCCAAGCTTGGATCTTGGACCTAGCTAACTTTGCTTTCTCTCTTATTTCATCTTTCAGTTCCGTCGTCGAGATTTGTCTTAGGATCTGTCTGGCTTTGGATTCATTAGCTCAAACCACGCCGTTTTGAACCAGCCAAAGGATTCAAATCAAACTTGTGATTTCAAACCGGCCGGTTTTATTAGAAGCTAACCGACCGATTAATAAAACAAACAAAGGAACGTTTCGGCCATTTTGGTTTTGTGGAAGGTGATAAACCGGTTTGTTTTGGTTTTGATATAAACATGAACCAAATTGAGACCGAATGTACATTGGCTTGTTTCGGTTACTTGTCAATTTCAGTTGGATTCGGTTTGTAATAATATTATTTCAAGGAATATCGGAGTGACCTTGGGCAGAAATTGGCGACATTTTTGGAAAATCTAGAGACTAATCGATTTCGTCAGAAGATAAAATCTTGCTATTTTTTGTTGCTTGTGCTCGTAGAATCATTTGATTTTCTTAATTGTTGGATTCGATAAGTGAAAAAAGGGATGGGGAATTTGTTCGTGAAGAAACCACAGATCACGGAGGTTGATCGAGCGATTCTCTCTCTCAAAACCCAAAGACGCAAACTCGGTCAATATCAGCAGAAGGTTTTTGATTCTCTCTTGCTATCTTAATTGATTCTCATTCATTTTAGGTCTCTCTTTTGGAATCTGAGATATCATTTGTAATTTTGATTCATCCAGAACCTCTCAAACTCAAGGAACTTGTAAATTGGAGATTGGATTTACCTCGTTTCACAATATGTGTCATTTGATTGTTAGTTAGTAGTGATGGATAGAAAAACTCCAGCTTTTGACTTCTTTGGCTCATCTTTTTTTGTTAGCTGGAGAAAGTAATTGAAGCGGAAAAGCAAGCTGCGAGAGACTTAATCCGGGAAAAGCGAAAGGACAGAGCTTTGTTAGCATTAAGGAAGAAACGAACCCAAGAAGAATTATTGAAGCAAGTTGATCAGTGGGTCATCAATGTTGAACAACAAGTAAAGTAGCATCATCTCATCTCTTTTGATGCATAATTATGGCTTTTCAAATGTATACATAATACTCTCAAACTTTCATGTGACTCTCAGTTAGCAGATATTGAACTTACGAGCAAACAAAAGGCAGTGTTTGAGAGCTTAAAGCAGGGTAATAATGCTATTAAGGCCATTCAAAGCGAGTTGGACCTTGATGATGTTCAAAAACTAATGGATGATACTGCTGATGCTAAAGCTTATCAAGATGTGAGTCAATTACTTTTGCTTTCTTATCATTTGTTTATAATTTTGCATTATTAGCTTATATAAGCTTTGTCATTATGTAAACAGCTTCACAGTTGATTTCTATTAGTAGCTTCCTATTACCACTTTGTGTGGCAATTTTTGTTCTGAGCTTGTCTAGATTGAAATCCTCTATAATCTTTTAGTCGAGCTTTCGTGTTTGATGACTCTATTACATTTCTGATTGTCAGGAGCTGAATGCTATATTGGGAGAGAAACTATCAGCAGAGGATGAAGAAGATATATTAGCAGAATTCGACAACCTTGAAAGTCAGGTATGGGTCTACAATAACAAAATTTTGTTTATTTATCTTTACTAGATAAAGAGACTCATGATGATGTATGTTTTGCTTAAAGCTTATTGTTGATGAGATGCCTGAAGTGCCTACAAAGGAGTCAGAAGAATCTGAGAAGCTGGATCTTCCGGATGTGCCAACAAAAACTCCTGTCGCTTCCAATGCAGAAATCACACCAGCTGAATCCGCCACAAAAACAAAAGGTTTTTCTTTTTGTCTTCTTCTTCTTCTCCTTGGTAGACTTGCAAGAACGAAACTCAAGACATGTTTTGTTTGCTCTGTTACTTTCCCGCTGCAGTTCTCGAAGAACCTTTGCCGGCTTGAGCTAGAAGAAACTGATCAACAAGACGATTTTATTATTCTTTTGCACCTTTTTTTTTTCTTTGTTGCTCTTGAAGTTTCCTGTATAATCTTGAAGTCACTATCAAACTTGTATATTGGGAATCCCATTGTGTGTTCGTCGAAAGTCAACATTACTAAGTCTACTCTGTGGTTCAATGATCTCGAGCGTAAAGGATTCAGATTTAAGTAATGAAAAATACAAATTATGATAAAGAGTTTTCCAACATCTCTTATATTATTATTTCTCATCAACCTATCTAAGGAATCCAAATTTGTTCACACAATACAAAAACATATTTTTGCCTCTTTCGTCTGAATCTGAAACAGGCAGTTTAACTCAATTTGTTTGCGAAAGCAGTTTGGCTTCGATATCCTTCAGTCTGAGAGTGACGGCTCTCTTGTGTGCATCTAGACCTTCGATTTCAGCCATCGTCGCCACATATGGACCGAGGTTTCTCAGACCTTCCTCTGTCAAAGATTGAACAGTCATGAACTTCAGGAAAGAGTCGAGGGAAACGCCACTATACATTCTTGCATAACCGTATGTTGGAAGAACGTGGTTTGTCCCGCTCGCGTAATCCCCAACACTCTCTGGAGTCCATGGCCCTAGGAAAACTGAACCTGCGTTCTCAATCAGTCCCTCCCATTTCTCAGCGTCTTTGACATTGATGATCAAATGTTCAGGCGCATACAGATTGGAGAAAGATATTGCCTGGAGAATTAAAAAGCAAATGGTGATGTTACACATGTTGGATTGAGATAGTTACTTGTGTGTGAACTGTAAAGAGAGGGGTACCTCGATCATATCTCGAGCAAATACTGTGAAACTGTGACTTAATGCTTTTGAAGCAAACTCTCCTCTAGGAAGGCTTTTGCACTGTTTGGCAATTTCTTCTTCAATGGCTTTGAGATCTACACCATCGCCTACAACAACAAGAACAACTTGACTATCTGGACCATGCTCAGCCTGCAAAAGAAGCCAAAAAAGAATTGTACAAGTTAGCCACTCCGTGTAGGTCTGATAAGAAGAACACATGAGGCAGACACAAACTCATCTTGATGTGTTATACTGAAAGAAAAACAGCAAAGTTTTAATGGCAATACCTGAGAAAGCAAGTCCGCTGCAATGTAAACTGGACTAGCATGTTCGTCAGCGATAACTAGGACTTCTGAAGGACCAGCAGGCATATCAATAGAAACCATTGCCTCGCTGTTCTGCAGTAAGACAAAGAAACAAAAAATATGAGGTAAAAACAAGTAAACAAGTTAGTGCCAGAAGTAATTGAGGAAAGATATATGTACCTGAAGAATCATCTTCGCAGCTGTAACATACTGATTCCCAGGACCAAATATCTTCTCAACCTGCCATATTTACCAAAGTAAATTTACATGTGTTTGGTTAGGTAAATGTCTGACGTAAGTTACTGAGGCACATTAATTGTCGTTTATACCTTAGGACAAGAATCTGTCCCCCAGGCCATGGCAGCTATAGCCTGCAAATCAAAATGGAAATTTCTAAAATCTTAGAGGAAAACATTAATCACCAGCACGAAAACATAAGCATAAAGAGTAACACAACCATACCTGCGCTCCACCAGCTTTTAGTATGTGAGTAACACCAGCCCTCTTGGCACAATACAAAACCTCCTGCAATAACATAACAAACTCATAAGCTCAGCAGAAAGATAGATATAAAAAAAGTGTGTGATATTGAATATTCCCAAAAAAAAAAAGAACAGATACTACCTTACATATGCTTCCATCCTTACTTGGCGGAGTTGCAAGGACAACTGTTTTACAACCAGCAATTTGAGCAGGCTGAAGGAGAAAGATAGAGTAAGGAAACGGAAGACCAGATTATTACAGAATTACAAGAAGAAGGAACAAGCAAAAGAAGTAAACCATGAGAGCTTACAATTGCAAGCATCAAAGCAGTTGATGGCAAAACAGCTGTTCCACCAGGCACATAAAGACCTACAGACCCAATAGATCTTGAGACCCTTTTACATCTGACACCCTAACAAAATTAAAACAACTAAAGATTAGTAAATCAATGTAAAAAGACTTAAAGAATGTAATGGGTAAACTAGAAAGACTTACTTTCATATTCTCAACGCTTTTCTCGGTTGACTTTTGGGCCAAGTGAAATGCATATATGTTTTCATAGGCAACATCAAACGCTTCTTTTACATTGGAGTCGAGCTGAATATAAAAGGTATTTGAAACAAAGGAGAAAGAAAATTCATTTACTACGCAATAGAAAAGCTTTTGTTGTAAACAAGAATGTTAATCTATCTACTACCTCAGGAATAGAGAGCTCGGAAACATCTTCCACCACTTTATTTAGTTGGACTTTGTCAAATCTTTCGGTGTATCTGAAAGAAAAAGAGTCGTCATTTCCATCACTTATGGAAAATAAGATAAAATACTCGAGTCAGTTGAAAAATAAAGAATCAGTGACTACTTACTCTTTGACAGCAGTATCTCCATTGGTACGAACGGCATCGATGATTGGGTTAACCTAATAGAACAATACAAGCGAGCTCATGTAATGGATAGGACTTGAGAGAATTGGATAAGAGTTGTCAACCAAGAAGAAGAAGAAAACCAGAAAACTTACAGTGCTGAAAATGGATGAGAAGTCAATGCGAGGGCGTGACTTCAAACTCTCAACTTGGGAATAACTAAGTTCAGATAATCTGTAAGACTTCATTGAGCAATCAACGTACCCTGTAAACAAACGCAATTGGCCAAAAAAAAAAAAAAAAAATCGTGTACTTATCTCACAACTTGCTAAAAACCACACTGAGTCAAAAACTGAATCTAGTAATCGAATTGCAAGGCAAATTATTCAAGTAATCAAGCTAAGAATATGTAGAATTTGAGAAACCCACATCAATTTACAGCCGATAAAAGAGCACAAAAAAGCTGAAATCAGCCGGAAAAAAAGAAAACGAGAGTGACCTTTCTGAGAAGCGTGAGTTGAAAGAGAGTAACGGGGGAACGTGGGAAGGGAAAGACGAGAGAGATTGAGTGACATTTAGGATCGGATTTATATAGACCGTCTTCTTTTCGACTCTCGCCGCCGATCGTTTGCAGTTCAGTTTGACTAATTTTAGGGTTAACACACGTGTATTTTCATTTTCCTTTTTATATAGTATCCAATATTTAAATTTCTTTTTTTTTTTTTTTTTTTTTTTTTAAAAAACGAGTATACTCTACCTCCAAATTAAATTCTTCCTTATTCCACATCCTTCACTTACTCTAATAAAATACACAAGATCAAATTTAAAAGAATCCTCTTTTTATTTGGTAGAAAATTTAAAAGGATCCTTAGAACAGAAAAAAAAAAATGAAATGAGGATTAATATTTGTGTTTGGAGTTTTATTTAATTTGTCTCGAAGAACGTTCTCCGTTTTTTAATTAGAGCTTTTAGGAAAAAGGAAAATTGTTTTAAATAAAGTTTTTTCTCAAACGCGTATACTTAAAAAACTTGATGTCCAAAAAATAAAATAAAAAGTATATAAAAGATATGGAAAATCTCCTTTCTACAAAAACTTGGGAAGTCGATTCATTAAGCCCTAAACCTCATTGTGAAACAACTCTAGAGTCTTGGACTGGTGAAGACAGTAGAGAACATTCCAAGGATGGATTATAAGGATCCTTGTAATTTCGTTTGCGTAGAGGCGGAATTGAGTCCGGGATCCATCCAACGGTGGCTTTCGACTGTCAAGGATGGAAACAAGTGCGACCAAGGAAAACGACGATCAGATTTGTCGATCATGGTCAAGAAACATCTCTCGGCTCTTGGTTGGGTTTTCTCTTACTCTCACAGACGGAATACACGAGAGTTGCGTTATAAGTCTCCCACGGGAAGGTGGTTTTACTCCTTAGCTAGTGCTTGTATGTCTTGTGTCCATCAAGACTCTCAACAACTACAACAAATCCTTCCCAAATATGACTTTTCTTGCTCTCCAAGAAATCTTGATGCATCGAACCAAAAACACAAGAATAAGAAAAGGAGTAGGGTTGAGGATTTGGCTGGCTCGGAGAATCTTTCGTCTGATTTTGTTCCCAGTTTTGATGTATCAAACGAACAACAGAAGAAGAAGATACTGAATAGAGCGGAGGATTGTGGTACGGCTGCTTGTCAAGGGGAGACTACGAATGAAGAGAATATCAGAACCGTTTTCAGTGTTGATGTAACAGACCAACAACAGAAGAAGAGAAGGAAGACGGAGAGTAAAGAGATAAGGCCAAAGAGGATAGGGAAACCGCTGAAGACGGTCTTACAAGTGATGGAAAAGAAGCAGCAGAAGAACAAGTCTGAAAAAGAGTCTCTAAGATTCTGGAGAAAAGATTGTGGTCCGGAAAAGAACTGTGATGTGTGTTGTCTTTGTCACTGGGGTGGAGAGTTGCTTCTATGTGATGGTTGTCCTTCAGCTTTTCACCATACTTGCCTCGGTTTGTCGAGTCTTCCCGAGGAAGACCTCTGGTTCTGTCCTTGTTGCTGCTGCGATGTCTGTGGATCAATGGAATCACCCACAAACAGCAAGTTGATGATCTGTGAGCAGTGCCAAAGAAGATTCCATCTCAAGTGTTTGAAAGAAGAGCCTTGTATCGTTTCAAGTAGAGGCTGGTTCTGTAGTAGTCAATGCAACAGAGTTTTTTCCGCGCTTCAGGATCTCCTAGGATGTAAGATTGCAGTAGGCGACAAAGGTGATTTGGTATGGAAACTGATGAGAGCTCCGAACGAATATGAACACTGTGATGATGAACAAATCTCCAAGCTAAATTCTGCTGTCGAGATACTTCACCAGGGATTTGAGCCTACAAAAGATCATTTCTCTGGGAGAGACCTTGTCGAGGAACTGATATTCAGGAGAGACGGAAATGGCGTGGGTCGCGGCTTTTATACGGTCTTGATCGAGAGAAAGAACGAGCCTGTTACGGTGGCTACAGTTAGAGTGGACAAAGATGTAGCCGAGATCCCTTTGGTGGCGACATTGTCTAACTACAGGAGAAGTGGGATGTGCAGAGTGCTTATGGATGAGTTGGAGAAGCAAATGTCTCAAATGGGAGTTTGTAAACTGGTCTTACCGGCTGCAAAAGAGGTTGTGAGCACTTGGACTCAGCGGTTTGGGTTTTCGGTAATGGAAAGTTCTGAGAGGCTGGAGCTAGTGAAGCATGGGATGCTTGATTTTGTCGGTACCGTCATGTGCCATAAGTTTCTTCTGAAGGAACGAGGAGAAGATGATTCAGCAGAAGAGTCAAGCCTCACAGAATAACAAGTCTCCAGATATATTCTAACAACTCTTCATGTGCATATATATAAGTTGGTACATCTTTGTCCTTAATTACATGTGTGGGTCTACTTTAATTAGATGCGAGTGTATCAAATCAAATGATTAAATTCATATAATCTCCAGTTTTCCAACGATTTTGTATACAAAAATCTTTAGAGAAACCAAGAAAATGCATTGCAAAGAGTGAGTGTCTCAATGATGTTGAAACTCCACCCAAGCTTGGTCAAGTTGAGGTACCAAGTTTCCCCTCTGTCTGTGTCAGATGCCAAAACATGTCCCTAACAAAGCAAAGATCCATCTCGTTGAGACTTGAGACATTCCCTTTAATCACACATGCATAGATAAATCAAAGGCTCATCCCAATCCACCAACGCTATTGCCTCATTTGGCTTGAGATTCCCAAATTGCTCTAAACAGTTTTATAAAGTTTCTGAGCTCACAGTAAAACAGAGAGATTATCTTAAACATTGTACTCTGTTTTTTTTCTTTTGCAAAGTCACAAAATAATCAGATGAATAAGGAAGAAAATAGGGTTTCCATTCACATAAAAAAGTCTTGCAAACATTGAAGAGCACATAATTTACAATGAACCAATCACACAATTCGATCTCTCTTGAAACCAGGTCTCATCGCTACGTCATTTGCCACTGCATTTCATAGCAAAAGATTTAAGTTAAATAAGCAAAACTATAACTTGATGATGATGAAACATAATCAGAGGAAAGTAAAAGACCTTAAGAACAGGCTCTCCTTTGTTAGTATTAGCAGATTGTTTAGCCATTTGCTGTAATTGAGCTTGTGCAGCTCTTCCAGCTGCAGACTTATCAAACTGCTCTTTCCTGCGTTTCAAAATCAATATCAAAATCCGTATCTACAATACTTCAAAATTTCAGATTTTTGATGAATTTAAGATTCTAAAACCCTAAAGGGTCAATTTTTCAATAGAGGCGATTCGAAATCAGAAGAGAAAGGAGATATAGAAAAGAAAAACCTTCGTTGGGCAGCTTCGGCGGCTCTGGCGCGAGCTTCGGCGGAGGCTTGTCTCTCTTCTTCCTTACGCTGCTGCTTTTTGGTTCCGTCGATGCAGCTGAAGCAACCCATCTCTGATCGGAATGATTTGACCTCTTCTTCGCTTCTGATTTCTCACCGAAGAAGAAGAAGAAGACGCGTCTTCTGCTGAAAAAATTATAAACCCGATTTATCGAAAAACCCAATTAAAAATTTATAATTTTATTTTATATGTTTATTTATAAAAAGGATTAAGTAAGATAAATAATAATAAAATGACGTGCCATTATCTTATTGGATAAACTTATCATCCTCATAGTCTTTGCTTTAGTAGTAATGGATTCACGGTCAAAAAAAAGAAGAAAAAGTAGTAATGGATTCTTAACTTCGTCTGTTTTTGTATGCTTGCTTCTGCTAATGTCTAAAAGAATATTGTAAAACTTCATGATAATGCTCTCTCTGATGACTCTGATTCAACAACTGCAAACAAACAAAGCTTAAATTACAGATTTTACAGCTTTCTGTGTCTATACACAACATCATATTCTTCTTCAAAAGAATCCAGTCCAAGTCCATGTTCATCTGGGAGCCCAAGTTGCTTATAAGTCTGAGTGCAGACCAGAACTACAGCTTCTTTTGTCCGACGAAGATGATGATTCCTTTGTCATGAACCTGGAAATTATGAGTCTGGCAATGTTCTCACCAGCCACTGCACTTGTCTCCATTGTGCTTGCCGCGTTTTCAAAAGCATTCACATAGTACAGATGATGGTCATCTAATATGAATGGTGCGAAAACTTCGGGTGCGTGGTACTTGGGATATGCACCCCAGTCTATGCGAACGGTTTCGGTTCTCGTACTGTTTGAGGAAAGAAGAAAAACAAAATTTAAGTGAAACTGAAGAGATTTACTTTAGTAATGAATCTGACAGGGTCACAGGGGCTGTGTTGTAACTACCTGAAGAGCTCATCAAGCAATGAATCTGATGCAGGTTGTCGCGTAAATATCTTGTATGTCATATCTGTGTCACTATACTTCCTTAGAATTGAGATGCATGAGAATGGAATTAGAGGATCTTCAAGGGTTCCAACCAAAGCTGGAACATCCGAAACTGATTTCATCCCAAAATATCCCTATCCAGAGAGAAAACATCACAAATTAGTTGGGAAGGAGTCAGAATCATGATCAGATTAGAGTTAAAACTCCAATATGAATGATACTTACAGGATTTAAAAGTCCTCTCACGAATGTTGCGTGCGTGTGTTGTAATTCCCTCTTTGGAATTGAGATCGCAGGTGAGAACTGAATATCCACCTCGTCTAATGGTGTGGCAACTACTGTGACATCGCACTTGAAGCTGTTTCCTTTTGTGGAGTTAAGCTCGTAATGATTCCCGAGATGTGAAATGGATTCAATTTTCTCGTTCAGGTGTAATGTAACATCTGAATGATTAATGAGCTTTGCAGCCATCTGCCAATTTCCACCTTCAACAGACCATAATCCTCCACCTGAACCCGCCAAAGAGACTGCACCAGCTAGTCCACTGATGAGTACACTCTGTCCATAGTTTATCCTTGTAATAACCTGGAGACAACACAATAAACAAGCCAATAAGTGTAGTAGGAGGATATTTAACAATAGTTATTATAGAGAAGAGTTATATGTTGAACCATATAGCAATAAGAGATCAAAATGGGTTTAAAATAACAGTTCTAGCTGCAATTGTGAGAAAGCTTACAGTAACTAGCTCGTTGACTAATAAAGGAGATAACTGAGCTTCAGATAACTTCTCCTGTAGAGTAAGCTTTGTGAGATTGTACAACCCCGACCATTTAAGCATCTCTTCAACATTGTCGAAGATCGGTCTTGATTCTAGGCTTTCATAGTACTTCAAGAAGTTACCAACTGTATTCTACATCCACAAAAATCTACATCAGTCAACATACAAAAGGATCCGCACACACACACACACACACACCTAGTCAGTGTTACGAAAACATCCTCAAAATCACAAAGAAGTAACAAATCATTCCCAAGTGAAATCACTTTACAAGAACATATTCCTCCTTGCTACAGATTCAACAATCGATAGAGCTGAATATTGTAATCGAGAAGATGAAAAAGAACATTCCTGTATTCATTATAGCGAAATCCGAAATCAAAAGGTTGTACATTTAAATACCTCAATGAAGCTGCTCATTCTCAACAGTGAGAACCCGTAACGCAAGAACAAGTAGAGATCATTCACCCAAGAGAGGATCGTATCCAAAAACGGAAATTTGATACGGGAACCGAATGTCTTTACGACAAACCTCTTCCCATCCCAAATTCCAATCGCGGAAGATTCTTCAATCGCCGTCGGCAATCGAACCGTCAAATTGAACCTCTCGACGAAATCCTTAACGTGGTAGTTCTTCGGGTGCAGAATCGAACCACCGGCTTCGAAAGTATCACCGGAGACACTAACTGTCCTCATACGTCCACCGACTATCTCGTGACGTTCAAACATCAGGATATTGGCTCCATCTAAGCCGGTGGAAACAGAGTAGTTACGGAGGAAGTGAGCTACGGATGAGCCTCCGATCCCACTCCCAACGATACATACGGTCGGCGAAGATTCATCCTCGGCGCCGCCGCTGGGATCGCCGGAGCAACGTAGAAGAACCGGTGATAGGAGAGCAAGGAGAAGGGAGATTGCTACCGGAGAATTTTTCATTTTAGTCAACTAGTTGACTTTTTCTCTATCGAACCGATTGTTAAATTATCACGAGGCCTTATTAGGCCCTAAATCCTATAGGACTATAGTGCAAAATGAAAAATACATTTGTTTTAATTTTGCAAGTGTACTTAGAAATTAAAATAATCTCACCAATTGCAATTGTCTTTGTTTCTTTAATTACTATTTCCATTTTTTCTTCAAATTTACTCCAACTAATACGGTAATACCATTACTAACTTTGGGCCGGACCGAATTATAACATAACAAAATTGGTCTATTTGTAATTTAGTAAAATTTACCAAACCCTCAATATTAAATTAAGAAATGAGGCAAAGAAAATCAAAGCTAGTCAAAGTGTTTAGCTAGTAGAGAAATGGAAATCCCGAAAACATAGAAAACCCAATGTAAAAAAAAAAATCAATTAACTTTAAAGAGATTATCTAAAAAAATCAAAGAATAAAGAAACGGAAAATAATTACCAATAAAACAAAAATGTGGTGAAATCATCTCTCAGTTTCTCGGTCTGCTTTTACAGAGTCCAAAGCAATGGACTTGTGCCCATCATTCACCCTGACGTCCTTTTCAACGAACCCCTGTGCGAGTTCTTGAACTTTGCTATGAGACTCTCAGAGGCCAGAAAGTGTTGCTCGACTGGACTTTCCTTATCCTTAATTCGGTGTCAACCAAATCCACATCTCTTTTCATGCCAATGTTTTACCTAAAATCATTGGTGATATTAAAGATGTTTTAAAAAACAATTTTTAAATAACATCAATTTTTTTTCTGGTTACATGATCCCACAAATACATACTTGGTCTTTCCGTCTCTATATTTAACCCAAAATCCGTTGCTTGAAACTCCCACACAAAAATAAAATCCCCTTTAATATGTGCACATCTTGTACATATGATTTGATGTCTAGTATATACCCTATAAATATGAAAAAGAAAGAAAAATGTCTTGACACTATATCTTAGAGTTGATTTTGGTTTTTGATTTTGCAAAATCTATTTTTTTGTCCATTCATGATTTTATAAAAAATAGATTCCATAAATTGTAGAAAATCCAAATTTTGGTGGATTTTACTGATTTGTCCATAACAACCAAAAACCAGTTTTTTTTGGGTTTTTGAAAAAAATCGACGTAATCCTTAAAAAAAAAAAAATTAAATAACCTATTTTTGGTATTTACCAAATCATCTAAAACTAAAATCCTATTCTATAAATAATTTAAAAACAGTTTTAAAAAATAATTATATAAAAACCAAAAACTATAAAAAATTACCATTCAAGATTTTGCAAAATCTAAAATCTCTACCAAAATCAAAAATTCAAAAAAAATCAAAAAACTTTTATGGCCAAAATGTGCCAAACCTTTTTTAATTTTTTTTTAAAATTGGGCATTCCTCACAAAAAACGTTGGGCCGATCCGAAATAAA
Source organism: Erysimum cheiranthoides (assembly GCA_011420285.2). NCBI lineage: Eukaryota > Viridiplantae > Streptophyta > Magnoliopsida > Brassicales > Brassicaceae > Erysimum > Erysimum cheiranthoides. The sequence goes on from CM022181.2 coordinate 19,057,599, forward strand.
GCAGAACAAGAGGTGGATGAGTTCACTTGGTCATGGGCCAACAGAAGGTCATTCAAGGATATCAGGTTATATGAAAACTAAACAAGGCTAAAGAAAGGCCCATCATTGCGTCGGTAAAGAGAGAAGAAGTGATGACGATGATTCTCCCAACAGAAGAAAGAAGCATCCACAAGAGAGCGGGAAAATTGGTCTGCAGAAAAAAAATCGAAATTACTATCCGTTAGGGTTTTTTTCCGGCGATGTCGCGGCGAGGCGGTGGCCCCGTGACAGTGTTAAACGTAGCGGAGAAGCCGTCCGTAGCGAAGTCTGTGGCGGGGATTCTATCCCGTGGAAGTTTCCGGACTCGTGAGGGTAGGTCTCGCTACAACAAAATCTTTGAGTTCGATTATGCCATCAACGGCCAGCCATGTCGTATGCTAATGACTTCCGTCATCGGCCACCTGATGGAGCTTGAGTTCGCCGATCGCTACCGCAAATGGCACTCCTGCGACCCGGCAGATCTGTACCAAGCTCAGGTCATGAAACACGTTCCCGAGGTATTTGATGTCCTGTGTATGTAATACACTTGTACTTGTATGTGTACGCACGCCTAATTGTATGATTTCGTGTAATTTTGGGTGATTGATTTAGTCATTGATTCTCTGACTAGGAGTTATTGATTGGGTCTGATCTGTTTTTGGGTAGTTGATCTTTGATTCGCCTTTATAATGAAGTTGGGTTTTCTGATTTTCAAGTTTTGTTTAATTCTGGTTTTGAGCGAGTTAGGACAAAAAGGATATTAAGAAGACATTGGAGGAGGAGGCGAGGAAAAGCGACTGGCTTGTGCTGTGGCTTGATTGCGATAGGGAAGGTGAAAACATTGCATTTGAAGTTGTAGATGTTTGCACATCTGTCAAACATAATCTTTTTATACGGAGGGCTCATTTCTCTGCGTTAATTGACAGGTATAAATTGCTTAACATGTTATTTTTCATATATTTTCTGCTGATCACTCTATTTCAAACGATAGAACCGAGTCTAAGAATGCGTTGGCATTGGAACTGTTAGGGAAATTCATGAAGCAGTTCAGAATCTTAGAGATCCTAATCAATTGTTTGCTCAGGCTGTTGATGCTAGACAAGTGAGTTAATCCTGAAATCCCTGTTGTGTATGTGGGTTAGTATTTTCTATTGATCTTATTTTAACTAATATTTCTTTTGAATACTTAAGGAAATAGACCTACGCATTGGTGCTTCTTTCACTAGATTTCAGACTATGCTGCTGAGAGATAGGTTTGCTATTGACTCCACGGGTGAGGAGAGGAGTCGTGTTATAAGTTATGGTCCTTGTCAGGTAATGTGAAACCAGTGTCAATAAGTTTTAGAACTATCAGTCCCGTTATATTATCAGAGTCATTTTATGCAGCTACGTTTTGATCTTTTTCTGCAGTTTCCTACACTTGGCTTTATTGTAGAGCGATACTGGGAGATCCAGGCACATGAACCAGAAGAGTTTTGGACAATCAACTGTTCTCACCAATCAGAAGAAGGCCTTGCCACCTTTAATTGGATGTACTCTTTTCAACTGTATGTTTATTGTTATTCCTGATCTATTCTTCTTGAAAATGACATTGATGTAATTTCTATTGCAGGCGTGGTCATCTCTTTGATTATGCTTCAGCTGTCATATTATATGAGATGTGCGTTGAGGAACCTACTGCCACTGTGAGTAAAAAAGAAACATCTTACCAGAGGGATTTTTTTTTTTTTTTTTATCATCTGATATTGCATCTTCTAGTTACTATTGTGTATTTTCTTCATAATCTTTATACAGGTAATGAATGTCCCACATCCAAGGGAACGATTCAAATATCCTCCTTATCCTTTGAACACCATTGAACTTGAAAAACGTGCTTCAAGATACTTCCGCCTGAGTTCAGAGCACACCATGAAGGTCTGAATGAGTATTAGATTGGTTCAGATAACTTTCCTATTATTTGGCCTATTAGGACTGCATGTTTTTCAACATAATCTAACTTCTATTGTATTTTGGTAGAGTTTTCTGCTGTCTTATAGGCTGATATGTCTTCGAATTACAACTACATCTCTCTGTTGAATAACATCAAAAATGTCTGGATAGGTGGCAGAAGAATTATACCAGGCGGGGTTCATCAGCTATCCTCGTACAGAGACCGATTCTTTTTCGAGCAGGACAGATTTACGTGTGAGTAACTTTTTCTCATGAGCCAGTAAAGTTAATTTGGAGTTTATGATTCCCTTGGGTAGTCTCTTAGGATCTCTAGTTTTGTCTAGGCTATGGTAGAGGAACAAACAAGACATCCTTTATGGGGTCCATATGCACAAAGACTATTAGAACCTGAGGGGGGCCTCTGGAGAAACCCTGGTAATGGTGGTCATGATGACAAGGCTCACCCACCCATTCACCCAACAAAGTTTTCTAGCGGAGAGTCTAACTGGAGCAGAGATCACCTTGTAAGTAGGCTGTCAATTTGGTTAACATACCCAAGCATAGGTATGATCTTGTTTTTATCTGTTGGAGCCAACATTCTTTTCTATTATTTCAGAATGTATATGAGCTAGTTGTCCGCCATTACCTAGCATGTGTTTCCCAGCCAGCAGTTGCTGCTGAAACTACAGTCGAGATTGATATTGCTGGTGAGCGCTTTTCTGCATCTGGGAGAGCAATATTAGCTGTAAGACTCTTCACTCACTACTTTTTAATCCTAATTTTTGTGAAATAAAATGTGACGCTACTTTGCTTGTTAAGATGTTTCCTGTTTTGGTAGTAAAATAAAATGTAAAGCTGCTGTTTGTTGCAAGCATATTTATTGCCTACTTGTCCCTTCACTAATTAATTTGATACTGACCTTAATTTTCTTTGTGTGACTAGAAAAATTACCTTGAGGTGTACCGCTTTGAATCATGGGGGGGTTCAGTGATTCCCGTGTATGAAAAAGGGCAGCAGGTTGTCTAACTGCGGGAATTTCTGATTCACATTCACTCCTTGGATTTGCTTTGTTTTACCCTGCTGCTTAGTTCTTACAGCCTGGACAACCGATGACATTTCTGAATTTCTTGGTGATGTGCAGTTTATCCCAACAACTTTGACTCTTGATTCAGCTGTAACGAGGCCGCCACCGCTATTGTGCGAAGCTGACTTACTGAGTTGTATGGACAAGGTGATTAATATTGTCTTGTTTCCCCTTCCTTTCGCGGTGGTGTTTGCATATTCTTGTTCACCTATCCCTAAAATTCTCATTCGATCATGTTTGTAACTCTATTATCCTACCTTCTTGTGAATGATAGGCAGGCATTGGCACCGATGCGACAATGCACGACCACATAAAGAAACTCCTTGATCGGGGTTATGCAACAAAGGATGCTAATACACGGTTTTCTCCAACCAACCTGGTAGCTGATATGATACTCAAACTTTCTTAATTTTCCCCTTGTCTTTCTTATTACTATACTACATATATTTATTTCAATCCTTAAGAGCGTAAAATTATGGCAGCATGTAGACTAGGGTTACAACTGCTTTTGGGTGTTGATAACGCCTACACTTTAGAATCAGGAACTGCTGCTGACCATATATAAGTTCGTTTACTAGACCGACATCATACCTGTAGGTCCCTAGGATCTTTCATAGGCTTAAGGTTGCATTGAAAAACAGAATGATTTTTCCTTGGAAAATATACTTTTTATCTCCAACTTCAGCGTAGACACATATTGGTTCTGTTTTTTTGACTCTAAACTATAAAAAAACATATTTATGAACTTTGTTTGTTTAGAGCAAAACTGTGTATCTATATATGTGGTAGTATTTTCTGAACTCTAAAGTATATACGGCATTTGTATTAACTTTATTTGCTGGAGATATAGCAAGACTACTCTCCCTATTTCTTAGCCCTTTATATGTCTGTTCAACATTTCTGAAGTTAGCTTACTTTACTGATTTCATTTCAGGGTGAGGCGCTTGTGATGGGATATGATGACATGGGGTATGTATAAGACCGCATGTGATGTAATACAAAGTTTCCTTACGTTCCAAACAACTTGGAGGCTCCTTGTATATCATTATATATTTGTGGCTTTCAATCATATTTTCCTTCTAATAAGAGGAAACTGATAAAAGGATTTATATTCTTTATATTAAGAGCCTATCTATTTGGAGAGACCTCATTTGTCTCAAGCCCCTTTTGAAGATCCCCCTAATAAGACTTTGATGCGTGTCAGTCTTCTTGTCTGACGTTTTTCTCTCAGGTATGAACTTTGGAAACCAAATCTCAGAGCCATTATGGAACATGATATGAATGAAGTTAGTGTTGGTAGGAAGACCAAAGCTGAAGTTCTTGAAACATGTTTGCAGCAAATGAAAGCTTGTTTCTTAGATGTGAGCCAGCTGTTTTTAATAGATTTTTTGCCTTCTCTCTGTGGCCAAATCTGTTCTTGCTGAAGCTGTTGCTAACAAAGTAGGCTGAAACTGAATGCCATGTTTTTCTAATTATCATTCACAAATTTAATTCTCGCAGGCAAGAGTAAAAAAATCAAAGCTACTAGAAGCAATGACAATTTTCTTTGAGAGGTGTTCTCATTGCTTTGTTCAGTACTGTGTAGCTGAAGTCTGTTTTTTCATAATATATAACATGATACTGCATGTGCAGATCTAATAGCACTGGTGAAGGTGAAAATCAGACAGCTGGTGAAATTGTCCGTAAATGCAATCTCTGCAATGAATCAGATATGGCACTCAGGAAGAACCGGGTAATTTATATTCTGTCTGAAGTATTTTCTATGTGGAATATGAATTGCTCTTCTCCCTCTTATTAATGGGAACCACTGGTTAAACGGTCTATGCCCTGTATTTGCAGGATGGCAATTTCATGGTTGGATGCATGAATTATCCTCAGGTAAGAATTTCACAGCTCTTTACATACCGCATGAATTGGTGCAATTTTATACATTTTGTTCTCTGTGTTGTAACCTTATTTCTGAAAATTATGATCTAATCAGTTGACATATCAGTATTTCTTCGTTTATGCTTCCTTCCTTGCATATATTAAATTAATTTAACACATTTGCCTTTCTTCAGTGTCGAAATGCAGTCTGGCTTCCTGGACCGACACTGGAAGCATCTGTCACTACTAATGTTTGTCAATCCTGTGGTCCAGGTATGGCCACAGATTCTCCACTATAACAGTGAATTAAAGTCCAAAAAGTATATTACACTTGGATGACACAGCATTTATATGTGAAACATGTGTCTTTATTATAAAATGGTGCAATTCTTTATCTGTAGGCCCAGTCTACAAGATACTTTTCAAGTTCCGTCAAATTGGAATTCCACCAGGCTTTGATGTTAATCACTTAGGTAAAACATTTGCAACCAATTTGTTGCTCTATTTTTTAATGGCTCACCGTGTCAGTTTCATCGTGATCTTCTTCTAATTGGTCATATGGTAATTTTGTGATCAGGTTGCATCGGTGGCTGTGATGACATTCTTAAACAGTTGATAGACATATGTGGAACTGGATCCCGTTCTCAAGGTTAGTGCTTTGTTGTTAGACAATACATATACTTTTTGTATTAGACATCATACAAACTTTCCTTCATCATCTTTTGTCCTAAATGAGAATGCAAGAACTTAAGTATAGTGTCTTGCGAATAGAGAACATTTAGGCTAAAAAGAATTGATGATTTGTTCTTGCAGCAAGGAGAGCTCCAGATGCTGTACCTTCAAACAATATCCGAGGAAGCAACATAAGACAGAGTAATGTCTGCATACATTGTCAGCAACGAGGACATGCTTCTGCAAATTGTCCCTCACGGGTTTCAGCATCTCGAAATTCTCGTCCTACTGGAACAAATCCGAGAAATGGTACTGATCCTTATATGATTTTGTAGTAGACGAAGATCATCAATTAGCTTTTACTAGTATATTACTAGTCAAATTTTCAAGCAAATTGTCCAGATCAAGTCTTCCTTATTGACATGTAATCGTTTGTCATAATGCAGATGAGAGTACAGTATCATGTAACACTTGTGGAGCACCATGTGTTCTTCGTACAGCCAACACAGAAGCTAACAGGGGAAGAAATTTTTTCTCATGTCAAACACAAGGCTGCAGTTTCTTTGCGTAAGAGTCGGAAATTACCACAATTTCTTAGCATAAATCCTTATTTTTCCCTTATAAATCATTCAAAAATCTCATTCATTGAACTCAACACATCAGCTTTTTGTATGCATTGCCTGTAAACAGATGGGAAGATAGCATCAACAACAGTAGTGGGAATGCAACAGCAGGGTCTAATAGCGGCGGAAGTGGTAGACGTGGCAGCCGTGGCCGTGGTCGTGGCCGTGGAGGAGTTGGAGGTAGAGGCGGCCAAGGCGGTGGAGGACGACGCGGCGGTGGAACAAGCTTCGTCTCTGCAACTGGAGAGCCAGTGAGTGGTATAAGGTGCTTCTCATGTGGTGATCCTTCACATTTTGCGAACGCTTGTCCTAATCGTAACTCTAACGGTAACTTTTTCTAAGCCTACTTAGTACTTACTATTGTACCTAGCATGATTAACTAGTGTTAATTACTTGATTTGGGTTTATAATTTGTATTTTATTTTATGACCACAAAAAATAATAAACGGCCACATTTTGCTCTGGAAATCGTAATTGCGTAGATCACTGTTAGCTGGAGTTCTCAGATATAATATTTCCACGTGCTATTCTGAATCAATGAATCGTGCCCACCAATTTCTATCTAATCTCTAATAGTTTTTAATTTTTAGTTATGTTGTAGTGAGTTAATGTGGATCCATCTTTTTGAAGTTTAAATATATAGTCTTCTTGGACTTATTAGTACACCATGAAAGTTTGAAATGTATTTTTCTTCAACAAAAAAATTAAAATAAAGGATCGAATATGTAATATAAATCCCACCAAAAAAAAAAAGAAAGAAGATGTTAATAAATTGGCTTAAGCCAAAAAGTTTAGTCCTCTAATGTTTTTATAATAATTTTAAACCTAAATTGTAATATTCATAGATCTTTTAATACACAAAGTAAAACACGGTCGTTTTGTTTGAAAAGTGAAAAGACGATCGACATGACAACTAGATTCATTTTCTGAGTCCATTTTGAATACAACCGATTTAAAATTCCGAAATCGAAACCGAGACAACAACAGAGGATCCGGCGAGCTCTTCCCGGTTGATTCTTACATCCTCATCAGAACGAATTGTTTTAGCCGCTTCAGGTAGTGTTCATAGCTTTGATTGAAGATTATACCAATCTTTGGCACTTGCATAACTTGGTTCGGTATATTTGTAGCCGGGAACAGTCAATTAGGTAATGATCAAGTGGGTACTTGGCATTGCCTCTTCTTAGTAGTCGAGTGAAGTTTTATCTCAAATTGACAAGCTTGTTGTCCCTTGTCCAGTTGTTATCAGGTACTGATGTGAAATAGAATAATTGAATTTACAATAGAATAGTGCATGAAAATGATCGTGAGAGAATGAGGAAAGCCAAGTTCTCATGCCGTATCTCTATCTATCTTCTTGATTGGAGTACATTTGAGTTTTATACCTTCAATTTTACAAAAAGTAGCATCATTTTTAAGCTTCATTTTGACTTTTTGGCTTTCTTTTATTGTTGCTTCAAAGACAAAACGAATATTCAGTTTCTTTTTTACTTGAAATAAACAAAAAGCAAAGCTGAGAGGCTTCTGAAACTAATACTCCAATATATAAAAGACAGGCCAGTACGAATTGAGACCTTTTTTTAATGAGCAAATTTCAAACTTCAAAGCTTTCAATGATCAAAAAAACTAATCATAGCTTGACCATTTCTTTTAAATATTGTTTTCCTGGAAAGAAGAAAAAAAGGTCTGCACCTCTTTCTATTTCTCTTTTTCCTTTCCTGAAACCAGTTTCAAAGGTTGATTTTTTTACCTAGAATCTTCAGAGGTATGGGTCTTGGATTCAGATCCATGGTTTAAGGTCTGTGTTCTTCTTTCAAATATGCTAGCTTTGCCTGATGAGTTGAGTTTTTTTGGATGGTCTTATGGTTGTTAATCTTTAAGAGAGATATGCAAAGAGAGGTTTCTGCAGACATGATTACATCTTATTTGATGTCTTTTGTGTATGAATGAATGGTAAAGGGAATGATGAAGCTTACTATTTTTTCAATATCTCTTCTTCTTCATGTTCTTATTCTTTTGATCTCTGTGACAAGAGGGTTGAACTTAGAAGGTCAATATCTTCTTGACATCAAGAGCAAGTTTGTGGATGATTTGCAGAATCTGAAAAACTGGAATTCAAATGATTCTGTACCTTGTGGATGGACCGGCGTGAGGTGCAGCAATTATTCGAGGGATCCAGAGGTTTTGTCACTCAATCTGTCGTCATTGGTTCTCTCGGGTAAGCTATCACCAAGCATAGGTGGATTGGCTCATCTGAAGCATCTGGATTTGTCATATAATGAGTTGTCAGGGAATATTCCCAAGGAAATTGGTAACTGTTCAAGCTTGGAGATTCTGAAACTAAACAATAACCAGTTTGAAGGTGAGATACCTGTGGAGATAGGGAAGCTTGTGTCTTTGGAGAATCTGATCATATACAACAACAGAATCTCAGGGTCTCTCCCTGTGGAGATTGGGAACCTTTTGTCTCTCTCTCAATTGGTGACTTACAGCAACAACATCAGTGGACCAGTGCCGCGTTCCATCGGCAACCTCAAGAGACTGACAAGCTTCCGAGCCGGTCAGAACATGATCTCTGGAAGTTTGCCTTCTGAGATTGGTGGATGTGAGAGCCTGGTTATGATTGGTCTTGCACAGAACCAGTTGAGTGGTGAACTACCAAAAGAGATTGGAATGCTCAAGAATCTTTCACAGGTGATCCTTTGGGAAAATGAGTTCTCAGGGTTTATCCCTAGGGAGATTAGCAACTGCACAAGTTTAGAAACCCTTGCTCTCTACAAGAACCAGCTTGTCGGGCCAATCCCGAAAGAGCTCGGGGACCTTGTGTCACTGGAGTATCTCTACCTCTACAGAAATGGTTTGAATGGAACGATTCCAAGAGAGATTGGGAATCTCACAAGTGCAATCGAGATAGATTTCTCAGAGAACGCTTTGACCGGAGAGATACCTTTGGAGTTAGGGAACATAGAGGGGCTTGAGCTTCTTCATCTTTTTGAGAACCAACTCACAGGTACCATCCCTGTGGAGCTTACTACTTTGAAGAATCTAGCAAAGCTTGATCTCTCCATCAATGCTTTAACGGGTCCTATTCCCGTGGGGTTTCAGTATCTAAGAGGACTCTCCATGCTGCAGCTGTTTCAGAACTCCCTTAGCGGGACCATACCTCCAAAACTTGGCTGGTATAGTGATCTCTGGGTGCTTGATCTGTCTGACAACAATCTCAGAGGAAGAATTCCAAGCTACCTCTGCCTTCACTCCAATATGATCATCTTGAACTTGGGTACAAATAACCTCTCTGGCAACATTCCTACTGGCATAACCACTTGCAAAACCCTGGTCCAACTTCGTCTAGCCAGAAACAACCTCGTTGGTCGGTTCCCATCCAATTTGTGTCAACTAGTTAATCTCACAGCCATTGAGTTGGGACAAAACAGATTCCGTGGTTCCATCCCTAGAGAGGTTGGGAACTGCAGTGCTCTACAAAGGCTGCAGCTAGCAGACAATGGCTTCACGGGCGAGCTTCCTAGAGAGATTGGCACACTTTCACAGCTTGGGACCTTGAATATCTCATCCAATAAGTTTACTGGAGAGGTCCCTTCTGAACTCTTCAACTGCAAGATGCTTCAACGACTGGACATGTGCTGCAACAAGTTCTCTGGAACCTTGCCAAGTGAGGTAGGTTCCCTCTACCAGCTTGAGCTTCTGAAGCTCTCAAACAATAATCTTTCGGGGATTATACCTGTGGCTCTAGGGAATTTATCTCGCTTGACCGAACTACAAATGGGCGGGAATTTGTTCCACGGTAGCATTCCACGGGAGTTGGGTAGTCTGACCGGTTTGCAGATAGCATTGAACCTCAGTTACAACAAGCTTACTGGAGAAATACCACCTGAGCTCAGTAATATTGTTATGCTTGAGTTCCTCCTCCTCAACAACAACAATTTGTCTGGGGAAATACCAAGCTCCTTTGCTAATCTCTCCAGCTTGCTTGGTTGCAACTTCTCATACAACAGACTGACTGGTCCTATTCCACTTCTTCGTAACATGTCCATTTCCAGCTTCATCGGTAATGAAGGGCTCTGCGGGCCACCGCTCAACCAGTGTATCCAAACACAGCCTTCCGCGCCTTCTCAATCAACCGGGAAGCCCGGAGGAATGCGTTCCAGTAAAATCATAGCCATCACCGCAGCTGTGATTGGTGGGGTCTCTCTCATGCTGATTGCTCTCATTATCTACCTCATGAGACGCCCGGTGAGGACAGTCGCTTCTTCTGCTCAAGATGTCCAACCGTCGGAAATGTCTTTGGACATATACTTCCCTCCAAAGGAAGGATTCACGTTCCAAGATTTAGTTGCAGCCACTGATAATTTCGATGAGAGCTTTGTAATTGGGAGAGGAGCTTGTGGAACCGTCTACAAGGCGGTTCTTCCGGCCGGGTACACTCTAGCTGTCAAGAAGCTGGCATCAAACCATGAAGGCGGCAACAACAACAATATTGATAATAGCTTTAGAGCAGAGATTCTAACTCTTGGGAATATCAGGCACCGTAACATCGTCAAGCTACATGGATTCTGCAATCACCAAGGATCAAATCTGCTTCTGTACGAGTACATGCCCAAAGGCAGCCTTGGAGAGATACTCCATGATCCTTCCGGCAACTTGGATTGGCCTAAGAGATTTAAAATCGCTTTGGGTGCGGCTCAGGGTCTCGCCTATTTGCACCATGATTGCAAGCCGAGAATCTTCCACCGGGACATAAAATCAAATAATATCCTTCTTGACGACAAGTTTGAAGCTCATGTGGGAGATTTCGGACTAGCAAAAGTGATCGACATGCCACATTCAAAATCAATGTCAGCCATTGCTGGCTCCTATGGCTACATTGCCCCAGGTAAAGTCTTTGCTTTTGTTTCTGCTATCCAGTGAGGGACTGAACTAAAACTTTTATAATAACTTTGCAGAATATGCATATACCATGAAAGTGACAGAGAAGTCTGACATCTATAGCTACGGGGTGGTTCTGTTGGAGCTGCTAACAGGAAAAGCGCCGGTTCAGCCAATAGATCAAGGAGGGGATGTGGTGAATTGGGTGAGGAGTTACATAAGAAGAGATGCATTGTCCTCTGGAGTTCTTGACACTCGGTTAAATCTAGAAGACGAAAAAATGGTCTCTCACATGCTCACTGTGTTGAAGATTGCACTGCTTTGCACGAGTGTGTCTCCCGTCGCGAGGCCATCGATGCGACAAGTTGTTCTCATGCTTATCGAGTCTGAGAGATCGGAAGGAGAAGAACACTTGGATACAGAATTGACACACACTACTACTGCCTCATGACTCGATAAATTGTTATTGTATCTTCTTGTTATCCGAGATTATTCTTCTATGTAACCATGGCGAATAACTATTGTAAATTCTATACGCAGCAATATCAAAAGATATATATCCCTTTTTCTCCTGGCAATAGATATGTGTAGCAGCATGTAGATTAGGACATGCTTCTGCTAATGTCTGCATACATTGTCAGTAAGACATCAACAAGGACATGCTTCTGCTAATTGTCACTCACAAGGTTTCAGGGTCTCGAAATTGTCGTCCTTTTTTTATAATTTTAATTTAGCAAACAAAGATCATCTCATATCGCAATTAGTTTTTGCTAGTACTGTATATACTAAGTCAAATATCAAGCAAATCGTCTAGATCAAATCTTCCGTATCAACATTCGAATAGCATTGTTCATGAACAAGCTTCGTCTCCTGTGGTGATCCATCACATTCTGCTAACTTTAACGGTAACTTTGACTAAGCCTCCTTACTATATTTAGCATAATTAATTAGTGCATTATCCATAGACTCTAACGGTAAGAACATGTTTACTGTTGTCTTTACCGGAACCAACTTTTTCTAATTACATATACTTTTCAGTTGTGAAACTCTAATCGATATCTCTAACATTGGATTTCGTTTTTGGTCAACACACTGGATCATTTATTAATTGGATCATAATTTAATATGAAAGTTATCGATGTATACTTGATTTTCCATAGTGATTAGGTTTATAGTTTTATATTTTTAAGGGATGACCACAATAATAATTAACGACCACTTTTGCTCTGTAATTCATAATTAGCGTAGATCACGGTTAGCTGGATTTCTCAAATATAATACTTCACGTGCTATTCTGAATCGTGCCCACCAAATTATATCTAATCTCTTGTAGTTTTTAATTTAGCATCTATGTGGTAGTGAGTTAATGTGGATCTGTTTTTCTTCAATTTTTTTTTGTTTGTTAAATATAGTCCTCTTGGTCCTCACCCTCGAGGGATATGATTTTAAATCAAACCAAAGATTCGAGTCATATTAAGACTTATTCCTACACCATGAAAGTTTGAAAGGTATTTTTTGCTTTTTTCCAACAAAAATTTCAAAATAAAGGATGGAATAAAATCGAGAAGATCAACTTAAACACGCCTCTCTTTATATAAATCGATTGTATTGTAATTGAATCTAGATGCATGGTCAAGTAATGGAGATATTAATAAAATGCTTAAGCTAACATAGTTTAGTCCTCTTGATTTTATTTATTTCACACCTTAATTTTAACTATTAATGATCTATATATGGCCAAACTTTTTATTATTATTTTTTTTAAGTGATCGCCAAACTTTATCTTCCGTGTGTTAATAATATCATAGTTAGAATTGGGATTCGTTAAAAATAATCCAATCACTCCGAAATCTTAGTGGTCGGATGATATATGTATGTACTATTTTTTTTACCTAACTCGATCATACACTTTAAGATGTACTAGAAACATCTTAATGTAATTATAGTAATAATTAATAAATGGTTTTAAAAGCAAAATCTAGAGAATGATTTTAGTTTCTGTGTTTGCTTTGTCGCTCCCAAATCCCAATGTAAATGAGAGATTCATTTACCTCATAAGATAACACTCGTGGTCGTCTAATAAGTCAGAAACTACCTGTAGTACTTCACTTTCAACACATTACACATCCAAATATATATTTTCTTTCACAAAATAACATTTTATCAGTATTGGAAAGTTAGGTAGCAAAGTATATAAATTTAGCGAAAAAAAAGGTAGCAAAGTATTGGGGGAAAATCAAAACAAATGTAAACTAAACCTTATATAATAAGAAAACTTTATACTAGGTCTGTTTCTTTTATTTTTGTGAAAACATTAGGTCTCTTCACCGACGGATCTATTTTGTCCTCTACTTTTAAGAAAAAAAAAGAAAACGAAGGTGTTATTGCTACACACTTTATTGAAAATGAAACATGCATGATACAGTATTTTTGTTTTGGGGATGAGAAATGTATGATAATGACATTCAATTAAACACGAAAAAAAATCAGGAGATAATAAATAAGAATCCAAAGGGGATGAGAAAATAAAGGAAAGAGATTCTTTTGTCCCGTAAAAGAGAATGAATGAATGATGATGGCGATGTTCATGTCCTCCTCCTCCATTATTATTCCCTCCCTCCTGCTTAATTAATTCTTTATTACTACGAAAACAATAAAAGTTTAATTAAAATTAGTAATGATCGGATCATTAGGTAATCAACGGCTGAGATTCATTCAAAGCAGAGGACACAAAACATCTCTCTCTCTCCCACTTTTCTGCCGGAGACAGTTAACGTGATTCGCTCTTTCCCCTTTGCCCAAGAGCTATACGACAATACCCACACACACACACACACGAGAGAGAGAAAGAGAGAAGAGAGAGACTTTCTACTTAGATTGTTGATACAGAGAGCGAGAGAGATAGTGTGTCTCTCTCTCTGTGTGTGTGAGTTTTTGAGCGTGGAGGAGAAACGGGAGGAATCGTCTGTGCTTAGATGAAACCGACCGGAGAAGGAGGAGGCGAAGTTGCCCATGTCGAAGGAACCGTGGCGGAAGGTTCGGCGTTGTTAATTGTTGGTGTGAAGCCAGATGAATGGAGTCGAGAGGTGCTCACATGGTCTTTGGTGAATGTAGCGCGTCCTGGAGATCGAATCGTTGCTCTTCATGTCCTCGATTACTCTCTAGGTTTCTTCAAACCCTTGTTTTCCTTTTCGATCTGACATTTTTTTTTAATTTTGATTTGTTTCTAATTTTGATTTTTGGTTTTGTGTAGAAGGCTCAACGTCGCTTATTTCGTTGGTTAGGAATTTTGATACTATGCTTGGTGTTTATGAAAGCTTCTGCAACTTAAAACAGGTAAAGTTTTTTAATTTAAGAAAAACTTGTGATTATTTTAAGTGAAATTTGATGTTTTTAGAATGGGAAGTTTTGAGGATTTAGTTTTTACTGAAATCGATGGATGTTGTGTAACAGGTAGATTTGAAGTTAAAGGTTTTCAGAGGGAAGTCAGCTAGGAAAGTTCTTGTACAAGAAGTGAAATCGTGTGGAGCAACCAGTTTAATCGTTGGTTCCTCTAGGAAACATCACACTATCCGTTCTTCAGCTTCTTTAGCCAAGTATTGTGCCAGGAATCTTGCCAAGGATGTCTCAGTTTTTGCTGTTAAGAGTGGCAAAATTATGTTCCGCAGAGTACCTAATACCAATGGTATGTTACGCCTTAGTTTCTGATACTAATGCTGGTGGTTGTTCATGTTTCTCTGATTTCTCAACTGTTGATTTTTCTTCTCTGTTACTTTTAATAAGAAAAGGTTTGTGCTTTGTAGGTGCAGATGGTCCACACATGAATCTTCCCTCTTTAGTTTGTGGATCACCAAACATTGCTATTGAAGCGGCAAAGATCGGAAACAGCTTTAGCCCTGCAAGAACGAGCTCACGCTGGACAAGAACTAGTCGCAGTTCTTCATTGCAGTCTCCTGAAAGCTTAGGTGTAGACAATTCTTTGGCTTTAGTGCCAGTACAAACAAATGACACTGATTCAGCTTCCCTTGAGTCAGGACCGGGTTGGCATTTTCTTCGCGGGTTTTACAGTAATCGAAAAAGCTGGACCAAAGTTTCTGCTAAGAAGGCTGTACTTCAGTGGGTCTCGAGGCTGAGAGGTCGGCATTCCGAAGCTGTAATCTATCTGGATAAGAAACGGAGTGATTCTGGTTGCGATGAAGATTGCTCTTCTAGTATTGACGGTGAGGATGTTTCCATGTCACGATTTGGTTCCGAGCTTATGCAGTCTCCTCTTTCTCCCTACATTGGATCAAACAACATTCCCGAAGAGCTGGAGGGTCTACATGAAAAGTACTCTTCCACATGTAGATTATTCACATACGAGGAAGTTTTGTCAATTACCTCAAACTTTTCATCTGGTATGTCCTATTCCATGTTTTAACATGGGTTTGGTTTTGGTCTGACTTGATTTTTTCACTCGTTGCTTATGGGATACATCTTTTTCTGTTTACAGAGAACTTGATTGGAGAAGGTGGTAATAGTTATGTTTATAGAGGAGACCTACCAGATGGGAGGGAATTAGCTGTCAAAATATTGAAGCCTTGTCTGGATGTGTTGAAGGAATTTATACTAGAAATTGAAGTCATTACAAGCGTACATCACAAGAATATAGTATCTCTCTTTGGTTTCTGTTTTGAGAATAATAATTTGATGCTGGTGTACGACTATCTACAGCGAGGAAGCCTTGAAGAGAACCTTCATGGTAAATAAACTACAAGTATTTTCTCTGGATTCTGATACAGTCATACTAGATAAATATCTATTTTGATTTTTCTCATTTCTTGATTCAGGTAATAGAAAAGATGCAAAAAAATTTGGCTGGCTGGAGAGATATAAAGTGGCAGTGGGTGTTGCCGAGGCGCTAGACTATCTACATAATACTCATGATCCAGAAGTGATTCACCGAGATGTGAAATCTTCTAATGTTCTTTTGGCAGATGATTTTGAGCCACAGGTACTGCTACATCTCAATTTAATCTGAGTTCATTCACAGATGCAATTACAAAAGCTTCTTGATTGACATTGAATTATACTGGTTCAGCTCTCAGATTTCGGATTCGCCAGCCTGGCTTCAAGTTCTTCCCAGCATGTGGCGGGTGGGGATATTGCCGGGACATTTGGGTATTAAACTTGCTTCTTTACACCTTTCCTTAAAACCATCATCACTCCATCAATCTTCCTCTTAGCTTTCCTTCTTTGACAGTTACCTAGCACCAGAGTACTTCATGCACGGTAAAGTAACCGACAAGATTGATGTCTATGCTTTTGGTGTTGTATTGCTCGAACTCCTATCGGGTAGAAAACCAATCTGCATTGACCAATCTAAAGGCCAGGAGAGCCTTGTCTTGTGGGTAAGCATAGCTGTTCACGACTTCACATTTTTCTAGTTCATACTGTTATTCTGTGGATTTGCCATTGCAATCAAAATAATTGGAAACAACGTTACTCTTCCATGTCTATGAAATGACTAAGTTGCATCTCTATCCCAGGCAAACCCGATTCTAGAGAGTGGAAAGTTTGCTCAGTTACTGGATCCAAGTCTAGAAAATGATAACAGTAACGATCTCATCGAGAAACTATTGTTAGCTGCCACGCTATGCATCAAACGCACACCTCATGACCGTCCGCAAATTGGCCTCGTAAGCTATATAGCATTTATATTCTGTTTTTTTTTTTGCTATAAATCCTTATGTTTTTCTTCTAATTGTTCTCTTGTGGGGTATAATTCTTTGATACACAGGTCCTAAAGATCTTACAAGGGGACGAAGAAGCAACAGAGTGGGGAAAGCAACAAGTGAGAGCCTCAGAAGAGGAAAGCGCATATTTGACAAATATAGAATCACACATAAACCTTGCGTTGCTTGATTTGGATGATGATGCAACTTCAGATAGCAGCCCTGAAGCTAGTAGTATCTCTGTTGAGGAATACTTGAAAGGGCGATGGAGCCGCACTGCTAGCTTCAACTTCAACTAATAATTTTAC
Organism: Erysimum cheiranthoides; assembly: GCA_011420285.2. Lineage (NCBI taxonomy): Eukaryota > Viridiplantae > Streptophyta > Magnoliopsida > Brassicales > Brassicaceae > Erysimum > Erysimum cheiranthoides. The sequence goes on from CM022181.2 coordinate 19,074,697, forward strand.
TAGTTTAACCCGAAAATCCCAAAATTTGACGATATGTAAGTTGTGTAAATTGTAATCGGATTTCTGAGATTTTCAAGCTTTAAGATGTTTCAATTTAGGAAGAGTGAAGAGCTCTTTGTAGAGAGGCCAAAAGTTGGAGCTTGTGTTATTTGTTTTGCCAAGAGTAGAAAATTTTTAGTCTCCCGGTTTGGTTTTAGACCCGGTTTTATATTTTCAGTTGTGTATGGATGGGAATTGTAATTTTTTAGTTTACCTATTAAACCGCATAATGTATATCTTTCATTTTTAGTGGTACTAAACTACTAACCAAGAGTTGATTTTGTAGCTTGTCGTAAACCAAAAAGTGTTAAGCTTAGGGTGACTTGTTCAACAGTCAGGGTCTAATACTCTGCTGCGGTCTCTCTTTCCTACCTTCATTTGAAATTCGTCATTTCTGTTAGATTTCTCATTTCTCTACTGATCGATTGCTACCTACACGTGCATATCTCTCTTCTTGCTTCCCACGAATAAGATTCTTTGATTTGGACAATTCTTGTTTTGTCATTCTGTGTTTTGTTATTCCGTGAGAGATTGTTGAAATTAGACTTGAATGGATTTTTTAATTTCATAGATCTCATCAAGTGATTGAATATGAACAGCTTATAGATAGAGGAAGATAACTTTTTCTAAAGGAGTGTTCCTTTTGTCTTTGTTAACTTTTTCTAAAGGAACGAACAAATATGAAAGACAATTTGTGCTGAAATCTTCATTTTAGTGATTACAGTTTATGGGTTTCAGATTAAAAGATAAAATCTGGCTTAGCGCACTCCTTTGAAATAACGTTGATCTCCTTTGCAGCAAGTCATATGGTAATTGACTTATCAATTCAACAAAACCAAAGTAGAGAAGGAACAAACAAAACCACAAGTGTTGCCATGACGGTCCTTAGCATTTCTTGCATCTTGACTTGTGTCTTACTCTACAGATTCAATCCTTTGTGCATCTTCTGACTTATATCCTCCAAGTCAATAACTTGAGGCATATTGATCCTTTGTGCTGCTTTCATGTCTTCCAGTTCTCGAGTCAATTCAGCAATCTGCTTCTGGATTTTTGCCCCTCCATCAGGTAGCCTTGAGACCATACTCTATGAGATGAAAAATGATACTCAAAACAGAGACTTGGAGATAATGCCTGAAGCTTTCTAGATGTTACAATGAATTGATGTCATTAGTACCTTGTTTTCAAATAGCATCGATAAACGACTGATTCTTGCTTTAATTTCGCTTTGCGACAATTCCTCGACGTCGATTGGGGAAATGTTGATTCTCTTGTCCAAATTCACATCCTTTGGCTTGAAAGCATAGTCAGCCCTGCCAGAAACAGTTTTCCAAATCAATGAGATTATACAAAACACAACATACACTTGATAAAAGGCTGTTGGTGGTAATACCCATTGATGATGGTGTCTTGTGAAATACTTGCTGATGGGCGTCCCAAGTACAATTGTGTTCCTCTCCTTTTTAGTTGACAAACAAATCAGAACTGGGATTTAAAGATGAAGGAAAACTGTTTTACAACTAAAAAAGCTGGTTTGGTGACAGAGTTACCTTATCTCTTCTTCTTCTTCTTTCTGTATCGCTTGGACAGGAGCAGTTTTGGAGAAAAGTAAGCTATGATGGCTAACTCCAGCTATCCCAAGAGTTTCGAGAAACTTTACATGTGATTCAAGAGTTTCATCTCTGTAAAACAAACAAAAATAAGCGAATCGAATAAACCATTATGACAGTTTTTGCTCCGAAGGCAGTGATTGCTTACAGTTTGATCTGGTTATAGTGCTCTTCGTATAGTTGCTGTTGTGTAGGTGAAACATCAAAGCCTCCCTTGGGAAGACTGAAAAGTTCTCGAAGGTCCTAAGAGAGATATCATTTGGTATAAACATATAGAAACGAATAAAAGAAAAGCTAGAAAACACTTAGATCGCGATTTACAGCAGAATTGAAATTGGACCTGCTGGCTGAAGTAGCGGATTTGTTCTTTATGCTCAGTTGCAGTTTTAAACAATCCTCCCTTGTATACCTAAACAAGCATATACCAACGGCATTATATCATACAAATGATCACATATATCAAAATCACTTAGCTATGACACTAACTGAGGAACCAAAATATGTCACAGACCTGCTTTCTGTATATCTTTTCTTCAACGGTTGCTGAGGTCATTAACCTATACACGATGACATCCTTTGTCTGCCCAATTCTATATGCTCGATCAACGCTCTGGTTGTCCGTGCTACATAGATATCAGAAAATCATGTTAAAAGTATTTTCAAGAGACCAAAAATATTAACAGCTTCCCAACAGTAGTTTTAGACTACAGCAAGTTTCACAAGCATGGGACATAGAAATGAAAGCACACAAGTTTTTCATTATATTCAATATCCATCCGGCAGTAAGCATATAAATTAAAACAAGATGCAAAATTGTGCTCCTTCAATTTGGTAACTCGATCTTCAACAAGCTAAAGATGTGGAATTCTGATAGACGAATTAATAACAATAGATTTTACAAAACGTTTAGACTTAGGCTGTTGAAAGAATAGTCAACGGAAGTACCTTGGATTCCAGGCAGGGTCAACCACAATCACACGGTCTGCCTTAGTCAGAGTAAGGCCGAGACCACCAACTTGAGAAGTCAAGAGAAATATAGGAGCCACATGACCTCCTTGAAATTCCTGGAAAAAATTAAGGTTCCATAGAACTGTTAGAATGAAGACTAGAGAGAATAACAAACTCAGGAAAAAATGAAATGTGCTTGAGAAGAGAAAAGCCCACTTCAACAGTCTTCAATCTGTCAGGGGCTTTTGTAGTACCATCAATTCGCAAGAAACTATAACCATTGGAGGTTAGAGAATCCTGAAAATTCCAAACATAGCACATAAAGAATCCTTCAAAAGTTCAAAAAAAAAACCATTGGGGGTAAAGTTAGTAACAAAACCTGAATGAGATTAAGCATCTTGCGTGTCTGGGAGAAGATTAGAACACGGTGCCCTTCTGGAATTAAATTGTCCTGAGTAACAATGTAGAAAGGATGTCAGTCAAACAGACAAATATCAAAATTAAAGTCACTAATTGAACCATAAATACGATCTAACCAGTAGCGATATGATGAATGACAATTTGCAAGAGATACTATCATTCTTGGTCTGAAAATCATCTGTATCCACATTGTCTGCTATATGCATTGCCAATCTCTCAGCCACGCCTGCCTCTTCCGGTGTTAATGTTGATTCCATTCCTTCTAGGACATCCTCAGCAGCCCTCTTAGTCAAGAGAAGCGGGTGGTCACATATTTTCTTCAGAATCTGTTACCATAACAAACAATAACTGTAAGCTGCCAGATATGAACAGGAAATATATGCTTGAAGTTATAAACAGAGAGGAAAGGAAGCCAGTTTCCCATGTAACATATATCCTAAAGAGAACTAAGCAAAGTGTATAAAGATCTGAAACTGAGTCTACATTTATTTAACAAATTTACTGGATAAGAGAACACATGGACACACATACTTGATCAAAGAAACAAAAAAATAAGAAGAGAGCTTCAAGTTACCGTTAGAGCTGCTAGAGGCGAACCATCAAAAGCTGACAGAACAATTTCACTCTTTAAAAAAGCTTCATATAATTGCCTCTGCAACAAAGAGATGCGTATCAGTAATTCCATAAGACTCAGAACATTTCAACAACTGTATTTATGTGTTTAAGGGTTGCACCTGGCAAGCTGTTAAGCGTAGCCATACAACAATTTCGTCCTTCTTTGAAAGTTTGGAGGTTGCACCATCATCACCAAAGACTTCACTCTTTAGGCGCCGCAAGAAGAAAGGTTGAATATGCTCCCTCAAGTTCTATTAATCAAAAGCAGGAAACACAAAATATTTTACTTGTAAGATCTACAGCCTACAGACAGTAGCAACATATATCACAAGCGAATAGATAGATTTTCTCTTCTTAGGTGCAATTAAGCTTGCGTACACATACCTCAACTGTTCTACGGCAAACTATTCTACTGTTTGCAATCTCATAAGATGCATCCCAGACTGTAAGCATGATGCATGATAATCTATAATTCATTTCTTGCTATATTTATGATCATTACCAAACATAGAATAGAGCTAAATTCAACAAGACATGCCAGGTTAAGAGGAAGAATTTTCAAAACCTAATACAAACTTCTTTCAGCTGCAGTACGAAAATAATAGCCACTGAAGCATATTTGAACTGGATCCTCACCTTTGCTACTGTTGAGCCTATCCTCTGTTCTCTATCAGAAGCATGTTTGTCAGTTCCACGAAGAATGTAATGCTCATAATTCTGCTTAAACCTGTTAAAGCTTAAAGACTTAGTAATCCAAAGCTGGTAAATGTACTCTGACAAATTTGTAGGGAGGAGATGTTTACCAATTCTTGTCACCTAGTAGCCCAGGGCAGCTGAAGTTGAAGAGAGCCCACAATTCCTGTAAAATATGAAGATGGAATCAATAGGCAGCATTAGAATTGCAAAAATATTTAATAAGTGAAAAGATATGGACCAGCTTTAAATGTCATAGACAATACCTTGAGATTGTTCTGGATTGGTGTACCACTTATTATTATACGGTGAGAACTTGGGATCTCAAGCAAACTCTTGGCCCTTTGTGTGTTGGGGTTCTTAATAAGATGTCCCTAGAAGTGTAAGCAGAAATACATCATATTGATATCAGTAGGGGAAATATGTCAGAACCTACACTAGTGGTACCATCTCAGCGCTTGATAGATCAAAAGTGCATACACATTATACCAACTATTAGTGCAGAGACCTCACAAATGATAAATGATTGATATGGGTTTACCTCGTCCAGAACCATGTAGTCCCATTTGATTCCATCTTCTTCATCCTCATCAGTATAAAGGTCGTCACCTTGCAAAGCCTTTGTATTGTTCCGTACGATATCATAGGTTGTTAGAAGAACACCTTTACCCTACAAAAGTTAGAGATATCCAGGTTGGAAACCCATAACATTTTTCCAAAAAATCAAAATTTAACCCTGGACAAATGATAAATTATTTATCAGTTTAATCAATCTAAGCAATATGAAAGTATGCTTCTATGCAGATAAAGATGATTTACTACAGGAAAGGGTAACGGTGTCACAAATCAAGTCAAAATGTAAATGTAATTGCATAGTTAATTATCAGGAGATTTCTCAGGATAACAATGGAAGAAAGAACATGAACCTGCAGAACGTGGTGGAGATCATATTCCCGGGCTTTCGTAGAAGTGCCGTAGTATCTGTAAAAAGGAAAGATAGACAATCAGTATCGCTATTTTTAAAAACAGTTCGTATGTATCACTCAAAGAAAATCTCTCTTACTCCCTAGTCATTTGTGAAAGTCCCACGGTAGCTAGTTCTTTCATCCAGTGAGGCAGCAGAGTTTTTGGGGCCACTACCAGAGCACGCTTGATCAATTTGGAGTGGAACAAACCAGCAAGAAAACTACAAATCTGCAATGCAAATAAAACGAAATTAACGATACATTATTTTTAACAAATACTAAAAGTGCAGGTTGCAGATTTCCTTACCTGCATAGTTTTACCTAAACCCATATCATCTCCAAGTATTCCACCTTTCTCTTGCGTATGCAATGACCAAAGCCACTTCAACCCTTCCCTCTGATGTGGATATAACATTGTTGCAATCTTTCCAGGCAATGTGTAAGACAACTTGAGGCCAGTTAAAGTAATAGACCCTTCATCCTCCAACAATCTCTCATCATAACCATGTCTTTCAATGTTGTGAGATCGAGCTGGCTTATTAGGCTTTTCAAGATGAATTTTCATTTTATCCGCCTTTTTCCCAGTCAATATGACACAGTCATCATCATCCTCGTCTAAGTCTCTTAGCTTGGCGGCATTCGACCTTCCGACTGTTCTTAGCTTCTCACTTACCTCTATATGTCTAGTCGTCTTCAGACTTTGGTCGACTTCCTTGCGTTGGCCCTTCCCACGGTCAAGATTGTATCCATGCCTATTATCTTCAGACTTATCGCCAAAGTGCTGACCAGAAAATGAGTTTTGCTTTCCAGCAGTCGAAATTCTTTCTCCGCATTTGCTTGAAAACTCATTACTAGTTCTCTCTTCCCGGATGGCAATACCAGCATTGCCTTGCTTGTCCTTGAGACTATTAACGCCAGCACTACATGTGGTAAACAAATGTGATGAGGACTCGGATAGATCTGATTTTAAGGGAAATGAGGATTTGGCGTCCTCAAAATCAAATTTATCAACCCGGCTCTTCACTCCGCGGGCATCAAAATCATTGCTTTGGACATCTTTCTTCTTCTGAATGGACATTGTCCCGAGCTTAGAGGTCAAATCATCCAAAATATCCATAATCTCGTTCCTTCCTCCACCGCCTTGCCTTTCCTCTTTTTGCTTCAGTTGAGGTGAGGGCGAACCAAAGTCTGTGATTATGGAAAAGTTAGGCTCGTCAGCCAACTCTGTGTTATCTTCCTTTGGTTCATCCCAAGATGTGAATTTGTTCCCAGCTCCAGCACTCTCTAGTGGTGTCTCTCCTTTGACTGATTTGAGCATCATGCAAGACAAACGCATTCGAGAAAACTTATCAGACAAACGCAGTATACTAACAAGTGTAAAAAACGAAAATCAACCAACAGACTACAAAACCAGATTTCGAAAAACCCTAATTTCAAAGTAAAGCTACAAGAAAATTCTTTTTGTGAACGGAGAGCAATGGCTGCCAAAAACCCTAAAATCGGGTGAAAACTGAGATTACCTGGGGAATCGAAATCGACCAAATCAGGATCGTCATTTTCATCAGCTAAGTCTTCCTTAGGCGAGGCCTTGCAGAGACGACGTCGTCCAGCAAGCTTAATCACGGACTTGTTCGTTTCTTCATCTTCTCCATCTGAAACCCCCGACAAATAAATAAATAAAACAAAATCAAAGACAGATACGAATCCGAAACCAGAAACAAAACAAAAGAGGAGAATTTTTCGTACGGGAAGAAGAGGGAGGCTGTTTAGGAGGCGCAGAAAGATCCTGGAGGAGACGATAGTGACGATCGTTCAAGCTCTGAGGTTTTCTTCTATGGCTGGCCGTATTTTCCGCCATTGGTTAGACTGGAGATGAGTTTTGTGAGTGTTCCGATGATCGATTCTAGTAAATGGAGAAAAAGAAGAAGAGAAGGAATATTTGGAATCCCGCCTTTCCTCTGAATTTTTGAAATTTGAAGATTTCTCTCAGTTCCGATACAAATGGCTATCGTGCGCGTGTGTTTCTATCTATACTCTCTTTCTCTCATTTAACCTAAAAATATGATTTTTTTATCAACAAAATATGATTTTATTTCCTTTTTTTTTAAATGTAATCTTGTGGTGGATCAGTGCAACATCATTTCCATATTTTTGCTGAATCTTTTAGACAAGACCAAAAATAAAAAACTTAAAGGAGACAAGTGTGAGATACCTATGTGGAATAGATATGAGGTTCCGCATAGTTTTATCATAAGATACTGATATGACATGGTAGACAGGTAGAGGATGTGGAAGTGACTAATCGGGAATTTTGCTCCCTCCAATTAAAAGTACGTCTGAGGATAGTTTTGGTGTGAGATATTGGTCATTGTTACATAAGTATATGATTGACCTAAGTAGAGAAATTTGATGGAGAGTCATTGGAAATTAAAGAAGAACATCCATATATCACATTCAAAGAAATGTTGGTGGAGCAAAGCAAGCAAGAATCTTGAATTCTCATTCCCCAATTTTGTAGTCTATCTCTCTAGTTTGGTTGGTTTTGAATAGGTAGCCAATGACTGAAGGAGTAGTGCGGTACTGTATCCTAAAACTAAACCACCTTAACCCAAGAGACAATATGAGATGGAGTTGTTTTTCCAAGAGAGAATATTATAGTATAATTGTTGGCTTCTGTACACCACAGGAATAAATCTGTCTCGAAAGATGTTGATGGAGGTGTCACTGAGGTGAGGTGTGAAGGATCTAATGATGCGCTCATGTATTTCCAGCATAAACCAAGCTCCATCCCGGACTATCCCAACAAATCTCGAACTTGAAATACCAAAATAGTTAAAGAGAGGTTGAAGAGTTACTACTAGTAGTCCATGAGTCAAAATTATAAAGAAACTCGTCTTACATGTTTTTTTTTTGTCAATCGTCTTACATGTTTCACGCTATAGTTTTCTAGTAAAATTTACATTGATTAATCTTAATAAAAAAAATTACATTTACAATCTGCAATTATTCATGTTTTTATGAAAATTGAATTCCATATGTACTGTAGAAGCACATTAAATTAAATCTATATAATTAATCCGGAAGTACATCTTTAAATTTGGTCAAAAATACCCTCGTGTTCATAAAATATTAAAATCGAATTGGTTTGTATTCAGATTATGACAATGGGTAAATTGGTCATTATCATTGTTCATTTTGTCGGATAGACACGCGGACTCTACGACCCGCGAGACTCTTCTCGGATCCAATTCGATTTCATTTCTCTCGCCATTCACAAAAAAAAAAACCTCAAGTTTCTCCTTCTTCCTTATTCTTCTTCTCTCTTATTCTTCGTTCTTCAAGCAGTTCTTCTTTATCCAGGGTTCATTTTGTCGATTAGAGAAACTGAGATCTCATTAACCTCTCTATTTTCTCATTAACTTCTTCTTCTTCTTCATCTAGAATTCAAAACCCTAATTGAGATTTTCAGATCTGTGACATGTAAGCTCTCCCTCCTTAATTCTCATTATATTTTGATTCTTAATTTGGGGTTTTGACGTTAGCGGTAAATGTTTCGATTTATTATTGTTGTTGAAAGTTTATGTTTTTAGATTTCGATTTTTGGTTTTGATGTCTGTTGAAATCTGGGGTTTTGATGTCATCTATCTCTTCTCGAAACCAAAAAGTTCAGAAATGTTAAATATTATATAATTGCAGCCCAATTCGTATGAATAATTTGATGAGTTGTTTATGGTGGTGGCGGGATTGTTATCTCTCCGTTGTGCGGTGGTTGTATCAGAATCCGGCGGAGGAGGTGAGAATTGTGGTAGAGGATTCAGATTCAGATTCGACGGAGGTGGATTTTCGGGTTTACAATCGGTGCCGACGGATTTGGGGAAATTGGGTTTAGTGGTGATGATGAATCAGGTGGAGTGGGAGGAGAAGATCCGAGAACAGGCGGATTCGGGTTCGGGTTTGGGTTGTTTGGGAATGGAGTTATGATAATCACCGGAGCAGTGGTGAGAGTGACGGCGGAGGACACCAAAGACTACGACGAGGTCAATGACGATGACGACAGTGTATTGGAGTTTGGTTGAAATTGATTATAGCTGGTTAGTGTTGGTTTACATCTGGTTCACTAACCACAGCATATTCAAGAGAAGATTCGTATATTCAGAAGTTCTTAGTTCCGTAACAGAGGCAAACTTTGTTGTAACTAGCTCTATATAGAATCATAGATTCTCCTAGATCTCAGATTTCAGTTTTTAGCTATATATGTAAAATTATTTTGGGCCTAGAATCAACGCTGAATATTACAGAATCTTTTCAATCCGATCAAGTTTTAAACGGATTGTATTTATCCTTATTAATCCACATTACGCACATGTGGGTTATCTAATAGCGTATCTTACCAATATTTTTAGTTCATATAGACATATATAATGTTAATATGGTTAAGATTTTTTTTTTTTTTTTTTTTGTCAATCAATATGGTTAAGATTATAATCTTTCATATGTTAGGCAATTATTATCCCGTTTTTATCAGTACAAATATATAATATTCTCTTCTATATTATTGATCCAATCCCATCAAGTTTCAGCATATCCAAATTATCAACTTTAATTATTTCTATCCTAAGATTTCTCAATAAGTTTAGCAATATATAGAATAATCTAAAAACATACCGAACAAAATATCACGATTTAATGCATAAGCAATTAAACAAATCAAACCAAGTTAATTCCAAATTTTTAGCAACTAAATAGCTTATAAAATAGCAACGTGACATATTTAATTTTTTTAAATAGCAATTAATAATAGTTAATATTTTGTACCTACAACAAAATTAGAATATAATTTCATTAATAATCCAAATTAATACTGTAAATTCACAAAGACAATATTATTTTACCATGATTGTCGATTATGATTTTAAATCTTTAATAAAATTAAAAAATATTTTTTTTTTGTGGGAAAATTAAAAAATACATGGTAATAAGAAATCATCAAAAATATCAATTTAATTCGGGTAAATATAGTAGAACCTCATAATTATCACATTAAATGATAGTTGTCAAAATATAAAAATTCTATAATAAACAACAAATGATTTTCAGTAAATCCAATACATTAGATTTACGGGTTTACATATTTGACGAAAGAATTCTGGATTCATATTTTTTTGCGAATAACTTACAAAATCAATCATTTAACAGAAAATATGTAGATTTATATTTTTGGCAGGAGCGAATTCATTTTTTACCAGTAATATGCGGGTTCATCTTTTTGACGGGAAATTTACAGATTTAAATGGTGATATCAAGTCACTAGGGGTGTCCCATTTTTTACAGATTTTGGGAACTAAAAGTTAGGTCATAAGATAGTAGGGATGGGCGTTCGGGGATTTGGGACGGGATTTTACGAGAACGGGAACGGGAACGGGATGAGAATTTGAGAACTAAAAAATAGGTCTCATTTGTGTCCCATATAATATTTGGAACGGGATCGGGATGGGACGGGTCGAGACGGGACGGGAACGGGAATTCCCAAAAAATTATTGTTCAAAACTATAAACATGAATAGTAAAAAATCCAAAATATTTTAACTTTTTCAAGAGTTAAAAAAAATAAAAAACCATAAAAGCCAAAAACAAAGTTAACAAAATAAAATCAGAACAACGTAAATGAATTCCATAGTGCAAAATAAAAATAATCAAAATAAATTCCAACAATCTTAAATCATAGACAAGTTATGTGAGTTTCATGCAATGAAAGACAACATGAAGTAGGTAGTTAGAAAAAAAAAGAAAGTTTAAACTTAATTACAAACAATATTAAAAGCTAATATTTTTATAATTTATAAGAGATATATAAAATATTTTTATAATTCATATAGGACGGGAATTCGGAACCGGGAATGGGACAAAACGGGACGAGACAGGACGGGACGGAAATTATGCCTACCCCTACAAGATAGGATGAGTCGAGACAGGACGGGAATGAAAATTCCCAAAAAAAAAAATGGTACAAAACTACAAAAAGAGACAAAATGAAAATCAAAAATATTTAAACTTCTTCGAGAGTTCAAAACAAACTTTGTTATCTTCCTGAGAAGCCAAAAAACCAACTTAAAATATCAAACACTATGACGTATTAAAACAGACATATATACAATACAATAATACATATAAATAAATTTGACGGAAACAACCACCACATTATCTACCAACCGAAAAATCAGCCCGTGCTGTAGCACGGGTTAGATACTATATTCGTTAAATTAAAAAATACACTAAAAATATATATATATATATATATATTTTTTTAAAGGATTTCGTTAATAGTAGTGTTGTTACTTGTTATTAATAAAAAAAAAAAAAAAAGGATGAAAAAAGGGATGATGATGATGTATGTCTCTCTAATAGCAAAACCCTTAAAAGTGGCGGGAATTGCAGAATCTCATTTTCTTCTCCACTGACTCTGAGAGGCCTCCACGAGCTCACTCATTCGTCCTTCTTCTTTTTTCCCGCTCACCTAAAGTCATGAATAGAGGCGGAAATTCCAAAAAACGACCGCCACCGTCGAATACCCCACCGCCGGTGAAGCATCGAGCCACTGGTAATTCAACACCTTCTCCGGCCATCGGAACCCTAGAGGATGAATTTATGGTGGACGAAGACGTGTTTATCGACGAAACTCTCTTGTACGGCGAGGAGGATGAAGAATCCCTAATTCTCCGTGATATCGAGGAGCGTGAATCACGGTCGTCCGCTTGGGCTCGACCTCCGCTCTCACCTGCCTATCTCTCTAATTCCCAGAGTATCAGTTGAGTATTTATCTTACTTTTTATAGGGTTTCTTCGATTGCTGCTCAACACCTTTGACTTATGTTTTTAATTTGTTAGTTTTCCAACAATTGGAGATTGACTCTATAGTTTCGGAGAGTCATAAGGAACTGTTACCGGGTTCCTCAGGGCAAGCTCCAATCATTAGGATGTTTGGGGTTACCAGAGAAGGTGACTGTTTTTAACTCTTTCTTGAAAATTGATTGATACCTCATTTTCTGGGGAATCATTTCGTCTTATATTTGTGGTATATTGTCAGGTAACAGTGTGTGTTGCCTTGTTCATGGATTTGAGCCCTACTTTTACATTGCTTGCCCTCCTGGAATGGGGCCAGACGATATTTCTCATTTCCATCAGAGTCTTGAGGTATTTACTATGCAGGCCAAAGATACATCTCTGAGAACTTTCTACTTTGATCTCCCTGGTTTTGCTTATAGCTCATCTAACTCATTCAGGGAAGGATGAGGGAATCCAATAAAAATGCCAAGGTCCCAAAATTTGTCCTGCGTATAGAAATGGTGCAAAAAAGAAGCATTATGTATTACCAGCAGCAAAAATCCCAAACTTTTCTGAAGATTACAGTTGCATTGCCTAATATGGTGGCTAGCTGTCGCGGTATGACTCCCAAATGTTTGTGCTTTATGGGTCTACTATCTCCTTTACTGACTTTGTCATCACAATTATTAAATTGGTAGGTATCCTTGATAGAGGCTTACAAATCGATGGATTGGGTATGAAGAGCTTCCAAACATATGAGAGCAACATTCTTTTCGTTCTCCGTTTCATGGTTGATTGCAATATTGTCGGAGGAAATTGGATTGAAGTACCTACTGGGAAATATAAGAAGAATGCTAGAACTTTGTCATACTGCCAATTGGAGTTCCATTGCCTGTATCCTCATCTAAATTTCTTTTCTGGAGCAAGAATATGTCTATATAGTAACCATTTTTATTTATTGTCATTGCTTTCTTTAACATGGGGTTTAGGTACTCAGATCTAATCAGTCATGCTTCAGAAGGTGAATACTCAAAAATGGCTCCATTCCGTGTACTAAGTTTCGATATTGAGTGCGCAGGTCGTAAAGGACATTTTCCGGAGGCTAAGCATGATCCTGTAATCCAGGTTAGCTTTTTTTTTTTTTGTTATATTATGATATCCCTATCTGTTACCTTTGTTTGCATTCCTCTTGAAACAATATTCTCATTGCTTTTCTAGATAGCGAACATTGTTACTCTTCAGGGAGAGGATCACCCATTTGTACGCAATGTCATGACTCTTAAGTCATGTGCTCCAATCGTTGGCGTAGATGTCATGTCTTTTGAAACAGAAAGAGAGGTCTTACTAGCTTGGAGGGTATTGTTTTTGCCTCCTATCATCTTTCATTATTACATATGCATTTCTTTCTCTTCATCTGTTTTTTTGGCACCTTAGCTTGCAAAAGTAAGTTTTCATAAATCTGGGAGGACTCGGTAAAAGATTAGTAAACTATATGTTGCCACTCCAATTTTGTTGTGGACTTGGTGAAGCATCTGTTCTGCTGATTTATAAGATGTATTGGCTGCAGGATTTGATTCGTGATGTTGATCCTGATATCATCATTGGTTATAACATCTGCAAATTCGATTTACCTTATCTGATTGAGGTACTTGAACATTAACTTTTACCTTTATTGACGCATCTTATCACCTCTGGTTAGCAGAAGCGTGCTTTTCATTCTTATAGCATTCAACATGTATTATTTTTATATGTTCCGCTGGGCTGTATGGCACATGTATATGTGATGGATCTTTTACCTAGAAAATGTGCTGTTTTCTGATTCTCAGAGAGCTGCAACACTGGGAATAGAGGAATTTCCTCTTCTTGGTCGTGTAAAGAACAGTAGGGTCCGGGTCAGGGACTCGACATTTTCATCAAGGTGATGTAGGAGTAACTGCTTCTTGCTAACTGCCATCACTTTCTCTTTTATTTCTTGTTATGCTTCATGCTTCTATGGCTCATGAGTTCTCTAACCTCGCATCTTATAATATTATATTGCTTCTCATAGTAATTCGTGCCATGTTTCAGACAACAAGGAATAAGGGAAAGTAAAGAGACCACAATTGAAGGAAGATTTCAGTTTGACCTTATTCAGGTTTTTGTCCTTAACGAATTCATTTTGGTTGAGTCATTCTTAGATTGTTTGTTTGTAACATCAACTTGATTCGTCTTTTAATTATTGTAGGCAATACATAGAGACCACAAATTGAGTTCATATTCGCTGAATTCTGTCTCAGCGCACTTTCTTTCCGAGCAGGTTAAAATAAGTAATTATGCTTAGAATTTCAGGTTTTTTCTATTTTTCCATGTGGCTAACCTGAGTGTCTTCTTTAGAAAGAGGATGTCCACCATTCTATAATAACTGATCTCCAGAATGGGAATGCGGAAACCAGGAGGCGTCTTGCTGTTTATTGTTTGAAGGTACCTACTTTTGTTTATTCTGAAGTATTGCTGCCTATGTCCTATTGCATTGCCTGTTATTAGATAAATTTAAGATTTTCTAACTACCTATCAGGCTTGTCTAACTACCTAAAGGTCCTATTGCATGTTGTCCCAAGTCCCATCCTTTCTAGGACTTTTGGTAATTGCTGGCGATATTAGTGACACCTGGAATAATGTGTTTCAAAGGAAGTGTGGATGTTCAGACACTAATTTGTTTTTCTCTATTAATAGTCAACCAACTGAATATTATAAGAACTTCACCATGGTCCTCTTTGCTGTTACAGGATGCGTATCTCCCTCAGAGGCTTCTGGACAAACTGATGTTTATATATAATTATGTCGAAATGGCTCGTGTAACTGGTGTCCCTATTTCTTTTCTTCTTGCTAGAGGACAGAGTATCAAGGTAGTTCTCAACTAATAGTTCCTGGATATATGTTTCAGTGTACTAAGGTTGCTGATATTTCGTGTCTCAATATTATGCCTCTAGGTTCTATCTCAGCTTCTTAGGAAAGCTAAACAGAAGAATCTGGTTCTTCCAAATGCTAAACAGTCGGGGTCCGAACAAGGAACTTATGAAGGCGCAACTGTAAGTTGGTGGTCTAACATTTCTTTTCCGCCTCTTGCTTGTATTAGTTCCACTGTTCCGTCATGTCTGTTGTTTTCGATGTTTCAAATGATATACAGGTTTTAGAAGCAAGAACAGGTTTTTATGAAAAGCCAATTGCAACTTTGGATTTTGCTTCACTGTACCCGTCAATTATGATGGCATATAATCTGTGCTACTGCACCTTGGTAATTCTTTTGATACTTTCTTTTTAACTTCTGCTTATTTTATCATCTATTGTTTATAAACCTTGTTAATATGGGAGCATTATTTCCATGTTCTTGTCTTTGAAGGTGACACCTGAAGATGTACGCAAGCTGAATCTTCCACCTGAGCATGTCACCAGAACTCCATCAGGGGAAACATTTGTTAAGCAAAGTTTGCAAAAGGTTGCTGCGTTTGGTTGACTGATTATCCTCAAGTACCTCAAATTCTGTTGAATAATTTCTTTCAGGATTTACAACCAATTAGTTAATTCAGGAAATACAGCGGTTTATAAACAAAACGAATAATTGATTTCAGGGTATTCTTCCAGAAATTCTTGAAGAGCTTCTTACTGCCCGTAAAAGAGCTAAAGCAGATTTAAAGGTAACTAAACTTTTGATTCTGAACAAATTCTTTCAGTATGTGCATACCTGTATACAGCCTTTAACTACTACTATTGGAACTGGTATTTTCTAATTTAGGAGGCTAAGGATCCACTTGAGAAGGCTGTTTTAGATGGTAGACAGTTGGCATTGAAGGTGAACTTCTTACTGCCAGTTTATTTAACTTGGTCATTCAGAAAAATGATAAGAATGTTCGGAAAATTACGAAATATATTTTCCCTGTAAATTGCTCTTTTACATTTATTTTCTTTTGTTGTCTCAGATCAGTGCAAATTCAGTCTACGGATTTACGGGAGCCACTATTGGGCAACTACCATGCTTAGAAATATCCTCAAGTGTAACTAGCTATGGTATTCTTTTGTGAGCACTGAAAATTTTCTAGACATGTATCCTTTTAGGTTTATTCTGATGGATTTTTATCTTTTGGAAGGTCGTCAGATGATTGAACAAACGAAGAAACTTGTGGAAGATAAATTCACAACACAGGGAGGGTATGAATACAATGCAGAGGTACATTTGCAATTAATTACTTGTTGTATTGAAAAGACCGAGTGAAGCATAAGTTAACTCTTAGATTTCTTAAATTTTGATGGGACCATGATGTATTAGGTCATTTATGGAGACACGGATTCAGTCATGGTGCAATTTGGAGTATCGGATGTAGAAACTTCGATGACCTTGGGGAGGGAAGCTGCAGAACATATTAGCGGAACTTTTATCAAAGTAAGTGATTGTTTATGCTAGGAGCATATCGTAAACTTCTCCCTAATCCTTGGGGTAGAGGTGCAAGATTATGTGATTTCGTGAAAACCAAATATAACAGGCTGAATCATTCTCTGTTTCTTGATTGTGTTTGATGTCATAAAGCCCATTAAATTGGAGTTTGAAAAGGTCTATTTCCCATATCTGCTGATTAACAAGAAGAGGTATGCTGGTTTGCTGTGGACAAATCCTCAACAGTTTGACAAGATGGACACCAAAGGTAAATCATCGTAATTCCACAGCTTCTCACTATTCATTTTCTGACTAAATATCAATTTGACGGACTGTGGCAGGAATCGAGACAGTACGAAGGGATAATTGTTTACTGGTTAAGAACCTCGTGACTGAGAGTCTTAACAAAATACTTATTGATAGAGATGTTCCAGGGGCAGCTGAAAATGTTAAGAAAACCATTTCGGATCTTCTCATGAACCGAATTGACTTATCACTTTTGGTGATTACTAAGGTAATATGTTTTGCTTGATTTCTTATCCTGTGATGTTTGTATCGCCTGAAAGTGCATGGTCATTGATTAAAGCCATCTGTGAAAACTAAAACAAGAATTAACCTCATGATGCGTTTCTCAAACTATAGGGTCTAACAAAAACAGGAGATGATTATGAAGTTAAATCAGCTCATGGTGAACTTGCTGAACGGATGCGTAAGGTTTGTATGTGTGTGTGTTTAATTATTTAAATCATCTATCATTTATGATTAAGCATTTTCATTACATGTTAAGATAACTCTTGACCGTTTCCTTTCGTCAAGAAACATGTAAAAATGTGTCTAGAATTTTTTTTATTCCTTTACTCTAGTTCCAGCATCGCATGTACATGCTCAAACTGAAAAATGGAAGTACTCAACAGTTGATTTTTTGGCTTGAAAAATATTTATGTGATTCTATGGTCTTAAGCTGCACAAGTGCAGAGGTTTTTCTTAATTCATGCATTCTTCTGGTGAATATATGATATCATACAGAGATTGCTCTGAAACTGAGATCTGTTTTACGGTGTCTGATGATCTATCACGTGAATATGACAGTGTTTGCTTCCATATGTGACAGAGGGATGCTGCTACAGCGCCAAATGTTGGGGATCGGGTACCGTATGTTATCATAAAAGCTGCTAAAGGTGCCAAGGTAGCTTTTCATGACAACTTTAATTTATCGTTTCCATAAGATATTGAGGCCATTCTCTTATATTATTCTTATCTCATTTTGATGTCAAATAGGCTTATGAACGGTCAGAAGATCCTATCTACGTGCTACAGAATAACATCCCTATAGACCCAAATTACTACTTGGAGAATCAGATTAGCAAGGTAAGTTCGAGAAGTGGGACTTGTCTATAAGTTTTTTTGTTCTCTCTACTCTTTATTCTGGTGATTGGAGGTTAAAGCAGATTTTGTTTTCAGCCGCTGCTTAGGATTTTTGAGCCAGTCTTGAAAAATGCTAGCAGGGAACTTCTCCATGGAAGTCACACGAGGTCAATATCAATTACTACTCCTTCAAACAGCGGCATAATGAAATTTGCCAAGAAACAACTGAGTTGTGTTGGCTGCAAAGTTCCGATCAGGTACTTTACGGTTACTTGCCTTTGCATTGTTCATGTTTATTTTTGAAGAATACCAGGATCCGGCAAGTTCTACGTGATCCTTGAATCTATGTCTTTTGGAGTTCCTTATCATTTAATTATTTGTTCCTGTAATCTTTGCTTATCTGATTCTATATCTGGGATCCGCTTATAAAATTTTCGCTTTAACTTCAACCAGCAATGGAACACTGTGCTCAAGTTGCAAGGGAAGAGAAGCCGAGTTATATTGCAAAAACGTGTCTCAAGGTATGTGGCCGTTTTTCCCTCGTCTATAGACTTCTTGATCAATCAGTAATATTTGAAAATTTTGTGTAAATTCAGTGGCAGACCTAGAAGAGGTTTTTGGGAGACTGTGGACCCAGTGCCAGGAGTGCCAAGGCTCTCTTCATCAAGATGTCTTGTGCACCAGGTTCTCTTATATTATTTTTCCCTATCTGGATTAAAAAGATTTTTCGTTCAATAGGTAATACGTTCTGACCCAACTT
Source organism: Erysimum cheiranthoides (assembly GCA_011420285.2). Lineage (NCBI taxonomy): Eukaryota > Viridiplantae > Streptophyta > Magnoliopsida > Brassicales > Brassicaceae > Erysimum > Erysimum cheiranthoides. The sequence continues at coordinate 19,093,337 of CM022181.2, forward strand.
CTTTTTTGGATATCTTATTGGTCTTTACAGTCGAGATTGTCCAATATTTTACCGAAGAATGAAAGCACAAAAAGACATGGCTGTGGCCAGGCAACAACTCGACCGCTGGAGCTTCTAATAAGTATTTAAGGTTGTTTTTAGCTCTTTTTTCCATTGTTTCTTTGCTGTTAAATTTTCGGTTTGATTTAGAACTTGTAGGTCCTAATAGATGGCCTTTGGGATTTTATAAAATGGACCTCTTTTGCTTCTTTGTACGTAACTTATGATCAATATAGAAAGAGAACTCTTCTCGCATATCTCCTTGTTTCAGCAGGCTAAGAATTTTGGGTGTTCATTAAATCCATAGAGCCTCACGGCCACTGGAATACAACTACAGCTCAAGATTTAAGTATTATTATTCTTCTGCTTGGACTGTACAATGTGCTACACAAGTATGAACATGACCATATGGTTTTTGCCTCATCTCTAGCGTCCTTGGGTTGCCTAAAGTTTTACTGAGTCAAGTATACAGCCTTATCCTTGTTGTTATAGGTTGTCTACACATTGGGCATGCTTTGACAACCACACCGCATTCCTTGCATGTCTTCATTTGAAATTAAAAACATCGGAGATGTCAGAAACCAATCTGGAAGCAGCTCAGTTCATAGAACAAGCGAGAGTTATTATTTTTGAAAATTTTACTAACCGTGTGACCGCAGCTAAAAGCCATGTCCTTTGGATTCGTCAAGCAAATCGGGCATACCTTTTTGGAAAACAAATGGAATGTACATCTCAGTATCAGAGAAACTTAGTATACTCATTGACAAAGAAAAGCAATAGAGGCAAAAGGAAAATTTACCGGTACTGTAGCAGGAGCCGTTCTGTCACTTTTCTCTGCATTATCTATCATCGGATTTGGCACCGATCTAACAGCATTGTCACGCTCTATAACCTCCGGTGGTGGTGGGAGTGGCTTGTGGTGTAGATGGGAACTGCGCACTGGTTTTCTACTGTTCATAAGCACAATCAAAGGTTAGCTTGGTTGGTAACTTTTCAAGAATCTAATGCAAAAAGACTATAAAACAGTGATACAAAAAGTTTTCCAAGGTAGAAAATTTGCTCCACTTACTCGAGACTTAATGTGGCCTTGTATTGAAAAGGGATCTCCATGAGAGCTGCGAGTGCAAAAGCAGCCTCCTTTTTAGCCGCATCTTTGTGCTCTGACATTATCTTTGTGAAGTTGACAAACTGTGCAACGAAACAGAGCTTTTCATGAATCTCTATATCCGGAAAAGATGCAATTGCTATTCAGGGTTTTATTGTATTACCTGGAAGTTATCAAATTCACGGTGAGGGATATTGTCATCGAACTGTTTCATTGTATCCCATGGTCCATCTCCTACTCCAACCAAGACGATCGATAATGGGTAATGGCTGGAAATTTATATCGAACAACATTAGTATGAATATGATCATCAACTTGTGCTTATTGAATAGTTTACCTAGCTGCCATTATCGAGTTCATAGTAGCTTCTTCCTGTGGACTAAGCCGGCCAAGTGGCACATCTGGATTCCTTGTGACCTGACCATCTGCGATAATTACGAGAACATGGTATTGCATGTTGTTCTGCTCAACTATGTCAATGGCTGCATCAATAACCGGCGCAAACGAGGTAGGACCTGTGAGAGAAGATTCCACCAAGAAACGATTAATCTTTACGATAAGAGAGAACTTAACAGGTCCTTTTTGAAAAGTTTGTAGTCAGAAATACCTGACAACTTCAAATGTGGAACAATCTCTCTGTATCTTTTAACCGCGTTTTCCAATCCTTGGCAGCTTTTGTTCTCGGGATAAAAGCTAAATACATATTGATCGCGTGTTGTTACTGCAGGAAGAAGAATACATAAAACTATTTAAGAGGTGTTGTGAATCTTCTCCACATCTTGAAAGCAAGAAGAAAGAAACTAACCATCACCAAAACCAAAACAAGGTATAAGATCATCTTCATCAAAGGGAGACAAAGTACGACCAATTATCGATATTGCTTGCTCATATGGATTCTGTCTTTTACCAATGGCATGAAGGCTTTTTCTATTGAATGAATATCTTCCTGCAACGAGATTTAGAACATTAACTAAAACCATTGAATCGTCTCATCAACATGTGAAACGTTTTCATAAAAATAAAATTACCTGTCCACTCATTGCTCTTGGTGAAGTCAATTCCTAGAATAAGATTTGAAGATTCAAGTCCAGCTTCTCTCAGAGAAGTTATCACCTAAAAGCAAAAAGCACAAGTCCCTTCTTAAGAATTCATCACTTTAAAAGAGACTCAAATCAAGAAATCAAGAAAACAGACCTGATCCAAGCTGTTGAAATGATCAGCAATATATGAAGGTTGCTGATTACGTTTATTGCACCTGTTCATTGAAAAAACCCTGCAGCACAAGAACCTTCAGAATCCAATTATGTTGGGAAGAAATAGGGAATTAACATCAGAATAAAAGCCACTGATACAAGTGGCAAGTATATATCAAACCTGAAGTTTGTTGAAAACCCAAAAGACTTCTTCTCAGAATCGTTCTCGTGAGATAAAAAAAGACTGTTTTTTTGGAGATTGTCTTCTGTAAGAAGATCAGATTAAAAAAGATATGACACAAAAGCGGAATATGAAGAAATATAAAAACAAAAAAACAAAGTGGTTTTTGTTGAATCTTGAAAGTTAGTGGAACGTGACCCTTTGCTTGCGGCGGCAAATAATCAAAGCGTATTTTGCAGTCTCACACGCCATCAAATATCAATCTAGAAAATTTTAATTTTTTAGTCTTGTCTCTGCGTCATTAATGATTTATCCAAAACCCAAAACTCAAAGACCAATTTCGACAGGATTCATGTGGCCAACGTGGCAAAGCTCTAGTGGTGTCTGAAGAAAATGATTTGGGCTTTTGATTCCCCCAAATTATAAAACCAAGAACCATTTTAATGGGCTTTATAATCATCAAGAAGCCTTTTTGTATCTTCACTACCTATAAATTCACTTATGTTTCGACCACAACATCCACGTGCGATAGGCATTAGCCCAAACTCAACTACCACCAATCTACGAACATATTTTAAAGTTTTGATTTTTATGATTTTTCACCGTTTGTTCTTGTTCTTTCAGTTGGTGATACATGGACCCCTGAACCAGCAGAGCAATTCTGGTCTTTCTTGATAGAAAATAAACTTTAGGGTTAAACATAAGAGAATAAATAAGTACGTGGGTATCAATGGGAAATATGAAAAAGTAATAATAATTGTCTCTGCAATCAGAAAATGTGAAGACATATTTATCTTCTTGAGAAGGCGAAAGATGTCTATAAATTGTTTTCGAACAGCGAAGGCTCCGCTTCAATCATTTGCAGCAGTTAAAGCAATTTCGAGACCCACAGATTCACAGCACCGTCTCGTTTCTGTATTCGGAAGCAAGTCTTCTCCTTCATTTGTTACTCTCAGAGTAGTTTCATCCATGGCTTACGAAAAAGAGCTTGCTGCTGCTAAGAAAGCTGCTTCACTCGCAGCTCGTCTCTGTCAGGTTAGGGTTTTCCCACTATTTTTTCGATTCAATCATGACCCAGATTCTAATATTTGATTATTTAGGAAACCCATTTTGTAATCTTCCTAATTTCGTTAACATTTTGTGTATCTGTAATTGGGAATAGATTCTAGTGTTATAGTTAATGAGTCAACTTTTTTAGTAAACCTTGATTCTCTAAATGTGAGGATCGTGTGAATCTTTGATCCAAGTTTTCTTTAACAGAGAATCTGTCTTTGTTTGTTGTTTCAGAAAGTTCAAAAGGCTCTGTTGCAATCAGATGTTCAATCAAAATCTGATAAAAGTCCAGTGACTGTTGCTGATTATGGTTAGTTACTTGTCCCTGATTATTAAAGTTTTTCTCTTTGAATCTTACTGAGATTGCAATGAAATCACATAGTTTGATCCGACTTGTGTTGAGTTTCAGGTTCACAAGCAGTTGTTAGTTTAGTCTTAGAAAAGGAGCTCAGTTCCGAACCCTTATCATTGGTGGCCGAGGAGGTGAAACAGCTTAGTAACTCCTTGTTAGATGTCTTTCACGTTACTTGTCTTGAGTTTATGTTTAAGGACTCACATTGTCTTAAATTGATCTATATAGGACTCAGGTGATCTACGCAAGGACGGTTCTCAGGATACTCTTGAACGCATCACGAAACTCGTGAACGACACTTTGGCTACCGAGGAGTCGTTTGATGGTTCAACTTTATCCACAGATGATTTACTCAGAGCCATTGACTGTGGAACATCTGAAGGTGGTCCAAATGGCCGACATTGGGTCTTGGATCCTATTGATGGCACTAAAGGGTGATTTTTAAAACTATCTACCCTTAAATTAATCTTCTTATTTTAGAGAAAATTGGTAAATTGATTGAATGCTATTGTAAGTGTTGTGTTCCTGACACTGAGCTTGTTTGGAGATTTTAGATTTCTGAGGGGAGATCAATACGCAGTAGCACTAGGATTGCTCGAGGAAGGGAAAGTAGTTTTAGGTGTGCTTGCTTGTCCAAACTTGCCATTAGCATCCATAGCAGGAAACAACAACAACAACTCTTCATCCAACGAAACTGGATGCCTCTTCTTTGCTACTATTGGTTCAGGGACATATATGCAGCTCCTGGATTCGAAATCTTCTCCCATCAAAGTACAAGTCTCTAGTGTTGAGAATCCTGAAGAAGCATCCTTCTTCGAGTCATTTGAAGGAGCCCACTCTCTACACGACTTATCCAGTTCCATTGCCAGTGTAATTTGTTTCTACTTCCTTCCATGCGATTCCAGTGAATAACTAACTAATTCCGCATCCATTTGATCACGTTCTCTCATTCTATATACAGAAACTCGGTGTCAAAGCTCCACCTGTCCGTATCGATAGCCAAGCAAAGTATGGAGCTTTATCAAGAGGAGATGGAGCTATATACTTACGGTTTCCTCATAAAGGATACCGTGAAAAGATTTGGGACCATGTCGCTGGTGCGATAGTTGTTACAGGTAACATAAAGCTTTCTCTTTTTTGAACTGATTTTTCAAAATACCTATATGTGAATGTGGATTGGTAATAAATGAAAGGTCGATTCTCTTCTTTGGTGCAGAGGCGGGTGGGATTGTGACGGATGCAGCAGGAAAGCCACTGGATTTCTCGAAAGGGAAGTATCTTGATTTGGACACAGGCATTATCGTTGCAAATGAGAAGCTAATGCCTCTGCTTTTGAAAGCAGTTCGTGAGTCCATAGCTGAGCAAGAGAAAGCTTCAGCTCTCTGATTCTTTCTTCTCTCGTTCTTTTGTTATCTCTGTAACTGTTGTTTCACTTCCTTTCACCAAAACGAAACATGTTTCGTTACACAAGTGCGAGTTTCTTCGATTTTTCGAAAATCAAATAAAAACGAATCTTGTTTTGGGCTAAGTATAATGGGCTGTAGAGTATTTAGTTTGGATCATTACGGGCCAGAAAAGGCCTTCTAAGGTATACAGAAAAGGCCTTTTAAGGTTTACATGCACCGACGTGTCTGGAGCGCGTAGGCTACTTTTCATCTTAATAAAGCGCGTTAAGGAGAATCTTTCCTTTTTTTTTTTTTTTTTTGTCAACAATATATATTGATTAGCATAAAAGCCAATGTGACGGAACATCGTTTACAAAAATAACATTTTGCGGGATGGTACGAGCATTGCGTGCCAATTTATCCGCTTTTACATTCATGTTCCTAGGAATAAGAGTGAGGGAAAAAGTCAGAAATTCTTCTCTGTCACTCGCAAAAATAATTAAATATATATAGTCTTGGCAACATATAACTAAATATTATTTAATTTGTAACTTTTAATCCACAAGAAAAAGTTGAAATTCGAGATTTTTATTCCCAACGATCTATACCATTCACGATGAATGATTCGTAGAGACACATGATAAAGTAATCGTTTGGTGGTCTAGTCAAAATTTAAAAATAAATAGACGAGTACAAATCTAGTAGGTGCATATTTTAAATGTAAATTATATATTACTATAGTACTATGTGTTTTGTCTTAATCCTAGTTATCAAGATATTTTGTGTTTTGACAACACAATAACCTGTTTTCAGCGAAAGATTGACGAGACCGGGCCACAAGTTCAAACGTCATTTACAATATCTTATAAGCAATTTGCAACATAATTCATTATGATTAAAATAGCTTAATCAAAAAAAGATTAAAATAGCTATAATTCTTTATTTAATAAGCAATAAAATACACGAAGAACCTATTCTCCTATCTTTCCTAAGATAATGAAAGAAAGCAATATCTCTTTCGAATAAAAAAGCATATTTAAAAAAGTGTAAGCTAAACAAATACAACGAACCCAAAATAATACTTTTGGTAATAAAAAATCTAAAAGTAACAATCATATACTATTTTTTGCCAAGCATAAAATTAAACAGGATGTTATCTTCACCTCCAATAAGAAGCATTATTACCGAAATTAGATATATTAGTAAAAAAACATATAAATATCTGTTTTTAAAAATAAATTAAAATATCTCTTTCTAAGGAAAAATATCTTTCTATTGGACCAATTTGTTCATATATCTATGTTTTCCTGATTTGGATTATAACTTACAAGATAAAGGCAATTGGCAATCTGCAATCTGCAGATTATACTATTTTTTTTAAAAGCATTAAAAATTGTGATAAAGTTAAATACAAATTAAGAGAAAAAAAAAAGTTAAATACAAATTATTATGAATGAAGAGAAGAATGAAACAACGTGAGCGAAACTTTCATTGTCTCAAGACTCTCAACGGTAGGGGTCTATTGTGCCTACTTTTCCACAACGGTAGAGATTGGAAAATAATAATTTTAAATACCAAAAACAAATTAAAAATATATATAAACAATTTATTATTGGATGTATTAAAGCAATAACAAATAAATAAAAACTATGAAGAAGTTTTAAGAAGAAGTTGCTTCAGAGTCGCGAGAGGTTTTTTATTCATATCATAAATATCGATTCTTGAGAGATTTTATCTTCTTCTTCTTCTTCTTCATCATTCGTCTTCTTCCTCTTCTTTCAACTTCCTACTCTTTCCCTTTACCCTTTCAATGTCTTATGATGAGATGCTTGCTGCCGCCAAGAAAGCTGTCTCTCTGGCTGCTCGTCTCAGCAACGTACGATCACTCGTTTCCTTTATTTGAGAGATCACATGATCGTCTTTCATTTTCTCGATTTAGATTAAAAATTATAATTTCTTCTTATTTTGCTCGTTGACATTGTGTTATGTGTTGGAGGAGAGAGTCAGATTGTTCTTTGAGTTGAATGTGTGACTTTTAGTTCTTTCTTGGAAATCGTCAACTGAAGATAAGATTTTCGGATTTGGAATTTGATTTATGAAAAATGAAAGGATAGTTAACAATGGGGATCTAGACTTTACTGAAATCTTCGATCTTGTATCTTCGATTTTCAATGTTTAATTTGGGTTTTAACAATCCAGTGTTTCTTTGTTTAGAGACTTGAATCAGATTTAAGATGTGAAAATTGCTTTGCTTTTTCACAGCAAGTGAGGAACTCTCTTTTGGTATCTGACGTTTGGAACAAATCAGATGATAGTCCTGTTACTGTGGCTGATTATGGTTAGTCCTCTTTTATTGCAATTTCATTGCCCATTTTAGCAAAATGTTTCAATTGGGTTTTGAATGTGTAATCATTCTCATCTAGAAATATGAAATCTTTCTTTGTCATCGTCTTTCATATCTTTCGTGGCTCATAAATGAAAGAAAGAAATGTTCTTTAAGGCTCGCAGGCGGTGGTTAGCCTTGTACTGGAAAGGGAACTTCGGAATGAACCTGTGTCATTAGTGGCTGAAGAGGTGGTGCCATATAATGCATAAAACATGACATGTTTTTTCTTCTTGGATGGAACTTAGCTGATTTTGTTTATGACTTTGTTTCTGTATGTGTAGGATTCTGGTGAGCTAAGGAAAGTTGCTGCTGAGACTGTTTTGGCACGTATTACAGAGCTTGTGAAAGATACTCTTGCAAGTGATGAATCATATGCGGCTTCTCCTTTGTCTTCGGATGATGTGCTCAACGCTATCGACCGTGGCAAATCAGAAGGAGGTCCTAAGGGTCGCCATTGGATCTTGGATCCTATAGGTGGCACTAGAGGGTCAGTCCTTACTTACTCAATGCTCAAGCACATTAATATACATACACTAATGCAACTTAAGAGTTAGTTACTTGTAGTTGGACTTGTTTTGCAACTTCATCTCGTTTCATTGTTCAACGCCATAGACTAATCAGTCTCAGAGCTGTATTAATTATTTTCTTGGGTTTTGTTAGTCACATTATTGAACTATCATAGAGTGCTTGGAACTGAAAACTTTACTTTTATTCGTGAATTCCAATTTGTAGATTTATAAGAGGAGAACAATATGCAATAGGACTAGCATTGTTGGTGGAAGGCAAAGTAGTACTTGGTGTAATGGCTTGTCCTAAGCTTCCTTTGGCGTCCACTGCTGGTAACCCACTAAAGGCTTCACCTGAAAATGTTGGTTGCCTTTTCTATGGTGCGGTTGGCACTGGGACTTATGTCCAGTCTCTCAGTGTTGACTCTCTTCCTGTGAAGGTAAACTACTCAGGAACCACTCTGTTTCGATGCATTACTATGAATCTTTTTTCAATATGTTTTACATGAAAGAAATTATCAAATGCGCTATTAGGTGGAGGTAAGCAGCATTGATGATCCTGCGAAAGCGAGTTTCTTCGAGTCATACCACACACCTGTCCCCATCCACAACACCATTGCTACGGTAAACAAGCATCTTCCTCGCATTCTCTACATTCCTTCTTGTTTGGTCAGAGTTTGACTCAGTTTGCTCGGTAACAGAAACTAGGGATAAAAGAATCTCCAATCAAGATCAACAGTCAGACAAAGTATGCAGCTTTATCTAGAGGAGATGGAGAGGTGTACTTGAGGTTTACTCGCAAAGCAAGACCCGAATCAATATGGAATCACGCCGCTGGGTCAATCATCGTTTCAGGTAAACCTATATAGCTCTCATCTACATAACCAGGTGTTGGTCCATTGTTCATGAATGATCACACAAATGCTTGTGTGAAATTGTATCTTCACAGAAGCGGGAGGAAAAGTGACAGATGCAGCTGGGAATCCATTGGACTTTTCGAAAGGGAAGTATCTTGATTACAAGAGAGGAATTGTCGTTACGACGCAGAAACTGTTGCCAAGGCTTTTGAAAGCAGTAAGAGAATCAATTAAAGAAGAAGAAGAGGAAGAAGAAAAGGCTGCTTCTCCAAAACTTCACTAACACGCAACTGTAATATACTTGTTATTGCTGTCTTTGGGTATACTATCTCTGTGTTTTTCAGTCTTATTAAAATATATATATATATACTCACCTTTGATATATACTAATTCTCTTTTGAATATACTGTAGTTTTTGATGTTACGAAGCTCGTTGAAATGTTTTCTTGAATTGTTTATGTTTATAATCGGAAATACGTGAAATCGTTTTTGAAAGTTTTTGGGGAGAAAATAAAAACACGTAGGTAGCTATTGATCGCTGCGGGGCTATTTTATTCTAACTGGACAATATAATGATAATGCATTTTTCTGTCACATACGTACGTAAAAAGACAAATGAAAAGACCTTTTTTTTTTTTTTTTTTTTTTTTATCTAAGAAAGAAAAAGAAAATTTGATAATTATGAAAGATACACTCTAGTCGAAACGTCTGCGAAACTTCTCATATAAAAATATTAAATCATAATATAAAGAAATATTAGTGTATGAATATGATTAGGTGAAATATACCCCATTTGTTTTTTAATGATACCACTTGTCTTTTTACGAATATAATTAACAAAAATTCGTGATATATTCTACATAATATAATACATATTCTTACATCTATATATTCTATATTAATTCTTTAGTTTACTTCACTTTCTTTATCGTCAACTTGTTCTGTCATTACGTGAACGACGGTCTGCACTGCACCAACTCCGTTTTACACGAAAAGCTCGGTTATATAATATCAACGATGTCTATTTAGACTACGTCATCACTTAGACTACAATCTCATGAAGATAACAAATACGTAACTTACATAGGAAATGATGTCTTATGAGAAGGAGCTAGCCGCTGCAAAGAAAGCCGTCTCTCTAGCTGCTCGTCTCAGCCAGGTAACGACTACTTTCTCATTAACCATCGAACTACACTATCACTTCAAACAACCGTAAAGAATGCGAGCATGGAGCTTATATGAACCTCTGAAACTAAACAGACTAATAAATCAGGGAGTGCAGAAGACTCTGTTGCAATCTGAAGTACGGGAAAAATGCGATAGAAGTCCGGTTACTGCAGCTGATTATGGTTTGTACCTAGTTGTTTGCATATCCGCGAATTCAACTTAGAGTTTCGGCTTTTCCTAAGTTCGGGTTTTCTATCTAAAATTAATCGAGAAAGTGTCTAATATCTCTCCCATTAATGGATGGTTTCTTCAGGCTCACAAGCTGTGGTTAGTCTTGTATTGGAGAGGGAGCTCCAACCTGAAAAACTGTCATTAGTAGCTGAAGAGGTGAAATAACTCAGAAACCCGTTTATCAAAGGTCATATAGAGTAGATGGTAGTCGTGTTTATCGATTTATGTCGGGAACAATTCTTACAGGAAACTGGGGATCTGCGAAAGAAGGGAAGTGAGGCGTTTCTAGAAGGTATTACAAAGCTTGTGAAAGATACTCTAGCTTCTGAGGGATCATACGCCGGCTTTCCTCCATCTACAGACGATGTATTAAACGCTATAGACTGCGGTAAATCAGAAGGCGGTTGCAGCGGTTGCCACTGGGTTCTTGATCCTATAGATGGAACCAGAGGGTAACAAATCTCTGTGCTTTCACTATGCTTAGCCTTTCCCGGCATTTTAAAAAAAGGGGTTACTAAACTTCTCTGCTTGTTTAGATTTGTAAGAGGAGAGCAATACGCGGTGGGATTAGCCTTGCTTGTCGAAGGCAAAGTGGTGCTTGGTGTCATGGCTTGCCCAAATCTTCCTTTTACTTCTGCGGTTTGTGTGACGGATAAGTCTTCCCAGGAAAATGTTGGCTGTCTTTTCTTTGCTACAACGGGTTCAGGAACTTACGTGCAACCACTCACAGGCAATTCTCCACCACAGAAGGTATCATTTACCTATCCAAAGCTAAACCATGTGATAAATCTGCAATTGTTTGATAGTGAAGAGAGTAAAGCCGTAAACAGGTGCGAGTGAGTAGCAATGAGAATCTTGAAGAAGCGAAGTTCTTAGAATCACACCATAAACCAATTCCTATCCATGGTACCATTGCTGAGGTAACATCTTGTATTTTTTGTATTAAAATATCCCCTTAAGTCGGCCATAACCACGCAGAATTCTTTCTACTAAAACAATCTCTTTACGGTAAGAGCAGAAACTCGGGATCAAAGCATTACCTGTACGGATCGATAGCCAAGCTAAGTATGCGGCTTTGTCACGAGGAGACGCAGAGATATACTTGCGTTTCACTATCAGTGGATACCGTGAGTGTATATGGGACCATGCTGTTGGTTCGATCATCACCACAGGTACAGTACATAAAACCCTTTTCAACAGTGTGAACTGTTGCCTCTAATGCGCATTATAAAGAACGGGTTGCTTGCTCGTTGACAAGCACATAAGGGATCTAGATTTAAGACCCACTTATGTCACATTTAATATATAACGAAAAATACAAGAGGACGGTGAATAAAAAGAAGTGAACCAAATAACCTTGTGCAGAAGCTGGAGGAGTAGTTTGTGATGCTGCAGGGAATTCTCTGGACTTCTCGAAAGGTAAGTATCTTGCTCATGAAACGGGGATCATAGTTACCACCACGAAACTCAAGCCATGGATTTTGAAGGCAGTCAGAGAATCAATGGAAGAGGAGAATCATAATATCTGAGACACAACTGAAACTATACTATATTTGTATTTGTATGAACTTGGTATCTGGTGTCTATGCTTAGTTCATATTTCGGATACGTCTGAATAATGTCTGATATGAAAGAAATTTGAGCTTATAAAGGAAACTATAAGACGATGAATATTGATACTAAGGAAGACTACAATTATTTCTTATTCATCTTCCAAAGATGGCTTCTAACATGTGTCCACTAGGAATCTACGTTAACCTTACAAATTAATTTTACAAAATTCAATCACCAAAAGAGGATAAGAAAAGGACCTGGGAAATTATCATGAGCTAAACTCCCCAGGCGATTCAGTTTGTTACTAAGAGCTGATGATTGGTTTAAAGTATCCTCTAAGATTATATTCTGTTCCGATCAGCTATCCTCTTCTTCGGAATCCTGCAGAAGAGCACCCCGTTTACGTGTTCTGCAAAAACCATAGCTAGGTTTTCAGACCAAGATAATCAATATTAATATTGATGTTGCATATAAGGTCTAGACAGGTGAAGATATGTATATACCTCCGGTGAGCAGGTACTCGTTTAGCAGGTTTTGCTGTGTTACGGGCATTTTGCTTGGCTGCAACCAAAATATGAGTCAAAAAACGGTGATGTTGAAGATTATAGATTACATATGAGATCTTAGGGGGAAATAAATGACTAAACGTGATTACTAGCGAACATTACTAACCGGGAGAGTCTCGCTGGTTATCTTTTGATGGAGCCATATCATCTAGTTTTCCAGAGTATCGTTCCAGTTGGTTATGGGTAGCATCCCTCTTATCCTGATGACAATACAAACAAAGATTTTTCAACCAGGGTAAGAATAGAGTATTGCAGCAGTGTTAAGAACTGTTGATTAGAAAGACACCATAAGAAATTCCAGACCATAGACACCTTTTCATCAGTTGCTGCAGCTGAAGAACTCACTTCTCCTGATGGCAGACACAAGGATAAAAAAAGCAAAAACATTAAAGTTCAAACCCATTTCGTCTCCCTTATTTCGATTCATAATGCCATTTTCAGTCAACACAATCTTTCCAAATAAAACCAGGCTGAGAAGCTGAGATCCTATATTGTAGTACATGTATGTCACAGATAAACGTTGTTCCTTGGGAACATCACTACTACTATGAAGAGTGTCAGGACTTTGTTTGCAAGAACATCCGAGTGGCCTAATTGAAATCATTTTATTACCTTGTAGGTGCTTCTTGCTCTTGAAAGCTCTGAACAACTCGAGAGAGAGATTAGCCATTGCCTCACTAGCAGATGAGTCCAACATCTTTGTTAGAGGAACTATTATGCGAGGCATTCCTTTGGCCTTCTGAGAAACTAATCGTGCAGTCTCAACACCTAAAACAGTAACAGTAAAAGATAATAATGCAAAAGCCAAGTAACAACAATACATAGCAAACTATTAAACACAGTCTCAAGCAAGCTATCAAAACATTCAATAAGTTGGCATCTCTTCAATTTGATGTACCAAGCCAAGACATACGGTGGAGAAATTGTACCATTTGAAACTGAATTTCCTCCAAGGAGAAGCTTCACATTGTCGGAGTTGAGAGAAGCCACAGTATAATCGACGAACTCAGACCACGAACCACCAATCCCCACGGTATCCCTCTGTTTCAATTCAACTACGTGAGTAAAATATGAAGTGCAATTCCAATAACAAGCCATTGATATCTTCGTTTTCTCATGGAGAGATCAAAACTGAGACAAAAGAAAGTCTAAGCAACAAAAAAGGAGGACAAGGAAAGAGTAAACGAACCATATCGTCTAGCTGCGAGACGGAGAGGATCGTCGTCCAGACGCCGGAGACGAAGTCAGTGACATGGACTGTTAAGTTGTACGAATCGGAAGCGTACACGTGGAAGAGACTCCGCCTGAGAAGACCCAAACCCGGATCCGAACGTTCGGGTACGACTTCTCCGAATATGGGTTCGAATTTCTCGAAGCTCGCCATTTCTAGAAAAATAATCTCTCACGATTCGCGATTTTTTGACATAAAAAGTCTTCTTCTCCCGTAAACCGGTATTTAAAGCCAATTCCAATTATTAACTGTGCTTATCTCGTACCGGTTTCGGTTAAGAAAAAGATTGTTTAATGTTTCGTGTATAACTTTATTGTATCCATTACATATGAATCATATATCTGTAAATGTATCAGGCGGAAAAAAAAACTTCTAAAACCCCTATTTGTAAGAACTGGAACCTTTGTTATTCTCCCAGAAAGAATGAAAAGAAAAAAGAAAAACTTTCTATAACAAAGAATCAACAGAGCCAATCCTGTGAACTAACTTTTGTGTGTGATGATGTTGAATACTTCAAATCTGGGCAATGAAAAGTTCATTCCAAGTATCCGGAATCCCAGGTAAGCACCAATGCAAGCAATCGTTGATCGTTGGAGTTAAAGTCACGTTACTCGCCTTTTTCGGTTTTCTTGGTTTCATTTTAGACCCTGAGATATGAGCTTCATCTCTTAGCTCAGAAAGCGCAGTTATGTCAAGAATCTTGATCCTTGTCCCATTCACAGCACTCTCAACTGTTGCATCAACTGATCCATCATCGCCTGTGATTGCACTTCCTCTAGACAAGGGGACCGTGTTGTTACAGTTTCCACCAGTATTCCAATCTCCGTTTTTAAAATGCCTTGGAGAAATTGTCCTAAAGAAAGCTTTCAACCGCAGATGCAATGGAAGCTGTGCATCCAGCCACTTCACAACGCTGTGTATTGTAAAATCCTTTGCGTTTCTGATATCCTTGAGATATTCACCTTCGACCCGTGTTCCATTTACGTGCATCACCCAGTGATTTCCTTCGATCTTACCTCTGTTCCAATGGTGACCAGTGTTTAGTACCAATACATCGAAACGGTGAAGGTAGTTTCTCATGAACGCTGGTGGACGGTCCAGATGCATTGCAGTAAGACGAGGTGGGTCTGTGTTGTTCATTGGTACCAAATCTGATAAACTAGCTGACCAATAATACAAGATCGTTGTGTTTGTAGTCGGGAACCGATAAGCCCAACCATCAGGACGGAGAGCTCCTTTGGGTTTCACCAGACCGTATTCCCAACCCACATTTTGAACCTCTGGGCTCTCTTCACCACCACTGGCCATACACATCAGGGATTGAAACTGTTGTCGTCCCAATGAGTCTCCAATAAATGCTATCGTCTTGTTCTGCATTCTAAACAACAACAACAACAAAAAAAAAAGTTGCAGTTAGCAATACTGAGATCATTTTCAAATATAGCTACAACATATTTACATAAAATCCAATCTACTTACATCACATGACAGAAAAATCACAGTGTGCTGCCATACCTTTTCAAGAAGGTGAATCTGTCAAACTGTGGCATGTTGCAACCTTCTGGCTGCCACCGGTAACCCTCAAATGAGAAATCGGGTCTGCCCATTATTCTACAAGCCCACATAGTTGATAACCACTGTTTACATTCAAAACCAGAATACAGTGGTCTCTTCCGGTCTTCAACCCATTTCCCCTTTGCAAAGTTACAAACTGAAGAGGAAACGAAAACATATCACAAAACCAGGCAAGATAACGAGAGTTCAAAGGTTTGGATCATTATAACCAAAAACTGAATACTAAAAGCTGGGAAGAGGATATAGAATACCTGAAGAAGAAGCTGAAAACTGACTTTTTACTTCAAAGAGAGAAGTTCGAAGTGGGTTCTTCTCAGAAAGCAGGAGTAATATCACCAAAAGAATGAGGATAATCAAGGCAAGTGATACACTCCCTCTGAGTATGTGACTCTTTCCACCAAACATCTTAAAGTGAATGCTAAAGATAACATCAACACTCTCAACAAAGAAAGATCCTTGCTCTGCTTGTTGAAGTTCAAGATCCTTAAAGAGACCAGTCACAGTGTAACAAAATCTAAGTCAGTCATTCAATCATTCAAAAGCAAAAACAAAAACAAAAAGGTTTAATCAGTATATCAATCATACATCGATAATGGGTTCTTATATCAAAATCCCTAATTCTGGCAATTGAACTGGTGACGTTGATGTATTCTAATGATTGTTTCTTCTTCAATCCGAATTCATCCAAATCAGAAAACAAACCAAATCAGGAAATTTGATTAAACCTACGGAAAAAAAAAACTCCCACTCCTAAACCCAGAATCAATATCGAAGAATAAGGTTATCCGCAAGATCGAGCTCGTGATGATAGAGATCTTTACCGGATACGGTTGATGATAATGGGTAGGATCTTCCACGAGCGAGCAGTGTAGTGTAGATCTGGAGAGCAAGCAATTACGAATCCAACACTGAATTTGGATCCTTCACATGTTCATTGGTCAATAAACAATAATCCATTTGTACGAGTGACTTATCAAATCCTGCAACGTTGATGTGTTTATTTGCCTTCTTGATTTTTCTTTTTGTTTCCTGTTTGCCTTGTTGAATTTTCGGCGCAATAAAGTAGTGATAATTACGGTAAATTCGGTGCTTCATGTTCTTTTTGTTTTTGCTTTAATTTTGATCTCTAGAAAAAGCAAGGTAATTAACATAATGCGTTAACTTCGTTAGTTTAATTAGTTTTATCTCTTCCTGTTTTTTTTCGGAAAATCTCATCAACCTAATTGATACCAAAGCTTATGTTAAGAACCCTTATAAAATGAAAATTTGCTACGAAAGCAAAATAAACTAAAAAAAAAGCCATATTGGAATGATGGTTCAATACCAATCAAACAAACAGTTGAAAATGATTAGTTAAAATAATATTTTTTGTAATCAAAATGTATAAAGATATATTAATTATTCTTAATACTATTCTTTCATTCATACTTTTTAATATTAAAAGATGTTTAAACAAGAAAAAAAAACTGTAAGTGATGCTTTTAATTTTAAAGATAATGCAAAAAAATTTAATTGTAAAAAAATAATTAAAAAAATTGTTAATTGTTTTGCTTAATTGTCCTTATAATAAAAGATTAACTTCTCATTATTTTTGTGTCATTAATATAAGATAGGGTTATGAAATTATGATAAGTATTTTTTAGCTTTTCTTGATTTGGTGCATTATGTCTAAACATCACTTAAAGTATAATAATCCTGATGCACATATTCAAAATAATGAAGTATAATTTTTTTTTTTTTGAACACCAATGAAGTATAATTAAAACATGAAAAAGACATTAATCTGCAAAAACTTTGTTTGCTTTTCGTGATAATTTAGCATAAAACTTTCTGTCATTCCATAATTCATTCACCTTACAAACGAGTCATCACCTAATTTTCGTTTGTAAAATATAAGTGTCATCACCTAAGTATTTTTTTAAATATAAAATATGAGTTCCATTTCCATTACTATATTCAAAAAAGTTAAAAACTTGAGCCGTGGGCATCCTTATTGTGCACTACGTTGACATGTTGGAAACTTCTCGGGGCGTGGACTTTAAACACCGACATTGCGACATTCATCGTTCACTGAATTTTCTTAATATGCGGCCTCGTTTAAGATCCACGAGATCCGGCATACACTCAGTATTAAAAATATTCTATTTTTAACTAAACTAAACATGAGTATTAATTCTTCTCAATTATAGACTTGTATTATGTACTATTACTCTTTACGTATTTATTTGTTTGTACATGCTACAAATCATATGTGTTTTTAGTAGTTCACAAATGAAAACGATGTGTTTTTTTTTTGGTATTACTATTTTCTCCAAGAGGAGTAAAATAGAGGAACATACCTTCTCGATTGGATATATTATATGAAAACACGCAAAGACGTGGACATTGGGTCTCTGTGACTGATTTATGGAAACTGTAGGGTCTAGACTGTAACTTACAAAAAAAAAATTGGTCCCTCTAGGTTATATAGATAACTTTTTTTTTGGTTTTAAAAATAAATAAATAAATAACTTTAACATCGTTTGTAATAGTTCTTAATTAATAATATAGATGTTATAAAAAAAAAAAAAACTTTAACATCGTTAGAGTGAGATTGAAGGGATCACTCCCCTAGAGCTTATTGGTCTTTCGATTCCTTAGTTCACTCATTTCCATGCCAAAATTATCATCTCTGATACACCTTCACAATCCTAGAGCCTATTGATCCTTCAATTCCTTAGTTCACTCGTTTTCATGCCAAAATTATTCCTCATATTTGATTTGATTTTTATAAATCTTTGATTGAATAACAAGTGATTGTAAGTTATGTTGAGTGATTTTACACAAATCTTAAGTTCAATAACATAGAATTTAGAAAACTATTTGCAAATCACAATTTCAATAACATGTGATTTTAACAAAATTCCAAAATCTTATAAAATCATTGTTTCAATACATCCTCTAAAACAATAAACAAAAGTCACTAACACAATAAACAAAAGTCAATACTCTTAAGTCTAATTAGATACCAATATTAGACTAATCTTTATTTTTTTGGTTAAAAAAAAATAAAACTAATTTATCAACAACTGGATGTCGATACATTTGTCGCAGCGGAATTGTAGTGAGGGGGTTTCAAAATATTTGAAACCAATACTTTGCATACTACGATGCTGGTTCGCAAATAAAGTAAAAGAATTCCCTGCATAGAGCTTTGTGTCACCAACATAGTACCTCAGATCGACACCACGGAGACGTTTTTCAATCTTTTTTACTAGCTCCACGATTAGACCATCAGTTGGTCGGCAATTTTCAAAATCATGGATGATAGCAACCTCGAACTCTTGGGCCATGATTTTGAAAATAAAATCTGGAAAAAAAAAATCAGAGAAAGCTTAATTATCATAGTTAATTAGAAAGTTTAATGCCACTTTAGTTAAATCTATAAAGAGTTGACAAAAAAAGAGTTAAGTCCAGAAAAGAGTAATTTAAACATTAAAATATAAGTTTATAGCCAAAAAAACAAAGAAAAGAAAGTAATTTATCAACAAAAAAAATAATGTACTAAATTCGACCAAACAAAAAAAAAAATCTAGGAAAGAGTAAAGTTAAAAAAGTGTGATTTCTCTTTGCTTTTAGCTAAAATCACGCCATAGTGTAACTACCCTCAACAACTTGATTGATAACATGATGATATATAATCCTAATTTTTTTTTTTATATATAATCCTAATTAGTAAATAAAAATGCTGAAGTATGAAGCAATTGACTAAACAAGTTGGCCTTGAATGTTTGGTGGATTTTAGAAGAGTTTTTGGTTTTTGATTTTCAAAACTCATTGTCTTACCAATCAAGATTTTAAAATTTTGGTTTTTCTAGAATTTTAAAAATCGATTTTGCAATTATCTCTCATTCAAGATTTTAGATTTTTAGTTATCCTACAATTTAAGGAATCCAATTTTTGTTTTTCTACGTTATTTTACTTAAAATTCAAAAATTTCTAGATTTTGAAAACAAAAATCTAATAACAAAATATTAAATCCAAAAACTAAAAACTATTGAAACGTGGATTTGAAATTATTTTGAGAAATCCTAATCGTATAGATTTTAAAGGGATTTTGCCAAATACCATCAATTGAGGTGGTATTTGAAATCCCAGATTTTTAACTACCAAATCTCTATCAAATCATCTGAAATCCTTTTTTTATAATTAATTAATGAAATCTCAATTTTCCAATAAGGCTGTATTTGAAGGAGTTTGTACAAATCCTTAATCCAATAACTTTGGATTTAGATTAACTTTTACAAATGTTAAATTGGGATTTGAAAAAAATTTGAAATCCTCTCAAATCCATTATCCAATATGCCCCACTAAAACCAAAAACGACCACTACTAAATTCACGGCTAGCTACTCCGTACTTCTCTCTTTCTCTCAGCTCATTCATGAAGCATCTAAAATAAGCCTTTTTCCCCCAAATTTTAAATTAATATGTTTGTCACTAATAAAGATTTTTTGTTTGTGTGTAAATCAAAATCGTAAGATCAAATCAATCTCCATTTCTATATACACACCCTATATATATACCTTTCTCTCCCCATCTCAGCCTCTGCTAACATATCCCGTGCCATTCGAATTTTCCCGAGAAAGTGACGGAAAATGGTTCCGTAGCTGAAAATTGAGATTCAGATTCTCTATTCTTTCGCCCTTCTCATTGATTCTCGCCTGTATCAGGTACGCCTTGTGCACATTCCTCTCTATCTTTTCGTTTGTGTGATTATTTTTTTTTGTTTTTGTTTAGTGATGATCTCGATGTTGTAGAAAAGTGGTGGTTCTACGTAGATCTGTTGCGGATCTGCTGTTTTTCCTTCGTTATCGTGTTGATAGATTTCTTGTTTTTGTGCTTGAGGTGATTTTGCGGCGTCGTTTGTTTCCTTGATTATCTTAGCTTGAAATTCTATGATTCCTCTGGTTGATCCTTTGATTTGCTTTAGGATTTTAAATTAAATGTTGCGGGAGTGACTTTTAGGTGTGGTTTTGAAATTTAATGTGGCTGTGACAAGCCACTTTGTGATTTTAGTATTTGGTTTGGACTGTAATCGCGAGGGTTTAAGCAGATCTGGTGACATTGCCTTTTGTTATGATCTGTGTTACATACCAACTCGATCTTGTTAGTTTTGCTCTTATCCAGAATTCAATTAAATAATCATGCGCAAGCCCTTGCCACCTCTATAAGAGTTTTGAGTGCTAGCATATTTCTTCCATTTTCCAACCGGTTTGTAATTGGGTTTTCATCCATTGAAGCTGATATATGCATGCATCTTCAAGAAATATGATAATTTTCTTAATTACACTTGCTTTGCTGTGTCTCTGGATATGATGATATAGATCTCTTATTGCTCGCCTAACATTCGTTTCTTTATTTCTCTATCCTTGTAGGCGTACACGCATTGTTATCATCTGTTGCTCAAATCTAAACCATGGCGCAACCAAGGTACACTAGGATAGATAACAGGAGGCCCTCATCAAGTTATTGCTCAACAGTGACAGTAGTTGTTTTTGTGGCCCTATGCTTAGTCGGGATCTGGATGATGACATCATCTTCTGTTGGACCTGCACAGAATGTTGATGAGGTTTCTCTGGACAACAAGGATGGGATAAAGAAACAGATGACCCCACCTGCAGAGGAGGGAAATGGTCAGAAGTTTGAAGACGCATCTGGTGAAACACCGAATGAGGATAAAAAAGGAGATGGTGATGCAAGCTTGCCCAAAGAGGATGAGAGCTCAAGCAAACAAGAGAACCAGGAAGAGAAAACTAAAGAAGAGTCTACTCCATCCGGTGAGACAAAAAGTGAGACCGAAGGTGGGGAAGATAAAAAAGATGACTCCAAGTCAGAAAATGGTGGTGGAGGTGATTCAGATGAGAAAAAAGATCTGAAAGACAACCCAGATGAAGAAAATCCTGACACTAATGAAAAGCAAACTAAACCTGAAACAGAGGACAATGAGTCAGGTGAGGATGGGGAAAACCAAAAGCAATTTGAGTCTGATAACAGTGAGAAAAAGTCCAGTGATGATGATAAAGAAACCAAAACAGGCAACCAAGACACTGAAAGCAAGACTGAGAAGGAAAACACTGAGACAAATGTAAATGTTCAAGTAGAGCAGGAGGGTCAACCTAAAAACGAGACCACAGGTGAGCTTTCGCCTCCTGGGGCACAATTAGAGCTACTGAATGAAACTACAACACAAAATAATTCATTTTCAACCCAGGCAACAGAGTCAAAACATGAGAAAGAAGCTCAGAAGGGTTCTGGGGCTAATCTTGATTACAAATGGACACTATGCAATACCACAGCTGGACCTGATTACATTCCCTGTCTAGATAATGTGAAAGCCATTAGGAGTCTTCCTAGTACTAAACATTATGAGCATCGTGAGAGGCATTGCCCAGACAGCCCACCCACCTGCCTTGTTCCTTTGCCTGAAGGATACAAGCGGCCAATTGAGTGGCCCAAAAGTCGAGAAAAGGTCTGTTGAATTTGTTTACTTTCTTATTTAGATATTTTAATCTGCAAAGAACCTAATACAACCATTTTCATTTATGCAGATCTGGTACACCAACGTCCCTCATACCAAGCTTGCTGAGTATAAGGGGCATCAAAATTGGGTTAAAGTTACCGGTGAGTATCTAACTTTTCCTGGTGGAGGAACCCAATTCAAGCATGGTGCTCTTCATTACATCGATTTCATACAGGAGGTTGGTATTCAGATGTAATTCTTTTGTTAGAAAGTCTTAATTGGATTACTGCTTTATATAATTGTTTTATTACCCATACCCATGTTTCTTTTATGCATTCACTTGTTTTCTACCCCCTTATTTTTTTAGAAAGCCTGAATCGGTTTGTACTTTGATTATTTTAGGGATAATATTTGTGCTTATGAAGCTCCCTTCTGATGAAAATTTGCTTTACAGTCTGTTCCTGCTATTGCATGGGGTAAACGCTCTCGTGTGGTCCTGGATGTTGGATGTGGTGTTGCAAGCTTTGGAGGTTTCCTCTTTGACAGAGATGTGATCACTATGTCCCTCGCACCTAAAGATGAACATGAAGCTCAAGTGCAATTTGCCCTTGAGAGGGGCATTCCCGCCATTTCTGCAGTTATGGGCACTACAAGGCTACCTTTTCCCGGCAGAGTTTTTGACATAGTTCATTGTGCTCGCTGTAGAGTGCCATGGCACATTGAAGGTTAGCAGCGCAGCCACGATAGTTGTACTCTTTGAATGGAAAACTCCTCCTGGATCTTAAGTCTTAACCATCTCTTTCGAGTGATCCATCAAATGGTATCTGTTTCTGATTTTTGTGTGCACAATACATGGACAGGTGGTAAACTCCTCCTGGAGCTTAACCGTGTATTGAGACCCGGTGGCTTCTTTGTGTGGTCTGCTACTCCTGTCTATCAGAAGAAGCCCGAAGATGTTGAAATTTGGAAAGGTTGTAAAAAATATTATCCTTCTTATCTAATTGCATTGGGGCATGTTTTCTCACACCTCATGTTGGCGACTTTTGCAGCTATGAGTGAACTCACTAAGAAGATGTGTTGGGAACTCGTATCCATTAACAAGGACACTATCAACGGAGTAGGCGTTGCTACTTACAGAAAGCCTACTTCAAATGAGTGCTACACAAAAAGATCAGAACCGCAACCTCCAATTTGTGCAGACTCTGATGATCCAAATGCATCTTGGTATATTTGTTTTTCAGATGTTTAATTACCGTATTTAAAAACTCAGCTGGTCTACGGTTACGAATACATGTTTTGTCGTGTGGTTTTTGTAGGAAAGTGCCGCTTCAAGCATGCATGCACACCGCGCCAGAAGACAAAACGCAACGTGGATCTCAGTGGCCCGAGCAATGGCCAGCGAGATTAGAGAAACCACCGTACTGGTTATCAAGTTCCCAGACTGGAGTTTACGGGAAAGCAGCACCAGAGGATTTCAGTGCTGATTATGAGCACTGGAAACGCGTCGTGACCAAATCATACCTTAAAGGTTTAGGAATCAACTGGGCATCAGTTAGAAATGTGATGGACATGAGAGCCGTTTATGGAGGGTAAGTAAAACATGATTTTGCGTCCGCTTTCATCCGAATTTAGACAATATAAGGTCAATCAAGAAACACTTTCCTGCATCTTCAATGTTTGTGTTGATTCTCTTGTTGCAGTTTTGCGGCGGCTCTAAGAGAAATGAAAGTGTGGGTCATGAATGTGGTTCCAATAGATTCACCAGACACACTTGCAATAATCTATGAACGAGGACTCTTTGGTATCTACCACGATTGGTGTGAATCTTTCAGTACATACCCGAGATCATACGATCTTCTTCATGCCGACCATCTTTTCTCCAAACTCAAACAAAGGTTTGTTCTACAGGAAAGAGAGTCGCTGTTTCAAACAATAGAAACATAAGAAATAACAAACTCTTATTTTACTGTACAGGTGCAATCTAACAGCGGTGATAGCGGAAGTGGATCGGGTTTTGAGACCGGAAGGGAAACTGATAGTCCGGGACGACGCAGAAACAATACAGGAAGTGGAAGCAATGGTGAAAGCGATGAAATGGGAAGTTCGTATGACTTATTCTAAGGAAAAAGAAGGTTTGCTCTCTGTTCAAAAATCATTTTGGCGACCCAATGAAGTGGAAACACTCACTTACGCTCTTGCTTGAGAAGACTTACTTCAAGTCCCAATCTTTTTTGTATGTAAAACACACTCTTATTAACTCCTTATCGTCTTTGTTTTGGGGGCCGTTTTTTTAGGAAGGTTTTTTTAGCGTTGAATCTGAGTTGTCATTTGTTTGTACTATTGGCACATTGTTATGTCCTTGGTGGTGAAGAACTTCCTTGAAGTTCTTTGGTAAAGTTAGATTACGGTTAAAAATGTGTTATTCTCTGAATTGGTAACTCCCGGTATATTTTAATTTAAGCAAAACTAAATTTAGTCCAAAACTTATGTATTTGATGAACATATATATTCAATCAGATTTTTATCTTAAGATGAACTAAATAAAAAAACCAGTTTACTCATATATTTCCTAATCTCTCAATAGAGTTTAGCTTGACAGATTCAAATGGATACGAGAACTTTGATGAATAGAGAGAGATAGATACATTGTCGGATTCATATAAGAATAGATAAAAACAAACAAACTTCTTCACCATTTCCAGAAAACATTGGAACCGCACTTGTACTTGTCCTTGCCTTCGCATTCCAACGCCAAATCTTCTGAGATAAATGGGACTTTCTGCAAAATAGAAAACGAACAAGAACATCATAATCTCTTCAATTTAATTATTTCCCCAAAGAAATGAAAACTTTTTGAGTTTTTGTACAAACCTTTTGCTTGGCAAGATCTTGGCAGCCAGTGAAATTCTCAGGGAACTTGCAGCTTCCGAATTGAACAGTGAATGCTCTCGCAAAGTTTGCTCCACTTGTTGCCAATCTCTTCTTATCATTAAGTTCCTGTAATCAAAATGTCAATCTTTAGGATCTTTAGAGATGTCAAGATTTAAGACTTTCCAAGACTTACTTTGTTGGCTTTGCTCCTCTCGAGGTATTCATCAATGACGCCAGCATTGGCAGAAGCAGAAACAGCAGCAGTGGAGAAGAGCGTAGCAGCTAAGAAAACCATGGCGGATCTTCGTCCATTAGATCCATCAACATCATTGTCTCTTTGAGCTTTGATCACAGGAATCGTCTGTTTCTTCTGGCCAAACCCAACTGATGAATTCACCAAACCCACTTTCTGGTTAAGCTCAACAGAGCCAGACCCAGAGATTGCGTAGCTGCAAGTGAGAACACTCGAGTTCATGGCCGCCATTAAAGATGCTTTTGTTTTTTGAAAAATTCAAGAGTTTTTTTTGAGTTTGATTGGTGAGTGAGGAAGGAAGAGATTAGATTTTAGTACTAGAGATGAATGAGGATGATGATGACGATGACGTGGACTTGAATGTAATAAGGGATTGTGGTTGGAGTGTGGATAAGGTGAGATTTCCCTTCAGTCCTATTGGCAAAAGTCCAAACCTCTTCTTACTACTCCAAAGCTTCTACCTTTTAAAGTTTGAGTCTGAGATTTTCTTTCAAGTGTTTGTGTGGCTAGATTCACTTCGGTCCCCACCACACAAACCTCTCTCTCATATCTCTATTTGGTACTCAGTTTTATCAGAAACCACTCGGGTCAAGCCTGAAACAGTCTGATCCGGTTTAGCTCCTAAAAACCTGAACTTTATCCAGGTCAGGTGAGATCTTGGACTATGGCTCTAATTGGCAAAGCCTATGTTTCATAACCAGTACAATATTTATCTTAAGAGAGAAAGAACAAAATAAACAATAAGAATATGTTAAGAAAACAGAGCACTGAAAGCAAATTAAAACTGGCCTGATAACGTTACAAGCTCTCTCGTTTGTTCCTAACTTTGCTTTGCTGATACATTATAATCTACAAATTTCGTTGTGCCATTTGTTCCGAGGAACAAGAAATGCACGAGGAATCAAAATCTCTGGGCTGTCTTTCTCACCAACTAACCGAAGATTAAAGAAAAAAAGCAAAGGGGAGCTTTCTCAGGTTGATACCGCGGTTGTAGATTCAACAGGCACACTATCACTTTTATTCAAAGCTTCCCAGTCTATCTCCCTAAGAATCTTAAACCGTTCCTCCATGGACACAAACCCAGCCTGAGGAACCACTATACCGGGACTTCCAGCTTTGTGAATCAGAACAATACTGGTGGCCATCTCAGGTCCATGGAGTTTTCCTGTTAGCAACACTCGTAGTGGCATGAAAAGTGATTTACCCTGTATGGTGCATCAGAAGAATCTCTTGTAAGGTTTGTTCATTCAAGTAAAGCAGATTTTGTTTCGGTATTAACTGGATTAGAGAGATGACTAACTTTGCGTTTCAGTGATTTGCCAAAGGCTTTCACCCATTTCTGCCAAGCACCTTGTCCTTCTGCTAAAGCGCTTGGAATCTCTCCGCTGTCATAAGCAGCTATGAGGCTGGCTGCTACTTCATGAAGCTTGTCTTCCACAGCAGGCTTAGCTTCAGGGCTGCATCAGGTGCAGCAAAACTCAAATCACCACAAGCTCAGATCTCCAGAAAACCATAAAAAGTGTTTATTGAAAGGAAAGAGGTGATGCAGTAGGAACAAACGGTTTGATAGTTACCTAGCCAATGTAGCATGTAAAGGATATGAAAGCAAGTTCAAAAGTACTTTATCTGAATCTGTCACCAACTCAATCCCATCCTTGAGAAGCTCGACAGCTTCCTGTACTTCAACAACAAGCTCAAATTTGGTAAGTCTGTACAGAAAATATCTGTTGTTCCTAAATCCAAGGCTTTATATTGGGATCAGAAGAAAGTGCGGAGTCATGGTTAGAAACCTTACATCTACAAAACTCCCCTCGGATTCTGTTAAGATACCGGCGCTCTTCCATCGCTCACCAACAAGTTTTGTTAGTTTTTCATTTGGAAGTGCCCTCAGATGCTGACCATTCATCCATCTTTGAGTTTATAGATACATCACATTGAAGCTATTTATTAGCAAAAAGTAGAGAAAAACAAGAGAGATGAAGATTGGAGAATTCAAACAGCTAAGCAAATTCTATAATCACCTTAACTTTGTAGAATCGAAAATCGCACCACTTTTATTGACACGTTCAATCGAGAATTTTTCAACTGCAAATCAAGAATAAACATTCAACAAATAAATCAGAAAATTAAAGGATGACGATAAAGATCAAACAAAGCAAAATTATAGTCAACAAAAACGACCTACCAAGTTCCTGGAGGGTGAAAAATTCATTTTCAGTGCCGTCTCCCCAACCTAAGAGTGCCAAATAATTAACCATTCCCTGAGGCAGATATCCCATCTCTCTATACTGTTTTATTTTCAAAGGAACATAAAGCAGAAATGAGATGAAGAATCAACAGTTGAGTAATCTATCATCAATGCAAGTAAAGGCATTAACAGCTACAAACACCTGGCCTACAGAAGTTGCCCCATGTCGCTTTGACAGCTTACTTCTATCCGGCGCTAGAATTAAAGAAACATGTGCAAACTGAGGCATAGGGAACTCCAAAGCCTGCCATTGATTGATGCAGACAGAATTAAATCAAATTCCTACTCTTAACTTTAGGATCACATAACTTCTGAACGCAATTGAAAGAAACACACATTAGCTAGTGCTTACCTTGTAAATTAGAGCCTGCCTCAAAGTATTAGGCAAATGTTCTTCAGCCCTGAAATGAAAGTTAATTGATTTGATCAAGATCATATATCAAACATGTTATAGAAACAAGATGCAAAAGATGACAATGGATAGTAACCTTATAACATGTGAAATAGCCATGGTAGCATCATCTACCGTAACACAAAAGTTGTAAACAGGTTGGCCATTACTCCTCATTACCACGAAATCTCCAAGAGTATCCAAGTTCCAACATACCTTCAAGACACTATCACTCATGGTCAATTACAAGAAGGTATTATCGAGCTTTACATAACAGGTATGAACTGATAGACCCTTTTTAAGGTGGATATTTAGTTGGAAACTAATTTTCCAAGATCACAATGAAAGGTTGTAACTATAGCCTATCTAACCAGAGATTGATAACTAAGGACAAAAAAAAGAAAGAAAACTATAATACTTACCTCGCCACGAATCAGGTCATTAATTTTCAAAGAGCCTTCCTTTGGCACACGAAACCGGTAAGTAAAAGGTGTTCCCTTTTCCAACTCTTGCTCTACTTCAGCATCAGTAGCTGTTGCCCATTTCCCAGTGTATACTGGAGGCAATTGTTTTAACTTTGCAATCTCCTTCATCTTTACAAGTTCCTACATTAAACATTGCAATCGATCAAAGTCAACAACAGTGTCAAGAAAACAAGCAAAAGTTTTTCAGAGAATTTGAAGATAATCACCTCACTGGAGCAAAAGCATCGATAGACATGACCTGACTCTAAAAGCTTCTCTGCATATTGTTTGTAAAGAGCATTTCTTTCAGATTGTCTATACGGACCAAAGTCTCCACCAACCCCAGGACCTGCAATTTCAATCCCAATTTCATTACACCACCATTGAAAAACACCTAAATTAGCACAAGAGAAGAAGAAGAAGAAACCTTCATCCCAATCAAGACCTAACCATGAGAGATCCTGAAGAACAGCAGCTTCAGATTCACGTGTTGATCTCTCCAAATCCGTATCTTCGATTCTCAGCAGAAACTTCCCTCCTTTAGACCTGTAAACTCCATCAGTTACAAAACCCAAAAACTCTAAAAGAAAACGAACTCTTAATGAGATCACGAACCTCGCGAACAAGTAGTTGAAAAGAGCAGTCCTTGCTCCACCTACATGGAGATTACCAGTGGGAGAAGGCGCGAAACGAACTCTGACAGACCCACCATTGTTGCCTGGTGTAGCACACGCAACCACCGCGAAGCTTCTTCGAGAACAATAAAATAAAGAAGATTGACGCCGTCGGAGGAAGTTGGGAGCAAGCTCCGGTAAAGACCTAACCCTAAGCCATGGCGTATTGAAGACAAGGCTCGCCATTTTCGTTTTGTCTTCTAAAGTTGAGATTTTTCAGAGGATAAAAGGATTTTAATCCGAAGAAGAAAGTCGCCTGCTTTGCTCGGGGTTGAATTAAAATGCAATTAATTCAATTAAAGCCTCATAACTTTTGCAATTTTAAAATTACATCCCCATATAATATTTTCTACATACATACTCCCTATTGTAACGCTAAAATTGGAAAAAGACACGTGCTTAGGCTTTATTTAGACTTGCATAATTTGGAATTGATTTCGCCTGAGTCTAGTGTTTTCCTCTCTGCCATAGTGCCATCAGTTGATTAAGGGGTTGCAGGAGAGGTTGCTCAATGGGATTAGAGAGAAGCTTGATGGTGTTGTGGTGAATGGTTCAATGGGGAGTCTCGATATGTAGGGAATCTTAATTTGTCTTTTGCTTATGTTGAAGGAGAGAGTCTGTTGATGGGGTTGAAGGAAGTTGCAGTAGACGTGGAAGTGCTTGTACTAGTGCGAGTTCGGAGCCTTCATATGTGTTAAGAGCTTTGGGTGTGGATGAGGACATGGCTCACACTTCGATTAGGTTTGGTAATGCATGTTGTCGATAAAAAAAAAAAAAAGACTATCAGCATATTTGAATGATTGAATAACTCTTTAAACAAATGAAGTATATCATTACCAAAAAAAAACAAATGAAGTATATAGTTTACTAATTCGTTTTTCTTGTTGCGGCATTTCTAATTTCTCTTTCAAAATTACTTTTCTCTCTTTTTTTTTTCATTCCAAATTATTGAATCTTTTCAGCTCTTGAATGCCGGTGACTCACTAAAATTTCCAAGTAACAACCTGAAACGAAAATTGAAATTAAGAGGACAGCAAATGTATATTGAATATTTTTAGTTTAAACAATTCACGATTATAAGGACCTGACAGCAAATGTGCTACTAATGTTCTTAGTTTCTTACCTTGATGTAAAGTCGAAGTAGACCACAATTATGCCATGCGATTTGTACCAAAAGTTTTACTTTTTAGATCTACAAACGCTCGACTCGACCTTTGTTACAAACTCAAATATGGTCCGAAATATGTAATAAATTCTGAAATTCTTCTACTTTTTTTTGTATTTAAATTTGGATTGAAACAAGTGTTTAGTAGGTTGTAGGCAGGCCCATGAGGAAACATCCAACGGATACAAAAACCTCATATTATAAATTCTCTATGCCAAAATAATTAGAACCATAGGGTTGGTTATATGTTATGTACGACAACCGTTGTTTGAGTGAGACATTACATCCTTTCAAGTTTATAAAGTATAAACCACACGTTGCGTATACATTTTCTTCCCTAACATTTACTCGCATTGTTTCTTCCATTCAAATTCAAAAAGAGTTGAAACGTTTAATGTTTTTGTAATTGCATGTTTTTACATTCATTTTAAGGAAGACTTTTAGCTAATCTGTTTTCTTAAGAAAATGATCATATACTGATTGATAATCCTTTGTTAAGGCGGCCATGTATATCAATATTTGCTTTGGAGTATATTAAGGTTTCTACTTACTGTCTTGTTGTTGTGATAGACCTTAACCAGTCCGTGAGGGCAAAGGCTAAAGGCTATGAAAAGACTTGTTGCAACTGATGTTTTCGCATGAGTAATCTGTTCGCGTCCCACTTCTAGCTCCGAGTTCCTCATCTTAGTTATACGTTAACAAGAAGTTAGTGAACCATCAGCAAGTTATTACTCTGAAGCATTGGTTTTTTCGGTTTGAGAAATCACCGGTGGGTAGAAACTGGGCATAGCAAATTCCGCATTCAAATTGTTGTTGATCGTCTTCCTTCTGGAGGCCTGGAGGCTTTGGAAGTTCAGTAGCTAGAATACATTCGAGGTTCTCAGGAAATGATCTTTCCTTTGACCTGTGTGATTATTATTAATCGTGATTCCTGCTCACTTTTCTGCTAACTCCATGCTATAAGCTTTCGAAAGAGATTAAGAATGGGAGAGTAGAGACAAAAGACTTTACCATTTTTTTGCTATTTCTTCTCCATAACATATGCATAGCTGGAGGCACAGGACCAATAAACCGGCACCTGTCTAAGCAATTCACTATTAGAAAAAGCGGGTTTTGTAAGTGTGTATTTGTCTAGAAACATACTCTGGTAGGCCTTTAGGGTCGTTGAAGTTGATATGAACAATGAGGATGCAATCATTCCATGAGAAAAACGAACCAAGTAAATAGAAAAGGGTGAATTGTTATAACACAGAGTTATACGATGTTAATTAGAGAAAACAGAAAAATGGTTAAAGATGTTAAAACCAGCATGAATCCGACGGACAGGAGAAGCACGAGATGGTTGCTTAGCATCAACAACACAAAGAGACTTATCAATATCGTCCAAGACAGACCAAAATTCTTGAAGATTGTCCAAATGCTGTTAACAAATTTTTTGTATTTGCTGATTAGTGATAACAAAGAGAGAAATGTAGCAAGTCTTTATAGCTAACCTTTTGGAATTGGTGCATCACATCCTTCAATCTTGAACTTGTTGACCATTCAAGAGTAAACATGTAACAAACCGCAGAAAGAGAAGGTGGGGAATTAGGATATATAGTCTCTATTGAGTTGAATTTCTAAGACCCTTCTTATCTCTGTACATGATGATAATCTTCAGAACACAAAACTAACATAGAATGCAACAATGTAGTAATCATATTATCATCCATAATCCAAAGATATCCAAGAAAGCCCTGAAATTCTCTAACTTACAGAATGTTAAATCTCCTCCTAATCTCTTTAGCGGTTCCCATCCAATTCCCTCGATCTAACAATTAAAGCCGAATAAACAATCTCATCAACCAAATGTGAGTAATCAATTTTAGAAGAAGAAAAAAGATGGATGTTTTAACTATAACTAACCTCCGAGTAAACTTTCCGGTAAAACGACGAAGATTTAGCTAATTCCTCGCATCTTGCACGTTCTATACATTCCTGCGAAAACTTTTCTACTGAAGCATTCATCATCTACTTCAAACCTAGATTCCAATTGTGTACTTCATACTAAACTCAGATCATCATCTTCAAGCTCCGAAACTTATGCATTTGAGTTCGAATACTTGGTGTTGTGTGAAGAAGAATTCGAGTTACAATTTCCCAAAAATATGATAATAAATATATTTTCTTAAAAAATATTATCTCTCGTGTATTATATTTTTTCGATGATCTGAACGAGGTCAGATCGCTGAGAAACTATGGGATTTATAGATTATTTTTCGTTTCAGATTTCCATGTTATTTGTGCTTGCATGAGATATAGTATAATCCTATAACTAATAAGTTGTTACTTGTTTAGCGCGCCATTTTTTTTTACTTATATACTTCCTTTCTTTTTTTGAGTATTTTATTGTTTGTTTGATGGATCATTTCAGGTACAGAAAAAAAACAATTGAAAAATCGAGATTCTGGGATTGTATGATTTGTTGTTGCATATAGATTACTCAATCTATGGTTTGGTTTACAACTGGTTCCTCTGTGGCAAAACTTGCCATAAGAAGGACACTGTCTCTCTCACAGGATGTTGGAAAGGCAATCTTCAAGCCACACAGAGGGGTGAAAAGAGTTTATGAACAACGTGCTCAAATGATTGAATCGGGAGAAGGTATTGACTGGGGACTTGGAGAAGCTCTTGCTTTTGCCACACTGGTTGTGGAAGGCAACCATTAGCAGTGGGGAAGCCAAATGGCTGCGTCAAACTGGTCTAGTATGGATACGATGATGGTCAGGCTCCTGAACACTCCAGTGGAAGATTGGAACGTTTCCTTGAGGTATATAACCAATACTTACCATTAAGTAGTTTCTCTCCACTTTCCGTAGTTGCTTCCCTCTCATTTGTAAATTTGTTTACTGCATGCAGATGAGTGATGACAATCCTTATGTTATCCCTGAGATGGATCCAACTCTTGGAAAGCAGATTCAAGAATGTAATTGGCAAGTTGTTAATGTTACTACTACACCCGCCAACTATTTCCATGTTCTACGTCGACAAGAAAATGTTGATTTTATACCATATGAAATTATATATGATTATATTCACAAATCCGAAAATGTTAACAAACGAATCTAGAACGAAACTAGCGGTTGGTGTGAATTATCTTAGGCCGCAATGATTAGGACAACATGGCCCAGCCCAACCAGATCTAACCCTAATAAGACCCCTACTAAGATCTGCAGCCGCAGATGTCTGCGTCTCTAGTTTTTTTTTTTACCGGGATTGGTTTGTTGTTGAGAAAAGTCTCTAAAAAGTCTCGCTCTCCGTCGAAATAAGCCATGTCTTCCGATGGATCCATGTCTCAGCGTTCTGACTGGGTCGGCGATAGATACGCCGGTAAGATCCCTCTATGTCTTGCTCGAAATTGTTTGGTCTATATAGAATATTAGATTTCATCAGCTTGTTGTTGTATTGAATATTGATTTCCCGTGCGCAGAGGGTAACATAGGTGTGTTCTGGGACGTGGTGGATTACCCAATCCTTGAAAGTGATCCTAAATTGATTTCAAACAAAATCAAATCAGCTCTTGCGGATAGTTTTTATCGTGGTCCTGTGTCAACAATCCATTTGTACGAAGATGATGAGAAAACCCTTCTTGTCCCCAAACAAGAAGTGATAGATAAATATGAGGCTGCCGGAATCACTTTCAATTTCGTACCCGAAGGTGAATTGAGTCCCTCTCTTTTATTTCTTACTTATATAATACATATGTAATTTAATCGAGATCTCCATTGATATATATGTAGTTCCAGACGCAAATGGATGTGCCAGAGTTCATAAGATGTTTGTGGACCTTCTTTTCTGGGCAGTGACCAGTCCTAAACGTCCTGACACTGTAATTTTACTCTCAAAACACCTCGAAGAAGAGGCGACCATCGATATTATTTGCAGTATGAGTTCGTACCATATCAATGTTCTCTTACCAGAGTGTGCATCTGATGAACTGCCTTGTCGTGAAAGCTCAGTATGGCTTTGGAAAAGCCTTGGAGGCGGAAGTGATACAACTCATCAAACATATTTTAGAAAGAAGAAGAAGAATTTAATCGTTGAAGGCTTTGATGACGTGGCAGCTTAGTTCAAACGAAAGACTTGAAAGGAAACAGAAGGTTTGCCGTTTAGTTGAATAAGTATCTCGAGCTCAGCTCATTTCTTCTTCATGTCATTTGTGAATTTTGGATCTGCGAATCCATTGTCCCAGTGATGTGCTCGAAGAGACCTATGCTGGTCTATTGTATTTCGTTCCTTTGATTTTACATTTGACATTGGAGCTACAATCTCTGTATCTCGTTTCTTATCAATACAATCGGTACCTTCATCTTATCATTGGTGCGGTGAAACTCGATCGAAGCTTCAACGCGGATTTTTGACGAATTTTGATGGATTTCATGGCGGATTTTGATGAATCGGAGATGATTAACAGTGCGGAGTATCAGGCAGATCCCGATTTAGCAACACTGAAGTTTTTGAAAGGCGGATACACGCGATTAGTGGATACTACGGCGGATCTTTCCAATCGAGTCGGTTCTGTGGAGTCGACGATGGTGGCGATAGAGCGTACACTGTTACAAATCTCTACTCAGCTTGGAAAAAGGCCAATCGCAGCTGAATCTTCTCGTCAGGTACCTCCGGTAACACATTCTGAGACTTATGTGCGAGATGACTTGAATCGTTTGCCTATGGATAATCGGAAAAGCTTGTTGAGAAAGATTGAGATGCCGAAATTCGATGGATCAAATGCTTACGACTGGTTCTCTAAGGTTGAAAGGTTTTTTAGAGTCGGACGTTATTCGGATTTGGATAAACTGGATTTGGTGGCTTTGAGTTTAGAGGGAGATGTTTTGAAATGGTTTAATTGGGAAGTGTGTCGTCGGGAATTTCAATCCTGGGAGGAGTTTAGACGTCGATTGTTCGCTCGATTTGGTGCAGCTCCGGAAGAATCTCCGGGCAATAGACTATTTGCTATCAAGCAAACATGTTCAATCTCTGCCTATGTTACTCAGTTTGAGGAGTTGTCTGCTCAGGTTGTTGGATTAGCTGATTCTCACTTGGAACAGATTTTCTACAATGGTTTAAAGACAGAGATGAAAGAGGTTTTAAAATTGAAGGCTCCGGTTGGGTTGGAAAATCAGAAAACAGCAGTGTTAAGGATGGAAACTAGTTCATTTTGTCAGCTGTTTACTGACAAATCTAGCAGGTCCTGGAGTTCTCAGAAGTCATTTACTTCTAAGCCTGTCACTACTTATACACAGCCACGGCCATTGTTGTTACAAAATGGGGAAAATCAGACTATTGGACAGGGATCTATTATTCCAGCTCCAAAACCACTCGCAGTTCAGCCTAGACAGAAGCATACACCTGAGGAGCTTGATGTAATGAGAAGTAAGGGTATTTGTTTTAAGTGCAAAGGCAGGTATACCAGAGGCCATGCTTGTCCCCTGAAGGAATTACAGATTCTGACAGTTGTGGAAGGTATTGAATTGGAAGTGTTGGATGTGGAATACTCTGATGTTGAAGTTGCTTTGACTGATCAGGAGCCTGTTCTCGGTTGTTTATCTCTGAATTCATTTCTGGGTCGTCATTCTCCTAAGACTATCAAGTTGCTTGGCTGGATTGGAAAGTCAAAAGTATTGATCATGATTGACTCAGGGGCTTCTCACAATTTTATTACACCTTCAGTAGCTTCTGCTTTGAAGTTATAGGTTTCAACGGATACTAACATGGAGATTTTGTTGGGCAATGGAGCTTCTGTTCTTGGTAATGGTATCTGTAGAAATGTCCAATTTCGACTATCTGATGTTCAATTTCAAACAGATTTTATATCTTTGGAATTGGGAGGAGTCGATATCATTCTTGGTATGCAATGGCTGGAAACATTGGGAACTTGTTTGGTGGACTGGAAGAAGCAGGAATGGTCATTTGTTTACAATGGTAAACCGGTTAAGTTTGTTGGTGATACCTCTCTTCATGCACCACCACTGTTAATTCAGCCATTTGAGGTTACAGATCCGACATTCAGCCAGTCACCGGAGCAAAAGCATATCACAATGACTCAATTGTCTTATCAGGAAAAACTTATTCCAGTGGAGATATCAGAAGTTTTGGAACAATTTGCTCCTGTTTTTGCTCTGCCAACAGGTTTGCCTCCTTTGAGAGGTCAGGAACATGCTATTGTTCTCAAGCCGGGGGTACAATCTATCACTGTTCGTCCCTATAGGTATCCCCATGCTACTAAGGAAATAATGGAGAAAATGGTGGATGATATGCTGGTTGGAGGCATCATTCGTCCGAGTAGTAGCCCATTTTCAAGTCCTGTCTTGTTGGTGAGAAAGAAGGATTCCTCTTGGAGGTTCTGTGTAGACTACAGAGCTTTGAATCGGGCTACAATACCGGATAAGTATCTAATTCCTGTGATTGATCAGCTTCTGGATGAACTTCATGGAGCTGTCATATTTTCAAAAATTGATTTGAGGTCTGGTTATCATCAAATCAGGATGCGTGAAGAAGATATTGAGAAAACTGCTTTTAGAACCATGGAGGGCCACTATGAATTCTTGGTGATGCCTTTTGGCTTAACCAATGCGCCTGCAACATTTCAGGCTTTGATGAATAAGGTTTTCAAACCTTTGCTCAGGAAATTCGTATTGGTTTTCTTCGATGATATTCTGGTTTACAGTAACAGTGTGGAGTCTCATGTTGAGCATTTGAAGCAAGTCTTGCAACTGTTACAAGATAATCAGTTATTTGCCAATGCTAAGAAGTGTTCTTTTGGAGTTTCTCAGGTTGAATACCTAGGCCATATCATTTCGGCTGAAGGAGTTGCTACAGATGCTGCTAAGACTGAAAGTATGTTGACTTGGCCAAACCCGGTGAATATCAAGCAGCTTCGTGGTTTTCTGGGGTTAACTGGCTATTATAGGAAGTTTGTGAAAGGCTATGGTGCTATTGCCAAGCCTTTGACAGAATTATTGAAGAAGGATCAATTTGTTTGGTCTGCAACAGCTCAGTTAGCCTTTGATACATTAAAGACAGCTATGGCTTCAGCCCCTGTTCTTGGTTTACCTGACTTTGATAAAAAGTTTATTTTGGAAACGGATGCATCAGGTACTGGAGTGGGAGCTGTATTACTTCAGAATAAGAGACCATTCGCTTATTTTAGTCATGCTCTCACTGCTAGGGAACAACTTAAACCGGCTTATGAGAGAGAATTAATGGCTGTTGTGATGGCTGTCCTGAAGTGGAAGCATTACCTTATGGGAAACAAATGTGAGATCCATACGGATCAGAGAAGCCTGAAGTTTTTATTAGAGCAGAAAGAGGTGAATTTGGAGTATCAAAAATGGTTAACTAAGCTTTTGGGATTTGATTTGGAGATTGTGTATAAACCTGGAGTGGAAAATAAAGCTGCTGATGGCTTATCTCGCATTCCTTATTCTGTTTCTCTGTTGTTGTTGGCTTTGACTGTCCCTTCGGCAATCCAGTTACAGGATTTATACCGTGAAGTGGATGACGATGTTACAATTCAAGGTATTATCTCACAATTGAAGGCTAAAACTCTGTTAGATACTCATTATCATTTGGTGAATGGTCGTCTATGGTATAAGAGGCGAATGGTGATTCCTAAGACTTCCAGTTTCATTCCATTGATCTTGTATGAGTATCATGATAGTAGTATTGGAGGCCATGGTGGTGTGTTAAAGACTGTTAAACGAGTACAGGAAGTGTTTCAATGGGAGGGAATGTTGAAGGACATTCAGAAGTATGTGGCTGCTTGTAATGTTTGTCAAAGGCATAAATACTCTACTTTGGCTCCTGCTGGAATTTTGCAGCCTTTGCCAATTCCTACAGCTGTTTGGGAGGACATATCTTTGGGTTTTATTGAAGGCTTACCAACCTCTGGTGGTGTGAATGTAATATTGGTGGTGGTGGACAGGTTAAGCAAAGCTGCTCATTTTATTGGCCTCAAGCACCCTTTTAAAGCTTCTGATGTGGCAAATAAGTTTGTTTCTGACATTGTTCGGTTACATGGTTTTCCTAAGACAATTGTCTCAGATCGTGATAAGATTTTTTTGGGAACAGTTTGGAGAGACATGTTTCGTTTGTCAGGGACTACTTTGAAGTTTAGCACAGCATATCATCCGCAGACTGATGGTCAGACAGAGGTTCTCAACCGTTGTTTGGAGACTTATCTGCGGTGTTTCGCATCAGGCCATCCTCGGACTTGGTACCGCTATTTACCTTGGGCTGAGTTCTCTTACAACACTTCTTTCCACTCAGCCATCAAGACTTCTCCTTTTAAAGTGATGTATGGAAGGGATCCTCCTCAGTTGATCAGATTTGAACCAGGTTCTACTAAGAATTGGGATTTGGAAGTACAGTTACGGGAGAGAGATTTGATGTTATTGCATATTCAACACAATTTACAAAGGGCTCAGGAACTTATGCAACGTAATGCGAACAAGAAGCGTCGAGAAATTGAGTTTGTTGTGGGGGATTGGGTCTATCTCAAGCTGCAGCCTTACCGCCAACTCTCTGTGGCTCCTCGCGTGAATCAGAAGCTTGCTGCCAAGTTTTTTGGGCCTTTTCAGGTGATTGAGCGCATTGGTGTGGTAGCTTATCGCCTGAGATTGCCACCTGGCTCCAAAATCCATGATGTTTTTCATGTGTCACAACTGAAGGCTGTTATTGGTGATCATCAGCAAGTTCACTCTACTGATCCTCCTGAGCTGTTAGAAGAGGACTTGTGGATTCCTGAGGCGATTTTGGATGTGAGATTTGATGAGGAAGGCCGCCGGGAATTCTTGATTCAATGGCAGAATCGCGATGTCTCGGAGAATTCGTGGATGTATTCCAAAGACTTTGTTAGTCTTTATCCAGCCTTCACGCTTGAGGACAAGCTCGTTCTCCCGCAGGGAAGTATTGATACAACTCATCAAACATATTTTAGAAAGAAGAAGAAGAATTTAATCGTTGAAGGCTTTGATGACGTGGCAGCTTAGTTCAAACGAAAGACTTGAAAGGAAACAGAAGGTTTGCCGTTTAGTTGAATAAGTATCTCGAGCTCAGCTCATTTCTTCTTCATGTCATTTGTGAATTTTGGATCTGCGAATCCATTGTCCCAGTGATGTGCTGGAAGAGACCTATGCTGGTCTATTGTATTTCGTTCCTTTGATTTTACATTTGACATTGGAGCTACAATCTCTGTATCTCGTTTCTTATCAATACAATCGGTACCTTCATCTTATCAGGAAGCTCACAACGTGTTGACAATATATAAGCGGAAGCATGCTGATACTGATGTTGTTGCTCATCCCGAGGCCTAGCAAGCCAGTCTGAAGAGGAGACTAATATATTCTTCATGTTTTATGTTATAATGATGCACGATAATTTATTAGTATTTTCTTCAAAATAATCTCTTATGGTCTATAAGATAAAACGCCTGTATTGTTATTCTGATATTGTTTTTTTATAAATAAGTCAACTGATCGCTGTGCGTAGTCAATTCAGCGTATGGTAAATTGCTCGATGGCACTACTTATTGCGAGGACACTGAGTGGAGTGTGTGACAAGAGAATCCACTTTTCTAAAAATTATACATTTTTAAGATCGTTTTGGGTTCATCCCATTATTAAGGTGTCTCTCATTAGTTGAGCATCTATATATGTCTGAGGAGTGTGACGAGTGGTTGAGGTCTTTGTAGTTGGGCAGAAAGTAAAGGAGCCCAAGGTTCACAATGAAGTGATATACGCTTATGCAAATATATTTTAAGAGTTTATTATTCTCACTGCAAACTACCGGTGATCGTTTCTTTTGAGGCTGCAAAGATACTTTACGCATTTATATTAAACTGCGTCAAGTTAGCGCAGCCACACTCGTGAAGGTTGAAACAGTTCCAAGTTGCTGTTGATGCAGCAAGGAATGCTTAAGAGTGAAGAGACGTGCAAACAAGTCTGCTATTATTACCAGAACAGGGGATGCTTCATTAATGAATTAGTATCTCTAACGTCCAGAGAAGCTGTTTCAACAAGACTTCACATTCCCAAGAACTTGTGATGAGCAACCACACTGGAATTAAGGAAGTTGTCTATAATTTATTTATACACACAATACAATATGATAATGGTGCCACCACTGTTATGAACCATTACCCAGAATCTCATTCCCTTTGAGAGCTTTTCTATCAAGCCCTACCTTACATATGCAGAGCAACGGCTGTAAAAGAAGCGCTGAACCAGATTTTATGTTTTTACCAAACGACTGCCAGATGATTAGCCAAGTTATTTCATCGATATCACAAGTAAATCAATAGGGCCTCTTAAGAGTAGTGAAACTATTTATGTATATACAGTAGTTTATATTCTTCCATTAATCTCAACCAACACAGCTCAATTCATATTTATGATATGCAAGGAAAACAAAAGCTAATTAGTTCGACCAACTGTCAAATAGAGATAAAACCAAAAGATAAAGAGTACAAACTTAGTAGAAATT
Organism: Erysimum cheiranthoides; assembly: GCA_011420285.2. Taxonomy (NCBI): domain Eukaryota; kingdom Viridiplantae; phylum Streptophyta; class Magnoliopsida; order Brassicales; family Brassicaceae; genus Erysimum; species Erysimum cheiranthoides. The sequence goes on from CM022181.2 coordinate 19,133,806, forward strand.
ATTCGGATCATAAAGTCTAAGATGAGAACACCCTCGGGCTTCTTATTGGTTTTGGGAGCTACTTTCCCCTTCCTTTATTAAAGACTTCTTACATTCGCAGCACAGTATAGGCGTTTTCGAAGGGCTTCCACGACTCTTACCTAATAGGTATCTGCTTGGGTCCAAAGGGTTTCCAACACTTGCCTCTAATAGGGTCGCAGGATCTTGTAAGACAATATTGAAATTATCTCTCTCTTTCAAAGCTTGAAGAACACTTACGACCTGCTTCTCTTTTTGGAAGTTTGTTGAGAGTAGAATCAAATTGGATACTAAACCATGGTTGATCATTGCCCACATAAGAATGTTTGTTAAAATTGCATATCTATTTCCTGAAATAGTATACCAATCAGGACGTAAGATATATATACATATAAAAAAAAAAAAAAAAATTTTACATTACATAAAAAGGAATTCACACCTTTGGGTAAAGGACAGATGAGGATTTGGTTTCGCATATAGTCACGAGACAATTCTTTGGAGAGTCTACTCTTATAATCAACGTACGCGACGATTGACATATCACCCATATAGCCCTTTTCCGAAAGACCGGATTTGATATTCCGATAAATCAAAATAGGATCGTGTTTCTCAAGGATTGACGAATCCTCCACGTACCAGTCGAGGTTAATGTATTGCCCTAGCGAGCGCATAAACCATTAAGACACGGAGAAAAAAAGTCAGATCGTCAACATATTACCATAACCGATGGACGACTAACTGGTCAATATAATAGACAAACAATTCAGAGGGATGTCCTTACCACCGAATTTTTCGCTGGCGTGGGATAAATCGTTGAACATGGCTTCGACGACGGAGCTATCGAGAAAATTAGAGACTCCGGATGAGAGACGCTTCCTTGTAAAATTAGGGTTACATCTGTGCTGCCTCCGTTTATATAGTATCTTATTGGGCTGGACCTGTTAGATAGTATCAACCCTGAAATGAAAGTTAATTGATTTGATAAAGATCAATTTCAAACATGTTATATAAAAACAAGATGCAAAAGAAGACATTGGATAGTAACCTTATAACATGTGAAATAGCCATGGTAGCATCATCTACCGTAACACAAAATAAGTTGTAAACAGGTTGGCCATTACTCCTCATTACCACGAAATCTCCAAGAGTATCCAAGTTCCAACATACCTTCAAGACACTATCACTCATGGTCAATTACAAGAAGGTATTACTGACTACTGAGCTTTACATAACAGGTATGAACTGACAGACCCTTCTTACGGTGGATATTAGTTTGAAAAACTAATTTTCCAAGATCACGACGAAAGGTTGTAACTTTAGCCTATCTAACCATAGATTGATAATTAAGCAAAAAAAAAAAAGAAAAAACCCAATAATACTTACCTCGCCACGAATCAGGTCATTAATTTTCAAAGAGCCTTCCTTTGGCACACGAAACCGGTAAGTAGACGGTGTTCCCTTTTCCAACTCTTGCTCTACTTCAGCATCAGTAGCTGTTGCCCATTTCCCAGTGTATACTGGAGGCAATCTTCATCTTTACAAGTTCCTACATTAAACATTGCAATCGATCAAAGTCAACAACAGTGTCAAGAAAACAAGCAAAAGTTTTTCAGAGAATTTGAAGATAATCACCTCACTGGAGCAAAAGCATCGATAGACATGACCTGACTCTAAAAGCTTCTCTGCATATTGTTTGTAAAGAGCATTTCTTTCAGATTGTCTATACGGACCAAAGTCTCCACCAACCCCAGGACCTGCAATTTCAATCCCAATTTCATTACACCACCATTGAAAAACACCTAAATTAGCACAAGAGAAGAAGAAGAAGAAACCTTCATCCCAATCAAGACCTAACCATGAGAGATCCTGAAGAACAGCAGCTTCAGATTCACGTGTTGATCTCTCCAAATCCGTATCTTCGATTCTCAGCAGAAACTTCCCTCCTTTAGACCTGTAAACTCCATCAGTTACAAAACCCAAAAACTCTAAAAGAAAACGAACTCTTAATGAGATCACGAACCTCGCGAACAAGTAGTTGAAAAGAGCAGTCCTTGCTCCACCTACATGGAGATTACCAGTGGGAGAAGGCGCGAAACGAACTCTGACAGACCCACCATTGTTGCCTGGTGTAGCACACGCAACCACCGCGAAGCTTCTTCGAGAACAATAAAATAAAGAAGATTGACGCCGTCGGAGGAAGTTGGGAGCAAGCTCCGGTAAAGACCTAACCCTAAGCCATGGCGTATTGAAGACAAGGCTCGCCATTTTCGTTTTGTCTTCTAAAGTTGAGATTTTTCAGAGGATAAAAGGATTTTAATCCGAAGAAGAAAGTCGCCTGCTTTGCTCGGGGTTGAATTAAAATGCAATTAATTCAATTAAAGCCTCATAACTTTTGCAATTTTAAAATTACATCCCCATATAATATTTTCTACATACATACTCCCTATTGTAACGCTAAAATTGGAAAAAGACACGTGCTTAGGCTTTATTTAGACTTGCATAATTTGGAATTGATTTCGCCTGAGTCTAGTGTTTTCCTCTCTGCCATAGTGCCATCAGTTGATTAAGGGGTTGCAGGAGAGGTTGCTCAATGGGATTAGAGAGAAGCTTGATGGTGTTGTGGTGAATGGTTCAATGGGGAGTCTCGATATGTAGGGAATCTTAATTTGTCTTTTGCTTATGTTGAAGGAGAGAGTCTGTTGATGGGGTTGAAGGAAGTTGCAGTAAACGCAAAATTCAGTTATTGGAAAAAGACACGTCCTTAGGCTTTATTTAGACTTGCATAATTTGGAACCAGAATCATATCATAGTAGTTCAATAACTTCAACGGTTCAATTTTTATAACCAATGAAATTGACAAAGACAGAGCTCAGTTTGGAATCACACTTACTGTTTTCTTCATTTTGGACTAATAATCATTCATCAACAATCGCCTTCAGTAATTCTATGTTTGTATCTTGAATAATCATTTCGTTTAACTTGGGGTCTCATAAATCTAAAAACATGCTTCAGCTCAAGAAACAAAATGTACTATAAATGCCTTGAGTGTTTATATCAGAAAGATAGCAAACTGCGGATAAGTTCTCAGTGAATCTGATCAGACAAACATGATTACAAAAGAACATTGAAGATTCTACTCAAACCCAATGATTCTCTTCAATCCAGGAAACAACCCAGAAAACGAAGACATGGAAGAAGAAGAAGAAGAAGAAGAAGACGACTCTGTTGTCTTGTCAGAATCCAAACACTCTTCTTCAACCATTTCTTTGACAGATCTAACAGATAAAGGCTGAAAATCTCCACCCCATTCATCAACAAACTCTCTAACCAGACCCAATTTCTCTTCTTCTCCAATCTTCCTCCATTTAATCTTCATCTCATCTTCTTCATCGCTTCTCGTCTCTGTTCCGAGACTGTGTTCGCTTTCCCGATTTCTCTAGCCAAATCTTTCGCCAGCTCTGAATCGCTCAAAATCTTCTTCTTCCTCTTCTTGGGCTTCCTAAGCCTCATGTTGTTGATGATCTCATCGTCTTCATCGTCCCTCCTTATGCACTGAATTCGGGTTACGGGTCGGATCAACAGATGGTGGTTATATTCGAGATTCCGAGAAAAGGAAGTGTTTTGCGGAAGAAGATGAAGCAATCTCAGCGACATGTCTCTGCTCTCTCTCTCTCTCTCTCTCTCTCTTCAGCCCTTTGTCCCAAATCCTTTGATACATGTCCGGTACTAATTGTCTTTTGTATTGGACTCTCTCTCTATATATATTTAGAATTGGGAAAAAAGGACACTAGTTCAAAGTTCCATCAAATTATGAAATAGTTGAAACTCCACATCGTTCTAATCCTTTGTTTTAAGCCAAAGGTGGAAGGAACCTTTCGAGATATTAGAGCTTCCATGCCGTCAAACATCACAAACAAAGCACCAATTACGAAGACCTTAACTTCATGGAAACAGTATTTACAAGCAAGAAAATAGATTTAAAACTCTTTAATGTATAAATGTCACAATACAAGTTTAATGTTTGTGTTTCGTGAAGGTGTGTCTTGGAAAAGGAACAAAGAAATCCTACAAAAATTTCATCAAAATATGAATCATTTACAGTTAAAACCAAAGGTGGAAAACCTTTCAGACATTTGAGCTTCCATGCTCAAGCAAGTCTCTGTTCTTCACTCTGACAGTGTCTTCACTCTGTTTTTAAGTTAGTGAGAATGAGTTCTGATAAAATATCGACCCATGTGTCGGGAACACCGGGTAGGCACCAATGCATACAGTCTTGTCCCCATATTGCCACCGCATCCTGCTTCCCTAACCAGATAGCTGGATGAGCATCTGCTCTGAATTCACTTAGATGGGTCAGATCAAGTAACTTGATCTTTGTGGTTTGCAACTCATTCTTGATGATTTGGTTAATCCTTCTTGCTTCTTTGTTCACTCCATTGTTCCTGGGATCAAACCACAAGTCAAGCTGTCTAGGTCTTAGCATCAACATCATTTTTTATCAGAACAAAACTATTCTAGCAATGAAGAACATTTTCCGTCATCTATGAGGAGAATACAGAGAAGAACCAAAGACTTAGAATTGAGAAAACTGGACTTGTCAGTAAAGCTCGCTAGCATAATACCTGGTTTTCTTCGAGTGGTTTATCAAGCAGACAACTTTCATTCTGGTTCCAATCACCGCCATAGAAATGCCTTGGTGATTGCAAACGCCAGAACTTAAGGGTCTTTGCTGGGACCTCTCTTTGGATATAAGAAACCATATGTTGAAGAACTATTTCAAATCCTTGCAATATATCAAGAGGAGGATTTATCGGCTTTCCCTTTTCTATAGAAGACAAGAGGTGTCTCTTTAGGAAACTTATCGTAACCCCACCTAAACACAAAAACGGAGCCCATTTACTCTAAATATCTTCTCCATAAAGCTGTAAACATAGATTGATTAAAAAAAAAAAAAAAAAAAGCTGTAAACATAGAAAGAAAAAGAAACACATACAGGTTATTAAAGATATAAACCATTACCAATGGCCAGAGTTAAAAATGAGGACATCGTAGAAGCTAGTGACATTGATCCACTCATTTGCAGGAACATCAACATCAACTCGATACGTTCCTTTCAGTCCATCTTGATTAGCTTCAGCAGAGGACTCCGGCTGCTACCTTTTATCATATCAGTTTAGAAGAACATAAGGCTGGAAAAAATTCAACATATACAAAAACACATTCATTATGCTTTCAAGTTTCAACTCTAACATAAACTTAAAAGGTTCATGAAATTTAGATTTGAGATTCACAATTCAATAATGGCCAGAAAACTTCGATTGGCATTCACAGCTGAAGAAAGGAATTGAAGTTTCTCTACGAACTCTGAAACATTACCTAACAAGTACTAATCAAGAATTTGATCATTCATTTCAAGAGCTAATTTACAAGATTTCAAAGCACAATCCTTTAGATATCAAACTCTGGAAGTTAAGGAAATCTTACTGATATTTAGCGAGAAGAACAGCTCTGTGATAAGCAACAGTGACATTGAACTTAGGGAAGTAAGCTCCACGCCAAGCTTTTTTCTTCTTCCACTTGACAGCACTCGGATCAGCCACTCTTAAGTATACACAAGAACGAAACCAAGAAATTCTCATTCAGAGAATCCCCAACAAAGCCAACATTCTTGTTCCTCATCATCCCTAGAAATCGAGTTGGGTCAATTCGATTCAATCCGCACCCATTGGGCACCCATCTCCATGAATTGATCACATCCATGTTTTCTCGCTTGCTCCGTAAGCAATTCCAAGCGTTTCTGTGGAAAGGACAAGTCTCGTCGTACAAAGTTTTCGGAGTTTCTGAATGGAAGACCCATCGGCCGGAGAAGAGATCGCACGGCGGAGAAGAGATGAGGTTTGAAGTGATCGGACGGCGGAGAAGGAGTAAGGAATAGAAGAGGAGTAAGAGAAGAGAAAGGAGTAGAAGACGTGGAAGAAGTGAAGATCGGAGCTTCGACGGCATCGTCGTGTAGATTCGTCTGGATCCCAAACTCCATTGATTCACACGCCAAATCTGAAGAGAAGAACAAGAGTCACAGGCACAGCAATCTCGCGGTTAAACCGGTTATTTGGTCCGGTTCAGTTTTTACTTGGTTTTGGGTTTCAGTTTAAATCTATCTATATATATAATAGGAGAGTTTTCTCTCCATCTAAGGTGTCCCCTAAGCTAATAGAATTCAAACTCAAATTAATTACTATTAATTCTCATATTTTAATATTAAATATCTTTCACTAAAATATATTTGAAAAATGAACTTAAAATATAAGTTAATGAAATAATAAAATACAATACAAAAATATATAAGATAAAAAATATGAATAGAGATTAGATGCATATAAAATTATATAATTTTCAAACACATATAATTTATATATGAAAAATATAAAGTACAAAAAAACCTATCACGCTAAAAAAATATTAATTTTTCAAGAGTTATAAAATTTTTAAAGTAAAAAAAATAAAAATTGATACGATAGTAATAAAAATTTTAAAATAATTATTCGAAATAAGAATATCTATTTTTCAAGAAAAAAATATGTATAAAAAATTTACTTAAAATACATATCAAAAGAATTTATAATATGTTTAAGGAAAGAATTATGGTTTAACTGTAGAATTAGATATGAAGATTTCTTCAAACGGTAAGGTTAGAGTGCAATGTTTGATGGAAAATGCGATGTATGGTAATAAGAAGAGTTTAAAGATAATATTTAATATGTAGGAAAAAAACATTTTATAATAGACAAGAAAAAAAAAAGATAAAATAATTTTAAGATAAGTTAACAATAAATCAACAATCTAATCAATTATTTTAACGAAAAAAACGTGAAAAGAGATCAAATATCGCGAGGTGGACGAGTGCATCTTAGAATATAATGAAAAAAAATGATAGTGAAATAATTTCAAGAGAAATTGACTAAACTTGAAAATATGTATAAATTTCGTTCAAAACAAAAAATGTATGACGTGACATGGTCGTTGAGATTGTTTTCTCTTTTTAAAAAGTTCTTTTGGTTATCTCTAATCATATCTTTCAGAATCTGATGCTAAATATTACGGTATCTATTTAGTCTTAAATTGGGTTTAATAGTAAACTAACTCATAAATTGAAGAAATTAGATTTATTACTATTTTAAGATACCAAAATGTTTTGACTTCGGTTAGTTTGGAGAAGTGTTTACGATTGAGTTGACTCAATTAGATAGCCAAATGCATAAATGTGACATGAAGTGTGTACATGGAAAATACTTGTAGTCATCGGTGGAAAAGATGATGATGATAAATAGTATTTAATAACGAAGATATTGTTGTCATGAGATCATATGAATCATCTAACCAACTTAAGTTGCTAATTAACTGATCATCAAAACAATAAACAAAAGTCACTAAAGCAATAAACAAAAGTCAATACTCTTGTCAAATTAGATAAGAATATTCTAATTAGATAACAAGACAAAAACTTTAAGTCTAATGAGATATTAGAATACCAATAAACAAAAGTTAAATCTAATTAGATACCAATATTCCGCAGGTGAACTGACGTGAAGGAGTTTCATAGTATTGGAAACCTGCATTTTCCATAAGTAAGTGGTCCGCCGCATCTAAAGTAGAGGCATTCTCCGCATAAATCCTTGTAGGACCAACCCAGTACCTCCGATCGATTGCACGGAGACGTCTCTCAATCTTTCCTACTAGATTCGGGATTGAACGAGTAATTTGGCAATTTTCGAAATCATGCACAATAGCAGCCTCAAAATCAGGATCATTCATGATTTTGAATTGATTAGAAGAATAAAAAGGTGGAGAATAAGAAGCGGAGAAGAAAGGAAAAGAAAGGAGAAGGAGAGGGGACTTTTTTTCTCGCGTAAGAAGAAGAGGGAAAATAGATCTAGGGTTTCTCATTTTATATGGGTATTGTAAGGGTGATGAAGGGAACGACGCTGTTATGTCGTTTACGCTGAAAAGCAACATTGTTCTCTTAAAACCCCATAACTTTTGTTACTTTTCTACTTACATCCTCAACTACAGTAAACCTCTATAAATTAATAATGTTGGGACTACAACATTTTATTAATTTATAGTGATATTAATTTATTTATAAATTATAGGATAAAATAATATTTATTAATTTATAGAAGTATATAAGAAAAAATGAATGATATTTCAAAGACAATAAATGAATTTATGTAAATGATATACATAGAATTTATGTTTAGACGTATCAATCTCTATACTATTATTTGAGCAACCTTGATAAGTCTTTAACCATTATTACCGTGTTATATTTCGAAAATTGCCATTAGAATTTTACCATTGCAAATACAGACTTAGGAGGACAGTTTTGTAATTCTTATGCTGAGAATATGGTAAAACGCGCGGGTCCAATAATACCCGACCCGTATCACTTGATAACATAATCCACCAATTGAAGCCCATTATAACACATACTTTGTCCGTACATATTTTTGACATGACCCATTAATAACCTGTGCAAGTGTGCAGTCAACAAAATAAATTGCCCAATTTTAGTTTTTTTTTTTTAATTCAAACACAGTACAAGCTGTGTTGGCACGCGAATCATTCGACAATCCTATAATCACAACTAATAAGATTTTAATTTTTACACAAACAATAACAAACTGCCATATATTACAATAACAATTTCCTCAAATCTTTCAATAATCCTATAATCACAACAAACATGATCTCAATTTGTAAACAAACAGTAAATCGATTTAAAAAACCTACCATATCACATACTAACTAACCATAAAATTATAGAATCGTGTAGACTAGACTTTTATTTATTGTACTACCAATAAATATAATCATAAAATAATTACATTTGGTGTTATTTTTTTTCATTTCACTAATCTTATGAAATGTAGTATTAAAGGTTTAAAATAATTTACTGTTTATAAAATAAAAAAACACCTACTGTATTTTCTATGATGAAAACATATTTCACAATACAACAAAGTTTCTAAAATTCTGAAACCTTTTTATAGATAGGTCACAACCCAAAACAACTTATATATAACCCCTAAAATAAATACAATATACTTACATAACATTCCCCTTAGCCCTGAGCATCATACAATGTACTATCAAGCCATTTACTTGATATCCAATAAACTAAAACTACTAATCTTACCAAAAGTGAAGCAAAAATTATCCCGCGGTAAACCACGAGTTACTATCTAGTTCTTTTTATTTAAATCGTCTATATGACTATCGAAATGAAAATGAAGTATATTCAGAATTTGAAATTTTACAAAAAAAAATGTTTTGTCTATTTTCATGAAGTATTTTTATAGACGATGATAAAATAAAATAGTTTAAAAACATAACATAACATTTTTTATATCAAAAAGTTAGTCATGAGTTAAGTTTAAGAAAAATTCATTTAAAAACACTAAACCAATAACCATATATTGATATATTATTTTCATGTATATAATATATATATATATATTACATAATTATTAATTTATGATATTATTGAGACCATATTTTTACATAGGAGTTTCAAAATAATTATTATCTTATTATCTTATCGAATTTCGTCAATTTTTATACTGGCCGGACTCGGGACCGGCAATATTTATTAATTTATAGTAATTATTAATTTATAGAATATTAATTTATAGAGGTTTAACCGTATGTGTTTTACACATATACTCCCCATTATATCGCAAAGTCAAGTACAAATTGTGGCATTGTTTTCCCCCAAAGGACGATGTTCGGTGATCTTCATCCTTAGATCATGTGATTGAATTTTAAGCTAATGGTGGCATTATCATTGAAGCTAAGATAAGAATCCATGGAATTATTACACAGTTAAAGCGAAGGTCTTTGCCACATAAAATGATGATGAAATCTAAGACTACAGACAACAGAGTTGCAGAAACATAACATTAGAAAGCTGCTGGCTCCACATTAGCTTGTTTCAAGTTACTGATTCATGGTTTTGTCTCTTATTTTGCGTAGACAGAGATGGAAACAGAACAAAACATTCTGGTTAAAGCTTTCACATGTTTGGCCTCTGTTTCCATGAAAGATCATATATCAGCACATAATACTAAATGGTCCTAAGTCTGACCGTTGCTTCTTGAGTCATCGGGATTACTGGCTTGAGCAGGAGGAGGAGAAGGAGATGGCTGTATCAGATCCTGTAGCTCTATGACCAGCTCGTTGCTCAGGTCCAACATTCCACTGAAATTGCCATCTCCTAAGAAAACTGGAGCTTCCTCGTTTATAAAAACATCAGGCTCATGTCTTACCTGTAGATTTAAAGCAATCAACCAAAGTTTCTTTGAGGAACACTCAATCTGACTCAATCAAAGGATAATGCAAAGACTTACCTCATTTTGGTAGTCGAAGTCTTCGAAAAGCAAACGCTCTTCATTGCCAACAGAAAAGAGATCCAGCATCGCATTTAACTCATCATCATCGGGAGGTACCTGAGGAACCTCAGGAAGAGGTGAAGAAGAAATGGGAGCGTGAGCGTAAGCTACAACATCACTTGTTAGAGGTGGAAGCACTGTGGCAGTTAGTGGCGGTACATCAGAGACGCAAGATTCTGAGATCACTCCTGCGAAACAATCCTTAGGAGCGTGCGGTTGTGAAGCCGTAACAACTAGACTGGTTTCTTTGCCAGGACCAGGACAGGCGTTTTCTGCAGAAGGAAGAGCTACAAGATTATGAGTATCTTCTTCTTCCTCACCACTCCAATCCTCTTCCTTAAATGGAGCTCCATATTGAGATCCATGTCTTGGTCCAAGTCCATTTTTCTTAAAGAGAACGCAAAGCACATAAGTATCCTGCACAGCGCAACAACAAACATATTGAGTAAAACTTGCAAGAAATCAAAAGTAGCTGTTCTAACCAAAACTCTATACCTGAGGAACATTCTTTTGAGCCAGTACTTTGTCTTCAAGTCTGTATTCATGCATGACCCAATCGGTCCGATCACCACGAGGTGTTTTCCCGTAGTGATAAATCAGAGTTCTTATCTTCCCCACGACTTCGTTGTTGTAAGAAACATCTCTGTCTCTCCCTGTGGTCTTCCAGTAACCACATTCAGTAGAGCGGTTTGCCTTACCGCCTTTGGGATACTTCTTTTCTCTCGGGCAGAAGAAGTACCACTTCAGATCTCCAGTCCCTAGACATGATTTCTCTGAACAATATAAAGAAGCCTCTTTTTAGTTTAGGAGACAAATAAGAAAGCATGATACTTTCCCCAAAACAAAACAAGAATGAGTTACCGGGTAAATCAGGTGGTTCGAACTTGTAAATGTCGATCTCAGCTATGGCATTAACTTGGAACTTTTTCCCCATGACTTTCCTCTTCAAGTAATATCTCACAAGTTCAACATCAGTCGGATGAAACCGAAATCCAGGTGCCAAGTTAGTTTTCTTCATTGGAAGAAGAAACCCAATCACTGAACTAAGTAACTTCCCTCACTACTCTGAGAATTTCGAATTTTCTCTCAGATTCACAGTAAAACTATCTAGCAGAATCAATTACTCTTTACTAAAAAGCTAAGGAAAAGAGAGAAGAAGACAATTTGGCTTGAAAGATTTCAAGTAAAAGTGGAATGTTTGAACAAGATAGTGTGAAAGCACCACAACCTCCCTCTGCTCATATAACCACAGTCACACCAAAGAAACGATGGATTCTTCTTGCAGATATCAACAGTCATCTGCTGTGCAAATCCAAAAGAAACACCTGTTGTTGTTTAACACACATAAAAAAAGAAAATTTTAATAATGGGACTGTAACAACAAATTCTAGGGATAGTTTTGATTTATAATTTGCCTATTAACTGATCAAAATTTGGTAAAATCTAAGCCTTTGATCAAGGAAAGCATCAAAATTGAGGAAGCACAGATCAAACCCAGAAATCACAAGAAAATGAAAACCCATTTTCAAGAAACAGAGAAGACAAGAGATTACATCGGAAGCCGAACCATAACTAGTGAGAAATATTTACAGCGGTAAGTAAAAAACCAAACCGAGGAGATAAAAGAGAGGAGAAGTCGCACCCGTAGGAGAAGGAGAAGCAGAGGAACAGACGAGTGTGGTCGGAGGAGAGAGAATGAGAGTATAGCTTGAAGGAGAAGCCAGGGGGAGTGTGAGTGAGTGTTGGGGTTTAGGGTTTATATACATCTAATTACGCGTTTATTTTTTTTTTTTAACACTTCATTGCATTGGCTTGAAACCGATTACATCATAGAAGAAATTCAACAAGAAAATACAAAGAGAAAAAACTAATGGTTTTTCCACACCGGAAATAGTTATAGAAAACATCATTCGATGACACATTAGCAATACCACAATGCTTTTGATTCGAGACATAAGGTAAACAATTAGACGTTCCCGTACCGACAATAGCCGGAGGACTTCTAATACCTTTACGAATCTTTGGAAATAATTCTCATAACTTAGATAGAATTATCTTTGAAATCACCAGATCTAGAAACTTAAACACTAAAAATCAAATAAACCCCAAAAAGACTCGATGAAGAGATAAGAAACTAGTAACTGAAAAACGAACGCCGGGAACCATTGCGATTATTGCCGGAAACCGTTGCTGTAACACCCCATCAAATATGCCGATGCAAGAAAACCGATTTCGGACTAAAGAGACGGACAAGACCATGTCCAGAGATTCGCGAAACACCAACCTCGAGAACCACACAGAACCCGATTCATCGCCAAATCTTACAAGAACAGAGCACCCAACAGATCTACAGATCTCGGACACCCAACAACAATTCTCTCTAGAGATGCTGACCACCGACGAAACCAACAAGCCTCGCCGTGAAGATTCACCGTTTCCGCCAAGTGAAGCTTTTCTCCACCAAACAACCTGAGCTAAATGAATTGCAACACCAAAGAACAACAACGAAAAAAAACTATTGGACCCTCTCACGGCAGCGGCGAGGAGCGCCGGCCACCGGAGAGGGCCAATTACGCGTTTATTATTTCACAAATAAAGTTAAGAAGATATTTTGCAATTAAATGATAAATAATGTAATACTAGGCCAAAAACCCAAAATATATACAAAAGTTACATTTTTGAGTTTTTTTTTAGAAAAACCTTCCTTACTATTTTTACCATAAGTTAATGATCTGTAAAGTATAAATTGATAGTTTAGTCTACTTTTCAAATGTGTTACTACTGGTTTCCATTAATTTTGATCTTATCCTTCAAAAGAGAAATAGTATAAATATGTATTCTAGGCAACCTGAAAATGTGATTAATATCAAATAATAATAAGAGGATGCATCTTGAATAACAAGGAAATTGGAAATGAGTTAAGCAAAATGCTGTTTATATGTTTTCTGAATTTGGTCTGAGACTTATTTATTTGAAAATTGAGTTATATTGCCAACTAAGATATATGTAAATCAAATTTATAAATAAATTGGAAGCTAAGGAAGCGAAGGAGCACCTGAGCATCGATCCCTGATTGGCCCGATGACTTCACCCACCCCAGTTTTGCCCTTTCTTCCACAATACTTTATTATTTATCAAAAATTTCCCCCACAATTTGACTATTGGTTTGTTTCATATAATAAAGATTTTTTTCTTGGATGTGAAATGTAAAAACTAAAAAGCAATGGGAAGATTCTTTAGGAGTGCTTTCCTTTTTATATTTTGTTGATCTCCGTAAGGATCGTAACTAGATGTAAGAAAAATGCCAGCGGAAGTAAATGGTTGACTTTTATTGGGTACGGTCCATAATCCTTCTGTATAAATCAGCGGACGCATTCTTGCAATAGCCTACCTTAAGATTATCCATTCTTTCGAAAATGGGAAGATCGTTGTTTGTAAATAATACAGTAATAGTTTATCCATACTAGCACACATTTATAGATGAATTTACATAAAAATCCTATTAAAATTATCAACTTTTATTAAGATGTCATTTTAAAATAATTAAAAATTAAATAAACCTAAATATGTTAGTCAACATATATTTTCTATTTGACAATTTGATTTCCCTAGTATTAAACCTTCCCATTTGATACTTCGATCATAGAATCATCAGTGAAAGAATTATTTACGACAATATGAAAATTGAGTATATGGAGAGAGTGATAGAACACACATCTTAATGAAATATCAAGTATATATATGTTCTATTTCGTTTTTCTTGTTCAGACTAATTTTAACAAACAAAAAAAGAAGATAATACACAATTTATACAATAATATCACACCATCAGTTTTTGACTAGGAAAAAACTTTAAAACAAAAACATTACCCTTTTGTCATCTGTAAAAGGGTTTTGTTTTGAGCTTTTGGGAGTAAGAAAATTACAGGCTTTTGCCTTCTTTTCTCCTACAAGTAGAGCAAGTAAGATAACAATCAAACCTCTGCAAAAATCATATTCTGTACACAAACTGTAGATTTCTCTTCTACGTGCGAGTCATGCGTGTGACCGGTTTTTTCTCCCACGCACGCACGTGCTCGCACACGATCTCTCTTCAGGCATCTTCTTCTGCCTTTCGAAGGATTCTGATTGCTACTATGGAAAAGGGTTCCTCAAAAAACATCGTTTTATGAGCTAACCCAACATACCAATGTATGTTGTTAGTTTTTACCCTTATTAGGTTGCTTCTTTGGAACATCACAATATTCCATTTAAGACTCGTTGGTAGTAATCATATTGTCGTGTCCGCCAAGCATCTAAGCTACTGCTGATGAGAGAGAGCACCAAAGAGACACATTGCTGGTTTTGTGATCCCCCCAAAAAGATAAAGAAACAAAAAAAAAGAATGAGGAAACTGTAGTGGATCATGCGGAACGAATATAAATTGATTCGAAGGAGAAGAAAAAACACTTACCTCTTCAGTTAAACTTAGATGGAACCGTTTTCTTAGGTTTTGAATGGTTCGTGGACCACCTTTGAAGCAAGGGAAACCCGAATCCTAATAGAAACAACACCAGAAGATTTAATTCACAAGTAAAATATTTAGGCTTGCTGTCATGTTATAACTGATTCTGGTTAGTAAAAAGAAGCTAGAGATTATGAACCTGTAACATTTCAACTAAGAGAATAATCCGTTCCGCGTGCTTTCTACATGTGAGGAATCCTTGAATGCATAGCACCTAATTAAGAACAATTGAACTTAACGGTGATTTCACATAACAGCTATAGATGAAAAAGATAATAGTCTCAAGTGATTTAAAAGTGAAAGGTGAGAGGACAAGTCATGCGGTTACCTTGAAATAGTCAAAGAACTCACTTGGAACCCCGTCAGCATCAGACTCCATGACCTGGATGTGACAAGCTTTTTTTTTGTAAATTTCGACTAAAGGATTTAACTGCTCCGCAGAAGGAAAAATGACCAAAAAAACTTTGAAGAGACAAAGATCCACGATATGAGTTTATGTCTTACCTCAAGAAGTTCACGGGTTAACTTAAACGGGGCACTCTCAAAGTTTACGCCACCAGGAGAATTCGAAAGCATAAAACCGAAATCAATGTGTATAATGTGACCCTCTTCATCCAAGAGAAGATTTCCATTATGTCGATCTTTTACCTAAACCGAAAGGTAATCATCAACCATGGGCACATAGGCAATGAAATGTCAAAGCATGCTATTCACGAAACTTATCAATGGCATCAAAAGATCTAAAACCTATAGATTAATAGATAAATACACAACGTACTGAAAGACAGGATCACTAAGACATTTACCTGCAGAAGGTAACAGACCAAAGAATATCCGGCCATACTCTCAACAAAATTCCTCTGCAAAAGAAGCCAATTCGCAAGGTTATATACACAACATGGCATCCGACACAAGTTGGTAGTTATGCACATAATCCTCAAAGTTTGAACCAAGAAGCTTATTTCCTCAGAATAATTCATAAAGAAACTATCTTGAATAAATCCGATGTAAGTATATTCTCAAGAGAATGCAATTTATGAAATTCCAGGCACCTCTCCCGTTTCACAATATAATAGTTTAAAAGACTGATTTCAAGCAAATTGCTGAAACAAAATAACCAACGTGCTGGGTGAATGAAATTATTAAGACAAACCAGCAGTACATTACCTGGGCGAGCTTAAAACTCGGAGAGTTTTCTTTATACTTTGCAACAAAGAAATCACGTAGGCTCGTTATGTTGGGATATCTACTTTTGATAGAATGAATAGAAGCCTGCAGGAAGGGAAATGGTACTTTATACATACGATTTCAATGTAAAAGAATTGATTACAGGATACAACGTAGCAACTAAACAGATATGCAAAAACTTTGTTGCTAGTACAATTGAAGAGCTCTGGTTTACATCATTACCGTATCTGGAATTGTTTCTATAAGGGCAGTATAAGACGATGTAACCAAAACTTCATAAGGACGTAACCAGAGGGGTAGACCTGCTTCCTGGAATATATCTAGCACATGAACAATACAGTTACTTTATAAGGCGGAAATATCCTTATCTTAAATAAAAGTTTAAGTAGCCTGAAAAAACAAAAAACGAGAAGGCATACCCTAAGATATAGGATATTAACATATTGATAGATATAAAAAAGTATCACCTACCATAAAAGTGAGAAATGAGTTGCACGGCAAGATGTTCCTGCCTACAGTCGTCACCGCTCTTCACAATGATCTGTAAAAATTTAGAGCTACTTAAAAATAGAGGTAAAAAGAATATCATATGACAAAAGAACGTCATTTGGAGGATTGTACTCATTGGGAAACAGCAGTAAAAAAGATAAATGGTATGGCTTTTTGTAGCACTTACAGAACGCAGGTCCCAACCAGGTAATTTTCCATATATTGAAGCTTTGCGAATTCTGTCTCGCTTTCCCTCCCAAAGTTCACCTGATAAGGCATCACCTTCCTTCAGCATTCCACCGTTGGCCTGGTAAACAACACAAAACATAAATAAGTAAAATGTTCAACATTTAAAACAGGAAAAAGATGAGGATGATCCATATTCTATGTTAAACATGCATTTACCCTTGGTTGTGCATCCGACGAATCCTGACCAGCCCCTTTGAGAGGAAGGCCTGGAGGTGCCTCACCCTTTGCTGCAGCAGCCTGCATAAGTGATTTAGTTAAGCATTAATGATGGTTAGAGAAACAACACCAAATAAAACACATACAGTTTCACTATTTTACTTTCTAACCTTAGACGCTTTAATAAGAAAATGAAGCATATAGTATGTCGTAAGGACAATAGCAAGTACAGGCACTAAACATCAACTTAGTTGAGTATAAGAATTATTCCAACTCGTACGAGACATGATGTATTAGATACCTTTATGACAAAAAAACATAAAATTAGTTGCCTCCTAAAAGTTATCGATCAAGAGACACTCACCCTTACTTCCTCCATGGCAACAGTACTTGGAACACGACGATGCTCTTTTTTACGTGGGACTGATGGATCAGGAATGCCTTCCATTCTAAGTCCTGGGTCAGCTGTCACGACCACCCTTACCCATTCAAGATCAGTGTTCAGCCCAGTCCTTGGCACCTCAGCCAGAACATCATCAAGTGGATCGCTCAATGATTCAAGAGCTGAAGTACGATTCTCCACTGAGAGACTTACATTGACAAGTTTCACCTTCAATTCTGACTTAGGCGTCATTGCTTGATCAATTGCTTGGGCAGTGGATAACGACATTCGGTCAGCACTGTTGCGATAAACCTCCTGTGTAGTCCATAGTGGATAAGCCCATGGAGGTGGCTTTTGCAAGAATGCGTCCCCGTTTGCCAATGGAATGCCCCCTTTAGAAAGCTTCTGGGAGTTAGATGTATCTTTGGCACTGCTGCAACAAATATCAGAATTATCATGAAAAGTTCTATACTATGTATGTTTAATGGGATATAAAAAAGAAGGTAGCTTCCTATTAAAAGCAGTAATTTGGTAAAAAAAAGGTTAAATTTACCTTGGTGTTTCCGCTTTCAAAACTTCTACGGAGATCATGTATGGCGCCTTTTCCCTAGAATTTAGAAGAATGCATTCGTCTTCAGGAATATGGACCACACGGTAAACTCCTCTCCCCATTGGAAAACAAATTCCTGGAAGGTTATTTGAACTTAAATTATGAATTCAAATTCAGTATCTGATAACAAATACATTTACCACAACAAACACAATGTTGAAGGAATATAAATAAAGAATCCAATAATCCTTAAACACGCCGAAATTTAGATGCCAAAACGATTGGACCACATGATTCATTCAAGAAAGAAACACAAGCCCAAGGAAATCCTATACAAGAGAGAAAATTAAATGATAAAAGAGAAACAACAATGGAAATAAATAGATTCTTAAAACAAGAGTGGAAACACTGCAGTATGTTCTTAAAACGGCTAATCAGAGAAAACAATGACCAACATCCATCATAAATTGGACATATGTGTGCAACCAAAATATGATATAACGGACATACTACTTTGTAAAGACAAGCAGCATGATTTAACTCTCAGCAACAGAAATAGGGCTAGAAAATTTCACATACTACTTCAGAGAAAAACATACATGACCAATATACATATATGCTGGCTCAATATATTTGAGCTACACAAGTAAAGTAAACCTCCGAATAATTCAGAAAAATACCTCCAGTGGTTTCAGCTTCCGATAAATGAAAATTGATCTCCGCAAGAGACTAATACCAAACAAAAGAAATATAAAATTTAGTCAGTTGCTACAAAGGTAAAAATGACACCTCGAATTTAAGTATCATTATGAAAAGTCAGGTGGAAAGAATCACCTCCCGAAGAGCAATCTTCCGATCTTCGATGGGAAATATATCTACCAAACCATACGATGTTTCACATAACGCTTGTACAAACTCCAACGACTCGTGGTAAGCCCCTTTCCTGAACTGTGATGCAGTATTGTTTGGTAGCGGGGGTTTACCAGATGGAGTATCATCCCGCTGTTTAGGTGAGCCTGGCCGTTTCTGCAATGGTTATAATAAGAAACATTGGTATGATATGAATCAAGCACATATGAAAGAAAGAATGCCCGGCATAGATCGAATGAAAAGTGAAAAATGTCAAACAGTGCAAATGTAACCAGCGTCTGCAATAAGACAGAAATACAAAAGACCAAGTCGAATTAGGGCAAACCTCCTTGTGTTTCTTTGATCCAAACAGTTCAGAATCTTCAACAGATTGGTCACGATCTCTGAACAACTTGCGGAAAAAGTTTTCTGTCCCAGGACTACTTTCAACTAAGCCATTGCTGCTAATTTCATTTTCTGAAGTAGGTTTTGCATCTTCGGGATGTATACGGAATAATCTTTTGAACAGAGAAAATTCTGGAGATTCATCACCCTCGCTTTCATTCCCGTCATCGGCCTTGACAATGTCTTTCTTGTCATCAGATTTCTCCTTAAAGAACTTTTTAAAAAAACCCTCCCTTTCATCCTCTTCACCAGATTTCTTATCAGCATACGCTGTTCCATTGGTTTCATTCTTTTCACCGCCATGTTTTTTGTCATCATTTTTTTCCCTGAAAAGTTTCTTAAGGAACCCATCTTTGTCCTCATCGTCCACTTCTTTAGGAACTTTATCGTCCTCAGGTTTGCTGTCACGGAATAGTTTCTTGAAGAAACCCTCTGAGTTTGGGTTTGACTCCTCATCCTCGTTTTTACTCTCCCGTAACAACCTCTTGAAGAAACTGTCTGAATTTGCACCCAATTCCTCTTCATCTCCCTTATTATCTCGTAACAACCTCTTAAACAGCCCATCTGAACTCGATGTCAATTCCTCGCTTTCTCCTTTACTACTCAAGAGCCTCTTGAAGAATCCATCGGAACTGTTTGTTATGTCCTCATCTTCTGATTTATTGTCTTTCAAAAGGCGCTTAAAGAAACCCTCTGAGTTAGGTATTGGTTCATCACCATCACCTTTGCTTTCCCTTAAGAGCCTCTTAAAAAATCCTTCCTTTTCACTCTCTTCATCATCTTTATCAACTGACTTTCTAAACATTAAAGCATCTCTGACTTTAGGACTTGGGATAAGTTTCTTAAAAATCTTATTGTCCTCAGATGGTAACTGACTACCATCATCCTGTACGTTGTTCCCTGGCGAAGGTGAGAATGACAAAGACTTCTGGGTGGGAGGAGATAACTTTAACGAGAAAAGCTTCTGTTTTGATGACAAAAGTCTATTTAGGACCTGATTCTTACTCCCTGGGGTGGAGACATCATTCTGTGGACGCATAAGAGGAGGCCACTCACCCATCAAAGTAGCTGCAATTTGACACTTCTCTTGAATCCTGCTGATGCCTTCATTATCGTCAGAATCCTCCAGCTCAGCCAACAAAAACCAATGCACTTTCAGTGCAATTTTCAGTGACTTGGCACAGATATCTATTACAAACTTATCAAGGGATGGGCTTGGTTTGTGCACCATCATGTAGCAAATCTGGAACAGATAACTCTCAATACCTGATAAGGGAAGCGTATACATCCTATTGCATAAGTAATCCCTAACACCAGCATGCGGGTGCTTGTACAGATAACTAACAGCAATCCACTCACAGAAGAAAGCAGAATCGAAAAACCTAATAAGCCAACCATTAGAACCAGTATCGCCGATGATATTACTGTGTGAGGTAATCTCACGAGGTGACTCAGCCGAGTCTCCCCGAACCAGAGATAGAAACCGTCCCATCGGCATTTTTTTCACGTGTTCAACCAATCATAGAAAGCCCTAGCTCACAGACGCAGATCATCCGTCGAGAAGACAGATCCAGGAGATTCTTCAACAAATCCAAAACAAATAAAAAACCTAATGGAGCCTCTCTCGCTCCCCGATATCTAAACCCTAGGAAGATCAGTAAAACCTTAACTCAAAATCCTAATAGCCTATCTATAACCTCCAAAAGCTCAAAATCCCAATGCCTAATCGACGAAATTTTGGCTTTACAATGCTAAACTTTCCGACGCCAGCAAACCTAATCGCGAGAAAACCAACAGCAAAATAGATTCCTCGTATCTTACTCAATCCAATCGCCGGAAACCAGAGGCGATCGGAAATTTCTCCAGAAACCAAAACTAAATCTCACGAAATGAACCAAGCGATCAGCTAATCAAACGATAATCCCGTTCTTCCTGCTCACCAAGATTTTCTGCTTGAAAAATTCAAATAAAATTCAGAGCAGAATCAAGTAGCAGAAACGGCCGGAGTAGATCGCCGTCGTCTCAGCCGGAAGCGGTTTGTGGTGGATACGGTCGTCGTCTTCGGCTGTTGGTGGCAGACAGAGAGAGAGAGAGGGGAAAGTAATTATTGTTCGCAATACTTTGAAATTATTTTTTTTAACTTTTTTGAGTTTTTTTTTTATTAATTTAATTTTGGTCTTTAGTAGTAATTCGTACTATATTTGATTAATTATATTTATTTTGTTTTGGGGAGGGAAGGGATCTAACGTGCGCTGGAAAGTCCACGCGATCACAAAGTTGAAAATCTTGGTGGGGGGGAAATAAACGTGATTTGTCCACAACGGACACTCTCGGACAGTTGATTAATTTTTTGTCTGACAGTTGATTAATCATTTCATTAACATTGAGATTTTGAATTTTGAATCTGAAAAGCTAGTTAGTAATTAACTAATCACATGAAGAAAACGGAAGTAATAATTTGAGAAAAAAAAATGGCACGTAACATCTTGTTTTTCTTTTCATCAAATTCAATAAAAAATACTTTACCTTTAATAGGAAAATATTACGTGAGGCAAAATCTGCAAAAGACATTCACCAAAGGTAGAATGATTCACCCATTTACATCCCGTGAGCAGAAAATTGAGCTCCCGTGATTTTTTGATACATATTTTATAAATCTTACGGTCCAAATGGTAATTAACAAATAGATTTCGTTATATTAAGATAATTTTAGTAATTCTACCGGTAATTTGCTATTTGAGATATACAGTGGCTCATGGTAATAGTAGTAGTGTAGCCGCAATAACACTTGGAAGATCAAAAATTTATGACATCAAGTGAACTTCATCATGTAAATCGGGGCTAAATAACTCTCTAGATTCAAGAACATGGTTTAGGCCTGCAAAACAGCCAGACCATACTTGAATATTTACGTACATAACTCCTGCAATGAGTTCCGTCCGAAGAAATGCCGCTGCATACATCCTAAAAGAAAAGATATACACGACAATGTAGGAATGACGAGAAAGTGACAGTGTTTGATCCAAATACTCAAACATGGGCTGACAATTTTGGTAAATGCAGTGTTCGTATGAGGCTTTTGAAAGAAAAATTCATGTCTGGTCGGACACCGGAACTTATACATACGAACTAGATACACATTGTTACCAACGGATCAAAGGGAGATCATGCATTTCACAAAGCTCCTTGAACATATGCGTTCCATATAAGATATACTCATTTGATAGAATAAGTTGGAAATGGTATAAAAGTCAAACTGCACAATAAAAAGTATATGTGAAAACTTTTGAAGAAATTTGAAAAAATTTGGGACTTACGGTTACTGACAGTGATAGTATTAATGTTTTTTTTGGTCAAAAGATGGTATTAATGTTAACATCACCAATATTAGTGGGAATACATATGTGCTATGTGGACCATATTATTCCAGAAAGACAGAATACTTCTTTTCATGGGGTGTGAAAGTTCTGTGTAGGGAAGGTTGAGTTGCTCAGACTGCTCAGTGATGGACACAAACCTCTCTAAGAAAATTTCCAAATTTCATCTACTAAAATGATGTCAAATAATTAAAGAATTAAAAGAGATTTTATAAATTGTTAATAACATAACGTGCGACGTTAGCCATTGCAATATCTCACAATATTTTTTAAAAAACAGGATATAATTATTGTCATAATATCTTCAATTGTCTAACTTGAACATTTTTTTTGTATTGTGAATATCGAGTGGATCTCAAATGCATAGTAAGGTATACTGATATTTCTTTTTTTTTTAAAAAACACAAGGTATACTGATATTTCATCCTAAGTTTGTTGCAAGTGTAATTTCTTATGACTACATCTTCCGTAATTCAACCAAAACTTCACCTTCAATTCCAACAATAGAGCCTAGATAAATAAATAAACCATCGATATTTTTTAGGATTAGGACCATGAGAGAGAAGAAACATCGAGGAAGGAATAAGCGATAGCTCGAGTAAAAGGACCAATGTGCGACAAAGTACTGACATAAAACTAAAAAGAGTAAAAGCTAATAGAGAAACCGATATGGTCTCAAAACCGAACACTCCAAAACACACATAGTTTTAACTCTAATAAAACCCTAAACCAATTTCATATAGCCAAATCTAGCTGGTGAAAAAAGGTTCAGGCTTTTTACACACTAGAAGAGAACAAAAGGAATAATACGGCGCTGAATAAGGTGGTGATCGAGATCGGAATCAAGGAAGATCCATCGTTCCCTGGAGATGGGTTTGGAGCTAAAGTTCCGGCTGATTCAGGTCCAGCAGCAGCTCCTCCTGGAGCAAGGCCTGAAAATTTGGTTCCAAATGAGAAACTTCAAACGCATAAACCTGATTTGACAAATACTTGCAAAAGATCATAGATAACGAACCTCAAATGATCAAAGTTGAGATCTTTTAAACTTTTGTCATTTCTCTTATTAATTATGTGATCCTACGACTATAAATTTGGTGTTTTAAAGTCTAGATTAATCATTATCCTAAACACATTTCTTTGTAAGCTCCAAGCAAGAGCAAGGGAATTAAAAAAACACAGATGATAAAAAATTCGAGAATTTTCATTTTTATAATTTCCAATTGACATTTAAAAACATAAAAGCATTGCATGAGACAAAAATTAAGAGTAAATTAAGAACAAAATTTAAAATTAACAAAAGGAGAAAGACAAAATACCTGGAGCAGTAGTAGGAGCAACAGACACTGCAATGAGAAAGAAAAAAAGTTATCAACAATTTTTTTTTTAAAAAAAACGAAAGAATCTCCAAATTCTAATCTCAAATAATTTCGAAAATCAAATACTATTTCCTTAACTAATAAACAGTAAATGACGGCAAAATGTAGATCTAAGAAACCGCTTTTTAAAAAATTGAGATCTACAGAATCGGAAGAAATTTAAGGAAAAAGAGAAAAAGAAAAGAATAGATCTCACATCCACAATGAGCAATGGAAGGAGCGTGAAGCTTGCATGCGGCGGGAAGCGTAGAAGCCTTAGTGATATTCAAAGTGACGCCAAGAGAAGCACTGCTCTTGAACGCTTCACAGAGACACTCTGCGTCAGTCTTAAGCACCGTTTTGAGACCGGAGCAACACGTACCTTCCGGTTTCGCCACCGTACCTCCGCTCGTAACGAAGGATAAACAGTCAGCCATGTTGAGGATAAGAGTCGAACAGTCAACAGAAGGAGCCGGCGCCGCAGCGTGGTGGTGAGATGCGGCGAGAACAGAGACGGAAGAGATCGAGAGAAGGACGATGAGAAGGAGAGAAGTTGCGGTAGAAGAGAGTGTAGCCATTGTGTGGATTTGATGATTCTCTCTTGCTCTTGTGAATTTGAGGAGAGAGTAGAGAGAGAGAGAGATTATAAAATGGTGGAGAGTGGGAAAGAGAGAAGAGGAAGAAGAAGGGATTTGTAGGTCGGTTTAGGGGTTTGGGGTAGTGTGTAAAACGATGACGTTTTGGTATACGTGTCATGCATTTTCTATATGGATGCGTGATCGTGGGGTCTTTCACCAAGAGACCTGCCCTTTCATCTTTCCTTCCTTCTTTTTTTTTTTTTTTTTGCTTTTATTCACTTTTTTATTTATTTATTTTAACTATTTTTGGAAATTTATTAGCTTTCATATACTACTAGGAAAAATAAATGTATTAGCGTTCATACTACTGTACTAAGAAAAAATTATGCACTTCCGAGTTCTTCTTCATTCGCTTCCTTTTTTTTTTTCTTTTCCTCTAATATAGGTTTTTTCTGTTAAGTTCTAATAAAGTTATAACTATGGATTTATATGCGAAATTTGCGGGATCTTTCTAATGATCACGGGAAATTTTAAAATCTAAACTAGTTTTCATAAAATTTGGATACTTGAAAAAAACACCAATAATAAATTAACAGCCAGCTATAATTGAAAACGGAAAAAGGAAATGTTTTATTTTCAAACCCTTCTTTAATTGATGTTTGGTATTTTTAATTTTTGTGTGGTTGTGGATCGATAATTCATCATGTAATAGGGAAATGATTAGTGTATCATTTATTTTTTAGACCACGGATAAGTTATTGAATTAGCTGCATCTGAATGCAATACTTACCATATCAATATTGCATTTATGTTGATACCTTAATGTACATAAGTAAATAGATAAATACTCTACGTGAAAGAGAAGAAGATATTTAGCTTTCACGATTTTACCTACATAGAAAAAAATGAGTTTGGAAGGTAGAGAATCATAAATGGCATATGTTATTTAACTTAGTCTTTACTCTTTTGCTCCACTCCATACATGCATTTGTATTCTGTATGATTTTCCATTGTATGTTAAAAGCATCAAATCTTATTTCCGAAATTAAAAAAGATTCTGGTTGGTGATATGGACGACGTGTAAAGATCACAGAAACAGAGCTATGCGGATCGTAAAGAAAGCTACCTACCGACTTCAAGCAATAGTGACGGTAAATAACTAAAAATTAATTGGTGTTCAAAAAAAAAAAAAAAAAAAAAAAAAAAACTAAAAATTAATATAGTATATCTTTTTATTTTTTGCCGTAAAAAATATTTAATAATACTAGATTGTGTTATTGAAAAAGCTAAAAAGTATAAAATTCAAATCCTTTAACAAAAAGAAAAAGTAAAATTTCTATATCATGTAATAACCACTGAATTCGTGGCAGCTTAGAAAAGTTCGAATTTTCTACAGCAGACTTTTTTTCCAAGTATATATTTTCTTTTCAATAAAAGAATTAAAAACTGCCTCTTTTTTTTTACGGCAGAGTTAAAAACTGCCTTTTAAAAGATAAGTTTTGGGTTTATCGAATTTGAATAATGTCACACAACATTATAATTGAGCCGTTAATCTGAAGCCCACTAAACTTGGCCCTATTGTTTTTTACTCTTTTGTCACCTTTTGGTAAGCTAATTGAAGATATTATATGATAAAACCACCCCATAACTTCTATCATCTTCCCGAATTGCCCCATAAGAAATAAATTGTATAGACCAGTCCTCATCTCTAGCCAAAGAAACAAATAATTTCCTTGTTTATCGGTGTTCCTAAAATCCAGCGAAAACTTCCCTTTGTGTCAAAGTCAGACTCAATTCCAATGGACTTCTCCGTCAAACCTCCCGGTGGCTCACCTTCTCCATCGTCCTCCACCTCTTCCTCTACTCCTCACCGTTTCAAATCCGCTACCACACCAACCGCTACTACCGCCGCCATCTCAGGAATTTCTTCCGCCGCCGATCGAGATCCGATGCATTCCTGGTGGGAATCAGTCTCCAAGCAACGCTCTCGCATCCTCTCTCTCTCATCCCTCCTCTCTGGCGATTCTCACTCGGAAGACGGTGACATAACTCCGATCTCTTCTCTCGCAGATTCCGATCGGCCGGCGCTATCGTTACTTTCTTCTCGCGCTGCTTACTCCTTGATCTCGAATTGTCTCTGCAATCCAGCTTCTGGTTCTGGATCTGATCCGCTTTGTCAATGGCTATACGAAACCTACCTCTCCTCTGATCCACCGCTTCGTCTCGTCGTCCTCTCGTTCCTTCCTTTACTCGTCGGAATGTACCTATCTCGAATTCATTCCTCAGATTCGTCGTCTCTTCCTTCTCTCTCCGGATTCGAGGCTGTGCTTCTCGCAATCTACGCCGCCGAGGTTAAAGCTCGCGCAGGTAAACCTATACTCGTACACATCCCGGATCTCTCTCAGCCGTCTCTTTACCACACACCGAGAAACGGCGTTGACAAATCGCGTGATTCCAATCCAACCGCCTCCGTTGGTGTCTTGTCTCCGCAGCTCGAGCCTCAGATCGCTGTCAAGTCAACTAAGCGAGCCAGCATCGTTGGCGTGGGGCTACAATGCTATTTCAAGGAGATCTCACAGATGCCGGCTTGGTCTAAGCTCGAATTCTGTAAAATTACTGCTAATTGGGCTGGTCAAGACTGCGATTGCAAGGAAAAGATCGACAGAGACGAAGACAAAGTCTTAGCACTAACCAATGGTTTTGGAGACTCCACTTCTTTCAACGGAAGCAGTGGACGTAGTCTTGAGATTGAAGAGGATTTTGATCGATTAGCAATCAGAGAGAACGAAGAACACTCTTGCTCTGATGGCATTGGAGGAGGAGGTGTGAGGATTCCACTTCCATGGGAGCTGTTTCAACCTACGCTACGGATTCTAGGTCACTGCTTGCTCAGTCCATTGAATACTGAAGATGTTAAAGATGCAGCTTCTAATGCAGTAAGATCATTGTACGCAAGAGCCTCTCATGATTTGAATCCACAGGCGATTTTAGCTACAAGGAGTTTAGTTAACCTTGATACAAGCGCACGAACCGCTGCAAAAACCGTAGCTGCAGAGACTCTTAATGGCTCCTCAAATGTTAACACTCCAAGCAAGGCGAAAAAACCAGAGATTCTTCTGGCATCAAAGTGAGTGTTTCTTTACATCCGAAATTGTTTTTGGTTTGTGTGTAGGTTATGATGTATAGTTGAATTTGAAAGATGTGAGGGGACAAACAAAAAGTTGCAGACTGATGTAGAATCTTTGTTGTTTACATTGTCGTGATGCTTAAAGACTTTTGAGGATTAATTGGTTTGGGTTAGAGAAGTTTATGAGTAAATTGAGAGAATGCAGGTAATTTGCGGTGGTGGATGTTCTTTGTGTTGTACTTGTATGATCTTAATTCAAATCTCTTTCGGTATTATTCCTTAATCATGTCTCTATTCCTGTGGTTTTGATCTTAGTATTGTACTTGTATGACCTTAATTCAACTCTCTTTTGGTAATTATTCAATTCTTTGATCATATATCTTCTTCTTGTGGGTGTCTCAATTGCTTGTCGTAACTCACTCGGATTATAAACAGTCGGAATTCACTGTTAGTATAAAAACACTGTTATTTTAATAACGATTTTGTTGAATTCACTAAATAAAACGTTAATCTTTTTTTTTTTTTTTATTACTATTTTGCATATTGATCATGTTTGTGTTATAGTATCTCCTCATATTTTTTTATGTTGTTACTAAACCCATTTTCATGGGACTTGAAAACTTTGTGTTTTACAAAAATCAAAAACAAACAGAACCCGAATCGAGAAAAAGGCCAATAACTAATGAAACATTAAAAGCCCAAAGTTTTCATTTGTTTGGCCATGCATAACTTGGAGATGCCATTACTATTTCTTTGGATCACCTTAAAAATCACCTTACTGTAGCCACCAATCTCACACACATTGGATTACCCAATTTGTTTAGATTTTAAGTGGGGACGATGCATTGACTATGGCAACATAACAACAATTCTGAAATCAACCACCCAAACCTTGTATTGTCTAACTCCCTTCAGTACGTTGATCTCTACTTTTTTTTTAATGACACAACGATATCACTAATACAAGATATTATATGCGACATGTTCGTTGACATCTACTTTCTACTTTTTTTAAGTTGGTTTCTAAGAGGCAGACAAAATGGTTCTAAAATTTTACCTTTTTTTAATGAATACATGCTATAATGTTTTAAATTTAGATAAACCATAAATATATCTTATGTAAACTATGAACTCAATCTATAATGTAACATAAAGTAGAAAAAGTCCTTGATCAAATGACTGATCAAAAGATTGAATGCTTCCACATGAAGAAGTTAGGGATTCAAACTTCAAAATATTTATACTAAAAGCTATGGCAAATTGTAAATTCAAATTATATATGTTGTGTGTATAGTTGTCACTGTCACTTATTATTAGTAATAAGTTAACACATCATTTGATACATAATGATTTTTACTTAGAAAGTCGTTTTCTTATTAGGTGTTTTCGATAAAAATAAACCTAGGATAAATAAGAAGTCCTAACTTCTCTAATCCATGAATCGACCCAACAACATAATATATATATATATATATATATATATAATCTTTTTATATAATTAAATATCAACTCCAACATTTTGAATAAAGTATACTAAAACTAGTGATTAGTTTATTACTGATGGAGAATAGACAAGCTTACATTAATCAAACATGTTGCGATGGATTAAACACTTTGATATAGCTTTGATTTCCTTTGCCTCATTTCTTAATTTAATCAAAAATGAGGGTTTTTTAAAAGAATGCCCAAATATTTTAAGATATTAAACACTTTGATATAGCTTTGATTTCCTTTGCCTCATTTCTTAATTTAATACTGAGGGTTTGGTAAATTTATTAATTTAAAGGAAAAATGGAAATGGTAATTAAGGAACACCATAGTAGTTTAACCAAGCGTTAAATCATTTTAAGTCTTGAATCATGTTTCCCACTAGTCACCTCTGAGCATAGGTAGCGCCGGGTGAAAGCGTCTCGAGCCTTGTTTTCTTCTCGGCTTTCCCATGCTCCCAAAGTGCTGTCAATGAGAGGATTCCCAAAAAGAAACGATTATGTCCAGGGGTATAAGCACGGGAGGGACATCTTTCTGATCTCATTGAAGCTTTGAAGGGATTCTTGCTCGCTTTGTCCGCTGGATAGAAACACAGCTGGTACATCTTTCGGGACAGTTAGCTCACAAACGCCAAAACTGTAGGAACCGATGATTTTGGGTGAATAAAGAGATGCAGTTCCTGGTCCCAAGTCTCGCCTGCTTCTGCGGGGACAACATGCAGAATTAGTGTTTTTGTTTTGTTTTGATGTGCCTTTTTAAATGAGCGTAGTATATCAAACATATTTTGGGTTAAAGAAAAAGGGGGTTTATACCCAAATTGAAATTTATCTATTTCAAATTTTCAATGTAATATTCGACATGTTTTCCATTACGTGATTCTGACTCGAGTTGTGTAACCCAATTATAATACAAAAACTTATTATATTTCATGATTATAAATTTCATCAAGCTTTTGGTTTTTATGATTCAGTACGATTTTTGCATATTTTTCTTAAATGCTTACCTATCATTTTGGATTTTTTTTGTTTTATTTTTTTTTTGTTATAATAAATTATATTCGTTTTCAAAATTTTAAATCACAACGGAAAAAAAATCTAGACTTGTATTTATTATATGAAAATTATGTATTGATTCAAATGTTTTAAAAATATGATCAAACAAATATGAGAAGTAAATTTTTTATAAAATCTTTGAAATATCTCTAAATTAGTTAAAAGATTTTTAATAAAATCTTTAGATTAATTGATTAAGTATGTAAATTTTTAATAAAATCTTTCATGTGAATTTTTAATAAAAAATTCAAATTAAATTATTTCTTTGAACTAATTTAGTCTAATGATAATACCAAGTACAATGTATCTACTCAGATCCGCTAGATTGCAGCTACAAATTAGAAACTTTTTATGTTTTTGTAGATTATTGAAATTCACATAATAAAAAGAGAGACATGATAACGTTGAATAATAAGAAACCAACATGAAAATTAACTTTTACGTAAATGGTATATTCCTCCATGAACTAATAGCTTCCTGTTTATTTATACACAAACTATTAAGAAAGGTCATAAACTACAAGAATTACTATAATTCTAAAATTAACTACATGAACTTTTAAAAACGTGGGTAAATCATACAAAACCGTAAATGGTGTGAGTTTGACGTTAATGGTTGATGACGTGTAAGACAACTGTCACATTTTTTTGTTTTGTTAAATTTATAGAATAGTAGCATAAAAACATCTAATTTTACCATAATTAACAATTTAATCGTCGATAACTTGATCTTATTGTTTCGACGAGATTTTTTTTTTTTTTGAAAGTTTTGCGTTTCGGCGTATGCTCTGTTTTGAGCTTTGCCACTTCTGTTCTCTTTAATAAATGTTGATGATGACAAAAAAAAAATCTTAATCAAACACTTTCTTCCTTGAAAAGTTCGTTCACTTAAATACCTTCCGTACACGAGTGAATAAAGAAATAACACTTTGATATAATACATTTTTTGTTACAAGTACAATCTTACACTTGAAATTAAAACGTAACCATCGACCACAAAATGCTGTAGCAAGCTTATTATATAAAACAAATGATTATTAATTAACAAAATCATAAATTAAAACAAACCACACATTTGTGTTTTTTTGTTCCTAATTGATTGCAGAGCAAACCCTACGAATCTCCCCATCTGATCCAGTCTTAACTTCTATGAGACTCATCTTGGTCATTGACTTCCCAAACTCGAATCCGAACCTCAAGGATGGTCGGCGTAAGCCTAACAACCTTTCAATGATGACTCGGGTCTCAGGATCCCTCCATAGGACTAGATCGGATTGGAGAACCACGCGGCTTGACCTCACGTTCCTTAGGAACGATGTGTCAAAACTACCTGCACTTCTAGTGTCTAAGTCGACTCGGGTCGTTGCGTCACCGTTTTGAGGGCATCGAGCCTGAACCAGCGGCACGAAACTTGGGTCGATAGATGGGTCAGGTTGTCCCGTGCCATTGAAGTTAAAGAATCTGCCTCTTACCAAACCGCAACCAGCAGTTCCAATTGTGTGTCCACCTGGTCAAATATTAAACCAATTTTCGAAATTAGCTAGTAGACTTGGACATGTAAACCGGCCCAAATTGAAACTATATTTCTCGAATCAGAACTGTAACCGACGAAATAACTATATTTAAAGTTTTTTTCAAAAATTTAAGTTCATATATACTGATAATACATTCTTTGATTGAAGGATTTCAAAATAAGTTATGTAATTTTTATCAAAAAATAAATAAATAAGTTATGTAATTAAATAACCCAAAAAAGCTGGAATCTTTTGTGTATAATAATGCAACTACAACGTACCAACAAGGGTTACGAGGTCTAATGTGTTGAGAGTTTTAGCAGCAAAGTCTCGCTTCTGCTTATCGACAGAGTCGCTTGGTCCGGGCAAGTTCACGTCTGAGGCTTGCGATATTCGGCCGTCGAGACGTCCCAATGGCACCGCCCAACTTTGTCCACCGGTCTGCATCATCCAAGGTTACATTACCGTTAAGCACACAATAATTTATATTAATTAAAACCAAAACTAATTTAAAAATATATTACGTACCCAAACGACGGCTTCTCGAGCAGCAAGGGTGAGAATATCAGCACAAGAAACGGTTCGAGGACAAGCAACCTCAAGCCGAGACTTAGCCTCTTCAATAGCTTCGAACCCTCTCAATGAACGGTTTGGAATCGCGGTTCTCTCCGAGGTATTGCCAGCGAGGAGAATAGAGCCATCGCATCCATGGACAAAACAATCGTGAAAATGCATGCGCAAAATTCCAGGTGCATTAGCTGCGTTAGACCGGAAATGAGATTGAACCACCGACCTCACAATAGACTCTACGTTTCGGCATTTCTTCCCATAAAACCCAACTCGCGGTCTTCGGCCACCACCGCGGTTTGCGCCACGGTTCCCTTGTGCGGTTACAGCTGCAACCAATACTAAAAACGTTACTGGAATGAATAGCAAATTATAACCACGACCCATTTTGTTTTCGTTTAGTAACTAATTAAGAAAATCTTTGAGCTTTATAAAAGTTGCTATGTGTAGTGTGTTTTGAGTTTGGTGTTAAAGAGTTTGTATATATAGGCAAAAAGGTCGCAGGAATAAGAATTGTAAAACGAGCAACTTCGGCACACGACTCCGAAATTAATGGGAAATTTAATATAATATAAGGTGATTTCGTTCATCATTAAATAATTAGTTTACATTATGGTGTAGATGAGTCGGTCCATTGAATTTATATGTATCTATTGTACATTTTTCAAATTTTTTCTCGTTTCGCTAACTTTGTTTTAAGTTGTAGATTATTGGTTAGCCAAGAGAATCATAGTTTGATCAAACCATCCGTGTAATCATTTGGATCAGTAGCTTCGATCTGTTTAAAAATGAAAATAATACTCCCTCCGATCTCTTTTAAGTGTCGTTTTAGAATTTTGCACACATATTAAAAAAACATTAATTTTTTTATTTTTTCTAAACAAAAACACCATTAACTACATACCTAAACACAATCTGCCCAATAGAAAAACAATCTGCAGAATACTAATAGTCATAAAACATTAAAATTTAATAAATTTTGCATTGAAAATACAAAACAACACTTATTTTGTAACAAAATTTTAAGTCTAAAACGACACTTAAATCGGATCGGAGGGAGTATGTAGATTAAATGGTACAAACGAAAAGCATCTTAAACTGGATGGCAGAAAACGAAATTACAAATTCGGTTAGTGTTTTATATATTTAGCTAAATCGGTAAAATAGTTTATTAATTGGTTTACAATAAACACATGTTGGAGAAATGAAAGATATACACTAAAACATTAAAAAGTGAGTTGTTAGTATTAATTAGCTTAAAAAAGAAATCTCCGATACCAGTTTGTACCACAATAGTGATGTTTTATTAGCTAGGGTCAAATATTCCTTCATGGATTGGATTAGCTAGCTCGATCAATTGCGTGGCGATAATATAGTTTATAAGGTTTTGGTCAGAACGTTTTGTGGTTACGGATAATAAAAATGTAATGGGCATAGTTGACTTTTTAAAATGATTTAATTTGTCTACTCTAAGGGTAAATTTGTTTTTCTATTCTTTTGGATTGGCTACTAATACTATATTATTCGATATATGAAGAATTAAAAATTTAAAAGTATTCACCGCCATGGAATCTTTCAACCATCGGACAATATGATTGTGCATGGGTAAGTACAAAACAAAGAGAATGTGGATAATGATGTTGTAGTTAGTTAATCACTTCCAAAAATTAAAGTAAGTAACGAATAACGAGTAATAATATAACGCTATAGTATTATACTCGCAGCTGGCACTGCATATGCGTAATTATCCGCTGACGAAATATTGTTTCTTGATGACGAAAAAACGTGTTGGCCGTTAAATAACAACTTGTATCAGTGTATGCATATTTAATCATCCCTTCTTTTTTAAGCTTGAAGTTGTGGATCTTTTGATCCTTATTTTTTTCGTCGTCAGAAAGCATATACAACGTTTTATAGAGTTTGCAATAATCGTAGTTATAGGTCTGAAACAATCCTAGTTATATAATTGTCATTTTTATATAACTATTATAGACTTGGTCAATAAACTAATTCTATTGGCCACAAAATATTGATAGCAATAGTACTATTTACAAAAGTTGTGTAATTGTTGTGAAGTTTTATTTTTATGAAATGAATTCGGTCATAGTCGTCGTACAATGAACTTTTATGTGGTGAAGAGAAATCGCCATTTTTAAAAACATTAATAATAGACTATGAACTTGCGTTTAACAAAAAGAAGAAAAAAAACAAAAAGCAGATTATGAACTTGTGTACCGTAAGAAAATTTTTACAATAAAAAGCTATATATCTGTATCATAGTAAGGACTAAGGAGGTAAGCTACTGGGCGGTGGAAAAAATAAGAGAGCATATAATTGACTGAGGATGTCTTGTTTAACGAAACCACCAAGAGACAACTTTGATGGCATAATATCGTTGACTAGCCTTTTTCTTTATTGTCAAAGTCAACCACTTATATTCCTTTAATCATTTTCCACCAATGATTAGATTCATTTTCGAACAGTGATTTCAAACTGATTCTTATTGACTTCATTTATTTTTATTGTCATATTCACTTTTTCATTTACAATTAAAGTTATAGATTAAAGTTAAATAAAGGAACCAGAATTCATATTTCAACTGTTACCGAATGTTATTAATAGAAATTTTATAAATGATGACAATGTTCTTATAATTAATATCGGTCCAAATTAGAAAGAAAAAACAGAGAGGACAAATTCCACCCATCACCGAGCGCAAAAATGAGATCGAGACAGATATCATCACCGAGTTTTATGCCGGAAATTGGCGAAAAATCTCGTGACACCAACTATACTAAATTTCAAATGGTGGTTTCAATTGTAACTTTTATTGCGTCGAGTTGAAAACTAATGTTTATATATTAACCCAATAGATATGCTATTTAACTTCTATATACTCACCAAAATGTTATTCTATATTTGCAACAAAAAAATGTTAATTCTATATTTACTCTACGTGAAATATGTACGGCACAGTCAAAAAGTTTTTTTTTTTTGTCATAATTAATTAACAATGTAATATAGTATATATTAACAAGGAAAATTAAGAATATATATAGGCCATAGTCTTAATTTTCTTAATTTCTTAAGCGTTTACAGTTACATAACTTTATTTGTCTTATGCGTGATTTAAACACACATCAACGTTAATTAGACTGGTTCGTTATTCTTAGTAATCTGGAGAGTCTATTGAACTTTATTATAATCTCCATTTTTATTCATTACTTTATCTCATATCAGAATGGTTAATTAATTAATTTTATATTAATCAGTTAACAGCAGAACAAACCCTACGAATCTCCCCACCAAAACCCGTCTTGATCTCAATCTGACTCATCTTGGTCATCGACCTCGCGAACTCCTGTCCGAACGAGAGAGACGGATACCTTATTCCTAAAAGCTGTTCCACAATGGGCCGAGTCTCAGGATTTGTCCATAGGACCTGATCAGACTCGAGGACACCTCGACCGTTCCTCAAGTTGTTGAGGTACGACGTATCGAAAAGGTCTCCACTTCCTGTGTCCAGCACGACACGAGTCGCGGGGTCGCCGTTGAGAGGACATTGAGATTGGATCTGAGGGACGAAACTCGGGGCGATGGTTGGGTCAGGACTACCTGTGTTGTTGTAGTTGAAGAACCTGTTCCTAAACACACCACACCCGGCCGTTCCTATCGTGTGTCCAGCTGTTATATATCAAACCCTCTATGTGAATTAGAAGGTATAATTTCAAATATATTAAAAACAAAGTATTTATTATTTCACTAGAATAATGCTAAGCTAACTTATGATGCAAGAAATTGTGAGATAATGTTAAATTTAATTTATTTATACCATGCTACAATGTCCATAAATTTGTAGTACGTAGCACGGTATAGATTTCTAATATGTAACGCTGTGTGTGGTGTTTACGCATGTATTTGAAGAAATATTTCCAAAAAGTAATATCTTCACATATAAACCGAAATCGGAAAAAATGTTTGAAATTAACCAGCGAGGCCTGAATTAAGCCAACTTGGTTTACGTACCAGCAAGGACAACGAGATCTTGAGTATTAAGATTTTTTGCGGCGAACCTTTGCTTCTGCAAGGCAACGGAGTCGGTAGGTCCGGGTAAATCAACATTCGAGGCAAGCGAAACCCGACCATCAAGTCGTCCCAATGGAACTGGCCACCATGTTCCACCGGTCTACACATACATATAAAACTTCAATTTATTACATTTACGTAAAGTTATGATAAAAAAGAAGATGGATATATAAGTAAGTGAAGGTAATTATAATACCAAAACAACGAAGTCACGTGCAGCGAGTGCGAGAATATCAGCACAAGAGACTGTACGAGGACAAGCGATCTCAAGCTGAGTCTTAGCTTCTTCGATGACATGAAACCCTCTCAACGATAGATTCGGAATTGCCGTTCTCTCAGAGTTAGGCCCCGCGAGGAGAACGGAGGCATCGCAGCCTTGGACAAAACAATCGTGAAAATGCATACGCAAAATGCCTGGGGCATTGGCTGGATTATCCATAAAGTTATACCGGACCACGGACTGCACTATCGATTCTACATTGTAGCATGCACTACCATAATACCCAACCCGTGGCCTTGGGAGGTAATTATGGGTCGCCTGTGCGGTTGCAGCCACGGCTAGGACAAGCAATAACGGTAAGAGAACGCAGCGAGGATTAATATTAGTAACACTTCCCATTTTGGTTTCTTCTTAGTTTTTTAACCAAAGGGTGCTTATACGTAAATATAATTCGGATTATTACTTTTGATCAGTTGTGTTTAACAGTTTGAGATATTTGGTGTATTTATAGTTGAAAATCAAAATAGTAAAAGATTCGTGCAATTAAATGAGTAAGCAATGCCGGGCTACTCATTAACTAACTGGAGCTACGTTTTACTGGTATAATAATTTTATAATTGTAAATATAATTTATGGACTTGTTTTGTTAATATTGTAATTAAGCATATGAATATATGGTCCATGTATGTACCTAACTACCTATATGTAGATTTGTGATTTTTTTGTCTTTTTTTAACCTAACTTTTATATATGCTATTAGGCTTACAGATAATTTTGGGAAAACATTAGTATTAATTGAACCCCAAACAAGGGTGGTTGTGGTGGCTCGTGAATTAGAATTGTCACAAGTAAGAGAGGTTGATAATGATATATTCAAGTTAGTATACCCATTATCAAAAAAGAGAAGAAGATATATCTCCTAACTATTATTAATTAAACACAACTTTTATCGTATTATCGTCGACCCTTTGTCATCCGCATTGACTCCGACTTCTTCACTAAAACATCTGCTAAACTATTAGTAGTATATAATTAGCACCTTTTGTGTAACTAATGTAACACATATACTCATATATAATAAATCGTCCAATCAAGATTAATGGATTTGCCATATAAAAAGTTTACGGGATTAATTATAATCATTGCATTACATAGTTAATACTTAATAGTCACTATGCGTCAAATAACACGCAATGCATAGAATTAATAATAGTTTGACGAGTTGGACAGCCTTATTAAATATTGAAACTTTTCAATTTGTGTTTGTTAGTGCATGCTTGTCTATGGAATAATACTACGTGCTTTCACGTCTTCTCACTATAATAATGTTTTATCTTTTTTTTCCTACTGTTAATTTGGTCTATTCTTTAACTCTTACAACGCATACTCAAATCAAACACGCAATTGCATTTAAACGTATTTGTAAAATTTATTTTGAAACTATTTGATCAATGGTTCTTCTAATAATTAGAAAAAATAAGAGTTATATACTTATATGAGCAGGTATACTGGGCCAGTGGCTAGTTTGAATTTCATATCCGATTATTAAGAAATGAAATGGTTTAACTTTCTCTTAATTAAAGTGAATCCGTGTGAGTGTGTGGTATAACAAAGTTTGCAAAAGCAAATATATTTGTGTGTTCAAGTCTAAAGTATAAATATACCGTTGCATCAACGATCTCTATATGAAATGGTAAAAAATG
This sequence comes from Erysimum cheiranthoides, assembly GCA_011420285.2. NCBI lineage: Eukaryota > Viridiplantae > Streptophyta > Magnoliopsida > Brassicales > Brassicaceae > Erysimum > Erysimum cheiranthoides. The sequence goes on from CM022181.2 coordinate 19,172,110, forward strand.
TATGTTTTAAAGTCTAAAGTACATATAAATTCATGTCAACATCAAGAACTGATATATTTATATTTATTTTATGCCTACTCTAATGTTGAGGGAAATATATTTTTTTAAAAAAAAGAACTAGAAAGATATATGTTTACAAAAAAAAAATAATAAAAAAAATGGTTGGATAGTTTGCGTATTTTTATATACTGCAACTAGTGATCACGTAGGCCAAAAGATTGATGTCAAGGGGCTAAAAAGTTTGAAACTGAATTAACGTCTACAGTTTACATATACTGTTCGCCCATAACTAAATTATCATCAAAATTTGATCAGCTCTTTATCTACGGTTTTATAATTTAGGTATTAATATTTTCAAAATATTTAGTATTTTTTGTAATTAATCATATATTAATTCTTCAAACTGTTGCTCATCAAAATTACTGCAAAAAGGAAAACTATGACTGAGAAGGATTGTCGGCCATTTTCTCTGGTAATTGCGTCAAAATTACGTCTTGTTATTTAACTTTCCCTTTTAAGTACACTTTTTGTTATTTTCACGCGCTTTTCTTTGTACGAAGGCAAGAGGACTGCCTTCAACATCGATTGTTAAATTCACTTACACAATCATTAAAATTTATTTTTCAACACACAATCATTAACGAGAACTTACCCAAAAAGGCAAAAAGTACAGTATCAGGATAAACTTCTTAGCATTCTTATTTAATATTTATGTATTTAATTAACACACAATCTATTTTTTCTTGAGATTTTAAACAGATTACTAAATGAAACATAAATATTTTTCAAAGTAGAGGTTTATTACTCATTAGTCATTAGTGTGTATTGTGTAATGTAATAGTAAAAAACTCCCCATCCTGACTGGTTTACGGTTTACCGCTTAAAAATAAATTAGTTTTAGTTTAGCCATTCTGAATTCCAAAGCGACTACATTTGGAAACAGACGGTATACGACCATAAAAACACAAAAGACGAGAAGTTCTATTTTAGTCTTTTGATTGTTAAACAACTTGCAATTGTTAATGTTCTGAGTTCTGACACAAAAGTCATCAAATTTTGTCTCGGAGTACATTTTGTACTTTCGAAAATCCATGAAGACCAATCGAATCAAACAATCTTTAATTATAAGATACACGTTAAAAAACTCAAAAAAAACTGCATTACAAAATTCATGAAGACCAGAATATACTCCCTCTGTTCCTAAAAAATTGATGTTCTAGACTTTTTTCACACATATTAAGATATAATGATATTTTAATTTTTAATTAGTTTTAAATTGTTTTATAAGTGGAAAGAGAAAATTTAGACAATTACTTACTATGACATGTGGCAAAAAGTATAAAACAAAACAATCATTTCACTTTTTTAATCTAGAAAATCAATCTTTTAAAAACAAATTTAAAACTTAAAACATCAATTTATTAGGAACAGAGGGAGTAATAGAGTATATTTTTTTCACAGAATTAACTGAAGTAGACTGTAAGATATTCACAAAACTTCTTTAGTTTTTCCATAATGTTTAATACTTACGTCTAAAAAATTAATAATCAAATATCAGAAAGATATGTTTTTTAATTAGTTATTAGTGCCTTAGTGGTAGTGATGAAGATATGCAATGATCTATAGTCAATGACTCTCAATTGGATTTTGCCGTTTTTTTTTTCCTAAAATTATTGGAGCATTGAAAACGATATAAATAAAAGGAATCGTTGAAATAATAGACCTTTTACACGGATGTTGTCTTCTACTCAATGTTTTGGGAGTTTTAGATTTTGGCAAGACGCGTGAGCCACGCCATCTTCCATGTTTTTTATAATCATAATGTTGGACTAAAATCTATACTAACATATAGAATTTACTGTCATATACAATTTCAGGCATATATAAATTTGACAGTGGCTAGATAAATATGTACAACTGTTATATTTATCATCTTCTCTAATCCTGATCCAACACCACAGTATTTGTAAAATCCCATCATATCTATCTAGTCAGATCAATCAGATTGAGATCAAGAAAAATTCACATAATAATTTTTTCCATTGGCCCAATGTTTTGATATTTTAGTAAATTTTATTTATATCCAAAGAGTTGAAAATTAATATCATACTTCAAACAAATAGAAAATATTATGGATATAGTTGATATCAATTGCTCGGCTGATAATGTTATGGATATATAAATTTAATAAAAATAACCGACTCGATGATTTACAGTCTGACCATTTGACTTGGAAATCTAGTTATTTTTATTTAACAATAATACCGTTTCTTATCCAACTCGATTTTTAAAACATAATGAACAAGTCATCAATTCGAAATTAGTTATCTGAAGTGTGAAAAGAATTATTTGCTCGGTCTAAATCAATACAGCTAATGCATTCACTTAATATATAGTAAATCAAACTTATTCATACGCGTACACCATATATAAACTATAATAGCCTATATATATAGGATTGCCAAAGTTTATTGATTCATGCATTTGCATGGGAAAAAAATAATGCATGAATCAATAAATGACAGTGACAAGAAGATAAGTTTTACCTGATTACATATCATTTTTAATATGACCTAATACCTATTATATTCTAGTTTTACTATTTAGTTAGTAAATCTATAAATTGAACGATTGTAAGAAAAAAAACATCCCTATTATGCGGGATAATTTAATATGACTTTTTACCAAAAAAAAATTTTTACTATCACATATGTATACTTTCAAATTTAACATAATTAGATTTTTTTTTTAAAACTATAATTTATTATAAAAATTTATATGGATAAAGATACGAAACATACTTTGACCAAAGAATTTTCACACAGAATTGAAGAGATCGCTACAGGTTGACTAATATGTTTTGCAATATTATAGCTAGGAGACATGCAAGACTATTATGGCCGTTCTGAATCCTTGATATTTTAATATCAAGAGTTTGGCCAGTTTTAAATTCATGTGCTATTAATTAGTTATCTAGAAGAATAAAAAGTAAAAACTCATCATAATATATATACATAAGATGTGACCATGTACGTACACTTACCCAGGTACAGTGGTACTGTATGTTAATTTGGACTGCTGTTTAATTCGGTTCAATTTTTTTAATAAGTTTTCTTAATTGAAAAAAGAATAAGTAATTAAAAAAAAAATTCTAATAAATCGGTTCAGTGATAAAAAAATTTGCCTACTTTTAAGATTACTCGAGTTTTAAACTATTAGTTATGGACTTATGGTACATGAATATTGAATATGATCTTCGTACGTCTTCCAGTCATGGTATTACGAAATTAAAATATGTTAAATTGAAATAGATTATAAAATTTAAGAAGCCACTATATATAGTACCAATATTTTTGTGATGACATAACTTTTTATTGATAAAAACCAAAAGAAAACGAATACAAACACCTTCTATATGGATACAATTTCATCAACCCACTTTTGGGTTTTTTCTTATGACGTTCTCTATTGGTTTATTTATTGTTGAATTTAAAATCACACTTGAAACAAGTACTTAGCGTCATGAAAGTTTATCACGACGGATTTTAATCGGTTAGTTAATTAACCGCAGAGCAAACCCTACGAATTTCCCCACTGGCCCCCGTAACCACACCGATATTACTCATCCTGACCATCGACCTCGCAAACTCAACGTTGAATGTGCTCCCAGCAGCCATCAATTGTTGCACTATGGGTCTAGTGGCTGGATCGGTCCAAAGGACTTGATCGGATCGGAGGACTCCACGGTTACGGCTTAGGTTGTTGTAGTAAGAAGTGTCGAAAGTGGTGGCGCTTCCGGTGTCGAGATCCACGCGCACTGAACCGTCCCCGTTTTGGGGACATTGTGTTTGAAGCTGCCTCAAAAATGTTGGGTCGATGGTTGGATCCGAGGGTTGTCCGCTGCTATTGAATAGCCTGTCCCTGAATACAATGCATCCCGCTGTTCCGAGTGTGTGTCCTCCTGTAAAATTATATACAAATGGATTTAGTATATGTTGTTATTGTTCTTATCCTAAACATTTGCCAATAATAAGTTTTTTTTTTACGTTAAGAAACTCTTCATGCGCTTAAGAGGTTTAGATGAATCAGGTGATAGATGGTTTCCAAGTATTCAACGAACACATGAAGAGTTTCGAAAAGTTTTTTTTTTTTTTTTGAATTAATATAGCTCTTGAAATGTGTTGAGTGTAGACTACTGACCAACAAGGACGACGAGATCGCGGGTATTGAGGTTGAAAGCGGAAAATTTCTGTTGTTGAACGGCAACGGAGTCATTTGGACCAGGGAGATTGTTAACATTCGACGCCAAAGAAACTCGACCATCTCTACGTCCCGTTGGTACTTGCCAGCTTGTTCCTCGCGTCTGCATGCACGTATAACGTTATTTACATATAATATAAGAAAAGAAATATTAATGCATTTGCGTTTACGAGTTAAGAAAAATGCATTTGCGTATAACGTTTAGGAAATAATTAAGGGCTTACGAGGACGACAGTGTCACGAGCGGCTAAGGCTAAAATATCAGCACAAGAGACAACTCCTGGACACGCGGCTTCGATCTGCGTTTTGGCGTTGTCTATGACATCAAATCCACGGAGACTGAGGTTCGGAACGGCAGTTCTCTCGGTGTTAGCCCCCGATATAAGAACCGAACCGTCACAACCTTGGACAAAACAATCGTGGAAATGCATTCTCAGTATTCCGGGTGCGATTCTGGGGTCAGACCTAAAACCAGCTGTCACGGCATTTCGGACAATGGTTTCAACATTAGGACACGTGGTCGAGTAAAACCCAATCCTTGTGCCAGAAACAGGCCTTGCGGTGGCTTGGCCATGGACCGAGCTGATGAGACAACCAAGGAAGGTTAAGAATAAGCACAATGATCTAAACAAACCCATCTTATATGAATTTATAATTTAGGGTTTTAGAGAAGAAGTGTGTTTAAGTTGTAGTGAGTAGAGAGTTCGTTTTAGAGTTACTATTTATAGAGGAGATTGAGAAGTCAAAGGATGACGTGTGATTCAACGAAACCGGCTTACTGTTTGAGGGGAACAGATGAAACGACATCGTTCGTTTGTGAGAGATTTAAAACTTCAAAAGCGCGTGTTGTTTGGCAAGTGCGGTGTGAGCTGGTCGACTCGTTGACTTTAAAGCATTTTCGTTTGGATTTGTTCGTTTTGATCGTTTCTGTGAGATTGATTGAATATGTCATGTATGATAGAAATATTGTTTACGTAGAAGTTTTTAATTTTGGTTCAACTCTAACTGAATAAAGAAATGAGAATAATTTTTTTTATTTATTGGAAAATCAGAGTACACCCATTTCTCAATAAGAGGATAGAACGAACAACAAATACTGCTTTACAAAGTGCACAAGTCTGCCAAGTGGATTTGAATATGATAATATCTAGAGGTTTATAATATCTCACTTTAAAACTACTGACACTAATGAAGTAATTTATGATTTGATTCGATTACATTGTGTTTGAATCATGATTGGAAGAGTCAATGTCGACTTACATATTAAGAAATTCTGGTTTTTCTACAAAATATGGAAATTACTCTGAGAATTGGCTCGAGATTCTTCGGTAAAAAAAGAAGAAGATTTATATGTATATGGTTTAGCTAACTTCTACTATTTTTTCCACGGTGAATACAGTTTTTTTTTTAGTTTTAAAAATGATAAACTACTTGTTTTAGAAAAGAAAAAGCTTCTTAATAAACAAATGCTAATTACTAAAATTCAAAAAGCTTCCTTTATTCACGTCCAGTTCTTATACATTTGATCTTCTGAACAAAATAGTTTTGAAACCATATACAGCCCGAACCTTATATCAGACCACAATTTTCAAAATATTATTTATAGTGCAATGATCAAAAGAAAGACTAATATACAGTATACCGTAACGCATATAGAAGTAACGGTTAAAGTAAAGGGACGCAAATAATTTAAGAAGTTTCTACTAATCCAGGTCCCGTATAGAAACATGATCTTGTTCTTCAAACGACTTGTGGCAAACAATAACTTGTACTAGTTCAAAAACCTAACTAGGGGAAAACCCCATATTATCTCCAACTACTAGCTAGTACTACTTCAAATATATATATATATATATATATATATGTAGATTACACGAAGAATCATGATTAAGATAGATGAAGATTATACTTTTGGTATCAGACTCATCTAGTATTATATATTGTTCTATTGCTCAGAATTATGACCGCTGACTTTATAAGATAAGATCTAGACGATCATCGATCCTTAGAGTATTATGAGCTTTATTTGTCTACTCCTCTTTAAATAATGATATTTCGTCAAAAGCTCGATTTATCTGATTTTATACTATTAGTTCTTCAACCAATGAAATAAGATTGAGATTATGAACATGACTGTCAAACTAGGATTGTTTAGCATTTGTTTACATGTGTTAAAATATTGTAAAATTGTAATCAATAATCATATTCAAATTTTAAATGCAAAGGCAAAAAAAAAAAACTTATGTCCAAATTATGGCATGTACAGCCGTAGAATATGATATGTACCACTGTATTACAAAATGAAATTGTACCACTTTTATATTACATATTTACACGATGTAAACAAAACGACCCGTATCGCACCACGTATATGGTTGTTTCTTATACAATGATCTTTTTTTTTGAACATTGTTTCATATTTTTTTGGTCAAAAGAAGTTTGATGCTTATATATTTAGTTTTAAAAAGATATCTGCAGTATAATATTCGCGTAGACATTATATATATACGTCAGAATATATGTATATTCGAGAGAAGACTTAGGGCTTGTGGTTTTAAGAGATGCATAAATATAATAAGAATAGTGATCGAAATTGATAATGTTTAGGAAGCTGACTTTGAGCCAATTAAGTCATATAAGAAGAGTCGGAAACAGGCTGCGGAATCCGGCAATTAGTGGAATAATTTTTGGAAGTATCTCCGGTTTAAGTTCTCCGACTTCCATATGTGTAAAAATCTTCCGTCTCTTCCGGATTTTTGGCATTTTTGATGTCATGTGTTTGAAGTTTCAATGAACACACGATTGTGTATTTTGGATTTGATATATTTTGACCAATAACTACTAAAATTCTATATACAACTTTTTTTTTTTTTTTAATTAGTTAATAATAGTATCTGCGAACGTATGTGTTGTATTTGCTAGCATGTCTTTATTAAAATAAGTTAGACTCTGATGAACACCTCTACATCCAACCATACAAATTTTCCACTTCATGGGCTTACTGGTTTTCAGAAATTGACGTTGAGTTTGTTTTTGTGCGGAAAAAAGGGTTTTAGACTTTGTTATTCAAACAAAATTGATGAAATTGCTGACTAAAGAGTTCAATAAAAAACAGATTTTAATAAGATAGTTGTCGAATGCCTCGATGGCTCGATTAACTCCAACGTCTAACTGTATCAAAATAAAAGATATATAAAGTTTTTGTATATAATTTAAGAATTCATTTAATTTTTTATTCTTTTTTTAAACTAAAGCATCATTCAAAAATAACTTATCCAATAATAAACAAACTAAATAATATAGATGATCATATCACATACAAACTAATTAATTTGGTATTAAAAATATGAAACTTCACTTACAATAATATAATTTTTTTATCTAAAACATCATTTAATATGATACGAAAAGAGTAATGATTTAACCATGATCATCTAAATATAATATAGATATGAGTTAAATATACTCATTTGAGAATGTTGAGATGATCCAAAAATAACATGTTCATTTTTATTTTCTGTGACTTGTACCACATATATATATATATATATATATATATGTAAGTAAAACTTTATTACAGAGTAACAAATGAATATTATTAAACTAATGATAGTGGCAAGAGTAATAGTTACCAAGTAAATTAAATAACAAAAATAAATTAACAATGGTATACGATGGGAGAAAAAATTAACGTGTACCATTGTTAACTTAACAAAGGACTTTGAGTTCCTCGCATAAAAGATATCTTCAATTCTTCATTTGCATGGAGAAAAAGTCTTACCACTTGGCCATCATTTATCAATTAGGAGTTACGATAACTTTATAAACTATGTCAATATTAGCCAATCTGATGAAAGATTATGTGTAGGTCTTCCAAAGGCTTCTCATAAATTTTATTTATAGGTATAGCAGCAAGATTCGAGACCAAAGGGCTAAACTATCATTTCTGGATTGCCGCAATGCGACCAAGTTAAGATTTAATGAAAGTCATATCTGATGTTTCAAATGGACAGAAAATATCCCGATTATAATAGAGTTATTACACAAAAGTTTTCATACATCATCTCTCTACGCCTCATTGCCTGAACCTCCCTCGGCCTGAGCAGCTCCTCCATCTGTAATAATATCAGAGCAACAGGATGGGTCAGTAAGTCTGTAAATTGCTTTCAGATGGGGATGATAAGATGAAGAGAGAGAGAATTACCTTCACCACCCTCGGATGGAGCACATGGAGACTTCCGGTAACGCGTCTGTTGCTGCGTTGGCTGCGAAAGCGGGACAAGATCTTAAAACTGGAAACAAAACCACAAGAAAAAAAAAAAAAAAAACAGCTGAAAAACGTGGTTCAAGCTCATTTACCTGTAACTTGGGACGAAGAGCTTCAAGGGGTCCCTTTGGCTTCGCAACACCTTGCTGTTTAAGACATTATTAATAACACCATGAGAGTGGGACCATTAAAGAGAGCTTATATATGATAACCCAAGAGAGACAACACTCGTGGATTCAAAGTTTAACAATTTACCTTTCCAAGAGCCCAATCAGCTGAGTCAAAGTATGCTCGCTCATGATCCTGATATAAAACCGCACCTCAGAAAAAATCGAGTGGCAACCCAAACTATCCTTATTAGGCCAGATAAAAAAACATACCTTAGAAATGAGAGGTGGCTTCTTTGGCATGAGCCCTCCATACTTCTTCTTTACAGCAGCCTCCTACACAATGCAATTGAAGAAAGAGTTAGGTCATGGTATCATACTAATTACTGTATTCGATCAATATCTAGTGTGATAATTAGATGGAAACCTCCTGCTGTGACGATGGCATGGACTTTTCTGCCTCATTGGCGAGGTTTCCTTCTACTGATTGCCCTTTCAAATCCTCTGCGCTAGACATTATGATGTCTCAACGCCACCAAAACCAAAAATGCTGCACAAGTATATGATATACAACATTACTTAACTAAAAGACACAAACTCATGAACCATTGACAAAAGCAGACTCCAGGGTTCATAAATGGATATGATCAAGAATAACGAATATCGATAAAAGGAAGGTAATAATTGAACTCGAAAAGCAAATGGAAGGATCATATGATATGCTTCCTATTTGATACCAGTTTCACAATCCTATGAGCAAACAAACTGTTCTGAAACACGTTTCTTGTACAGCCCAAGAACATGAATGAGCCTAACTATGAAAAACCTATAAGACTAGAGGCAGCCAAACAAAACCCTTACTTAAGGAACAAATGAGTGTATACTCCATAAAATAGGCTAAGCCTCCAAAAGCTTATCTCACATAATACTTGTCGATTTTGCGTTTAAGAAGATATCTATATATGTAAAGAAGATAAGCATCCATATTTTACAGGGATCAAAAGAAAGTAGCATAAGCTTTAGAGTTCAGATTCGACTTTTCATCAAATCAATTTCCAGATTGAAATCAAAATCAACCAAGGATTTTTGGTCATGTGAGTCAGATCTCCACAATGCATATAGAAAAATATTGAATAAACCTAGAATTTCACCTAAACAAAAGCCTAATGATCAGATCAACAAAAACCGACGGCGAATCAGATAAACAATCAAAGCCCGATCAAAAATCAAATTCAAATCAGAGAGCTACTCAAACAAAGTCCAACCGATAAACAATCAGATTCCTGTGTATACGAAATTGTAAAAATGACAAAACGATGTAGAGAATCAGGATATCTCAATCCAAGATCATCATCGAGATAAGAAGACGAAGAAACGAAACCGAGAAGTAAAGGTTTATAAAAGGAGATCGAGATTCGACGCACCAGGAGGAAGAAGAAGAAGATTGATGAGGCTCTCTGGGTTCGTTGTGACGTTTCTTCGTTGTTGTCAAAGAAGAAATGGAGATCTCTTGTAAATTGAAATATAAAGAGATGTGTGGGAGACAAGAGAAGAGAGATATGATTGGGAATGAAAGCATGAAAGAAGAAACGCGGCGCGAGGGTTAATTTGGTAATTATATTAATAAAACGAGGGTTAAAACAAGTGATTAGGATTCGTTGAGGGGGTTTTGCACAAATTATAAAACCGTTGAGAGAAAGACATTAAAAGTGTTTTTTTTTGTTATAATTTTTTTTTGTAATTAATAATATTTACATTTTTTTTTAACCAATCATATTTAGCTATTTACTTATTTTTAGTTGTTACTAGATGATTACCCACGTAAATTCATGCATATGCACAAATTTTTTTAACGATATAATATCGATGATTGAATTGATAATTTAAAATTTTCTGTTTTTAGTCTTAGTTTACACTTAATTACTACTATGTTTTAAATGCTTTCCCTATTTCAAATTTGAAAATGTTGTTTTTTATTTTACTTTTTTTTGTTGTTAGATTTTAGTTTTACGTGGGTTGTTAACGGTAAAAACCGTTAGGTCCGATAAATCAAAAATATATTTTTCTTTGTTTTGGTATCTATCTAATATGTCCTTTTAGCTATTTGTACTATTTAAAATATAAAATTGTTGTTCTGTAATATGTTTTGGGAAAAAAAATTGGCAGACATTTGTAACAACGGTAAAAACCGTTAAACCAATAAATCAAAGATTAATCATTTCATTTTATTTTTTTGGTATCTATTTAAGCATGTACTTTTAGATGCACTTATAACTTAAAATTTTGAATTTATTATGTTTTTTTCTCTCTCTAACAATTAGATATTTAAGCCAATAACTTAAAATGGTACAAAATATTGGTCAAACTCATAAATGGTAATTGGTAATGATAAACAAAAAACAATAAATATATAATAAAACATTTTAAGAAAAAACAAGAAATGACACATGTCATTAAAAAGAAATTAATTAGAAAAGATAAGAAAGAGTAATGTAACCAAAAAAAAAGTAAGGACACATGTCATTAAAAAAGAAATTAATTAGAAAAGATAAGAAAAAGTAATAATGTAAATGGTACAAAATATTGGTCAAACTCATAAATGGTAACCAAATGGTAATTGGTAATGACAAACAAAAAAACAATAAATATATAGAAAAACATTTTAATAAAAAGAGAAGTAAATAAATTAGAAAAGATAAGAAAGATTAATGTAATAAAAAAAAGTAATAAACATGTCATTAAAAAAAGAAATTAATTAGAAAAGATAAGAAAAAGTAATAATGTAACCAATCATGTTTATCTTTTTCTTTGTAAAAAGATGAGTACTCCTCCAATTCAAACATCTACAGAGTATTTTATGCTAATTCCTCCGAACGGGTTGAGATAAAAAAAATTAAGCTAGATTAATTTCGAGTAAACCCGACTTCTACTTTTCTTTTTCCCGGATCCGACTTTGTTAAATTCGTTAACTCAATAAATCAATAACTGACCGACATTTACATAATTCAAACACTATTATAATGATAACTTGATTGACATTAATAGTAGCACCCTTTCATTTATGTTATAAAAGATCGATTCCTAGATTCAAACATTGTCTTAACAAAACTCAAGTAATTAAAAACAAAGCAGCAAAAAGAAAAAGACCTTGGCTACAAGGCCAAAAGAAACAAGCCATCAAAATGTAAATCTTGGGAAGACTTCTGGAAGAGAATGAAATATGGAATCAACGGAGTCTCCTAGCTTCTCTCTCGGACTCAAGGAGAGTGAGGATATCTCCTTCCCTGACTGGTCCTTTCACGTTCCTCATGATGTAACGGTCTGAATCAGTAAACTTGACTCTAACCTGAGTCACCTGACCACGAGAACCGGTCCTACCCATGACCTTTACGACCACGGCGTGTTTGATTTGAGAATCCATTCTGCATTCACACAAATGTGGTATGTCAAGATATTCATACCAACAAGAGCTCAGATCGAAGTATGAAAGCAGCAGATGAGTTTTAAACTAACTACTGTAGCAGATGATTGTATTAAGAATACTACTGAAGAATACATGATTGTCATTGTTCCACAGATCAAACAGACGTATGGAAGAAGCACATGAAATCAAATCAATCGATGATTGTATGAAGACATGAAATAAAATCAGTAAAATATACTACTATGTAACTAGAATAATTTTACAACACATGGGAATTTCGAGAAAAAAAAACACATCAATTAAGCGTTGTTCTTGTGTTCCACAGATCTTTCTCAAGTAGTGGTTTCTTTAACTCAACTTAATCTTATACTAGTGCGATCGATCATCGAGCAGCGTGTTAATTAACAAATGTAGAACGAACAAACAATATACAAGCTACATGGATAAATCTAAGAAATTCAAACTTCAGGCAAAGATTCTACGAACACCTTCAGAATAAGAATGATAGAATCTTAAAAGAGCGACGATACTATCAGAGGGACGATAATATGAACGAACCTGTAGACGGATGCTGCGGAAGCTCAGGGGAAGCTAGGTGAAATCGAGTCTGCAGACAAAAAAAACCCTAAAATCAGAGAGCTGAGTGTTCAATTTATTAGTGGTTATATAGCATAAATGGGCCAACCCTACTAGCTAATGTGAACTTCTATGGGCTTAAAAGCCCATATTTGTATTTCCATAGTTATAACTTATATACCTAATCCAGCCTACCTGACAGTTTTACATTACCCATGATTTTTAGGGGCCGATTGGTAACGGTTGTTATTTATGACTGTCGAGACTTTGATTTTAAAATTTTGGGCTGTAGAGAATTTGGCTGTCGAGACTGTGACTGTTAAAACTTTGACTGTTAAAATTTATATAAGTTTGATTGGCTGTAAAAACTGTCACTTTTATTTTTGTTTTTATTATATATTTTATAAATATAAATTTTGATATTAATATAATTGATGACGGTTTCCGAAAAACAGTAAATCTTATCAAAAATTATGAAAAATGGATCTTAAAATAATCAGAAAAAAATGATCATTTGTTAATATAATATTTATTTGTAATTAATTATACATACATTAGAAAATATTTTTTAATACTAATGGAGAAAAGAAGAATAATAGAAAATAAGAAAGAAAAAAGTTTTAATTTAACTTTTTAATAAAAAGTTTTGAAAGTCATGTATACGAGACTTTAAAAAAAATCAAAGAAAAAGTGGTTACAAAAAATAAGTGGCTGTTGGAACTTTAAAAAATAAAAAATAAGTAAAAGTCTGATTGTTAAAATTTTGGCTTACTAAAAATCTCGTTTCAAGAGTTTCAATTTTCATTTACAATTTACTCGTCTCTAGTACTTCCAAATTCTTCCATGACGATTATTCCGTTAGCATAAGGTCATAATTTTGGGGAAAAAAACTTCACAAAGCCATAAAATATTTAGTTCAATTAGTACACATATAGTTCAATTATTTAGTCCTACAAGTATTGGGAAGTAGCACCACAGTGAGTTGTGTAAAATCTCAGAGACGAAAGCCAGTCACGAACCGATTGATTCCAGCAAAATCAGAAACTATCTTCAAATCAGAGAAACAGTCTTTGAGATCATTGCTCATCATGTATTCAACGATCATCTTGCTTTGCTTCTCTCCATTGGTCTGTATCATCATAAACCAATAGGATCATATATTATTTGTACATATGCAAACATCTTCAAACTAAATGAACATATAATGAAAACTGGCCAATCAATATATGATCTTTTAGTAGCAATCGGAATCTTCTTCAAAAGGCAATTACTTACTGATGGAGTGAAAACAACAATAAACATAGGAAACCCAAAAACGATTGTTTCTTCGGACACACAATTGTTTTTGCTGTTACATGTCATAAAAATGGCCAAGCAAGACTTTTCATAGTAATCTTAATCTTCTTCAGTACCAGTTTTAGTATCAGAGACACAGAGAGAAATCATATGAAACGCAAACGATTGTGTATCTTTCTACTGAAGTATTTGGAAAAAGAGAGTGAAAAAGGTATGTACCTCAAAAACGAAAAAGCCACCGCGTTTAAGCATCCGAGTAGCCCCATGACAGAGATGGAGAAGACTATCAGTCCCATCGATACCACCATCCAACGCAAGTTTCGGTTCGTGTCTACCAACTTCAGCTTGTAGACCTGGGATGTCATCACTTGGTATGTATGGTGGATTACTCACAAGTCCCACAAGTTTTCCTTCAAGATCTTTCAAAGGCTCAAACCAAGATCCTTCTCTCACTTCAATCATCCCCTGAATTAGTCACAATGGTGAGAAGAAACCAAAGCTGAATCTTTCAAGGATTCAAAAGCATGATCCTTCCCTTAACATCTATTATCTCTTAGATATATCAAACTTCCACACCACTATGAGAAGAAATCAAACTGAAGACTGTTGCATTTTACTGGTATTATATACCAAATCCTCAAATTCATTACAACTTAATGTTGAAAGATGCTAATTCCATAAACACAATAGGTTTAACATGAAAAATCTACTAACCTGAAGGCCGTATCTCTGCACATTGTGGCCGGCGACGGAGATCGCCACCGGACTGAGATCAGTAGCTATAACTTTCCCATGGCTTCCCAATACTTTAGCAACGCCGATCGCAATCGCACCACTTCCTGTGCCGAGATCAGCCCAACAACCTTTCTTAAACCATTCATCTCTCTTCACCAACTCCTCCACCATATCAACGATCAGTTCCGTCTCCGGTCTCGGAATCAGAACTCCTTCCTCGACACACAACACTAAATCCCTCCAGTGTTCGCATCCGACGACGTACTGAAACGGCCGACGCTTCTCGATCCTCTGCCTCCATAAATCGTAAAGCTCCTCCAATGAAGCTCTCAATTTCACATTCTTATCGCCGTCGTCCGCGATTTCCCTTCTGTGAAGAATCACCAAAGGATCGTCTACGATAGAATCTTCGATCAGCCATTTGAGCTCACGGAGGAGACTGACAGATTCAAGGCTATCGTTAGAATTCGTCGAAGATTCCTCCACGGAGGAGGCCAGATCTTTCGCCCAGTCGTGCCATTTCCAAACCTCCGATAGGGAAGTTACGTGCGACGGCGTTCTAAGGAATAGTGGAGTATTGGGAGTTACTCTAAGAGAATTTGATAACGGAGCAGATTTTGCCTCTGTAAAGGAAGCACGTTGCGGTGGTTCTCTCACCGGAGAAGATGAGCAGAGAGGTTTAGCGGCAGAGAGCAAACAGGTAAACCGTAAGCTTGGGAAGATTCTTATCATTTCAAGGTTTTTGCCGCACAAGCAGACCAAATCGGTTATTTAATATTTCCAACTAAAAACCGGATTAATAATAGGTTAAGATAACTGACTCTAATTCCGGTTTAGTTTGAACCAAGGATTGAAATACGATTTAGAAGGAATGTAAGGGGCAAAAGCATAAATTAACAAACGTTCTTCTTGTTTTCGTTTGCGGCGACAGATCCACTGGGAGCATCAGAACAATGAGCTTGACGCTGCTTCAAGGCTATTCTTCTGCGGAAGACGAAGAAGCAGAGGAGAGAACTATTGAAAACTCCGAAGAAGATGAGGATAATGGTGTTCGGAGATATGAATCGTCGTCTGTGTTTGATTTCTCTGCATCTGCCTCCTCCGCTAAAGACTCCGGCCTTCCTTCAGCTAACGACGTTTTCTCTCAGGTCATTAAATTCTTTGGTTTTCTTTGATTTTCTTTGATTCTCTCAAGTAATTATCTTTGATTTTCTTCACCTCAATTCATTAAATTCTCGTTGTCGTTGAGGAGATTCGCGGTGAAACTGAATGATGGATGTAAATAAGTTAGAGATTGAAATTAGGGTTTTTCCCGGGAGAAACGACAAATTTCTGGATTCCGAGACTTTACGTAGGTTTAGGATGTGAACATTAGAGAGATCTTTTGATAGTGAAAATGCAAGTCTATGAACTTATTGGTTACATGAAAATGCTTATATTAGCTGATGCTTTGCTTTCTGTTGGATTTTGCAGATTTCAGGGCCACCGGAGTTTCTAAACAACCGCACAGAAGCAGATGTAGAAGCTTCAGCTAGAGATGCAGAGCATGCAAAGCGTATTACTCGCAAAAAGAAGAAAGTTAAACCAAAAGGTAGCCGCACCTTATTTGCATCCTTGTATATATAAGTTTGGTTATTTTGAATTTGAAAAGGTTTTATCTTTTGATGATTCATTGTTGAAGAATTCACATCCCCAGGATTAATAGTTCACAATGACGGTAACTCGAAAATAGATGTGAAATGTGGATTTTAGCTTTAGAAGCTTCTTTTGGTACAATTCAGTCTAAGCATTGAGAAATAAGAAACCAGGCACTTTGGGTTGTTATCTCTATATATCTGGTTTCACAGTTCTGTTTATTGAACTATCTTTTGATCCAAACACTGATGGTTTCAGCTTATTCGCTTGTAGGTATTGTCATGGAAGCAAAACCTCAACTAGTAGGAATCCATGAGAGAGTAAGAAACGATATCGATGCACCACCATCGTCAGAGAGTAGTGAAAAGCGGATATCTACTGCAACCAATCCTAATGCTGAAGAATCTGCAGATCTCTTGAGGTATGAATAACCCTTGGTCTCTTCTTCATTCTTTGGTAAATTTAAAATTGTACAATGTGAGCTTGATTAGGATTTCTTTGATGAGTTTAGAATGTGTCTGCAATGCGGTGTACCGAAAACATATACAAGCGCAAGAGGAATGGTATGTCCAATTTGTGGTGACCGGCCATTGCCGGACTTAGACGCAAAGAAGAAAGGCTCTACGATCAAAGATAAAGAGAAGAGCAAAAGAATGAGAGGACAATCCTCTCACGCTTCTTGGAAAAGTGAAACTGAGATGCAACTTAGGCAAACTTTCGATTAGAATGTTTCAAAACTTTCTTTCTCCTTTTAATTCAATGTACCATCCAAATCCAAATTCTGTAATGTAGCTTGTGACACAAAGTTTTAATCTTTGTTCTACAGTTTATAAAATTGGTATGGCTTCGAAATGTTGAAATTCGTCAAAACATATATTTGTGGGATCATTGAACCATTATTGAAAATAAGGAAAAAAGAGCAGCAAAATACACAGCAGAATATTATATGTCAATACAAAAAAAAAGTAACATATATCTACAGACTGGCGATGTGTTTCTACTTCTTCCTCTACTTACCAACTTGAACATATTACAAAGGCAAAGAACATGTCTCAAGGCTCGGTTTTAGCAACCAAGTGTACAGTCAGGTTTGAACCGAAATCTAGAACAGGAAATTATCACAACACTTACATTTAACTGTGTTACAAAATCCATGATTCTATTGAAAGAAGCAGTCAGGATTTTGGTAACTAATCTGCACAATTTCGCTGAGCCAAAGTCAAGATTAGTGTTAAGTGTTAACAACCATATCTCAAATGCTTCAGCAGTGAAAAAGCCAGTTTTTGTTGACATCATCAATTGTTGTCACTTGTCATAACTTCTGTTTCGGTTCTAAGTTCTGGAGTTTCCTCTTGTTTCTCTATCCTCAGGCTCGGACTACTATTGGGCTGAGGAATCTGTGGAAATTATGATGGCTAAAATGAGGCAGAGTGCAACATGTACAGTTTGCAAATGAAATGGCTGTGTGAGAATTAAGGGTTTGTTAACTTACCATTGGATGAGATTTATAAGAGAGAACATCATTATCTGACGAAAGAGATGAGTCTGACGGCCTGTGAAACAGCAAATGAGCTATGGATCGGTCTATCGGGTTTGTATCAGTTTCTATATCCATGAATCCAGCGTACCTGGATGAGGCCAAATACAGATATCAAAGATTAGAATCTACACGAATTAAAGATGAGTACAAGTGGCCGCGTAGAAGTTTCTAGATAAGAGAGTAACTGAGTCTGTCCAGGATTGAGTCTAATCTTATATAAAGTTATAAGTTGGTCTCAAGAATTTTACTTAGCAACAGGAGATAAAAGAATGAACATATTGCAGAATTATGAAGGGTGGTGCTTACTTGTCTGTTTCACCAGTCACGACATGCGAACTTGTGCCTTTCTCCTGTCTGGTTCCACCATTATGTCTCTGCTCCGCACTTTTTGCCAATCGGTATAAGCTGTCTCTTATGCAAAGCTTTGTCCTAACATCCAACTGGAGCAAGCAAGTGCACATCAACCAAGTAAACAAATGTACACGTAAATTATTAAGATATATAGACTTTGACATCAATCAAAAAGGAACAACAAACTTTTTCCGATCACCTTCAGAGCTCGCAGAAACTTTTTCCTTATATTATCTAATAATCTATTGACAAGTTGTACCTGTTCTATAACTTGTTGAAGCTGGCGAAAACTTGTTGCTTCAAGTGAAATGTCATCCACAACAGAGCTAACACAAGAACTTCCCTGCATGTTTGATGTTTCAAATTCAGCTTTTCTGTGGGTATTCTCAAGCCCAATCTTCTGGATAGGATCAGCATCAGGAAACACCACGGGGTTTGTCTGACTACCCTTCCTGGTACTTGCAGCAAAAGAAGGAGGCATATCTTGCCCGGGCAGCAAATTAATTCTCTTTTCGAAGCCCTTCCTACACCGATCATCAACAGTTGGACCTTGTAAGCTCTCGACAGATTGTGTCTGATCTGATGTGTATGACTCATTTGAAGCAGAGGAAGGATTGGGTTTGTTCTCAGATTTGATACCAGATTTACTTTCACATGCTGATACTTGATCGGAAGGCTGCTCACAATTGAAATGCGAGTATGGAACACCTTGCTGTTTGAATGCGGAGGGAGGATAATACTGGTTTGTGTCCATTATTTCCCTTGAAATACCACTATGCTGTAAAGCAAAACTGTTGTCTGAGTACCCATCACTTTTCCCATCCAGATGATGAAGATGATCAGTCTGCTTCTTCTCAAGATTTGCCTGTATAACAAAAATGCACACTGATATGAAATTGCTAAATAGTATCAAGACTTCAGCCTTGAAAATATCTAATACTATATCCACCAGCCCTTACAGAAACCATAAACCACCATTGACGGAAAATTATAAAAAGCCTCATATCATATTTAAAGAATTAACTGAGAAAAACATGCAATGTATGCCAAACATGCAGTAAGTAGCCAAAGTCATCATAGAAGGAAACATCCCATGTAACTAGTGGTGGCATGTGCCTTGGATGACGCAAAAAATCTGAAATAATAAAATTGACCAACCTCTACATCCAGCATCAATATATCCTTCTTTTGCGAACTTGTATCAAATAGATTTTCTGATGATTTTTCTTGAGCTGTATCGCCACCATATCCATACTCATCTTCAACAGCATGGTTGGACTCACTATTGTTCAAAAAGTCTTCAACCTGCAACATAGGGGTTCTTTGATTTTCCAACATTTTATCTGGCTTTATATCATCTGTCATTGTGCCTTCTGTCTCCTCATTTTGCTGACCAGATGAGAACCAGCCCAAGTCTTCTTCATTATTAAGACTATCCAAGCCGAAAGTTGAATCACAACTTCTGTGCATCCAGAAAACAAATGTAAGCTCAGTACAATGTTACCATGTTTCTCCTATGAGCTATGAGCCCAACGTGTTAAGAGAACATTTCGAGAAGAGAATATCTATATGTTACCTAAGCATGTTGTCCACATCCTCAAAATTTCCTATGTCACCCCAGCCATAGAAGAGATCATTGCTTTCTTTATCTCCATCGTTGAAAAAGCTGAGATTATTTTCAGCATCCGGCATATTGTTGAGAGAATAATTATATACGCCATCATGTGTTACAGCGGAACTGTCACACAACATGGGATCCGCAGTGGAGAAATTTTCAACCCCATCTACGTGGCCACCATTGAAACCATGATCTGAAATCTTTGTATCTTCCAATGTCATATCCTGAACAACTTTGCCTGATCCCGCATCACGAGGAACCGAAGAGCCACCACTACTTTTCTCAGGCCATGGATTTCTTCCTAACATATTTGCCTCCCTCTTGATAAAAGTATTACTCTTTAGATGGTTTGTTCCACTACCCATATCTTCATTTCTTCGTTTTTTTCTGCTACTAACTAGAATTGGAAACTGACCTCCATCCTCACACGCTGAGTCTGGCACTATACCATCATCATTCCCATGATATTCATCCGAAATATAATCGCCTAGCTGAAAAAATTAGGAAAAAAAACTTCAGCTACCAATTAAAAATCCGCATCGGCAAGTAAAAGAAAAAAGCTAGGGAATTATGAAACCGATTAAACTAACAAAGAATCCCCAAACCTGATACAACACATCAAGTGGTATGAGATGGCAGATTGTCCTTCTATATTTTAAAAAGATTATGAACCCACTAGCAGCGATAAACTTACCACAGTAATTTCCCCGGGAACATACGAGAAGAGCAAAAACAAAAGCTCTTTTATCCATACAAATCACCAAACCAAAAAAAAGATACACACGTATCATTGGGACTCAACTCACCTCATCAATGTACAAGCCCGACATTCTTCCCAACTTCAAGACTCTTTAATCACCACTAAAATCATGCACATTACCCCGATATGTCATCTCTATTGCAAAACATGTACTTCCCACAAACTAGTTCAGGTTCTGGATAAGAAACATAAGTTATTAATAACAGCTGGAGAAGGTTCCAATAATAGAGATATCGAACCCAGCATATAGGAAAATTTGATCTTGTCCAGAACCAAAACCCATATAAGCCAAAAGGGATGTAATCTAAACCCCTTAAAACTAACCCATCTTTTCCAAATATTCATGATTCTAAAAGGTAGACTCAAATTCTACAGCCAAAATAAGGTCAAAATCTCATAGCAAGTAGTACAAAAACAAAGTACAAAAAACACACTTCATCAAATAGTAGGATTCATCCATTTTGTGCTCGTAATTGCTAGCAAATTCGGGTTAAGCTATCATCATTACAATCGAAACGTAAAAGAGTAAAACAAACTAAAAACCCAGTTAAAATGAGACTTCAAAAAAAAAAAAAAGCACAATCAAATCTGAGAAATCCTCAGCTGCTGCTGTTTAATCATTGAGGATAATAACCAAGAGTTTCAAATTAAATGCAATCAAAACAGATTCCAAACCAAACGTAAGAACTATCAAAGCCCTAAAGTCTCAACCAAAATAGCTCACCTGTCAGTCAGATTCTTCCACTAGCAACTCCAGAAAACTTCACCGATACAAATAATTTACCAGAAACAACGAAACACTGCAGATCTTAGAGATTGTATAAATTCACTGAAGCTAGATCGAAAAAACTTCGTAGGACTTTCTAGAGATGTTCGGCAGAAGACGATGAAGGCTTCCTAATTTTTTTTTAATTTAATTAAATTATTGTTTTTGTTTCGGGAGAATCAAAAGACAAGTGACCATGATACCGACACGTGTCAACGCAATCAAAAGGTTTAACGGGCTGGGTTTTAATATCAGAATTCGTGGACGAGAAAGCATTGTGAGATCCTATCATTTCCAGTGTTATTATTGGTTCACGTCATTGGTATGTTCTCGAAACTGGACACGCCTCGTTATCGTATTGGCTTAGATCTAGTACTCTTCGTAATGCTGACATCAGCTCGTAAATAAGAATGACCTCTTGGTTAAAACAAATTAGCTCTTCGGGTTAAGAAGAAAGGCCTATATGGGCCGAAGAAAGCCCAAATAATTTTTAGTTGTTTACCGATCGATCTGCGACTGCGAGTCAAGTTTTGATTTGCCGGCGAAAAATTCTCCGGGAGAGATCCTTTGATCTTCTTCTCATGGAAGGGCAGATCGGAGGGAGCGATGAGAGATGGAAAGGATCATTGGAGAATATAACGGAGATGGCAACGAATCTCGATTCTCTTCAGAAACTTCTTCTCAAGAAAGCAGTCTTCGTGGAAGAAGACACTTTCGCTAGAGCCTCTCTCGTATCCGAACAAGCCCGAACGATCAAGGTCCGTTTGATCCTTTTTCCGGTGATGAATTTGGAGTTTACAGAGGTTAATTGACTGAATTATTTGATTAGTTTCTTTGATTTTGATGATTGCGTCGGTGATTTGTGGAGTTGATAGTTCGATCTGGTTTGATCATCATTGCCCTTAGTTAGGTTTAGTATTACTTTAGCTCAGTGTGATTGTGTGAATTTGGAATTTCATTGGATGGTGTTGCCTGAGTAAAACAGGAGCTCGTAAATTTAGAATCTTGGGGGCCTTAATCACCAAATTTCACCAAACCAGATCTCCTGATCACAAGTAACTTTTTGGATCAGTGATTGCCACAATGTCGTTATATAATTCTGGCTTTTATGGATCGCAAATTGATCTTTTAGCTCGATCTATTGATGGAGCAAATGATCACCAAATCCTGAAAGCCTGGACTTTGATGTTTGACCATTAAGTGTCCAAGGCCAATAATGTTTTCCTGTGTATCAAAATATATTTTTTTCATGGTGTAAGCCAAAAGACTGTTACATGTTTGAAATCAGTGATAGTTTCAGATTGTCACTTACTCTGTTTAATGTTTTGTTTTAGGTTCTTGAGCAAAGGGTACAAACACTAGAAAGAGAACTAGATGCTGCTATTACAGCTGCTGCTCATGCTCGGTCAGAGAAACGCCAAGCTGAGTCTTCTCAAAAGGCTGCTGAATCACGTGCCTTAGAGGTCACAAAAGAGCTCGAGAACACCACAAGTATGGACTTTAAAATCACTCACCTACAACTCTTTTTGATTAATCCGCTTATTGGGTCGATGCACCACTCTCTCCCGCATATTCTCCGGTTTGATTAAAACGACATTTGTTTGTTTGTAACTCTTGTTTCAGAGGTTTTCAAGCTGCATATGGAAGAGCTCCGAGGAATGCAAGAACAGATATCCAAACGCGATAATGAGATCAAACTCTTGGAAGCTATAATCCAAACCCTCGGCGGCAAAGAGCGGCTGGGTAAAAGCGGTGTGAATGGATGATGATGATGCGTTTTTTCACTTGTAAAGTTTTGTACTTGTGAGTTTGTGGAGACATTTTCTGTAATCACTTCTAGAAGATAGCTAATGTAGCTAATGTATTTGCCTATTTGGTAGATTTTTGCCTTAATTTTATATGGGCCTGAGCCTATAAATGGGCCAAAATGTGAATCGATACTAAAATGTGTGGTTTCACACGTACGCCAATAGTGCTGCGATGCCAACCAGATTCAGAAACGCGCATCTCCAGCCGTGTGGAGCAAGAAACTACGTTAATATGACAGCTGAAGAAGTTATTTCGTATATAATTTCACAAAAAGAGAATAAAAGAAACAAAAGAGGATTATGACCAAATTAGAAAGCAGTGATGGTTCATGGTTTTAGCGTGTGGGTGTCTCTAGAATATCTGATTTTTGGTAGAAACTTGTGTATATTATCCAATTTTGTGGAAACTCATCTAGATTATCTAATTTCATTTCTTTACTAAATTCAGTAAAGATAAAATACCAATGCAAAAAACGTTTTTGACTATTTCTGATCGTTTGGTTTTTTTCTTTTTTTTTTGGTGGCTTTTGGTATTTTGGTAATGTACATATTATTGTATCAAAGAAACTTATCTTCAATAGAAACCTCGAAGATTGAAATCATATCCAATTAGTTAAACTATTGAAGTATTTCTTTTGATTCTATTAAGTATTAACGGGGAAAAAAGTGTCTTTTACAGGTTGGTTGCACGAACTTGAGATTTCCCAAAATCATTAACTTTCTTTCTTTTTTTCGTTTTCACAGTTTTAACTAGTTGTGAGCTACCAATTGATATTTTTCCGAAAACCATTTTAAATTTCGAAAATATTGTAGTACAAACATATGATAATAACTCTTATTTCTAAGGCTCAATTAAGTAAGGTAAGAAAAATGGGGATTGTGTCTAAAATTAGGGGTGAACCAAAGAAATACGTAAAGTAAAATTAATGCAAAGGCCATTGTTGTTTACTTCACGTTGCGAAAGTGGTTAAAAGAATCTATGGCTAATAATTATTTTCTTACAAACATTTGGATAAAAGCAAGAACATAAACATTTTCTGATTATGACAAAGAATCTGAATTTCATTTTGCTGTTACTAGTCAACTCTTGTCAATTGTCAATTTGTCATGCATATCATAGCACAATATTTTTTTTTTTTTTTGGTAAAAGGTTATATCATAGCACAGTAAACCATCTCTATCATACTAATAAAAATAACTCTATAATTTCCGATATACAAAAAATATATATATATATATATATATATATATATATATTTCGTAATCATGCAACTTTATACATATAATAATGTTTTTTTTTTTTGCATATTCTCTAAAATTGTCAATAGTAATAATCGAAATTAGCAATTAACAGAAGTAAATGAAATTAGCATTTAAATATCACTAATTTGCCCCAGATATAGAGATTATAATTAGGGTTTACATACCAATTATATTTTGACAAAATTATATTTTGACGTGATAGTTTTGATAATCATTCACGATGAGTATATCCAAACCCTTCATAGATGACATATATATTCCTACGAAATGGCCAAGTATATTATTCCACTTTTAGCAAATTTAAAGCTTATCATTTCATTTTTCTTTTTGCTCAATCCTGCACATGATTCAATGTTCATGACCCCCTTTAACGTAATATAACTCGCATCTATATATATACGTGTCTATGCAAACAAAACTCAAACACAGCCACATAAAAAAGAAAATGATGTCCGAGAAGTTCCCTGATGTATTTACTTGGATACAAAACATCCCACAGATCACCAAATGGCGAGCTTCATCTCTTTCCTTTTGCATGATTTGCCCTTCAACTTCTGATTTTCCGAATTCAACCCTAAATCTCACAGCACAAAAGAACGTTAACCCTAAACTTCTCACTTTCTCCATCATCGTCCAATCCAATAATCATTCTCCTTTGTATCTTTGGACCACTAAACAACAGCTCAACATCAACCCAAACTCACCAAAACCTTTCGATGAACAAACAATCATCTCCCTCCTCTTCAATTTCGTCGAATCTATCTTAACCTATACCTCTAATAGCTCCAACTATTCGACGATCAAAATCCCTAACCCCGATTCATCGAAGATCGACTACCTTAAAGACATGTTCAACGCCGTGATTCTCACTCTCTCATTCGTAGTTTGCGTCTACGAAGCTCCATTGTATCTTCGTGAAAACTGCCTCAATACCCTCAAGAACCATTTAGTTACTTGTCGTTTAAGGCAAGCGGCGATATCTCTGATGAAGCTTCTAGGCTCTAATTTGGAAGAGCAGTGGATGAGAACGGTGAATCTAGCGTTTACAAATTGGATCATTGAGCAGCGTCGTAGTCAGTCAACCAAGACCGCAACAACTCCTTTGTTCTCTTACGCTGTTTCGGCTTATGGACTGTGGAAAGTGCAATTGTATTGTCCCGTTGAAGCCATGGAAGTAGAGAGATCGAGCAACCCAAAGGCTGATTCGAGATTGTTGTTCTCTCTCAAGTTTAATCAGCTTGAAGGTGTGATGCAATTCAATCACAAAGTTGTAGTTAGAGACAAGTGGATCGATGTGATCGTCAATATAGACAACATCAGGTACACACATGTACAAAGACTCTGGTTTTGATAAAATGGCCTAAAAAGTAGAAACTTATATTTCCTTATAATAAACTGGCTTCAAAAACCGTTATTTGTAAAAAATGATATTACCCACGGTTTAAAAATCCTGTAAAACTCTCTAATCTTACCCCCAAACAAACAAAAAAAAAAAAAAAAAAAAAAAAAAACTTAAAATAAAATTGTAAAACTTGATTTTTACAACCATTAATTACCAAGAATTTGTGTCGTAAGATTGTAGATACTATCAAACAACGAGCTATTTTCTTCCTACCAAAAAAAAAACAACGAGCTATTTTCTTTTAATTTAGACCGAGTTGTCCATTTACGGAATAAAAAATAAATCGTTTTTAATAAGTTTTCTCCTCTAGGCCAGTTTATATTTGAACCAAGTTTGTTGTCAATTAAAATAGTTGTTATTGAGACATTTTGTAACAAAACGAGGGTACTTTGGGTAATTAAACGATCAGTAATCATTTTTTTTCATAACTAATGGATGCAGATACGATGTAATAAAGCTTGTAAACGAGAAACTAATGTCGAGAAGAGGAGCAGGAGAGCACGAAAAGCATTTCCCATCAAGGATCTCTCTTCAACTTACTCCAACTCTCCAAACCGATTTCATAAGTGTTTCGGTTAGTAAATCATCAAACAACCCGGGACGAGAGTTCGAAGTCGAGAGATCTATCGAAGGCTCGTTCGACCCACCAAACTCCCTGGGCCTAAGGGTCGCGGGACGAGAAGCCTCCACCATGACAATGACCCCATGGAAATTCGAGCAATCTGTGCTCGGCTACACAGCTAATCTAAACTGGATCTTGTACGATAGCAGCGTTGGAGGAAGAGAGGTTTTCTCAACAAAACCATCACGGTGCTCAATATTGAGCCCTAGGTCTTGGTTTAAGGATCGGTATGCAAGGGCGTACCGCTCATTTACGAGGAGAGGAGGAGTGATATTTGCAGGGGATGAGTATGGGGAGAGTGTGGTGTGGAAGATCGGGAAAGGAGCATTGGGGAGAAGAATGGAGTGGGAGATTAAAGGGTTTATTTGGTTGACTTATTGGCCAAATAAGTATAAGACTTTTTACCATGAGACTCGAAGATTGGAGTTTACACAGCTTCTTAATCTCACCATTGCTTAACCAAAAACAAGAACATGTTATTACTTCTTTCAGCCTTTGTGATCTCAACTTTACCTTCGTAAAGACATACCAAAACAAAATCAGCTGTGAGTTAGTTCTTTGTAATCTCATCTTTGTATTAGTTACTTTTGATAAGAATCTTAAACGGAAGAGAGACAGAGATAAGTGAAACTCAACTGCTTAGATTGAAAACTCAACGAACCAGGCCCTTCTAATCATTGGCTAACAAATTAGACACACAAAGATGCTACTATTTATGGAAGGGGAGAGTTTCAGCAGATTGCTGTGACCAGCATTGATCGTCTACGGTTTCATAAACAGCATCGATCATCTACAGTTTCATAAACAGCATCAACAGCTACAATCTCAACACGGTTGTGCCATCTTCCCAATCAATTCTTTTCTCGAACCAGACTAGAAAAATCCAAGACAAGCCATGGGAATGGAGTTAGCATGCTATGAATTCCAAACCAAAGAAGATTCAAACAAACCAGTCTAAAAAGGCGGTTCAGACAGTAATAATCCTTGCACATAGACACTAAATCCGAAAGATAACAGGAAACAAAGATACAGTCAGTAGTTTGGGGGCACCTACGGAAAGCAAGTAATACTACAGAGGGTAGACGTTCCACTGCTTGATGATGAAACATCATCAGTACAAGCAAACATTTCATACACCATGTCTCCTTCACAAGTGGCTGCAATCATTCCTGCAAACAAAATGTAAACAAGCACAATTCAGACATCAAGTTTCACTCGTGATACACATCTAGAGCACTGTTATTTTTGTAACCCACCGCAGCATAAGGAGATTGACTTCGAGAAGCAGCAGCAACTTTGTCCTGGGGAGAAGGGATACCAGGAGATGGGGACCTCTCATTGCTATGCCTTTCAGGAGAGATCTCCTTAGAAGGGGAGGCCTTTTGCAAAGAAGGGCTTCTTGGGCTGAGGCTGCGATGAGGAGATGTAGACCTATCATTGCTATGCTTATCAGGAGAAACTTCTCTAGGAGAGGCTTTTTGTGGGGAGGAACTTCTAGGGCTGAGGCTGCGGCGAGCAGGAGATGCACTGCATGTAAAAAACTTGAAATCAGGATAATTTTTACATAGTAGTGTGGAGCAACAACATGAAATAGAGGTTCACAATGGAAGAAACCTCAAGGAGCGACTGTGACTGCGGCTCTCATCGTCATAACGGCCTCTGACTCTGCGTTTGTCATCTGGGCTGGCACTACGAGACCTACTGCGCCGACGATGATCTCTATCCTTCTCCTGATGCCTTTCACGCCTCTCGTAGCTTCTGCTCCTGCTCCTCTTCCGGTAGTCTTTTTCCCTATAATCATCTCGGGACCTACGAGTTATGTAACACGATTAGAGAATTATTCAGACAGTATAATACTGTTCTTGGTCTGAGATGGAGTTTTTTTATGAAGAGTAACAAAAGCTACTTGAGTATTAGAAACTCCCAGCTGTTCATCTCATCATCATAAAATTCAAATTAAAGAAGAAACTCACCTCCTGCGGGGACTGCGGCTTCTTCTAGGACTACGACGTCTAGGCGGGCTACGGCTCCTCCGAGGACTGCGACTCCTCCTAGGACTACGGCTCCTTGACCTTCTTGACTTTGGTGGTGGTTCCACAACTCTTCCTTTGGAACTGACATGATAATTACGAACTGATCAAAATACAATTACAGATAAACCTTTTACTTGATAGAAGTTCCAATTGGACAAAATTACGGAAATGGTAGCATTCAGAATGTGCTCCCGCAATCAAGAATAAATAAAAATCATAATACAAGTATGAAATGAGTTAGGCAGTCCAAAAAACAATGGATGGCGAATGTACCGAAATAGGCGCATAAGAAACCTGAAGAGCAAGTACCAAAGAAAGAAGCTTACATCTTTTCAGCATTAGGGCCATATTTCGCAAACTGAACAGTTATTTCTCGGCCATCAACAACTCTTCCTGAAACGAAGACAGACGCTTCACATTAAATACAGGCATCAAGCGCATTAACTGATACAAGAAACCACGAAATCCAAGATAGAAGATGTGGATATGTTACCATCAAGCCTTTCCACTGCTTTGTGAGCTTCATCTTTATACTTATACCGAACAAATGCAAAACCACGCGAATCACCAGTCCTAAAATTGACACAACAATAAAACGAAAAAGAACTTGAGACTGATTCAATAACAGAAATAACGAAACCCTAATTTCACAGTCGGGCGGGAGAAGAATAATAAAAAGTAGAAATTGGACCTTCGATCTCTGGGAATGAAGACATCAACGACCTTCCCATACTTTGCGAATAGAGGATAGAGATCATCTGCAGTCGTACCTGCACAAAGAACGAACTCTTAGAAATCCAGTCGACGATGACCAAGAACAGTATTGTTACGAGGTTGAGAACAAGTTATAGAGAGCTTACGGAAGGTGATGTTAAGGACGAGAAGTGAGTAAGTATCGCTGATATCCGGTGGACCTGACCTTCCGAAGTGCGACATGGTTTTCCCGCCGGCGGAGAAATTGGGAGGGAGAGAGAGAGAGAGAGGGGAAGTGAAATTAGGTTAAAACTGGTCTATGAAACAAAGGAATCTACTAGATATGGGCACTTTTCAAACCTGCCCCTATATCTTCTTGTTAATTACATTTATACCTTTCTACGAAAAATTAAAATTATACAGTATAAAACAATCGAACCGGATCGTACGACATTGGACGGTTGAGACGTGATTTAGACGCGGTTTTATAATCTGAAAACATTTTTTACCAAAACAATTCTAAAATTCAACCGATAAAATTACAGTCAGAGGACAAAAGAAAAAAATTACTCCTTTGAATCATGTTTACTATATATAACATTCAAACAAATTCATATCCGAAAACATTAAAAAAACTCGAGTTGAAGACTCTTTGAAATTGGTTAGTGATAACCAATCGGAGCTGCTGCTTCTCGCAATTCTTTTCCTTGATTGCGGATATCCTGCAAATAATTCACAGCATTAACAATTCACCAACATTAACACAAGATAACAAATCCATATTCATTGATTATAAAACCATGAATTTGTATCCACACACCAAATCTATATACCAAATGTGGTTGTCAAAGTTGTATGAAAATGGTTGTGTTTATTTAACATTTTTAAAAAGAAAAGAGTTGTGTCATGTGTATTAGACTTACAGAAGCAAAATGGTTGACATCTCGATGATGAGCTTCATCAGCACGAATGACGGTAACAACATCTTTCAACGTAGCACATTTAGGCAATCTCCAATAATCAATAGCAATGGCGGGCGCGGCAACATTCTTGATCTTCCCATCGTCGATATCTTTAAGAAATTCGGTGTAAGAATGTATAGCTTCTTCTTCTAAATATCCAACGATCCGATGAGCTAATCGCGGCGAAATCACATAACAAACGAGAAAAGAGTTGAAGAATATTCCTTGAACAAGCATCACTAGAAGACGCTCGTACCATTTGGGTTTGACTAACTCCATCATCGTCATTAGATGCATCCTCTCGTTCTCTGCTTCTTCAAGTAATGCTTTGGTCCAACCACCACTATGTTCGAATTTTCGGATCGATTTTAGGTGGAGAAGCATTCCTCCAACCATTCCTGGTACTGCAGCTACTGTCTCTAGCATCATTGCTCTGCATCCGTATCGTCTCTGCTGCCAAAAAATATAGTTAACTTAAAAAACAAAATTTGTAAAACATTTGAATGTGAAGTGGAAGAGTAAGTTCAAACAAACGTCTACATGTGACTTATGGTGGGATAATATGTGCATATATATTTTGCTGAAATCTAAGAATATACATATGACTATATGAGGATCATGCCTGAAAGAAAATATCGGTGGGAATACGGAGGAGCTTGACTGTCCGGTAAGCGATTCTGTCAGCGATATTCTTCGGAACGTGGTGTTTCTTCATATCTATCGACAAATTTGCTTGATAAGTCTCCCATGGCTGTTCAGAATATACATAATTCATGATATAAGTATATCCTTAAGTTGTCTATGAAATTTGGGATGTCTATAAATCTACCATAAAACAGTTCCAAGGCCAGTCCGTTCCATCCCTCCTAGTAATAATTTTCATCTTTGCTGTCTCTATTCCCCAATAACTCGGAACCGCCACCACTCC
Source organism: Erysimum cheiranthoides (assembly GCA_011420285.2). Taxonomy (NCBI): domain Eukaryota; kingdom Viridiplantae; phylum Streptophyta; class Magnoliopsida; order Brassicales; family Brassicaceae; genus Erysimum; species Erysimum cheiranthoides. The sequence continues at coordinate 19,203,156 of CM022181.2, forward strand.
ACTGCCGTTTTGATCCTTCCTCACCGTCGAATTTTCATCTTTCTTCTCCACCGCCGATGCAGAACTCATCCTCATCCACTTTAAGTTGAAATTCCCTAATCATATTTAAGAATATACAAATCCTAATTATTATATGTTAAATATTTGAATGTACAATTTTTATAAGGTTGTACGAGGATCCTTTACAAATATGCACACCTTGCACATGCTTACAACCGATCTTGAAATCGCTAAAACTGCCGCACCAATCATGAAATCGCATCGGTTTCGTTATCTGATACGGACTTTTAATCACGGAGGCGGCGGAAACAGACCTCACAAACATGTTACAGGTTCCTCCGCTGCAAACAAGCAGAGCTCGTAAAGCTGTTCTCGCAACGAGTTGACTCATCTCACGGTACTCTCGTATACTTATAGATTCACTTCTCAGGTAAGAGGTTTATGTTCTAACTGTATGAAAATAATTCAACTCTGTTTTTTCTTGAAAGTGAGTGAAGTAGAGGAAACAACAAGACAAAAGATCGACGTGAGATCAGCTGTTTCGTGGCGGATGCTGCTAAGTACACGTGGCTCATATCCAACTGTTGCTTTAGTATTAAGTAAACTCTTTAAAAGATGGTAATGATTTGAGGAGTACATGAACGAATGCACAATTCTCGAGGATCAGTCAGCTTGTCGAAGTGACGTTCAAGCTTCAGAGCGCACGTGAATGTTGGTATTGACTTAACCGTCCGGTCCAATATGTTTTGGTTTGGTTTAATTTGGCTTAGTAGATTGGTTTGTTTTTTTTTTTTTTTTCTATAATTAGATTTCCTTTTCTTAAATAACTTCCTTAAGAAAAGTCCCGACAAGGAAGTTGTAATGTTTTTGGAAATCAATTTTTGTTTGGTATTTCCTTTTAAAATAATGTTTTTATTAGAAGTCACATGAATAGAAAACATTTTAATAAATTACTCACACTTTTTTTATCTAACAATTATTGTCATTTTTCAAATGCAATATTTATTAATTACATTATATTAATAATAAATTATATCTTATCAGAAAAATTATATATCCTCAAGTTTTTACTAATTTTCAACATGTTATTAGTATCCAGTTTAAATTCATAACGAGATTATAATTTGCATTAAGTTTTTTTTTGGTCGGGATAATTATTAGCACTAAGTAGTGAGAGAGAGAATGGATAATTTTGCATTCATGATTCAGCAAAAGAACACATTGAATAAAAATTTAATCCATGTGTACACGTGTAAGATTATTATTGGATAAAAATGTTTTCCTTATTGTTTTTATAAAAGAACCTCCTCCACCATATCGGCGCCTTCCTTCCGATTTCCTCCTCTCCCAAAAGACAGAGAAAGGAAAAAAAAATCATCGATTCGCTTTCACACCTGGAAAGAGGAGAAAATATTTATAGGGAGCTTATTAGCTCACTTCATACAGACACATACCCCAGATCGATTTAGGGTTTGTTTGAATTTTCTGTGATTGCGACAGCTAGAGATCTCTCTCTCGTGGATTTTGGGTTTATGTTCCATGGCGGATCGTGGATCTTTCGGATTTTCTCCTCGATTAGGTCTCTAAGCTTTTCTATCTCGTTATGTCTTGGGTTTTTGCTATCTTTCTTTCCGTTCTTATACTCCTTTTAGTTGTTTGGATCTGATCATTATTAGGTTTTTTGTTGCCATCGTTTGTTTTTGCGGTTGCGACATTTTAGTGAAGGGAAGGATTCTAACTTGTTGAATTATTACGAGGACCTATGGTTTATCTTTTGCTTCTTAGTTGGGTTCGTTATTCCCGCTTTACTTGAATTGCTCTGTTGCATTTGATATTTTATTTATATTGGTTAGTGCAAAAGAGTGGAACTGTATGCTGATTCAAAGAGTTGTTAGCATTATTGTGTTTCTTACCCTTTTATGAATTTGTAGATATCAAGCAGTTACTGTCTGAAGCACAACACAGGTGGCTGAGGCCTGCTGAGATTTGTGAAATTCTTCGGAACCATCAGAAGTTTCATATTGCCTCGGAGCCTCCCAATCGACCACCCAGTATGTTTCTTGCTGAATTTCTTCTTTTTTTGTTTGCAATATATTAAAGTTATGAGGTTGTACGATCGATCAATAGGATACTGAAGAGGCTACATTAACTTAGGTTTTAATTCTGTCTTGCATCAACGAACTTTATGCTTGAGTTGTCCTGCTCCTAACTTACACTGCCCCGTTTATCCTGTTAGTCCTGAATAGTTAAGAAGTTTTGCGTGTTGCGTGCCTTGACAACAATTTATCACGGTTTGTCTTCTTTAAATTGACAGAAATTTCCTGCTCTTCTAGGTGGTTCACTCTTTCTCTTTGATAGGAAGGTGCTCAGATATTTCAGGAAAGATGGGCACAACTGGAGGAAGAAGAAAGATGGGAAAACGGTGAAAGAGGCTCACGAAAAGCTGAAGGTTAGTATTTCCATTGATATCTCCTCACTATTTTTTAGTGCATACCCATGCATTGACCTTGAAAACAATTGATTGGTTTTACTTCTAATTTTATGAGGAATATAGCTGATAGTGCAACATCTCAACGCTGGAGAGTAGTAACATTGTTTAAGTATATACAGGTAGGAAGCATTGATGTGTTACATTGTTACTATGCACATGGGGAAGACAATGAGAACTTCCAGAGGCGTTGCTACTGGATGCTTGAACAGTGAGTCTATGTTTGTCCATATTTCATACGTTTTGTTTTGTTTAGTATATTGCAAACGTTTTGCATTTCTGTGCTTTGTTCACTGCATTTTTCTTCTTTAAATCGAACCGTGTAAAGTTTTTCCTGGTAGTCTACTAGTGTCCTGGGAATGGCCTTTTTATTGTATTAGCAGAACATGAACTCGAAAGAACAGAGAAAGGAATATTATTACAATTTCCAATTTCCTGCTATAGAAAACATCAATTTGTGGCTTGTGAGATGAAATCCAGGATAATGTTCGTATAAGACTGAACCAAAGGCCATTTTAAGTGATCCTTAAAATCCTAATCTTCTGGAATGAAATGTGCTTTTCGGTACGTTTCTTCATTTTGCGTTACTTTTCAGTGTTAGTGCTGATGTCCACTCTTTGTATGTTATATGGATACAGGGATCTAATGCACATTGTTTTCGTTCACTACTTGGAGGTTAAGGTATAATTTTTACTTGGGTACTGTACTAAATTACTTTTCACACAAATTAAGAAATATATTATTAAAATATGAACTTCTATTACTCTACATTATATCTTCCTTTTTTAAGTGGATGCTGTCTTTCGTATGGGTAGTTCTGATATAGTCATCTTATGTTGTACGTCATGCTATTATACAGGGTAACCGGATGAGTACCAGTGGAACTAAAGAAAGCCATTCAAATTCTTTGAGTGGCGCCGGTTCTGGAAATGTTGATTCAACAGCAACCCGATCCAGCATATTGTCACCATTATGTGAAGATGCTGATTCTGGTATATAATTTCTCTCTTATATAATTTGTTTTGGTATCTTTTATTTAAGAATGTAGATTTTTCAACGATGAGCCTCTGTGATTGATTGTATTCCTGCTCGTGGTTCTGCTTCAACACAAACTAATATCATTTTGACGCAGGGGATAGTCGTCAAGCAAGTTCCAGTTTGCAATCAAATCGTGAACCTCATACTGTTATTCCTCAGATAATGCATCATCAGAATGCTAGCACAATGAATTCCTATAATACGACCTCTGTTTTGGGTACTACATTTGCTTTCTGCTTTACAAGCTACCATGCCTTACCAAATTCCTGCATGTTTGCTAAGAATGTCTTCTCTTTCTAGGAAATCGAGATGGTTGGACGTCAGCTCCTGGCATTGGAATTGTTTCGCAGGTTCATGGGAACAGAGTCAAAGAAAGTGACTCCCAAAGATCAGGTCCTGTCCCAGCATGGGATGCTTCCTTTGAGAATTCATTGGCAAGATACCAGAATCTACCTTATAATGCTCCGTTGACTCAGACGCAGCCTTCTAATTTTGGTTTGATGCCCATGGAAGGGAAAACAGAGAAAGGTTCCCTGTTAACGGCAGAGCATCTTAAAAATCCTCTTCAAAATCAAGTAAATTGGCAGGTGATATATGCATGCTTATATCTAAGCTATTCATTTTATGTCTAAGTAGGATTTGTGCCTATGATTTTCTTATGGTGCCACTGTTTAATTTGTTTACTTAATTATTCAAGCATGCATTTTTTCATCAGGAATGTTGGTTCTTTGAAAAGATCTGATTTTGAGATTCTCTTCTCTATAGATTCCTGTTCAGGAAAGCGTGCCATTGCAAAAATGGCCTATGGATTCACATTCTGGAATGACTGATGCTACTGATCTTGCCTTATTTGGGCAAAGAGCACATGAAAATTTTGGAACATTTTCCAGTCTTCTTGGCAGTCAAAATCAGCAGCCGAATAGTTTTCAAGCTCCTTTTACAAATAACGAACCAGCATATATACCTAAATTAGGCTCCGAGGATCTTATATATGAAGCAAGTGCAAACCAAACGCTACCTCTTAGAAAAGCATTGTTAAAAAAGGAGGATAGTTTGAAAAAGGTCGACAGTTTTTCTCGGTGGGTTAGTAAAGAACTTGGGGAGATGGAGGACTTGCAGATGCAATCTTCCTCTGGAGGTATTGCATGGACTTCTGTTGAATGTGAAACTGCAGCAGCTGGGTCTTCCTTAAGTCCTTCTCTGTCCGAGTATCAGCGCTTCACTATGATCGACTTTTGGCCCAAATGGACTCAGACAGACTCAGAAGTTGAGGTAATTTTTATGTTATTGGTTTTGTGGTGTAGCATTTAGTTAAGATGGTTTTTGGCTAATCCAATTTGCCAATTTTTTTCTTTTTTTTTTTAAATGTGGTTTTGTTTTACTCTTTCTCTGGTAAAAACTTTGAAGCTTTTTTCATAGAACACCTTTTCAGTGCAATAACTCAATCTTTCTGCAAGTGGTAAGCCCATATACGCTTAGGAACAACACTTATATTCTGCTGTTCTGTATTATGTATGGTTAATGAACCAGTATTCCCCTTTTAGGTTCTTTTTTTCAGCTCTTTTGCTTTGGAGGTTTGTTAGGAGATAACTCCTTTCTCATCTACCTTTAATTTCCGAACAGGTAATTGTTATTGGGACATTTCTGTTGAGTCCTCAGGAAGTAACTAGCTATAGCTGGTCATGCATGTTTGGAGAAGTGGAGGTTCCGGCTGAGATTTTAGTAGATGGTGTTCTTTGTTGTCATGCTCCGCCACATGAAGTCGGTCAAGTCCCGTTCTATATTACATGCTCTGACAGATTTTCGTGCAGTGAAGTACGAGAATTCGATTTCCTTCCTGGGTCTACCAGAAAGTTAAATGCTACTGACATTTATGGTGCCAATACAATTGAAGCATCACTTCATTTGCGGTTTGAAAATTTGCTGGCGCTCAGATCTTCTGTTCAGGAACACCGTATATTTGAAAATGTTGGGGAGAAACGAAGAAAAATCAGCAAAATCATGTTACTAAAGGATGAAAAAGAGTCTCTTTTCCCTGGAACAACTGAGAAAGATTTAACAGAGCTGGAAGCAAAAGAGCGACTGATTAGGGAAGAGTTTGAAGATAAATTATATCTGTGGCTCATCCAGAAGGTGACTGAAGAGGGCAAGGGTCCGAATATATTAGATGAAGATGGACAGGGTGTTCTACACCTTGCCGCAGCGCTTGGATATGATTGGGCGATAAAGCCAATTTTAGCAGCAGGAGTTAGTATCAACTTCCGTGATGCAAGTGGGTGGTCTGCTCTTCATTGGGCTGCATTCAGTGGCAGGCAAGGACCTCAGGATTATTTTCCTTCAATTGCTTTCTTTATCATAAAAATTTCTAATCACTCATCATGAATTTAAAAGTTCTCAGTCTTCTAATGATATGAGTGAGCTGTAGCTCTCTCTTATTCATTCCTCTTAAAATTCCTTAACCGATTTGTTTTAAACTCTTGACAGTTGGTTCGTATTTTCCATATCGATACTAACTCTGTCTGTACTGTTAAACTTCAGAGAGGATACTGTCGCTGTACTTGTCTCTCTGGGTGCTGATGCTGGAGCATTGGCAGACCCATCTCCAGAACATCCTTTGGGTAAAACAGCTGCTGACTTGGCTTATGGAAATGGACACAGGGGAATATCCGGTTTCCTTGCAGAGTCATCCCTCACTAGCTACCTTGAAAAGCTAACAGTGGACGCCAAGGAAAACAGCTCCGCTGACTCCTCTGGAGCAAAAGCTGTTTTAACAGTAGCTGAGCGAACAGCTACTCCTATGAGTTATGGTGATGTACCAGAAACACTTTCGATGAAGGATTCACTTACTGCCGTCTTTAATGCTACACAAGCAGCTGATCGTCTTCATCAAGTGTTTAGGATGCAGTCGTTCCAGCGGAAACAGCTCTCTGAACTTGGTGGCGACAACGAATTTGATATATCCGACGAGTTAGCTGTTTCTTATGCAGCTGCAAAGACTAAGAAGCCAGGACACAGTAAAGGTGCTGTTCATGCTGCTGCAGTTCAAATCCAGAAGAAATATCGTGGTTGGAAGAAGAGAAAGGAGTTCCTTCTGATCCGACAAAGAATCGTCAAGATTCAGGTTTGGATAACTTACTTCTTTAATTCAAGTTGAGGATGTTAAGTTTTTTTTTTTTTTTGCTTCTGTCTCATTGATGGATTTTGATTGGTAACCTTTTAGGCTCATGTGAGAGGACATCAAGTCCGAAAACAATACCGAGCCATTATTTGGTCCGTTGGATTACTTGAGAAAATCATCTTGCGATGGAGGCGTAAAGGTAGTGGCTTACGCGGTTTCAAACGCGATACAGTGACCAAGCCACCGGAACCTGTATGTCCTGCCCCACAAGAAGATGACTATGATTTTCTCAAGGAAGGAAGGAAACAAACCGAGGAAAGGCTTCAAAAGGCTCTAACCCGAGTGAAGTCTATGGCTCAATATCCAGAGGCACGGGCTCAATACCGTAGACTATTGACTGTCGTTGAAGGCTTCCGTGAGAATGAGGTAAAATTTGTGAATCTGAAACTCCACAACAGACATATCCACCTCAATAGTTGAAACTTAAGACTCTCCTTTGTGAATTCTTTAGCAGGCTTCTTCTAGCTCAGCTTTGAAAAACAGCAATAGCAACACAGAGGAAGCTGCAAATTACAACGAGGAAGACGATTTAATCGACATTGATTCTCTTTTGGATGACGACACTTTCATGTCTCTTGCATTTGAATGATGATCACTGCAACTGAGAAAAAAAACCCGTACATAAACACCCATCTGGCATCTGGTATACAATCGTCATCAACAATGCTTTCTAACTTTCAGTGTAGGTTTCCATGTAAATACAGCTGGAATAGAAATCTCTCTACATAGTTCGAGTGACGGATTTTATTGATTAATTTGGTTTTCGGTCTGAGATAGAGACGTGTTCTTTTTCAGTTGTATGTACCCATAGAATTCTGTCGTCTAGGAAAATGCCTTTGTACACAAACCAGTTGGGTTTTTACATTTGACATGGTGATTGGTCTCTAGTGGTTTAGTTTTCTTTTTTTATTATATATATATATATAAGGTTGGTTTTAAGATTGGTCTCCGAAAATTTCTTTTAGATTGGCATGGTTAAAGAGTATGAATTAAGTAACCCATAAAATATTGTTGTAATTTGAGCTACTCTACTTCATATGTACATGTAAGATATTATACGCAAACATGTCTGTTCGTATCTTTTGATCCGCTGACAGATATCAGCCATATCTATGTTTCTTCCGGTTCAAGGCATTGCAATTGAACAAGTTAAGTTTTAACAGTCATATAGATTTGATTCAAATGGCAAAACTTGTTCATTTTTTTGTTCCCAAAGAACTTTTGTTTATATCTCTCTCTCACCCCATAAGTTGATTTATATACCTTTACATTTTTACAAATGATAACAAACCAAACTGCCTCGTCGTTAAGTGTATATAGTGTGAATCAGTGAATTAAACAAAAATGCAATTAGAACAGGGAAAAGAACAAAAAACAGAAGTTAAAAAATAAATTAGAAAAGCGCGTATATATAAACTGGAAATAATTAACTAAATAAAATTAATGGAAATATAGAAACTCATATATAAAAAAGAGCTGTCGATCATTTATAACCAACCAGCGAAGGAGAAGAAAAATCAATTAGAGAGAGAGTTCCGTTTTGTAACCGCAAAAGAGAAGAATGGAGAAGCTGTCATCAGCTGCTGTAGTTCCTCAGCTCCTCCGCAACATCATTATCGCCGTCGTCGTATTCGCCGATGAATCTCTCCTCCAAATCTCCGGGAATTCAAAGCTCCTCGAGAAACTCCGTCTATTCCTCGTTGCATGTTTCTTCTTCTTCCTACGATCTCTTCCGTCAGTCGTCCCTTTCTCAAACCCTATCTCGGAGAAGAAGAAGAAGCTCGAGATCAGCGATTGCGACGAATCAGGAATCGGTCGAGCGATTTGGCAGTTATTGTCGGCTATGAATGAAATTCCGGTGAACTCTAGAAAGTACGAAGGGGTTCGATCGTTGGCAGAGAGACTAATCGATGAGAATCACGGAGAAAACTCGATCGCCTTGTCCGATTTGAACCGTAGGGTTTTAAACGCGTCGTTTCGTACAACTCTAAGCCGGTTAGAGGCGGCGGTTGAGCGTAACCGGAGAGATACAGGTGAACCGGTTCGTCGTGGATTAAACCGCGTTGTGAGAGCTGCGATTAGAGCTGTGGGAGATGGATTTAACCGTTGGGGTGAAGAAGAGACGGCGGATCAGTCGTCGGAAACGGCAGAGAAACTGGCGGCGGAACTGCTTTGGTTGGCGGAAAAGATGGCGGTTTATGGATTCGTCGATGAAGCCGTTGAGAAATGGGCTTCGGCTTCTAACTTGGCTTGGCTCGCTCTTTGGTCTGAGCCACGCCTTCAATGTTCTTTGGTTCAAATTTCTGGTAATTTTTGTTTTTTCCTGCTAAATTATCATATTACTATTTTTCTAAAAATACTGTTCGTGAATCATATAACATTATAACTATTTCGTAAATATGGTAAGTAGAATAATCTCTTTCCCAAATTAGAAAACTAAAAAACAGGATGATGCTCTTTTTCTATTCAGGATATTCTTTACGTGTGGTACAATATTTTGACTTTCCTGAAACAATATATTGACCACATTAAACTTTACATAAATGATTATACTAGATTTATATCTTGTTTAGTATACAAATGATTACTAGATCTAATGATATTTTTAGAACTGGTAATGCTAATCTATATTTCAAGAATGGTTTGGTACGTACTAAATACGTAACGTTGTAATGAATTGTTCTGATGATTTGGATCCCAATTTTTCCTGTGAAGCCTTATTATTCAAAGAAGCCATTAAAATGGGAAGAGAAGAAGAAGAAGAAGAAGCAGAGGAAGAGAAATTGAAAGAGATAAAGAAGAAGATGCTTATTTCGTGGATTCCATTGCTGTGCCGAGCCAGCAACGGAGCGGATAAACCGGTGTTAAGAAACGCGGAACGAGCGGAGCTAGAGAAAGTGTTGGAGAAGATGATATCAGAACTGAAAGAAGAGGAGCAAGAACGAGTCCTCTCACTCTGGCTTCACCATTACACACACTGCTCTTCCTCTGACTGGCCTGACCTCAACGACTCTTATGTTCGTTGGTGCCATTCTTCTCGCCAGCTTTTGCTCTCACGTTGTGATCACAATAACAAGGCCTAGATAGATATGTATTTCAATGGTGTTTTCACCAACGTCACTTCTTGTTGTGATAGGTAAGACAAAAATGTCCTTTGTGAATTTTTCAAACCATCCGATTGTAATATTTATACATTTTATTGTAGTATTATCAACATTTTTACCGACTGGGAGGGAATTTTAGCAGTTATTATTATTCCTCACACTAATGTCACTATTTATACCCATAATAAATTTTAAAACAAAATTGGTTGAGTATTAGTTATTGGGAAAATAAAGAAAGCCACTTTATTATGTATAACTGGAGTATTTTTTCAATAATCAGTTTTTTTTTATGACATATCAAGGTTATTGATCATGAATTAAAACACAATGTTTCTTGTTGTAACTTTTTTTTCCTCATTATGTTGAATTGAAAAGGGAAAAGAAAAAAACAGAATCGAATTGCAAAAGTGTAAGGAAGTGACGTTAGTGGAATAGATATGCGAGAGAGATTAATCAAAATCACATATTTTTTCTTTCACAGAATCAGATTCCGTTATGATTTTTGAAAACTTGTTTCCGAATTGATTCACATAGCAACATGTAAGCTCAATTACGTGGACAAATCAACACTCGACATTTTATTCTTTTCACAGGATAATAACGAATAATATCAGTCTTTTTATAAACTCATCACTCAAATGTATTTGTTGCATAGTACAAAGAAAAAACAAAAACAAAGCTCAATCATGGCTAGCCGGAGACAAGTACAGTGCCAGTGCGGCAGAGTGATGTGGGTTCAACCTGACGTCCGTGCCGTCCAATGCACAACCTGCCGCACTGTCACGCAGCTCTCCTCACTCGTGGACCTAGCGCGCGGTGCAAACCGCGTATTTCGTGGGTTTCAACAGATACGTAGACAACATCAACAAGCGCAACAACAACAACAACAAATGATGGCTCAACCGCCACCGCGGCTGCTCGAGCCTCTTCCCTCACCGTTTGGGAAGAAGAGAGCAGTTTTATGCGGCATCAACTATAAGGGAAAGAGTTATAGCTTGGAAGGTTGCATCAGTGATGCTAAATCCATGAGATCTTTCTTGGTTCTACAAATGGGTTTCCCTATTGACTCTATTCTCATGCTCACAGGTTGTTTTTCTTTTCTTTAATTATCCCCATTTCTCTTTGTTTCTTTATTCACAGTGTTGTGTTCTTATTGCAGACGATGAAGCCAGCCTGCAGAAAATACCAACGAAGAGAAACATTAGGAAGGCCATGAGATGGTTAGTTGAAGGGAACAGAGCAAGGGACTCACTTGTGTTCCATTTCTCTGGTCATGGATCTCAGCAAAAGGACTACAATGGAGACGAGGTCGACGGTCATGATGAAGCCTTGGCCCCTTTAGACCATGAAACAGAAGGAAAAATCATCGATGACGAGATCAACCGGGCACTCGTGAGGCCGCTCGTCGATGGAGCTAAGCTTCACGCTATCATCGACGCCTGTAACAGTGGGACTGTCCTTGATTTACCATTCATTTGCAGGATGGAGAGGTAAACTTATAAATCTGTCTGCTCAGTTCTACTTGACTGAATCTGAGAGACAAATTAACTTTTGTGTGGTTGTGAAAAATCAGGAACGGTTCTTATGAATGGGAAGATCAAAGATCAGTCAGAGCTTACAAAGGAACAGATGGTGGATCAGCTCTCTGTTTCAGTGCTTGTGACGATGATGAAGCCAGTGGTTACACTCCTGTATGTTTCAAAACTTCCATGATGATTATTAAATCACACATACCTCTCTGTATGTTAATTGGATCATTTTGTGCTGTTTCAGGTGTTCACGGGGAAGAACGCAGGAGCCATGACTTATAGCTTCATAAAGGCGGTGAAGACAGCTGGAGCAGCACCCACCTACGGTCACCTGCTTAACCTTATGTCTTCTGCAATACTAGAGGCCCAGGCTCGCGTCAACTCTGGCGGGAAAGTCACAAGCTCTGACGCGGTATGTAATGTCAAACTCGTATTGTCTGAAACTTACAATTTTTCTGAACTATTGAATATTGTATTCCCGAGTTGCTTGCAGGTGCCACTGCTAACATCATCTGAGGAATTCGACGTGTACGCAACAAAGTTTGTACTCTGAATGCTGTACAAATAGTCATCGCCTTTTCTGCAAATAGCTTGGAAACGTTCTCCAACTACTTTTCCCATGTGTATGTATTAGCGGTGATGTCTGTTACAAAACTTGTGTGAAGCTACAAAGTCTCCCTCTTCTTTTGAGCAATAAAGATATAAAATTATTTGTATGAACTCATCATGAGGTTTCCTTAAGCAGTATTAAGGTCACTTATAAATTTAATATGAAATGAAGATGTGTGAATGAACCTGTAAGAGCTATACTTATTAATTCAATACCATAAGGTCTAGAGTCTGGTGGTAAAAGGAGGAATGGGTTACACATGATGAACACAATGTTTCTCGATGAAAACAACACGAGATATACACAAGGTGTACCTTATTACATTAGATGAGACTATTCTCATCCTATTCCAAAAGCAGTAAAGTGTTCTGTTTTCTCATGATTTTTGAGGCTGCACAACATCATGTAGTAGCGTTGTTGAACTTTTGGAGGATCAGAAGCTGAGCTTCTTCCACAAGATTTTTCACTACCTCTCCAGCCGGTAAAATCTCCTTGATAAGTCCTACGCTTTGGCCTGCATACATCGCCATACTCTCTAAGTCGCCCGTTGTCGTCATGTTCGGTACTGTTCCTGAAAATCTTCTTATCTCCTTTTCCTGTAGTGAAATGAAACTCCCATGTTCATCAGTGCAAGACCATATTTGGAGGATAAAGAAGTAAGCAAATGAGAACTTACAACGCCATGTATGGTGGAACGTCCAATAATAGGTTGGTTAACTTCATTCTCATTAGCTGGAAGAGATCTCCAATCATCAAAGAAAGGCGTCTGCAGAACACGATGTGGAGCACCAGGCCACCTTGCTCTTCCAAATACATCTGTGTATTCGGTTTTTTCATATTCAATCAACTTCCTTTTGTATATTGGGTGTGCATAGCTCTCATGAGTCGCCACAAATCTAATAAAACGAAGATTCTATAATTCAGCCCAACAAACTCATTCAAGCTTTCAAACTTGAGAATATGTGGAAAGAAAGAAAGAGCACACCTTGTGCCTAGACAGACCCCTTGAGCACCAAGTGACAAGGCTGCAACATAACCGCGTGCATCCACAATTCCTCCAGCAGCGATAACCGGAATATCGCATTCCCCAACTAATTCCACCACTCTTGGCAACAACGAAAAGAGACCATCCTGAAATCCTTTTGATGAAATATCAAAACATGAATTGAAAACTTAGTATATGAAATAAGAATTATGATTAGGTTTACCTTCCCAATTACATGCCCACCTGCTTCATGCCCTTGAACAATAATGGCGTCTACTCCCACAGCAACGGCCTTTCTAGCTTCTTCGACATTCCCCACCTTTGAAAATTAACTAAGGAATTAGACAAGTTCCTTGCGGAAGGATCATACATGCATCAGGAAACCAAACTCTATAAAAACTTCACTGCAAATAAGCGAGAATATGTTACCTGAGGAACAACTTTGACACCGGCACGGTGAGCATCATCAACAAGCTCCTTAGAACAATCACCCCAATAAAGCTGCAAGACAGCAACCTTCTCTTCTAAGATTGCCTTAATGTTCAAATCATGAGGAAACGCAAGAACAACACCGATCCCAAATGGTTTGTCTGTCAATGTCTTTGTCTTCCTTATAACTCCTCTCAAGTAAGCAGGACACTCCTGATTCATCATGATTCACACAAACCAAAAATCTTTTGAGAATGATGACAAATTGTGTTCAGTGAAGAATAAAACGAAAACTTGCAAATTACCCAATCAGGACATCTAAGAAGACCGATCCCTCCGGCATTAGCGACGGCGGCTACAAGCTCAGGTCCGGAGATATCTGGTCCTAATGGCGCCTGAACTATTCCATAATCAAACCCTAGAATCCCTTTCAAACCCATGATTTTACTTTCCTCTCCGTGTTCACATCTTCGTTATATACCCAAAAAAGAAGAAAGAAAAAAAACAGAGTCGTAATCGAATTTTACTTGGCTCTCACTTTTTTTATATATAATAATTTTGTTTCGATCTTCTAAGCGTTGACGAACACATTCCGAAGCTTGTCGTCACGTACTACATCACTCCACTATATAAATGGTTTCTGGAAACTTCATCGATGCTCTATACTCTTGATTCCGTTCCATAAAGGATGGAAAATTCGATTCAACTTCTTCTGATTTTATCAGATCACTCTTATGCACATGCTCCCTTGAAAAAAACCGTTAAAAAACTAGACTAACTACTTTCATTGGGCTTGTGATTAAAACTAATGGGCTTATATAACAAAGGCCTATTATGTTGCCTGGGTAGCTGACGTCACATTGGCGTTTAAATATGCAACCTGTCTGAAAGACGAGACCATTTGCATTCGGTTAATAAATTTTATAAATCTAAAAGTTTGTTTTAGAAATACAAACTCTAGCCAAACTGAAAATCAAATGGGCAATACTTCTAAAATGGCAAATCAAATATAAGATATACAACACCTTTTGTTTTTGTTCTTATGAAAATCCCAAATTAAACATAAATATCGGAAAGATTCCAAGAAAGTGGACTTTTAGTCGTAGGTGTTTGATATGATAAGTATGGTCGTATGATGGGGCCGATACATGTACGTAAGGGTTGGTCTAATGACCAAATCAACTTGAAAAACTGGTCGGTCGGTCCACGGCAATATAAGCTCGAAGTTTCGTCACAAGATTGGATCGATTAATAAAAGCTAACTAATCCCAATTAAAATATCCACTTGTTGAACTTTTTGTATCAATCGTTTGCAAATATAATATATGAAGTATTTTCGTTTAATTATTTAGATTTAGCTAAGTTTATATTATTTTGTTTGTCTAATACGCGAAATAAGATTGTTTGGTTTAATTTCAAAATTGGTTATATGTATAGAGTTGAATATTATTCTTCTCATGTCTTATACATATCTCACTTTTTAATTAGTCTAGGGTGAAAAATATACGGTATCATAAGTTTGGCATACGTCCCCTTCAATATGTACAGATAATAATTATTTACGAGGACTATCAGTATCATTCTTCTATAAGTCGAGTGATATAAAAGACAAAAAAATGACCTTTTTCTTTTGAAATTGTTCATATACACCCAAATTCGGTTTTGAAATTATTTTTGGTTAATTATTGCTTAGTCATTTTCACTATTGACTATTGAGCATGCCATTTCCGTACGAATAAGTAAATAATTGCTTTATACACCAGTAGGCAGTAGACATTAAAAAAACTGGTGACAAAAGCAAATATCAAATAAAAAACGTTCTTTTTTTTGTCAACAAGTAAAAGTTTTCTTGTTTTAAAAGATCCACACTCATTGTAGAACCAACATAACCTTTTTCTACGTTGATTTTAAACTAACTTGATCCGTAGTCATGTCCCTCCAATCAATTACCTTCTTAAAATTGTGATTATAGTCCGCTCTATAAAACATTCATTTCAATACCTTAAAGTGATTTATTTGTTGAAAATACCTTTATAAACTAATTCACAAACATGGATTGATATGTTCGACTTTCATTTCTACTAATCTTGTTTCCAATGGATCCAGACTTTTTCCCATATCACCTAGTAGAAAATAAAATTGAGAAATGCGAAAAACAGGACAAGCCAGAGTGGGTCGGCATACAAAATCTTCCCACAAGGCCAAAAATCACTCCACCAAAGTCAAAAGTTAGGAGTTGGAGGGGAATGTGCGTTTTAAACATTTTAAGTATTTAAGTCGGCGAACTTTATTGACTAATTCCCCATATGTACTCGAATTCTTATAATCGTTATATATATATGTGCATGGTCCCTTCAAACAAATTCAAATTTTTGTGTGTATGTGTAACACATTATTGATGTACTTCGCAATCATCAAACACACAATCTTATGTTTATGATTTAGCAAGTAGGCTAAGTTTTGTTTTTTAGATAATTTCGTAGCAAGTAGGCTAAGTTCCGGGTCAAATCAAAGTACCTACCTAGCTAGCCAACCATGCAATTGCAATCGGGTCTAATTACTTTCCAATTTCATAAAATTCTAACTCCTTTTTTTTCTAAAATATATCTTTATTTGTTGACAATGTATAGTAATTGCAATAAATGAGTGCGTAGGTTAATATAGGTCGCGTATATAATTGAGACGGCCTATTGAGAGATGTTTCATAAAATGTCACTAAAAATAATTGGGACAAAGATCAAATACATCGGAAAATAGAACACGTACAACACAAATCGTGCTAATAAGAGATAACGTGGCATGATGCTAAAGGATAATCGTGGATGATATAAAGACTAATACGAGAAGCGCGTGGCTTTCACTTCCCACGTTCACCGATGTTTTTTTGTCGCTTTCAGTGTCGACTACGCAATTTCACATCCGCACGTGAGACGCCCTTTGCCTTCTCTTTGATTGATTAGATTAGATATTTCTTTATGGGTTTTCCTATCTATTTATAGCTTGATGATGAATTCATTAATTTCTGCGTTAAACATGTTTTTAATGTACAGTACTACCGAGTAATCTTGTGAAAACTGTATCTAACACTCGTGACATTTATATCAGTTTCAGTTGGTTATGTATATGTATCTTATCCAGTGACATAAACCGAAAAGGTTGAGATGATGGGTACACGATATGTACTGGTCCTTGTGAATTTGGAACGTCGGCCAAAACAAATCTTTTCAAGATGTTGTTTTCAGCTCAACTTTTTATAAATCGTGATAAGAAAGATAATCTCTCGCCATTTTTAAGAGCATGGACAATGGTAAAATAGGTGGAGTGGGTATGAAATATTTTTTTATTATTAAAATTTAATGAGAAAGGGAAAAGAGAGAGAGAAGGAAGGAGAGAGAGAAAGAGAAGAGATTAAAATAATCTCTACAACCAGTTGTAAACCTACAACCCCTCTTTTCTGATTTTTACACTGTTTGATTACTTTTTAATTTTTTATTAGTCACAACCCTTCAAAGGTTGTGCCATTGCGTTTGGTCTAAGTGTTCCTTTTGATACGAAATGATATATACCAATTATAGTAAATTTAGTTTGTCTACATTTTTTATTACCATCACTCCCTAAACCATTCGATCAACTAATCATAAAAGTGAACAAATTTTGTTACAATAAGTTTATTGTAAGTTGTAAATCTACCATGGGCTAGCTTCTATAATCGAACGTACTTGTTTTTCATTCAACATACACATAGTTACCAGCCTCGAACTCAATATTGTGTGTTTCGAATGCTAAAAAGTCAAACTAATAAAACAATATATATATACTAAAACAAATTAAAAACACGATATATAAAACTAAATGGTTTTTACGTCCAGCGCAATTACATTTACCAGGAACAAGAGCTAAGCTAAAAACAAATGGTGACCTCAGAAAGAAAATCCAAATAATGACCAAAGTGTGGTTATGATCCTAGTAAGTGACCGATGCGTCCATCCAAAGTAACAAAATAACATAACTCATGTGTCACTCTGGATATTTTTTTAAATTACTTTTTGCTATCCCTTCATTTCTTCACATAACTTGAGTAGATATTTTTCACGTTTCAAAAAATATCGTAGGGGCAGAGGCGCAGAGCTAAGTGGATCACTACGAATCCTATTAGGCTATGACTATGGAGTACTTCTGACACGTGACGTAACCTTGTTTTAAGTTTTAATAAATAGTACTTGGACTTTGCTCAAAGAAAAAAAATACTAGTACTTGAACATGGGGGATCCACACACCCTCGTTTTGAAATCTAATTTTACTTTTTTGGGATGCATATAATAATTTTTGCTCCGCTACAGAAAATTTAAGAATCTTCTTTATCTCAAAATGATTGTAATACAAAATAAACGTGTTGTGTGGAATACATAAAATAACCAACCCACTGGTAATATTTTCTTAATTTTTGTTTTGTTTGGGGGACAAATTATTTAAATCATAAAAACCAGTATATTCCAAATATATAACTTTTTGTTAAATAAAATTAAAGAGACTTTTCAAAATAAAGTAAAAGAGAAAGAGGAAGAAACAAGGGAAGAGTGGACCCTAGAGATGTAAAAGGCAATAATGGACTGTAAGGGCGTGGTTCGTACGCTTCGTAGAGGCGTATCTTGCTTAGCTACATGACTGACTGGACTGGACTACTCAAGTGCACCCGTATATTTCTATAGATACACCCAAACTATAAGTATGTAATTGTACCATACACTTAAATACGTATAATAGCTATTTTTGGGTCCCTACAGAGAGACTCAAGGGACCTCCCCCAAGTAAAGTTGATTATCACACGCTATCAGATCCTTTGTACCTTTCTTAAAATCAGTGGCGCCCCTGAATTCCAAACGAACCTTCCCTAAATAATCCTAAATTTCATTAATCTATCTTCAAATATAGAACCGTGTTATGAGTATTGACTTCTTCTACTATGGTCAAACAATTACTACTATTCAATGTATTTGCGTATAGAGCATGTCCAATACCATGCCTCTTGAATTGATGCGAGGAGTCAGAACATGAGTTTAACTCACATTAAAATTCAATTGTTGGCATAGATAATTTGTTAGCATATGTTCTTGTTTTATTCTTAGAGCATAAATAACGCAGGAACACATATGGTGTTCTAAGGAATTTTAAAATATTAAAAAGTGTGAACAGTGTGTTTTTGGGCTGCAACGCGTTCTCACAGCAGAACTGTTCTAAAGCATGTTCTATGCTTATGTGGCACAAGTGGATTGGTTTGGCATTGTGATAACGAAATAATGTTTTCATTTTGGCCCAAAAAAAGAAAAAGCACCTAGATTATTATATTAATTTTTTCCCACTTAGAACACCATCTGGTGTTTGGGCGATACCAATGCTCTTAAGTAATATAGTATTTACGTAATATATATATATATATACTACGTAAATACTATTTTGGCAAAAAGGAGTAGATGAGATTTTATGTTTATTTAAACAGTTGAATTACAAAAAGTCTAAACAAATGAGATTATACATGGAAATATGACACATATATATATATAATAGTAAAAAGATTTTTAGGTTTCTATCCATCTAAACTCAATACTGGTTTTTGTATCTCTTAATATTCAAATCCAGATCAACGACAACAAATTTTTTTCTTAAAAAAAACCAGTTGACCTAATAACTACATTTTAATACTTAGCTATTAGCTGTATCTTTTTTTTTTTTTTTTTTTTTTTTTTACATAAGCTATTAGCTGTATCTTGTAATGAATTTCTTGCATTAAAATTAGAGTGGGTTTTTGCATTTAAACTTACTCGGTTTGAATTTATAGACTTTAAATTTTTATACTACTCCTATGAGTAATAGTTATCACCTATGAGTTATGACAGCTCGAATAGAAGAGATGTAAAAACCCACTACATGAACACAAAAAGACGATCTTAAATCTCAAGAAATCATTTTTTCTTTTAATTTCACTTATAAAATTTCTTTAAACTAATTACGCAATCTTATAAAAATGCGCATGAAAAAAGGTCTGTCTCTCCGCATGGCGCATGGCATAAGATCTTAGACTACTAAATACATTTTATTTTGTGATAACCAAACTAGTAAACAAATTTATCGGCTAAGCATCACTTAAATTAAATACACGTTATGGAGACTAACCACGTCACACTATACGAACCTTACAGGCTGTCAAACACCCTTCTCTACCCATTCACATATTTCCACGTGGCAGACTATGACATTGACACCTTAGCCACTACAGCTGTCACACCCTTCTCCCATTTCAAAAAACATCTCTCGTATAAATACCTCTGTATCACTAACCATCTTATTATAAACCCCAAACAAAACCTCTGATATATCTCTTCAGTCTCATATCTGCCCCTCTCAATGGCCTATAATTACCGTCTTGCCACCATCCTCATACTCCTCTTCGCCACCGCCGGCTTTTCCTCCGCCGCGTTGGTCGAGGAGCAGCCGCTCGTTCTGAAATACCACAATGGAGTTCTCTTGAAAGGAAACATCACCGTCAATCTCATTTGGTACGGAAAATTCACACCGATCCAACGGTCTGTAATCGTCGATTTTATCCGCTCGCTCAACTCCAAAGACGGCGCATCCTCCGCCGCTGTTCCTTCCGTTGCGTCGTGGTGGAAGACGACGGAGAAATACAAAGGTGGATCCTCAACGCTTGTCGTCGGGAAACAGCTTCTTCTCGAGAACTATCATCTCGGAAAATCCCTTAAAAATCCTTACCTCCGTGCTCTATCCACAAAACTTAACGGCGGTCTCCGTTCTATAACCGTCGTTCTAACGGCGAAAGACGTTACCGTGGAGGGATTCTGTATGAACCGATGCGGGACTCACGGATCCTCCGGCTCGAAATCGCGCCGTGCGGCTAACGGCGCCGCTTACATCTGGGTCGGGAACTCGGAGACGCAGTGCCCTGGATATTGCGCGTGGCCGTTCCACCAGCCGATTTACGGACCACAAACGCCACCTTTAGTAGCGCCTAACGGTGACGTTGGAGTTGACGGAATGATTATAAACCTCGCGACGCTTCTCGCTAACACCGTCACGAATCCGTTTAAAAACGGATATTTCCAAGGCCCACCAACTGCACCGCTTGAAGCTGTCTCCGCTTGTCCTGGCATATTCGGGTCGGGTTCATACCCGGGTTATGCGGGTCGGGTCCTTGTTGACAAAACATCCGGGTCTAGTTACAACGCCCGTGGACTCGCGGGTAGGAAATATCTCTTGCCGGCGATGTGGGATCCGCAGAGTTTGACGTGCAAGACTCTGGTTTGATCCAAAGGGATGTGAGTAAGACACGTGGCATAGTAGTGAGAGCGATGACGAGATCTAGATGGCATCTGTAGTCAAAAACAAGTTGCACGCGCGCGGGTGTATAAAAAATCTTTCGGGTTTGGATCTCGGGTTTGGATTGTGGATAGGGCTCTTTGCTTTTGTCGTTTTGTTATGACGTGTAAAAATGTGCTCGGAAATGTGAAGATATATGCAGATAAAAATAAAGAAATCATTTTGTTTCTACTTTGTTAGATTAAATGCTTTCGGTTTTACATATAATAATCAAAGCTTATGTTACTAATTATTTTATTTAAAGGTATCTAACTTTCTTATAGTGTATGGGTGGGTAGAGGATAATAATGTTATTTGTGTGTATTTAATTCGGTACTAAAGCGGATAAGGAAGATGTTGGGGCCTAGGAGACCAAATTGATTGCTTAGTAATCTGTTAACTGCGATTAAGTTTTTCTCTTTAAAATAAATAAAAGGTAGTAAGTTACGGAATAAAGTAGGAATTAGTCATTAGAAACTGGAACACATCCGATCATTTTAATCAAGAAAAGACCTG
Organism: Erysimum cheiranthoides; assembly: GCA_011420285.2. Taxonomy (NCBI): domain Eukaryota; kingdom Viridiplantae; phylum Streptophyta; class Magnoliopsida; order Brassicales; family Brassicaceae; genus Erysimum; species Erysimum cheiranthoides. Next base: position 19,224,404 of record CM022181.2, read on the forward strand.
AAACCATCTAGTAATTTGAAACGAAATTTCTTATTATCGGGTGAAAAAAAAAGTATCAATGAATTAACAATTTAGTTATTCAATATTTTCTGAAAATGGTCAGTGGAGTTGGTGAAGTTTTCCCTTGCCTCCGTTCTTTATGGCAAAGGAAACTTTAAAACATTTAAGTATTGAAAAGGCTCATCTAGATTCTAGATTATAGCCATTCAATCTAGTATTTATATGCATTCTTTGTTCCAGTAGTTCATATATGTATACTGATTTCGATCATGACCTATAATTTATGTATCAATAGTCTCTCAGAATACACTTGATTGTTTGCCAAAAAAAAAAAAAATACACTTGATAAAATTGTAATGGATCCGGACTTTCGGCTATACCAGGAGTTAAAGAAAAAAAGCTAGTGAAGATAATGCTAAATAAAAGACACTTTATTATAGGGTTACGACACATAATAGATTTTAAAACAAGATTGAGCGTGTATATTATTAACGTAAAAAAATTGTGAAGTGAAATAATGGTTTACCTTTATTCTATTATTGAATTAATTTAAACTATCAAGCCTTTTGTTTAATTCGGGAGTGGGAAAAAAGCTTTATATTCAAGTTTGGGCACACAAAAAAAAAAAAAAAGTTTGGGCAAAATAAGGAGGTTTGCAGCAACGAAGTAAAACAGCTTTTATGCAAACGTACATGAACTCATCAATTAAACGTACATATCTTTTTTTTCTCAGCAATCAAACATAGTATTACTGTTGGGAATGAATGATACCAGGGAATATCACTAGATTGCCATATTGGAATAAGATTATATAGTATATTACCATATTTGAATAACACATTAGAGTCTATTAGGTTAGATGGATTTTGGAGCAATTGCATTCATACGTGGTTCATCGGAAAAGTTGGGTTTTGAGTTTTGACTGTATGTTTACACTTGTTTGGATGGTTAGTAGTATATGTTTGCTTTTTGTATGTATTTTAGCTAAATGTCTTTTTGATCTAAATAGAATATGCGATTCATGTGTGGAGGTGTGTCTAATGCCTATGTTTTTCACAAACGTACTTGACTTGCTTGATTTATACTACTTTTCAGACGTAGTTGGGTTTATATTGGGCCTTTTTGGATTTGTTTCGGCGAGCCCAAGTAGAAATCTAGTAGCCCAAATTAAAACTATACCGAACTTAAGAACCGACTTTCTCAATTGGTTGGTTTCAATCACCTTCTTATCAACTCTATTTATTTTATTTGGATTCCTTTTTTTGTTTTCTTTTGTGGCGTCATCTGTATAAACCCTAGTTCTATATTTCTTCTCGCGCTCTACTTTCCCACAAGCATCTCCGCAGACGAGTTCCGATAACCGGTGAGTTCTTCTCCAATCTTCGTTTTGATATACAATTTGTTACTCTCAGATTCGATTGTATTTAATTTCGTCTTGTTTTCTGATTTACTGTTTTTACCAATTTCTCAGTTTTTTTTTTTGGTTGGAGAAAGCTTCGTTAGGTATCGATAATGGCGGATCTAGATGCAGAGATCGCTAAAACTCAAGAGGATAGACGGAAGAAGGAAGCAGAAATTGCTTCTCTCACTTCTGTGAATTTCGATCGCGATCTGTACGGAGGTACCGACCGTGAGTCCTACTTGACTTCTATTGCACCTAACGATGAGGAGGATCCGAATCTGGACACCACTGGTTCGCTTGTGGCTCAGCGGCTCGCGTCTTACACTGCTCCTAGGTCGATACTCGACGACGTGTCTCGTGCTCACGACGAAGACGACGATGGGGGATTTAAGCCTAGGCAGACTATTGCGGAACGTGAGGGTGATTATCGGAATAGGAGACTTAATCGAGTTCTTTCTCCGGATAGAGTTGATGCCTTTGCTATGGGCGAGAAGACTCCGGATCCCAGTGTTCGGACTTACTCTGACCATATGAGGGAGACGGCTTTGCAGAGGGAGAGAGAGGAAACTATGAGGCTTATTGCTAAGAAAAAGAAAGAGGAAGAAGAAGCTGCAAAGCATCAGAAAGATTCTGGTTCTGCTGCTCCTCCTCTTCCTCCTCCTCCTGCTTCTTCTTCTTCCAAGAGGAGAAACAGGTGGGACCTCTCTCAAGAAGACGGTGGTGCTGCAAAGAAAGCTAAAGCAGCGACTTCAGACTGGGAGGATTTACCTGATGCAGCTCCTGGGATTGGACGATGGGATGCTCCAACTCCAGGGAGAGTTTCTGATGCCACACCATCTGCTGGACGAAGGAACAGGTGGGACGAAACTCCTACACCTGGTCGTGTCACAGATTCTGATGCAACTCCGGGTGGTGGTGTTACTCCCGGTGCAACTCCTTCAGGTGTTTCTTGGGAAGGGACTCCAAAAGGGCTTGCCACGCCTACCCCAAAGCGTCAACGTTCACGGTGGGATGAAACACCAGCCACTATGGGGAGCGCTACACCTATGGGTGGAATGACTCCTGCTGCAGCTTACACTCCTGGTGTTACTCCAATTGGTGGTATTGATATGGCCACTCCCACTCCTAGTCAGCTCAATTTTCGTGGTGCTATGACCCCTGAGCAGTACAATCTGTCAAGGTGGGAGAAGGATATCGAAGAGAGAAACAGACCATTGTCTGATGAAGAGCTTGATGCCATGTTTCCTACAGAGGGATACAAGGTTTTGGATCCACCTGCTTCATATGTCCCTATCAGAAACCAAGCGAATAAAATTGTCGGGACCCCGACTCCCATGACAACTCCTGGATATCATATTCCCGAGGAAAACCGTGGGCAGCAGTATGATGTGCCCCCAGAAGTTCCTGGTGGACTACCGTTCATGAAACCAGAGGATTATCAGTACTTCGGAGCACTGTTGAATGAAGAGAACGAAGAAGAGCTTTCTCCTGACGAGCAGAGAGAACGCAAGATAATGAAACTGTTGTTGAAGGTTAAAAACGGAACACCTGCCCAGAGGAAAACAGCTCTGAGACAGCTTACTGATAAAGCTCGTGAGCTTGGTGCTGGTCCTTTGTTTAATAAAATTTTGCCATTGCTCATGCAACCCACTTTAGAAGATCAAGAGAGGCATCTTTTGGTCAAAGTGATTGATAGGATTCTGTACAAACTTGATGAGCTGGTAAGGCCTTTCGTCCACAAAATCCTTGTTGTTATTGAGCCTTTGTTGATTGATGAAGATTATTATGCTCGTGTAGAAGGGAGAGAGATTATTTCTAACCTTAGCAAAGCAGCTGGTTTAGCTACTATGATTGCAGCAATGCGTCCTGATATTGACAACATTGATGAGTATGTGCGGAACACAACAGCGAGAGCTTTCAGTGTGGTGGCTTCAGCTCTTGGAATCCCTGCACTCTTGCCGTTCTTGAAAGCTGTGTGTCAGAGTAAGAAGTCATGGCAGGCACGGCATACTGGAATTAAGATTGTTCAGCAGATTGCGATACTTATTGGATGTGCCGTATTGCCTCACTTAAGGTCTCTAGTGGAGATTATCGAACATGGTCTCAGTGATGAAAATCAGAAAGTTAGGACCATTACGGCCTTGTCACTGGCTGCTCTTGCTGAGGCTGCTGCTCCATATGGGATTGAGAGCTTCGATTCTGTTCTGAAGCCTTTGTGGAAAGGTATTAGGTCTCACCGTGGTAAAGTTTTGGCTGCGTTCTTGAAGGCGATTGGTTTTATCATCCCCTTGATGGATGCTATATATGCGAGCTACTATACAAAAGAAGTGATGGTTATCTTGATTCGTGAGTTCCAGTCGCCTGATGAAGAGATGAAGAAGATTGTCCTCAAGGTGGTGAAACAGTGTGTAAGTACAGAGGGTGTTGAATCAGATTACATTCGCAGTGATATACTACCTGAGTTTTTCAAGCAATTCTGGGTTAGGAAAATGGCTCTGGATAGGAGAAACCATAAGCAGCTTGTCGAAACTACTGTAGAGATTGCAAACAAGGTCGGTGTTGCAGATATTGTGGGAAGAGTTGTTGAAGATCTTAAGGATGAGAGTGAATTATACCGACGTATGGTTATGGAAACCATCGACAAGGTTGTCACAAACTTAGGAGCATCTGATATTGATGCGAGATTGGAGGAACTGCTCATAGATGGCATTCTTTATGCTTTCCAAGAACAGACTAATGATGATGCTAATGTGATGCTTAATGGATTCGGTGCTGTAGTGAATGCTCTTGGTCAGCGAGTAAAGCCTTATCTTCCTCAGATCTGTGGTACCATCAAGTGGCGATTAAACAACAAGAGTGCGAAGGTTAGACAACAAGCAGCTGATCTTATTTCTAGAATTGCTGTTGTTATGAAGCAATGTGGAGAGGAACAGTTGATGGGACATCTCGGTGTTGTCTTGTATGAGTATCTTGGAGAAGAGTACCCAGAAGTTTTGGGATCAATTCTTGGAGCTTTAAAGGCTATAGTCAACGTGATTGGTATGACAAAGATGACTCCTCCTATTAAGGATCTGCTTCCAAGACTGACCCCAATTTTGAAGAATAGACACGAGAAAGTGCAAGAGAATTGTATCGACCTTGTTGGTAGGATTGCTGATCGTGGTGCTGAGTTTGTTCCAGCCAGAGAATGGATGAGAATCTGTTTCGAGCTTCTCGAAATGCTTAAAGCTCATAAGAAAGGTATCCGACGTGCCACTGTCAACACTTTCGGGTACATCGCCAAAGCCATTGGACCACAGGACGTCCTAGCCACGTTGCTGAACAATCTCAAAGTCCAAGAACGCCAGAACCGTGTTTGCACCACAGTTGCAATCGCCATAGTTGCTGAAACCTGCTCTCCCTTCACTGTGTTACCCGCTTTGATGAACGAGTACCGTGTTCCAGAGCTAAACGTCCAGAACGGTGTTCTGAAATCTCTCTCCTTCCTCTTCGAGTACATTGGAGAAATGGGCAAAGATTACATATACGCAGTCACACCGTTGCTCGAAGATGCGCTCATGGACAGAGATTTGGTTCACAGACAAACCGCCGCTTCAGCAGTGAAACATATGGCTTTAGGTGTAGCTGGTTTGGGATGCGAAGACGCTTTGGTTCACTTGCTTAACTTCATTTGGCCCAACATTTTCGAGACATCTCCTCACGTCATTAACGCAGTGATGGAAGCCATTGAAGGAATGCGAGTTGCATTGGGTGCAGCTGTAATTCTGAACTATTGTTTGCAGGGTTTGTTTCATCCGGCGCGCAAAGTCCGCGAAGTGTACTGGAAGATATACAATTCTCTATACATTGGTGCTCAGGACACGCTTGTTGCTGCTTACCCGGTTCTCGAAGATGAGCAGAACAATGTGTATAGCCGACCAGAGTTAACGATGTTTGTGTGAAAGAAGAGATTGTTGGAGTCTTTGTTACTTTACTACTTTTAGTCTCTTGTAGTTTTTGGTATAAACTTTATTCCAAAGGTTTGCTTCGTATAAAACTCTTTGAACACAGAAACGGTTCTTTTCTTTTTCTGCAAATTAGAATACCGTTGTGCACTTTTTGGTGTTTCTTATTGACTTGAGATTTGTGTTATTTGCTACGCATTACAGCTACAGGTTAAGGAAATACCGTAGAAGCTTCAGGGATCGAAATAGAGCTTTTTTATGTAATTCATATTGTGAGACGAGGTATGGGCCTTTACAATTTTGGCGTCTTCGGTTTGGAAGAAATGTAACTAAAATTGGACCGATTTCAATGCGGTCTGGAAGTGGTTGAATTCGGTTCAGGTTGGACTAAAAAATTCGTTGCCGACGGACAAAAAACAAAATTGCAAATATTATTCTTCTTTTTTTTTATATATATGGGTCAAAAGATGAATTGGGTTTACATTCCAAACCGAATCAGGCATATCGATTACCAGACATTATTAAAGCAATATTCAGTATAGACCTAAGAATTTCCACCAGAGGGATCCGACAATTCCCCAGATGATTGCTTGTACAAAAGCCATCACGAACCCGAGTCTAAACATATCTTTGAGATGTACATATCCAGCTGCAGATCCAGACCAAGACAAAATTGTAATTAAAAGTGGTTTTAATGGTCAGATTAATTCGATAACTAGGGATATGAAAGATAAGATAAAAGTTTAAAAAGAGAATTAAACGGACCTCCGTAATATAGAGCAGCTGGTCCACCACTATAATGTGCCAAAGCACCAGAGAGATTGTTGTTGAAAGCCAAGCAAAGAGCTGCCAAAACCCCCGGTACTCCAGCAGCGATTTGCATCGCCAAGAAAGGCGGATAGAGAGCTCCTGCATGAGCAGTTTGGCTAGCAAAAAGGTAATGAATCAATAGATAACAAGCCTGGAGGATAGCGAATGAAGCAGGCCAACTTAGGGAGAGAGATTGGAGCAGTTTCGCTACAGAATCCGACATCCAAGCAACTACCCCGAGGTTTGTTAGCTGTCCAGCCATACCAATCAAAACCGCAAACCATGTGAGCGAGTCCCAAGCTGATTTGTCGCTGAGACAATCGTCCCAGTTTATGACTCCTAACAGCAGAAGAGTTGATAGACCGATCATCGCAGATACAACGCTTGCTATTCCTATTGCCTCTCTGCGTGACGAAGAAAAAGCCATAAGGATTCGTTTAAAGCTTCTTGTTACGAGTTGGTGTAGTTTTAAAGCTGTTTGTCTAATAAGATGATACTAATGCTTTGTTCAAATTTGCAAGAAATCTTACCCGAAAACCCAAAGAGAGACAGTGAAAGCCATAGCGCCGAGCATGATCCACTCGTTCTTCGTGATGGGGCCTAATCGTTCCAGCTTCTTAGCAGCTGCAGCAGGAGCTTCTGGTGTGTGTTTCAGCTCAGGAGGGTAAAGCTTGTAGACAATGAGAGGAGTAGAAAGAAGAGACACAAACGCAGGAACACTAGCGGCTTTAAACCAAGTGATCCATGGATTCGAGATTACAACACCAACTTCTCTCGCAAGTTTGAGACATAACAAGTTTTGTGCAGCTGATGTGAGGAGAATCGCACCAGAAGCTCCTGAGCACTGTCACAGAGAAACATAATCCCTTAAACTAAACTCATCAAGAGACAAAACATTTATTATGCTATGAATCACTGATTAAATTGTGTTCTATGCAAGAGATTTGATGAATCTTTTTTTCTTTTTTGTTTGACCTGCAATTGGGTTTGAAGCAGAAAAGAACCCAATTTTCTGGAAGATGGGTCTCCGGGATAACTTCCGGCGGAGAGAGAGAGAGATTTGATAACCGGCAAGAAAACGCCACCGGCTCTAGCCATGGTAGACGGCATTATCAAAGCCATGAGCGTTTCACAGAAAGTAAGACCGTAAGATAGACCAAGAGTGCTTTTCCCAAGCCATTTCACGAAATAAGTAGCGATTCGATCGCCAAGACCCGTTTTGATGAATCCACGAGCGAAGAAGAAAGAAATGGCGATTAGCCATATGAGCTCATTGGTAAAAGCGGCGAAAGCGGTTGAGAAAGGAAGCGTTTTGGTGACGATTGAAGCGGTTAAGCCAATGAAAGCCCAAGCGCCTACAGGGAGTGGTCCAAGGACGAGACCTGAGATCGTGAAGAGGAAGATTGAGAGTAATTGCCATCCTTGTGAGGTTACTTGCTCTGGTTTAGGGATTATGAATCGGACGATGAGACCGATCGAGATGGAGATTGTCAGAGGAATTAGCTTAGCTCCTTGCTGTTGCGGCGGAGAAGAAGAAGGAGGAGGAGGAGGAGGAGATTGAGGTTTATTATGTTTTTCCGGCGATGAAGAGGCGGTGGCGCGTAGAGTGAATCGAGGTGAGGAGATGGAGAGTGATCGGAGGGTTGGAGATGAGTGAAAGGAAATCGACGGTGGAAGTAACGACAATGATTTGGGAGAATAACGGCGGAGAGAGAGATAGGTGGCTGATGAAGAAGCGGAACTTGAGAGAGAACGGAGAGCGAAACTCTCCATCGCCGGCAGAGTTCTCCGACTCTTAATTCTCACCGGAGGGAACTTGGTTTTTTATTTGCTGTTTGATCATTTTCTCTGTTTGTTTAAATACACTTCCTTTTAGAAAAAAGTTCAATAAAATTAATTTCCTCATTATTCTTGCTTCTAAAATATAGATTATAGAATGTTAAAATTCAGATGAACACTCTAAAATTAAAATAATGTATTTATTTTTTCCTAAATTTGTTTAAAGGCTTGTTGGTTTTTTGAGATTGTTACTCTACGTAACAAATGAACTTTCTTGAGTATTACTCTTAAGAACTTCGATGATGAAAGACTTGTTCATGTTGATAATGATGCTATTGGTCATGATCATATATTAATCCGAAGAATCACTGATCAGAATCCTAGTCGTTACTATTCTAAATTTATTTTTTTATTTTCTCTAATTAGCTAAGTTTTTTTTTTTTGGTTGGTTGGATTCGCTTGCAGCGCCAAGATATTATTTGATCCTTTCGACATGTGATCACATGTTTAAACTACATTATTGAATAACAACAAAATGATGGGTATTGTACTATAGGAAACATCATCTCATCAATGCCATATACGAGAGTGACGCTTGTGGAGCTTAACTTGTTTTGAGTTATTGGCCCTGTTCGTTTACCTGTCGCTGGCGACTGTCGCTAATTGCTGTCGCCAGCAACAACGTCTGATGTTCGTTTTGCAGTCGCCAGCGACTGTAGCTAGCGATTGTCGCTATGTTGTTTGTTTACATGTCGCTGCGACCAGTTGCTATATTTCTATATATAATTTTCACATAAATATTTTTTTAAATTTTTAAAAATATGTACATATGAGAATTTGTATTTGACAAAAAAAAAAAGAAAAAGAGAATTTGTATTTTCAAATAAAAATGTAAATTATTTGTATACTAAACATATTATATATTTTTAAATTTTTGAAAAAATAATTTATATTAATATATATACTACTATTATTAATATAATTATATATTTATTTTAAATTAAATTATATTTTATTCAGTTAGATTTAATTTTATTAATTACTTTTAATGTAATTTAATTTTAGTTTAATTTAGTTTAATATTATTTAATTTAGTTTTAGTTTAAATTAATCAAAATAAATTTTATTTTATTTATTATTATTTTTTATTCGCTGTGTTGTTCGTTTGACAGTCGCTGGATCCAGCGACCAATCGCAGCGACTGATCACTGGAAGTCGCTGAAAAATCTAGCGACTGAAAATCATGATCGCTGGTCGCTGGCGACTGTCGCTGCGATTGGTCGCTGTACCCAGCAACTGTCAAACGAACAGTCGCTGTCGCTGATCGCTGTCGCCAGCGACTGCCAAACGAACAGGGCCATCGTATAGAGTTAGCTTCATGTTCCTCGCTTCAAGAATTTCAAAATCGATCCCTGCATTATAGTTAATTTCGAGAATCACTCCTTTTTAACAGAATTTTCTCTATTTTATTATTACACAAGACATTTTCGTTTTAACGAAAACGCCCCCAAAACAAATCTTCATCTTGTTTCTTAAATTTTCTCCGAAAAGAAATACGATATTTCATACGAGAAAATAAATCGAGATAGACCTCTCTGTGTATATCTATGTGACAAAGAATGTCCGATTCTCTAAGTGCAAGTAGAAAAAATGAAGCCTTTATAACCGAATGATCAACAAAGAATTGTACCGGTCTTTGCAAAGCTTCAAGAACAACTTCTTCTGGGGACCTCTTAATAGAGACCCAAAAATTTCCACCAGAAAGTTCCAACCACTCCCCAGATTATCGCATTGATTGTAGCCATTACGAATCCAATCTTGAATACATCAGGCAGATCAACATAACCCGCTGCAAAAAAAACAAGAAGCAAACGCAAAAGTTAAGAGACTTAAGTATAAAGGGAGAGCTCTGCTCTGTTCTTGGATGAGAATAATAAGATACCTCCATAGTAGACAGCGGCTTGACCGCTACTGTAATGAGTTAAAGCACCAAAAAGATTGGTGTTGTAAGCTAAAGCAAGTGCAGCTACAATGCCCGGAACACCTGCTGCTATATGCATAGCAAGGAAAGCTGAGAAGAGCGCTCCAACATGACCAGTTTGGCTTGCGAAAAGGTAGTGAATGAAGAAGTAAGCTGCTTGGAGAAGTCCAAACGCAGCAGGCCAGCTCAAGGAGAGAGATTGGAGAGCTTTGGCTACACAATCAGACATCCATGTCACAACACCGAGGTTTGTGAGCTGTCCAGCCATTCCCACTAAGACAGCAAACCAAGCTAACGTGTCCCACGCTGATTTTTCGCTTAGGCAGTCGTCCCAATTTAGGACACCAAGCAGAAGAAGTATGGAGAGACCGATCATGGCAGCAACAACACTTGGTATTCCGAGAGTCTCTCTGCATATGATATTAGCCCATGGAATGTTCAGATTTTAACCAAGGTACAAAATATGATAGTTATCTATGACTTACCCACAGATCCAAAGAGTGACAGCAAGAAGCATTGTACCGACCATGATCCATTCGTTTTTAGTGACAGGGCCCATTTGCTTGAGCTTTGTTGCAGCAATACCTGGAGCATCAGGTGTGTCCTTGGTTTCTGGAGGATAAAGCTTATAGAGGATAAATGGAGTACAAAGAAGTGATATGATTGCAGGTAGACTAGCAGCTTTAAACCAAGAAACCCACGGGTTAGCGATCACTACTCCAAGCTCCTCGGCTAACTTGAGGCACAGCAAATTTTGAGCTGCAGCAGTCAAGAAAAGAGCACTAGAGTTTCCGGCGCACTGTCAAAAATGAGACCAGAATTAATGAAACGGAATTGAAAAAGGAAGACTTGTTCGGTTGAAAATTACTCCAAAGTATTCACGATAAACTGTAGATAAACATGAAAGGAATTTGAAAATTTTAAGATTTTCAATCAAGTCAAATTCTAAGAAGAAGAAAGAAACTTTCATGAATTTAAACTAGCCTCGAGGTAAACAAAAGGTCCTGTATCAATGGTAGATAGATATGGCTCAAGTCAAAGCAACCCACATATTCAGACACAAACTGAAGCAAACTGGAAACTTTGTTTCTCAGCGTCACATCACACCCACTACTAACTAAGCATTGGAGCCAAGGGATCCAATTTCAAGACAAGAAGTGATATAAAAAGTCAACTCATGTAATCAAAGGGCATAAAGAAGAAGTAACCTGAAATTGGGATTGGATCAAGTAAGAGCCTAATTTCCTGGAAGAAGGATCTCCCGGTTTACTTCCAGCCGAGAGAGACAGAGATTTGATGATGGGCAAGAAAATGCCGCCAGCTCTAGCAGTGGTACTAGGCATTGCAGGAGCAATCAAAGCCTCACTAAGCGTAAGTCCATAAGATAGACCTAAAGTACTCTTCCCAAGCCATTTTACAAAGTAAGTAGCGATTCTATCGCCGAGACCTGTCTTAACGAATCCACGAGCGAAGAAGAAAGAGATAACGATCAACCAGATAACTTCGCTTGTGAAAGCCGAGAAAGCTGCTGAGAACGAAAGCGTTTTGGTGACGATTGAAGCGGTGAGACCGATGAAAGCCCAAGCTCCCACTGGGAGAGGACTAAGGACGAGACCAGCGATTGTTGAGAGGAAGATCGAGAGCAATTGCCATCCTTGTGGCGTCACTCCTTCCGGTACAGCAACAGCGAATCGGAGGATAAGACCGACGGAGATTGAGAGAATTAGAGGAACGAGTTTCGCTCCTTGCGTCGGTTGAGGAGAAGGAGATGGAGGAGGAGGAGGAGCGTTGTCTTGTGGTACGGCGGCGATTCGTGTGGAGAATCGAGGAATTGGTTTGAGGAGAGGGAAGGAGAGAGGTTGAACGGAGTGAGATCGGAGGGAAATTGTTGAAGGCGGAGATCTCGAGGAGGTACGACGAAGAAGAGAGAGGCGAGAGGGATGATGATGATGATGGGAAAGGAAGGTGGAAGTGGCGGTGGTGGAGAGAGAGTGAAGTGCGAAGCTCTCCATCGCCGGCGATTAGAGAGAGAGAGAGAGAGGGAGAGAGAGTGACGGCGAAGTATATTAGTCAGTCGCTGAGTGTGTGTCCCGCCGGAGATCAAATGGATATGTCTGATTCATGTGTGAAGACGAAATTGAAATTAAACTGAACCTAAAAGTCTTCGGTTCTCCCTCTCAACCGGACTAAACGAACCGGAACCATAGTCAATTCAGCCGAACCAATCATTTCGAAGTACGTACGTACACCTACCTCTGATTGTTTACATCCTATAATTGCCTTTCTAAGATTTTTTTTGCTATCGGCTATGGCGTATAATATATTCTTAATCTATATCACAATAAGTTCATAACTCCAATATTTATCCGTGTTTTGCATGAGTATACATGTATAATTGATAAAAGTATATACTTTGATACAAAAGATTGATGAAACAACACATTATAGTTTAGTTGTTGTATACTTTTGGAGACCATCAAAACAAATCCTTCTAATAAATCAGATGAAGATTATCTTTTGGATCATCGGTTTTTTCTTGAAAATTTGAAATGATAACTTGTTTTAGAGATTAATCTGAGAACCTTCAAACATTATAGAATATCACATTGATGAGTGCAAAGCTTTGCGCAAACCTGGAGTATATATGGATGGATCATGGAAATTCAACGAAAATGGATGGCTTCGTCTTTTCCAAGCGGAGTACTAATCTTCTCAAACGCTATGAAATATCTCAGTAGTATTTGAGCCATGGCATTCCTTCTGCAAAAACATGTAGAGTGCATTGCTATTGAGATAGACTACTTGAATCTGATATAGATGGTGACTTCTACTTCAAAATGTCCGACCTTCTCTACCTACTAGAATGCATTTCTTGTTTTAAAATTCAATTTTCCTCGATTTTTTCTATTACTCTGTTCTTTGACCCCCTCACTTGTAAGGCTTACGTTTTGGTTCAGAGGATCAATAATCATAATCTTTCTATTTATTTTTAATATATTCATCTCACCATCATTTTCGTGTTAGGAATACCAACAACTCATATACAGAGAATCCACATTTATTAATCTATTACATCAATAAACAAAACTTATAGATAGTATATTAGTATATCTTTTTTTCTTGAACCACGGATACATTATGTTGCATGGGTCATCCGACCAAGAAGCGAGGATGAAAAAAACATTAAAATGTGCGGTTGGTATCTCATGGAAATGGGCTGCCACTAAAAAAATTATAATATATACATTTTTTTGTTAAAGAATAATATATACATTTTTATTACAATTATCACTCTTTTAATTTTTTTTTTTAATTTTTTTTTACAATTATCACTTACAAGTAATACCGAAGGATTATTTGGAATATCGGATGGTCCAAGCCCTTTTATTTTTTGACATTTTCTTCAGCCCATACTAGCATAATAGAGAACAGGATGGGAATCCGATTCCGAGTTGTAAAGTGAGATCACATATTTGTGTTTCCGAGTTTAGCATAATCGTAAGATCACATCAATGTACAAAAAAAACAATATAGAATGTAATAAACATGTCGATGTGATTGTCAAAGTATCTCGTTATCACTTGACTATCATCTCTAGGGTCTAGGGATGTCAATTGGACAAATTGACCATGACCAGACCAGTCTAAATTTAATTGGTCAATTTTGGTCATGACCAAATTTAACCAAGTCCAATTGGATATTAACCAATTAAGTCCACTAAAATTTGGTCCAAACCATTTGGACATTGGTCAGTCCAAAACTCTTAAAAAATTAAGTTTTAGACAATTAAATATTTAATATCTTAATAATTTTAAAAAACCATTATTAAATACATTAAAATTAAATTATTTTGCCAAAAAAAATATTTTTCTACAAAATAATATTTTTCATTCTAAATCGCGTTTTCCTGCCAAAACCGCAAAATCACGTTTTCCCGCCAAAATCGCAAAATCACGTTTTCCCGCCAAAATCGTGTTTTCCCGCCAAAAAACGAATTTTCCTGCCAAAACTACAAAATCATGTTTTCCCGCCAAAATCATATTTTCCCGCAAAAAAAAAACGCATTTTCCCGCCAAAACCGCAAAATTACGTTTTCCCGCCAAAAATACATTTTTCCGCCAAAATCACGTTTTTGCGCCAAAAAATGCATTTTCCCGCCAAAATTATAAAATTACTTTATCGTCAAAAATCATTTTTCATAAAATAGCGTTTTCCTGACAAAATCACGTTTTCCCGCCAAAATCGCAAAATTAGGTTTTATCACCAAAAAATATTTCTCACAAATATATTAAATATCTTAATAATTTTTGGACACCATGGACTGACCAATTGGTCATGGTCCTATTTGGTTTTGGTCATATTTGGACATGACTTATTTGGACATCGACCATAATTGTCCATAAGCTTGAATTGTCCAAATGGACAGTCCATTTGGACCTGGACTGACCAATTGACATCCCTAATCATCTCTTTATTCAAAATCTGAAATTCCATCACTAGCTTTATCTCAATATTATTAGTTTCCATCCTCGTTGAAAAGACGTAAACTGCGTATTTGACCAGGGTTGGTAGCATAGTGATTTGTATACACAAATGTGTTGCTTTCAGCTTTCTCAATGAGCGCGAGTGGATTGTAGACAAAAAATAATACTCCATAGTTTAATTCTCTTTTTGTCTTCAAAAACATAATTACAGTTTTAGAAAAGCAAATCTTTGTGGTGTATAATGACTAAAAGAAGATGAAAAAAAAAAAAAAAGTCTATAAAAGTGGGCTTTGAGAAATGGTTGGAGAAGACAAGAGAGCCAAGCAAGTTGTCTTATCTCTCAAACCGAATTTATCAAATTCTTCTTCTTCTTCTCTTCATTTTCCCAATTTGCGCCGCCATTGAATAAAGAAAAGCTTAGCTAATCGCTATCGTCATCCGCAACTAACACCCTCCATCCTCTCTCTTTGCTAAACTTTTCCCCGCATCTTCTTCTTAAAGCATCCAATCTCCCTCTCTCTCTATCCCCTATTAATCCGAGAACCGAAGTGGGTTTTTTTCTGAGATCGTGATTATTTAATACCCAAATTTTGGATTTTGCGATAAGGGTTTTTCTTGATTTCGTCGACGAGTAGAGTGAAAATGTCTTCCATCAATTTATCGTCATCATCTCCTTCTACCATATCTCTTTCCCGCTCAAGGTGAGGTTTTTTTTCTCTCCCTAATCTCTTCTTTTTCTAATCTTTCATTTTTGTTTAATTGATTCTGGGGGAATATGATTAGCATCGTCATGAAAAGATATTCAATTCGAATTTCAGCTTAGATCGTGATCTACGGATTTGTAACAGTGACCGAAGAATTTGTGATTAGAATGGATCGTGAGATTCTTAATTTCACAGAACGGATGTTTGCTGCTTCACTCGTTTTTCGTATAATCTTTTGATTAGTTATAGCCTTAATGATTCGATGATTCTGTGCAGACTAAGCCAAAGCTCTACTACATTGCTCCATGGACTACACCGTATTAGTTTACCATCTAACCATCCATCATCATTTGCCATTAAAACCACTGGAAAAGTTAAGGCTGCAGTGATCTCTAGAGAAGATGATCTGCTCTCACCCACCAACGGAAACGCTTCTCTCTTTGATGATCGGATTGAAGACCCATTGGAGGCTGATTCAGTTTCACTTGGAACACTTGCTGCAGATTCAGCTCCTGCACCAGCCAATGGTTTTGTTGCTGAAGATGATGACTTTGAGTTGGATTTGCCTACTCCAGGTTTCTCTTCAATCCCTGAGGCCATTGAAGATATACGCCAAGGGAAGGTTTGTTTTTTCCTTTTGCTTTTTGGAAATTTAAGTGTTCACCTTTTTTTTTCCCGTTATTCTCGATTGATTTGATGGTAATGTTGCAGCTTGTGGTGGTGGTGGATGATGAAGATAGAGAAAATGAAGGGGATTTGGTAATGGCTGCTCAATTAGCAACACCTGAGGCTATGGCTTTCATTGTCAAACATGGAACTGGGATAGTTTGTGTGAGCATGAAAGACGATGATCTCGAGAGATTGCACCTTCCTCTAATGGTCAATCAGAAGGAGAATGAAGAAAAGCTCTCCACTGCATTTACAGTAACTGTGGTGTGTATTTTTCTCTCTAAAAGCTTCAATTTTGGTCCTTGTGGTTTTTATTTAATTTTTTTGTTCGTACTTTTGCCTTCATAGGATGCAAAACATGGTACAACAACGGGAGTATCAGCTCGTGACAGGGCAAAGACGATATTGTCTCTTGCATCAAGAGATTCAAAGCCCGAGGATTTCAACCGTCCAGGTCATATCTTCCCGCTGAAGTATCGGGAAGGCGGGGTTCTGAAAAGGGCTGGACACACTGAAGCATCTGTTGATCTTACTGTTTTAGCTGGACTGGATCCTGTTGGAGTACTTTGTGAAATTGTTGATGATGATGGTTCCATGGCTAGATTACCTAAACTCCGTGAATTTGCAGCCGAGAATAATCTGAAAGTTGTTTCTATTGCAGATTTGATCAGGTAAATGACTGTAGATTTCAAGGCTTTGTGTCTCTTATCCTTTCTTTACTTCTCTTGCAGCTAAAGATCTAAAGTTTTCTGTTTCCAAATGATAGATATAGAAGAAAGAGAGATAAACTAGTGGAACGTTCTTCTGCGGCTCGGATCCCGACAATGTGGGGACCTTTCACAGCTTACTGCTATAAATCCATACTAGACGGAATAGAGCACATAGCGATGGTCAAGGTTAGAGCAAATGCTTTAATGAAAAATCTTTTGGTGATTTGACTTCAGAACATCTGAGGATTTAACCGAATCCCATTTGTCTGAAATTGTGGCAGGGTGAGATTGGGGACGGTCAAGACATTCTCGTGAGGGTTCATTCTGAATGTCTCACAGGAGACATATTTGGGTCTGCAAGGTGTGATTGCGGGAACCAGCTAGCTCTTGCGATGCAGCAGATCGAGTCTACTGGTCGCGGTGTGTTAGTTTACCTTCGCGGACATGAAGGAAGAGGGATCGGTTTAGGACACAAGCTTCGAGCTTACAATCTGCAAGATGCTGGCCGAGACACGGTTGAAGCTAATGAGGAATTAGGACTTCCTGTTGATTCTAGAGAGTATGGAATAGGCGCACAGGTATTATTAACAAGATCGCAGCACCATTAAAAAAAATACTATTTTTTCTAGGTGTTCTACTAATTCATGGTGAATACGCAGATACTGAGAGATTTAGGCGTGAGGACGATGAAGCTGATGACAAATAATCCCGCTAAATATGTCGGTCTGAAGGGATATGGATTAGCCATTGTTGGGAGAGTCCCTCTCTTGAGTCTTATAACAAAGGAGAATAAGAGATACTTGGAGACGAAGCGGACCAAGATGGGCCACATGTATGGTTTGAAGTTCAAAGGCGATGTTGTGGTGAAGAACGAGTCTGAGTCTGAGTCCCTTGAGAACCAGGACGTATGAAATCAAACTGAACCGGGAAGAAATATAGATACAATACTTCAAAAACCAGAAAGAAATTGACACATGAGAACAAGAAAAATACTTTTGATATATCTGAGAAATTTGATTAGATATGTAGGTTTATGTTCTAATCTTATTTTTATCTGATTTTTTTTCTTACAATTCTTGTGTTACAATAATTATTTCATCATTGTTACTTGTTGTTCACTGGATTGAGTAGTTACATTTTGATTTGTGGAGCTGTGAAATGAGGAAGCTTTGAGAACTTTTGAAGTGTGCCATCCTCTTTTGCTTGATTCCTTGTAAAACCATATTTTCACATTTAAACCATAACTAAAGTGCGGGGGACGCTTAATCTCAACATGGCATGATCCGATTTTCAGCCAACAAAGTTTCACTCAACTGAATCAGGTTTCGAAGCTCGACTTATCGACTCATGAACGAGCATACGTAACTGGATGTAGCTTGTATCTGACGATGGAGAAGCTTGAGAGCCATGTGAACAAGTTAAAGCTTTTGTCTGACAGGTATCAGCAATGACTTAGTGATGAGTTTTACAATAGACCCTTTAATTGACAAGATTTCAGTTCACAAACACACATGGAGATGTTATGTTAGTAAATGAAGTAAACCATAATTAAAGTTCCATGATTGAGAAATCTAGTTATTTAATCTTTTAGCATATCGTCTCTATTCAAATTCGAGAATTTTATACCATATAGTCTCTATTCCTTCCGTTCAATTCTGTCGGGAAATTCATTAGAAACTTGAACTCCGAACAAATTACAAGAAAAATCAGGATATATACTGAAAATGTTAAAACTAACGTTTCTTATAATAAACACATAAAATAAAAATGTTAACAACAAACAATATGGAGTAGATATAAATATTCATTGTAAATCTAAAAATATTAATATTACAACATATAAAAGCTCCAAAAAAAAAAAAAAAAAAAGAGAAAAAAAAGAAACAGAGTGGACCATCTGTCAGCATGAGACCAAAGCTTCCAAATAACTCGACCGTTTCTTAATTATGGAAGAAAATAAATAAAAATTATCATCACAACACAACGGCCATATTTTCCTTTTACATCACGCGTCTACGGAACGAACACGTGTACGCTCGTGATTCCATAGTCACAGCTGTCATAGAGCCGTTAGCGCCGGAGTCAAAGGGGTTTGAGGCTTTGAGCCAACCGCGTTCTCTTCTTTTTCTTTCTGATTAGTCTTGTCCCCACCCTTTATGCTTTTCTTCTGTATAATGTTATCGCAGCCGTTGGATTTAAGTCGGTCCTATTTTTTTTCATATCAACGGTGAATATGCACCATACACCTTAAAACAGTGGACCCCACTTATTCCCTATATAAGAAACCGTATCCCCGAGTTCGTAAACAACAAAATCAATTAAGCAAAAACACTCCCAAAAAAAGAAAAAGCTTACCAAAACAGCAAAATTCGAAATAAATCTCTCTCTCTTGACAATGGCTTTCTCGAAATCCCTAGGGTTTGTTCTTCTCGCCGCTCTTTTGATTTCCTCAACGGTGGCTCAATCTCCAGCTCCAGCTCCATCCAACGTCGGAGGAAGGCGGATCTCACCGGCGCCTTCACCTAAGAAGACTCCTGCACCTGCGATTTCTCCTTCTCCTTCTCCAGCAGCTGCATTGACTCCAGAATCATCCTCTTCGCCACCATCGCCGCCTCTTGCTGATTCTCCTACCTCCGATTCGCCGGCTGTGACTCCATCAGCGATCTCTGATTCGCCGACTGAAGCTCCTGGTCCTTCTGTGGGCGCCGCCGTTTCGAACAGCTACACCGTCTTCGGATCCGTGGCGGTTATGTTAACCGCTGCCGTTTTGGTGATGTAGGTTCTTTCGAGGAAAGAAGCTTCTTTGATTTGAAGAATTTTATTTATTTATTTATTTTAAGATATATATGAGTTTTGCTTAGAGATGATGATTCCTTATTTTTTATTTTTCTTTTTTTTTTAATTATATCTCAGAATATTTTTTTTGTTTCTTCGGCTGATCTTATGAGCGTTGTATTTATCCATATTTACTATCTATGATTTACTATCAGATTTTCAAAATTTTTACTTTCTATAAAGATGAAGAAAAATACGGTCAAGTGACACAAAATCATGATCTGCAGTACAATCTACGATTAAAAAAAAAAACAAAATGTGTACTTTAGTTTAAGAAAAGTAAGGTAACATGCCTGATTACCAAGGCAAAACGAAACAAAATCATGATTTACGATACAAGTTACAAGATGAAGAACAATATTGTCAAGTGAAACACAATCATTATTTACGATACAAGTTACAATAATTTTAAAAAAGGTGTAAATTACAAGAAAAATTTGCTATCATCATGCCTAAATTAATTGTCAGAATAATTTTGTATATTATTTACAGATGATACGTCTATTCAGCCCAAATGCCCAATGACCAAACGAAGAGTTACAGCAAATTATCAGAGCGACATATCCATCAAATCATGGGCCTTGAGGCCATAATGGTAGCCCAATAGACGTTTTAATTGAATAATTGAGGAACCTGAGATCACAATTTCGGTATTAATACACACTCCACATGATGTTACAAAAAAAAAAAAAAATACACACTCCACATTTACGTTAACCAAACAAACTTTTTTTTTTTATCATTAAACTGCATTATAAAACCTTCGTCTATCCAGTGTTTCTTGCGGAACAAGACTCCGTAACAAAATTGACCAAGTTCTATCATTTGGAACAAAACCTTCTTCAATACCTTCATCCAGAAGCAAGCAAGCATCATAAACAAAACCTGCTTTGCACAACCAACTCATTAAAGTGTTATACGTCACCATATCAGGCGATATTCCTTCAGCCCGAAGCTTCTTAAACATTGCCAAACCATCTTCGATCCTACCGGCCCTACACAAACCGTTTATCAGACTATTAAACGTCACAATGTCTGGTGTCGATCCTCTCAGAACCATCTCTTTCTGAAACTCAACCGCTTCTTCCACCATCCCGCTTCTGCAAAGCCCGTTTATAAGTATGTTGCAGGAGATGCTGCTCGGTACAAGCCCATCACTTAACATCTTTTCAAACAAGCTTCTCGCTTTATTGACCTCCCCGCCCCTGCAAAGCCCTTTTATCAGACTATTGTAGGTTATCTCGTCAAGCGGTGATCCCTGGAAAACCATCTCATTGACTAGTTTACGAGCTTCTTTGATTTCGCCTCTTCTGAGAAACGCATTGATCAGTGTGTTGTAAGTAACAGTGTTGGCCACAACACCTTCTGATATCATGTCTCTATGTAACCACAAGGCATGCTCTATTTCGTCGACCTCACAGAGTCCCAATATCAGCGAATTAAATGTATATACATCAGGTTTACAGCCTTTTCTTGGCATCTCTCTGAAAATGTCTATGGCCTCGCGGATTCGATGTTCCTTGGAAAAAGCCGATATCAAACAGTTAAAACCAACAGTGTTGAGTTTCAGTCCATCGGCAGACATTTCATTCACAACATTGTAGGCTTCATCTATCTTCCCCAATTTACAGAAACCATCAACTAAAATAGTATAAGAGTAGATGTTAGGCTTACATCCCTTATTCCTCATGTCGCGAAGAACTTCCAGAGCTCTACCTACAAGACCCTTCTTCCAATATCCATAGATCAGCGAGTTAAACGTACAGACATCAGGAACGATGCCATGAGACGTTACCATATCTGATAATACAGCTTTAGCATCATCAAGTCTTCCGTGAGTCACAAAACCGTGAATAAGAGTGTTGAAGATCAGAACGTTCGGCTTTGGAATTCTGCTAAAAAGATCCTTTGCAGCATCAACCCGGCCTATCTTACATAAACCATTCATCAAATAACCATAGGTTATATCATCAGGAGCAAACCCTCTGATCAGCATCCGGTTCACCATTTTAGCAGCTTCGTTAATCCGATCAAACTTACAGAGACCAAGGATTACATCGTTGAATGTCTCAGCATCAGGAATACAACCCATCAGAAACATCTCCTCTAAAAGTTGAAGCGCTTCGTTCACTCTATTACACTTGGATAACGAATGTATAAGAGTCTGGTATATCACAGAGTTTGGGACGCAGCCATGTTTCGTCATGTCCCTAAGCAGAGACAGAGCCGAATCGATTTCGTTAACCGCACAGAAAGCTTTCATAACAAGACCAAATGTGAAAAGCGTTGGAGGAATTTTTCTGCTAAGCATATCGTAGAACACATTGGCTGCAACTTTATGACAATTACCAGCAACCAAAATCTCCAAGACAACATTGTAAGATTTAAAAGAGGGTTCACAGGAAAACACATTCCTCATCTCCAACAGCAATCTCGTAGTTTGTCCAGGAAATCCAGCTTTTGCGTAATCTCTCATAATCGAAATGAAAAGTGATTCTCTAAAAACGATTCCTTCTTCTTTCATTTGCATCAGCAATCTATCAATTGTTTTAAACTCACCATTCGCACCGAGCTTACCTATAAGAACTTGGTACACATCGAAGTTGTGACGATAGCCCTTTTGAGAACCGGTCCATGAAAACAACTCCATTGATGTAGAAACATCGAGAGGTAACTCAAGTAGCTTACAGAGCTGAAAAGGAGTGATCTTATGAATTGAATTCCTGAGCGAATCGAGATCGAATGGTTTAAGAAGTTTCTCCCATTCGTTGGATGAATCGGAACCACCGTTACTCGGTAAACCGCCGTCATCATCTCCGCCGCCGCAAAATCCAGATGTCAGAATCTCGTAACAGGAGATTCTCAGCAAAGACTGTGATCTT
This sequence comes from Erysimum cheiranthoides, assembly GCA_011420285.2. Lineage (NCBI taxonomy): Eukaryota > Viridiplantae > Streptophyta > Magnoliopsida > Brassicales > Brassicaceae > Erysimum > Erysimum cheiranthoides. The sequence goes on from CM022181.2 coordinate 19,246,604, forward strand.
ATGCTCACATCTAGAGCAAGCTTTGATCTCGCTAGCATAACCCTAAAACCCACATTAATCTCTGAATTAGGATTTTGCTGAGAGTGAGTGCTGTCTCTCTCTGGTTCGAATGAGAAAGAAGACCTGAAGAACACTTCTAATTACTGATTTACCCTTAAGCTTCTTGCTAATTTTAGAGGGTCTGAATAGTTTTTTTCTTTTATCTCTTCTTGGGCCTGTTCTTGAGCCCAAATCAAACCGAAAGGGAAGTGACTTGAGGTTGATCCTGACCGTTAGATTTTATCATTACGTTTTCCCTCAGCCGTCAGATGACTAGATCCGGTCTGATTGGAACCGACAATTTTACACGTAACTTTTAACATACGAGGCGACGTGGCACCTTTATCACCACTACCATCATCAATAATGTGCAATTTATATGTAAGCCAATAATGTGTAGTATATGATAATATTGATATGCGTATATAAATAAGATCACGTTATTACTTTTTTGTATTTACCAATCGTAACAATCCAATCAATATGTGGCCATTATATAATCATGGCCATTCTGTATGTGGAGGTAAGCGTTATAACGTGGTGATTGGCGTTCTTCAATATGACCATCAATCATCAATCATATGTTTCTATAGTACAATGTGATTAAATCTTCAAAACCAAAAAAATAACTACAGCAATAAGTTGTAAAAAAACAAAAAATGTTGTACGAAAAAAAGAGGTTCAATCATTCTAATCTAACTACTTGATAAAGCATTCGAACCTGATCTTGTTGTACCATGACAGTATGACACTGTCGATAAGAAGAGCTCTTGGGAGTCATCAGCCTGTTATCCTCGGCATATTAATCAACAATTTAATATGTTGATGCATCATCTTTTTGTATTGACCACACTAATTATGTCTATGTACCTAAATGACATTCTTATGGACCACTTCTTCTCTATCTCTCCATTAATGTATGTATGACCAACCTTTGTTTTTAATGCCCTCTTTTAATTTTCCTCCAACTTTTCCTTCCATTTTATTTGTCATTATATTGAAATACTTATTGTGAATAAGATATAACCTACACAACATTATTTACATGTTTAATTTGATGAAGTAATATCTAAAGTCATAAGTTCGATATTTATGATTGTAATTCCGTCTATATGATATTTCATATCTCTAAGAGAACCAAGTTAATGCTTTTGGATCTCAAATTGTTAAGTGAATGACTTACTTTTACTTTCGTAACCCATAAAATTTTTGAAACTTAGACCTAAATATATTTTTGGTCCGGAACAAAACAAATCATTATAACTTCGTACTGGTGTAAGTAATTTTATTATGTGTAAATCCGTATTCAATGACACCGAAACAAGCTATATCACATAATTCACAATATCTTTGGAGAATTAACTAGTGTAAACAGTTTTTTAAGCGTAACACTACAGTTAAATCTAAATTTAGTAACATTTGAAACAACGTCTCCCTAACTAGTAGAAGAACTGTAATCACATTCCAAAAATGAAGATGAGGGAAATAAAGAGGAATAATATGAAAGAAAGTAGGAGGAGATATATGCAAAATTGAAAAGAGATGTTAGGGAAATGGACCCATAAGAGAAGCCTCAAAGAAGAAAAGGAAGCAAAGATACAAAAAGAAAGTTAAATGCATTGTATGTAGAGAAGATTCAACATTATCAAAAACAGACAGGCAAAGAAGAAGGAACGAGGCTTTGTCACAGTTAATGACACTCACTCTCCAACTTGTCCCTCGATCCCATTTTCTTTTATGCACCCAATCATATTTCTTTTGTTTTCTCCTCTTAACCAACTCATATCTTCACTGAAAAACATATTATAACAACTGTCAGTAATCTAATAATTTTATGTAAAATCTAAAAAGACAGATAGAATATCTTGAACTATATATAAGATAAGAATGGGCAACAATTATATTACAAATAAAAGTAAAAATTATTATGATAATTGAGAAGCAGAGAGTTTAAGCCCATTACATCACAGGCTGTAGATATATCAGAGACTTTGGTTTTTAAAATCTCTCTGAGAAAATAGACAATTCAGAGAAAGCTCCAATTCTCAAAGCATCCCATGTGGGGATAATCTCTCTCTCTCTCTCTCTCTCTCTCTCTCTCTCACTCTCACTTTCACTCACTCTCTTTCATCTTTATAACCAAAACTAATCAATCTCTCTTTTCGTGGAACTGTTTGTTTCACTTCGATCTTCTCATCCTCTCCATATCTTCTCTTGGTCATCTCTTGCTCCCATCACAGTGAGTGTAAATTTGTGAATGATGTGGGAATCTGAGAGCGATGCCGGGATTGGAGGAGGAGGAGGAGGAGGAAGAGAGTATGGTAATGGAGTTTTGAGTCCTAACAAGCATGGTGGCGTCAAGACTGATGGGTTTGAGCTTAGAGGCCAATCTTGGTAATGTCCTTAAACTTAAGAAAACACAACAGTCGCTGCAAAACAACATGTTTCCTTGTTAAGGAAGTTAAGATTTATATCAAAAACCTTTTGCTTTTGATTAGGTTTGTTGCTACGGATATCCCCAGCGATCTTCTGGTTAAAATCGGCGACATGAACTTTCACCTGCACAAGGTAAATCCATGTTCTTGAGTTGAGTCAATAATATTAAGCTGGAACTTCAGAAATTTTATGTGTTTAAAGTGTTTCTGTATCCTTCCTTCAGTATCCGTTGCTTTCACGTAGCGGGAAGATGAACAGATTGATCTACGAGTCACGAGATCCTGACCCGACGATCCTTATTCTTGATGATCTACCTGGAGGACCAGAAGCGTTTGAGCTTGCATCCAAATTCTGCTACGGAGTTCCCGTGGATCTCACGGCAACTAACATATCAGGTCTGCGTTGTGCAGCTGAGTATCTCGAGATGACAGAGGATCTTGAAGAAGGGAATCTAATCTTCAAGACAGAAGCATTTCTCAGCTATGTGGTTCTGTCTTCATGGAGAGACTCGATTTTGGTCCTTAAAAGCTGCGAAAAGCTCTCACCTTGGGCTGAGAATCTTCAGATTGTAAGGAGGTGTAGTGAATCTATTGCTTGGAAAGCTTGTAGTAATCCAAAAGGGATTAGATGGGCTTACACAGGGAAAACTCCATCTCCATCGACCACAAATTTCGCGAGTTCTAGTCCGAGATGGAACGAATCAAAGGATTCAAGTTTCTATTGTAGTCCAAGTAGGAACACAAATAGCCAGCCTGTTCCTCCAGATTGGTGGTTCGAAGATGTCTCTATCTTGAGAATCGATCATTTCGTTCGTGTAATCACAGCAATTAAGGTACATAGATTAATTTCTATCGAGCATTTTCACAAACACTTGGTGTGCGTATCTTAATCTTCCAACAATAATGCTTGAAACAGGTGAAAGGTATGAGATTTGAACTTCTGGGAGCTGCAATTATGCATTACGCCGGAAAATGGCTTCCGGGTTTAATTAAAGAAGGAGGAGTTGCATTAGCTCCGGCAATGTCCGCCATTGGAGGAGGAGGATTAGGTTTAGGAGGAGACGAAATGAGTGTTAGCTGTGGAAGCAACAGCAGCGGAGGAAGCTCAGGTCCTGATTGGAAAGGTGGTCTACACATGGTCCTCTCCGCCGGTAAAACAAACGGACATCAAGATTCCGTGGCTTGTCTCGCCGGAGTAGGAATCACCCCAAAAGACCAACGCATGATCGTCGAATCCTTAATCAGCATCATCCCACCACAGAAAGATTCAGTCTCTTGTAGCTTCCTTCTCCGTCTCCTTAGAGCAGCCAACATGCTCAAAGTAGCTCCGGCGCTGATCACGGAGCTCGAGAAACGAGTCGGGATGCAATTCGAGCAAGCGACTCTTCAAGATCTTCTGATTCCTGGTTATAACAACAAAGGAGAGACAATGTACGATGTTGATCTTGTTCAGAGATTGTTGGAACATTTTCTTGTTCAAGAACAGACTGAAGGATCGAGTCCGAGTAGAATGTCGCCGTCGCCGTCAATGTACGCCGAGGCCGGAATTCCGAGAGCGAATAGTAGTAATAATGGAGGTAATAATAATAATCAGAATGCGAAGATGAGAGTGGCGAGGCTTGTGGATAGTTATCTCACTGAAGTTGCAAGAGATCGGAATTTGCCGTTGACAAAGTTTCAGGTTTTGGCTGAGGCGTTACCTGAATCTGCTAGGACTTGTGACGATGGACTCTACAGAGCTATCGATTCATATCTCAAGGTATATATATGAAAGGTCTTTTTTGTAAATTCGTAGAATGTTCCACATTTTATGCTATCTTCGATTATTTCCAACGTCACTTTTTGTCATTTGACCGGATTTAATTCGAATTTTCTGTTTTATTATTTTACCATTTCTTCAACATTTTTTTTCTAAATGATCGAGTACAAAAGGTGGGAAATATCTGAATTACGGTTTCTATAGTTTTGTGTTTTATATTTTTTAACTATAAAAAGTTAAAAACTGAAACCAACTTAAGATATTTGTAATTCGGTTTGATGCAATTTTGGTTTTGTTCGGTTTTATTTTGACAAAATTATTTTGACTTTTTATCATTAAAAATCCTTAATGGCTGAAACGACTACTGTATGTGTGTGTTTTTTTTGAAACAACTATGTGTTGTTGGCAAAAACAATGCGATCCATCTTGTTTCTTACATTCTTCAGTGATGCTTTTGATCATGTTTCTTTGGTTTTTTGTTGTGATAGGCGCATCCGACATTGTCGGAGCACGAGAGGAAACGGCTATGCCGAGTGATGGACTGTCAAAAGCTATCAATGGATGCATGTATGCACGCGGCTCAGAACGAGCGGTTACCATTGCGAGTGGTGGTTCAAGTTCTCTTCTCGGAGCAAGTCAAAATCAGCAATGCCCTAGCCAACACATCACTCAATGAGTCAACCACGTTAGGAGAAGCCATGGGTACGTATCAACCGATGATCCCAAATCGCAAGACATTGATCGAAGCAACACCACAATCGTTTCAGGCAAGTAAGAGAAAAAAAAAAAAAAAAAAAAAAAAAAAAAAGTAAGAGAAAACAATCATTAGAAATCCACACAAATTCTTTTTTTCTAATTCTTATGATAACTTTGAAAACAGGAAGGGTGGGCTGCGGCGAAGAAGGATATTAACACGTTGAAATTCGAGTTAGAGACGGTGAAGACCAAGTACGTTGAGCTTCAGAATGAGATGGAAGTGATGCAAAGACAGTTTGAGAAGACCGGGAAAGTGAAGCACACAGCGTCTTCTTCCGCGTGGAGCAGCGGTTGGAAGAAGCTAAGTAAACTTACTAAGATGAGCGGACAGGAGAGTCATGAACTGTCCTCCGGAGGAGAACAGGCTGGTGTTGATCATCAACCCACCAGGAAACCAAGACGCTGGAGGAACTCAATTTCTTGAAGTGATGATTTTGTATCTTCTTGATTTTGATTCTTTGGAAAGAAAGAGCTTTTGTTTGATCCTAATTTGTAATGCTTATTGGTTTCTAATATGGAATAAGTGACATAAAGATTCGATGTTTATGTCCTTGATAGAAACTCAAAACAGAAACCCCATTTGTTTATTACAAAACCATTTAACAATACAACAAAACAGACACAACAAAATCAGTAACATGTGGGTTGAAGCAAAGGACAAAGGAATGGTTTGCATTATTACAGACATGAAAATTAATAATATGAACATGACATCAATATTCATAAACTCATGGACCCACTTAGTCATGATATGGACAAAAGAGAGTGTGGGTCAGAGATATTTTTTTTTACCTTTAGGGAGATTCATAGACCACGCGAGTTTGAGATCAGACTTTGAACATTGCCTTTTGATTTCACCATCCACACTCAGCCAAAAAAGATAATCATTGTCGATCAATGACCATGACGACTTTGGCTTTTATTCCACACAGAGAAGAAGAAAGTGACCTCTTTTTCTTCTTTAACTTTTTGAAATTGCAGAAGCATATATACCTAAAGTAGTCCACTATATACAGCTAAAAAGCTGGTGCACAGGATACGTACCCAAAAACCACTTCACACGCTCTAACTCGTGAGAATCTTCAAGCCTTATCTGTCTGCAGATTTCTTGTTCCCCATGTTGTCTCTTTAACCAACAAGATTGGTGACTTGTGAGTGGTGGAGGTTTGGTTCTTAACCTCCGTGGAGATTAAGTCTCGTTTCAGTAACTTTAGGTAATCAATTGCTTCGTCCAGAAGTAAGAGAGCTTCGTTCCCTTCTGCACCCGGGACTATGCTCTCTAGTATTTTCAGAGCTGTGCGGATCTTGTCTTTCTTCGACTGCTCGTTGCTCAGACCAGAACCAGTGTCTTCTTTGGTCGAGATGTTTTTTGATTCAGAGAGCCTTTTGTCCTTAAGAAAGGACGATCCATTGAGTTGTGTGGGACTCTTAGTGCCCACAAGTGATGATGAGTCGCTGATGTTGTTGTCCTTATCCAGTAGTTTCTGCCTTTTACAAGGACCATCGATTTCAACCAATTCCCTTTTGTTGCAAACGCTTTCAATTGGATAAGGAGAGTGACCAGTGCTCATTACTTCATCATCACTCTCACAATCATCATCATAATCATCATCATCTGAATACAGCAATGCATTGATCTCCTCAGTGTCTTCATGCATTTCCGACTCTTTTCCTTTTAAATGGTTCTCATCAAACTCTTCACCATCTTCCCTGAAATCTTTCCGTAGACCGTGTAACTCAGAGAGTTTCACTGGTTCTGCAGCCGTGTGAGATGGAAACCGTAGAGGAAATGGACATTGTAATAAACGAGTCTGGTTTCCTGACTGATCAAATATCAAAAGTCTTTTCTGAGAAGACTCCAATGCTCCATGTGGAGTAGTAGTAGTAGCAGCGCACCAAGACCGCATGCCAGACAGTGAGAATCGTTTTCCACAAGACTCTTTATCATGGCTGCACAGTAAAGACTGGAATGGTGGTGGCTGCAAACAGCGAGCCTGAAGCTCAGCTGCATATAGTTTCCCAAGCTCAGGGAGAGGAATTCCAGGATGGACAGACCGACTTGCTATATCCTCGAAGCAAGCTTGAGGACTTAAGCCCAAAGGCAAATCTCGTTGCCTCATATCAAGAGGCATGCTCTTGCAGTTTAACTCAAGGGAATTTTAAAAAGTACAACACTGTAGGACAGAAGAGAGGCAAACATCAGCTCAAGAATGATAAAGTTAACAAATATATAAGAGGAGTAATGAGGGAAAATTAGCATACCGATTGTTAAGTTGCTCAATCGGGTGAATGCAATACTTCTTGTGCCCTTTTCGAGAAAATAGTAAAAGAAAGACGAACTAAAAAAAATCCCAGATTGAAAAACACAGCGAAAAATCACCAACCAACTACGTGACTGGTTTGAGCAGAAGTCTGAAGTATTCAGCCTGAAACCACACAAAAGAATCAAACAATAACAAAGTTAAAAGACTAAAACTATAAGCTAAAAAGTGTGAAAAACGAGACCATTAATTGTGATACAAACCTGGCAATTATCCATCGGTTGATAGCATTCAATAACTCTCACTACAATTGTTGGTTTGTTAGCGGCTCCTGTCTCGTACTTCAATGCTCGAAATCTTGTCTTACCAGGTGATTGGCACACCATAACTTTGAGGAAATCTTGAATGAAAAAAGCAGACAGATACCAAACAAAGGAGGAAACTTTTGTTGTGGAAGGAAAGTGAGCTTTCTTGTCTAGCTGATTCTTTGTTCACAATGGTACACATAGAAATGTTGAGATCCCATTTTCAGAAGTGTTTAAAAAATATATCGAAAGACGAAGGGAAGATGAATAAGAAAGAAGAGGATTTGAGTATTGTAAGGTTGGTTTAAAAGGTCAAACAATTTATAGAATCACGCGGCAATACAGATTCAAGCGCAGAACTCTACGGTATACGGCAATACACATGCTGTATTCTCTTTCTCCTTCTCTTATACACACTAATTGATTCTGATCATCCACTGCTTTGTATTCAATCTACTTTAGTATCTGTTCAAAATCGAATGAAGCATCTCATCAACACCACAAATGGGCTAAATCCAGAGATCACAACAAAGAAGAGAGAGATTTATAAACATGTAGCAAGTGAGTTCCATTCCAGCAAAATTAGGCTACATTTTACAATTACAACCCAGAGTATACACAAAGCCACAATGTTCTAAGCTAGATTCAGACTTAAATTACATAAATTTCATATTTCACGTACGATTTAAACCGTTTAAACCAAACTTTTCTGATATACAAACAGAGAAAACAGTGACACAGACTATATAACAACAAAGTAGAGAGAAAGATCGAAACTTGATACCTTTAAGTTGAAAGATGTTAGCTCAGATCCAGAGAAAACGATGAGACTTTTGGTTTTTGAGCTGAATCAATGGAAAAGCGAAGGGATAAGAGAGATGAAAGTGACCAACCAGCAATAATGTGTAAACGTATAATTTTTTTTTTTTACGAAGAGTTTCTAAAGAGGTGAGTGGCAACCAGAGTAACAAGGCTTTATAAAAAGGTTTTATGACGTTTTTGCCCTTTTTATACAATTTTTACCAAATCACCCCTCATCTTGTATACCATAACCATTTTCAAACGCTCTCGATTAATTTGGTTTGATTCGGTGTTTAATTTTTTTATGTTCACCCAAATATTACCCGTCTATAGTAAATTACAAATCTATTATAAATTTATGTATTTCTTAGAGTTAACATACGCAAAAGGTTACATATTTTTGAGTTATACAATTTGAATTTCGATTATATATAAAGAAAAAAATATGTTACTTGGAAATTAATCTTGTAATTAAGACGGTGGCAATTTTTATTGTGCTTTGCTTGAAAGAAATGGGACAAGGGGGCCGAACGTGTATATACGTAATTATGGTATATATGATGACAAAGTCTCACGGTCCATAATTTCAGGTTATACTTTACGATTAAATACTATTTTTTTTTCTTCTAAAATTTCTATCCAATATAATTTTTTATATACTTTCTTGATTGTTCGTTAAAGTAAAAGTCCATACGTTTTCTCTTATTTCTTTTAAAAGCTAAGTTAGTGAAAGTGTGCTCAAGCTTTTTTTTTTTTTTAATCCTTAATAAATTTCTAATTAAATAATATTTCAGGTTACCTCTTTAATTTCATTGAAAGCTAAGTTAGTGAAAGTGTGCTCAAGCTTTTTTTTTTTTTTTATCATGAATGTATATTTTAATACATTTGTTCAGGTACGAGTTGTGTTTTCAAACACCCATTGTGACGGAAAAGAATAAAAGCCAACCACCCTTTTTAATTTTTTCAATTTTTTTTTAACAATTTAGACATCTAGCTTATACAGCGCCAAAATTAGCTCAATACTTTTGTTTTCTTATTCATATTCTGTAGACTTCATTTAATTTTTAAAACTATTATCACAAAAGTCTTATTTGATTGGGGAATGTGGGTGAAAAGAAAAAGAAAAGTAAAAGTATGAAAATGCAAATGAAAAAAAAAAGAAAAAAAGAAAAAGAGAAAGGGACATAAGTGATGATTAAAGAAATGCACGGGAATTTTAAGTGCTTAATTACCCGCACGACTTCTCTCACATTTCCTCTTTTCTTCATTTCTTTTGTTAACTTACATATTCTGTCTGAAAAAGTTTTTGACTTTCGTCTTTTTCTTCCTTTGATTCGATATTAAGAACAGTAATTACTGTGTTAGACTTAGAACTTAGAAGTGTTCAATTCAAATTTCATTTTCTAAAATTACATTACAATCTAATTTGGTTTGAGACCATTTGTTGGATCTGATATATAGAAAAATAATGTTTTTAAGAGCGTAAAAAAGGAAAACTGAGACTCAAGTTTGATTCGTTCCTCGTTTTATTGGCATTTTGATTGAAAAAATAAAAGCCATTTTAAACCAAATTTAAATTAAAAGCTGCTTTTTAGTGGAACAATTCGATTTGCCAATAGTAAACACTCAAAGCATGCACATGACTTATTGCAACATAATTAGAATTGAGATAATTTATTTGTGAGTTTTGATCATAATAAAACATCCTAAGCAGTAAGCATCCCACACTTCATAGTTCGAAAAATGCAAAATGACCAAACAATAAATCTCATAATAAGTTGCAATAATATTATAATACAAAGTACAAACATTCGAATTGAAACACGAGACGGGTCTTTTATTTAGATCAAACGTTGTCCAAGAGTTTTAGAAAAAGCAACGACATCACAAAGTCTGTTTCATCGAGATCACATAAGCAATCAAAGATAAAGGGTTTTCACCACTTTGATAATTTAACATTCAAGTTTATCTTTTATAGATTAATAATCTTCCCACAGTTTGGAGCTGGAGAGAGATCATCACTGCACGCTCAATACTTCGATTTCAAAGTCGAGAACCGAGTTTGGTTGGATTCCCCATGCCGGAAATCCACCAGCGCCATAGGCGTAATCCGGTGAGCACTGCAGAAGATAAATCGCAAGCCAAAGATGTTAAAAACCACCGAAGACATTACTACACACATATACACAAATGGTTTCTACTACAACAAGATCTAAGTAAATAGAGACAGAGCTCAGAATTCATGAAGCATACATGGCAAAACTTGGGAAAGAGGAACACGAAGATTTAAGAATCAAATCTATTTTAACGGTATACATACCCGCAAGCGAGCAACTTCTCCAATTTGCATTCCAATAACGCCTTCATCCCATCCTGTAAGCAAATTAAAACAATTGAATCATGTTCTCTCTCCGAAAAAAAAGGAAAATAGATTCATAGATATGATATGATCAAACCATGAAAAGAGAGTAAGTTTGTTACCTTTGATCACAGAGCCTTTACCGATTTGAAACGAGAAAGGTTTTTGCCCCTCGTCCTTTGTACTATAGTATATCATATACCAAGAGCAAAAAAACAGAATTAGGCTTAGGAATTACCAAAACTAAAAAAGTTTTGAGACAAAACATAAGGATTTTTAAACTAGCGTGTGTGGATGATAAGAACAAGCAGGCATAAATCTCCTTTTACTGATCATTGAATCAAATATTACATTGATGAAACCTTTACCTCCAGAACTTCTGGGATAGATCTCCACCTTTCCCTGAAAGAAACAAAGATTCCGAAACAAAATTCATAAGGTGTAGAAATTTAAAAAATTTCATTTCCATAACAAGAAAATGGATTATAAGATAATCAAGTATCTGTATCGATTTTCCATTAAACCCTACACAATTGCAAAGCTAAACAAGAGATCGATTCTTAGATGAGCAAACAAAAACAAGAAAATTATTATGACCCCCAAGGAAACAAAACAGCAAAGATGTGGAACACTCCGCTCGCAGGACATAAACCCTGAATTACATCAACTCCCCCACCAAGAAAACTATTACCAGATCAAAAAGCTTTTCCTAATCAGATTTGTTGTATAGATCGATTTTTGCTATCATATGCAGAGGAAAAGAACGATAAGGTTACCGAATCCGGTGCAATGGACGGTGACGGTTTGACCTGGAGCGGGTTTGGGACCGGTGCCGGGTCTGATGACTTGCTTCTCTACACCCATCGCCTAATCTTTTCTCTTTTGTCTTCTCTCTGTCACTGTTTCGCTTTGTCGCGGCTTCGTCGAATCTCGAGATGCTTTTGCTTCTTTTTCCTCATATATATAATTGGCTTTGATTCATCTTTACTAATTACTAGTATTATCTAGTGATGTTTAAACGGGCTTCCTGCCCGCGGGCCCAAACGGGTATGTTATAAACTTTCCGGCCCGTGGCCCGTTTCATAAAACTATAAAAAAAAAAAAACTTAAACGGGTCTACCCGTTTAGACCCGTGGGCATAACGGGTTTGCCCAAAATTAAACGGGTAGCCCGTTTAATAGTATTATCTTCGCCGAGCCGAACAAATACTTGAAAGCCCAATTTGATCAAATTTTAGGCCCATTCTTTAAAATCGTTAGACCGAACTAATATTTATCCGAAAAAGAAAAAGAAAAAACAAGCACGGTGATTCCCATGTTTGCTTTGACCGTTGACCACTACTAACCCTTGTCAATCTGTCATGAAAAATTGAAAACATTAGTAGTTCTTTCTCAAGCGTTAATCACACCTGGAATATAGTTTATAACTAACAATCAAATCAGCCTTAAAAGCTAACTTTACTAATCACAATTAAGCACCAAAAACATTATACAGTATTTGCTTGAGATGACTTTGATTCAAATTCAAGCCAGACCTGCAGCTATGTTCGAGAAGAACTATGTTTTAAGCAGTGTCAATAAGTAAGTAATTTTGATTCTTAAAAAATACATGGTCAAATAGACAGACAAAATAGATGAGCCTGGTTTTTGTCCGCATGGCTTTGCTTTTCCAGACACAACAAACATGTGATCCTCATAATTAGGGGAAAAACAAATTATACAGGAGTATTTAGAGCCAAAACAGTTTCATCATTAATGACTAGATAAATTGAACCTTCACTACAGCACAACTGATGTGTGTAAACGCGTACAAAGCATCGGTTGAATAGCTTTTGTATCTTCTTGATCCTGCAGACTCTCATTACAGGTAAGTGAGAATACCTCGCTACACTGAATACAAAAAAGAGTCGCTACAAAGCCGTTTATGTCCCTTACCTTAGACCCCAGCAAGAAATTCTTGACAAAAAGCTTACTTGTTTTCCTTACCTTACAAAGCAACGAGGATGAATGAAGCAAGCAATGTCTGCTGTCACTTAACTCTTCATTCGATTCAGCAAGCAAGGAACACACAAATTTCTCTAGTGAATGAACAGAAACAGAAAGAAGCAGTAACCACGAAAGGTAAACAAAGATTTCATCAATCATGCTACTTATTTCACCACCGGAGAAACACCTATACTTTGCACTATGGCCTTTTGAGTTGGAGGAACAAAATTCTTGTGCAACAAAGCAACCCTGAGCAGAATAAGTAACTCTTCTTACATTAAGAAAACACTTGGCTAATAATATGATACACTCTAAACGAGAGAAAAGATATCTTAATGCCTTACTCAGAACTCAGAAGCAGAAGATTATATATACCAAAAAGGGAAGAAATGATTCGAATTTTGGGCCACGTAACATCAACAGATTCCAACTACATGGATTCCAAGAAATCTAAATTCAAGTATTTCCGCTACAGTTAATAGAAAACACAAAAGCTAAAGCCTACACCAACAGCAACAAGCCAACACCACAACCTAAACCAAAAGAGTGGAAAAAGCCTTACTTCACTAAGTAGCTTTAATCTTATCATCTCCAACAACAGAAAGTATCGGCAAACTATTCAAGAATTCATCAAGACCCTCAAAGAACCCAATCCCTTCCATATTATCCACATCCCTATTACTTCCGAGCCCATTGCCTTCATTTCTCCCACCTGCCACAGCAGGCTCTTCCACTTCATTACTGAACTCCACATTCAAATCCAACCTCCCCAGGTTCTTAGCTCCTGATCCCATTCGTTTTCTAGTAGCATAACTAATAGTTTTAGACGTAACCCCGGATGAGGAAGCAACAGCCGCAGCATCTGAAGCAATAGAAACCGCGTTATTCCTAGCACCACTGACACTTTCTACGTTTTGAATTCCTTTCCCAGCTTTCTCAACTCCATGTTTCTTGTTACTTCTCACAAATGTTTCTTTCCCTTTCCCAACATTCGCCTTCTTATTGACTTGTACCTCATTTTGCCAACCATCATCATCATCACCAATAGCCTGAGCTTGTTCACCATCCTCATCCGAAATCGCAACATATATGTCATCATCGTCATAGTAAATCCTAGGAGAAGCCGGTTCCTTTCTCTTCTTCAAGTTTGATTCATCATCCACCTTTTGCAAAGGGCAGGCAAAGAGAGGTGAAATAGGTGACCAACTTGGGGTTTGAAATTCACCGGAAAAGCCTAATGGGAATAAGGCCCATGAGCAAAAGTAAACGTCGTCTTCGTCTTTCCCTTCCACCGGAGGTTTTGGTATCGTCACGGCTTGAAACGCTCTTCTACATTCTTGACATTTCAAAGTACATTCCTCGTAAGCCTTAGGGTACTCAAAGAGTACAAAGCAGTAAGGGCAAGCGGTCCAGAAGCTAGTCGCCAAAGGATCACTCGAGGTCCCAGCCTGGCTCTGCGACGTAGCTGGCTGAGAAACAGAAGGCTGCTCTTGAGCTACGTTGGTGAAATTGCTAGGTTTCCACTGGAATTGTTGCTGCGATTGGGATTGGGGGTAGAAACCAGATTGGCCGAGTTGACCTAGCTGACTCAGCTGCAATTCTCGGTCGTACAATGACTTCTTGGACGGATCAGAGAGAACGAACCAAGCATCGGAGACGATTTTAAACGCCCGATCAGCGAATGGGAGGCGATTAACGGAAGGATTGAGGAGAAGAGCGAGTCTACGGTACTGAGTCGCGACGTGTTCAGGGTTTTGAGCAAGCCGACCGAGTCGGAGCACGGCGTACCAGTCCGGCAAGTTTGAATCACCTAAACGAATCTCTCCGGCGAGAAGAATGTCGCAGATTGCGAGGATGTAGTCAGCTGCTTCTGCTCGGGTCGGGTCGGCTTCGCATGCGCGGATCGCAAATGTCTTTGCTCCTTGAAGGTCACTAGACGCTAAAAGCTTCTCCGATGTTACAAGCCATCGATCCGCCTCCGTTCTGTTACCACCACCGCCTCCACCACCACCACTAACTCCGCCGCGTCCGCCTACCATATCTCCTTTTTTTTGCCCTTCTTTTTTTGTCTCTCTCCGTAAATTAATTGACTCCTAAATTTGTTTATTTTATCGCTAAATAGTAAAATACAGATCTAAAATTTAAAAGGACGAAAAAGGAAATTTAATTTATACCACGGTGATTATATTACACGTGATGGGTTGTTAATGGCACTTTGGTCGCAATTATTCATTTTATATATAGTATGTGCATTATTGCATTAAATGTAGCTTCTCAAGAGAAGCATGGGAACTAAATTTGAACCTCATCCTGAAACCATGGGTTGCAAAAGTTCCAAATACTCAAATCCAGTCTGTTGTCTGGTGATATAAATGGACTTTTAGTTTCGATTTTCCTTGTTGTTGTAATCACCCTAATTGCTTAACATCTTCAGGACTTAGTTTTTGCTCTCATTTGAAATGGTCCGAGTACTTGGTTCCCCTGGACTCTTTTTATCTTGGATTTTGGTATATGATTCTTTTTTTTTTTTTTCCTGCTTCTATATTTTGACTTTGTTCCTTGTCCTTCTTCCTACCTTCCCTGAGATGTTCTGCATTGCAGCAGGGGTCTTGATCTTTTTGATGTTTTGCTTGGAGTAGAGAAGCGCGTGGATCATCTTTTGACCAATTTGTCGGCAATTCCCGAACAAGAGACATACACCGATGGAAAATGAACCTCGAAACGTACAAAGAAGCTGGCCTGTTTCTATTCAAGTCACGGTAAGAACCAATACATAGTCTCTGTTTTCATGATTCCCACCCGCAAGCTCATGTTACCGTGTGTTTTTCCGAATTACTGTGCGTGAAATTCCATTTTTCAGATCAAAGATGCGCTTACATGCTCAACTATCTAGAGAAAACACTGAAAAGTCGTCTTCCTCGGTGGTGCAATAACAATAACAATGTGAAGCTCTTCCTGGTTATATAACACTATGGAACCCATACTCGTACATGGAGTTCGACCAATGCCCTTCTTTGCCTCCACATTAAATTTCTAGAGATTTAATTGATTTCCAATTATTGCTTTAATTGATTGTTTATTTATTTTGATTTAGTTTTTTTTAAAAAATATATATTTAAAAGGTTAAAACTAGTAATAATTTGGGAAATAAATAAGGTTTCTAAAATTCTAACATAAAATAACCCAAAAAAATTAAATTTAAACTATTTCTTAAAAAAAAAGAGAGCCATGAATAAGGAGAAGTATCTTTTTTTTTTTGATAAAGATAAGGAGAAGTATTTTTTTTTTTTGATAAAGATAAGGAGAAGTATTAATTAGTGTATAATGTTTGTGATGAAAGAAAATTGTGTAATTTTCTTCTCAAAAATACCCATGAAAAATGAAAATATATATATATGACAAAATTATTCAGTGGTTTATGTTAGTAACTTTAGTATCAATATTTTGATTAGAACATACATATGACATGTTGTTAACAAAAGAAATTACTAATAGCTTTGTCAAAAAAAGTTTGATCATCATTGACAATTTTAAAAGGTTTATATAGTGGCATAACTACATTAATTGATGGGACGGTCAGGATATTTCAGCTAGCGCGTTTGATTATTTTCTCTTAACATGGAATAAAATATTGACAACTTGATTAGTTTTGTAGATTCCGATTCCCAGAAAATTAGTAATAACTTTTGACCAAACAGAGATCATTGTTGTCATAGAAGTCATCGCCATCTTGTGGTTTCGTGATCAAACCTGAAAGTACAAGACTCTGTTTGAAAATGGATAAGATGATATCAGAAAACGGAGAAACAACTGCTGACGGATCGATTTGTGGCTATGATTCTCTGCATCAACTCTTATCAGCCAATCTTAAGCCCGAGCTCTATCAGGTGAAGTATCCCTCCCTGGAAACTGATTACTGATTTGGGTTCCTTTTAGTGTGGTTTCTTTCTATTTGATCTCGTGGAAATTTGTTCCTTACTTTGATGCGTTAGTTACTAAAATTAGGAGAAATGGACTGTTGATGATTGGATTTGCAGGAGGTAAGCCGATTGCTCCTTGGACGTAACTGTGGGAGATCGCTTGAGCAGATTGTTCTACCGGAGTCTGCTAAAGCCTTGTCTTCAAAACATGATTTTGATCTCCAGGTTTATACCCCGTTAGTTATATACTACAGGATCAGATCATTGACCTAAATAAATTGAGAAAATGTTTTGATTTGATCTTTGTACAAATATTTTTCTAGGCTGTTAGCTTTTCAGCTGATAAAGAGCAAATGAGAAATCCTCGAGTGGTTAGAGTTGGTCTCATTCAAAACTCCATCGCTCTTCCGACGACTGCTTCATTCTCCGACCAGAAAAGAGGAATATTCGACAAGTTGAAGCCGATAATCGACGCTGCGGGTGTTGCTGGTGTTAACATACTGTGCTTGCAGGTTTGCCTCTGTTTGCTTTCTTTTATAGATAAGTCATCACTTTAATTGTCTTAACCGTTTCTTTGGGGGAATGGCTTTTACCGATAGGAAGCTTGGACCATGCCATTTGCATTTTGCACTAGGGAGAAGAGATGGTGTGAGTTTGCAGAGCCTGTTGATGGCGAATCGACAAAGTTTCTTCAAGAATTCGCGAAAAAGTATAACATGGTGATTGTGAGTCCTATTCTTGAAAGAGATATTGATCACGGTGAAGTGATGTGGAACACCGCTGTGATTATAGGGAATAACGGTAATATCATTGGCAAGCATCGAAAGGTAACTTGCGCTACATGTCTATTGTTGCTTCGTCTTTTCTACCATCAGCTAATTTCTATTGCTTGATTGGCAGAATCACATACCGAGGGTTGGAGATTTCAATGAGAGCACATATTACATGGAAGGAGACACAGGCCATCCTGTGTTTGAGACGGTGTTCGGGAAAATCGCGGTTAATATTTGTTATGGAAGACACCATCCTCTAAATTGGTTAGCTTTTGGTCTAAATGGTGCCGAGATTGTCTTCAACCCTTCAGCAACTGTTGGTGGACTCAGTGAACCAATGTGGCCTATTGAGGTTTGATTCTCCATTC
Source organism: Erysimum cheiranthoides (assembly GCA_011420285.2). Classification (NCBI taxonomy): domain Eukaryota; kingdom Viridiplantae; phylum Streptophyta; class Magnoliopsida; order Brassicales; family Brassicaceae; genus Erysimum; species Erysimum cheiranthoides. The sequence continues at coordinate 19,264,365 of CM022181.2, forward strand.
TTACCCCAGTTTGAAGCTTTCTTTCTATAATAACACAGTCTGACATTTCAATCTGTTTCTTAAACACTCAGGCACGAAATGCAGCAATAGCAAATAGTTACTTTGTTGGATCCATTAACCGAGTTGGAACCGAAGTATTCCCCAATCCTTTTACGTCAGGCGATGGCAAACCTCAGCACAATGATTTCGGGCATTTCTACGGTTCAAGCCATTTCTCTGCACCGGATGCTTCTTGCACACCGTCTTTGTCCCGTTACAAAGATGGGTTATTGATCTCGGACATGGATCTCAATCTCTGCCGGCAATACAAAGACAAATGGGGATTTAGAATGACTGCAAGATACGAAGTCTATGCCGATCTTTTGGCTATGTACATAAAGCCAGACTTCAAGCCTCAAGTCGTCTCTGACCCATTGCTCCACAAAAATTCTTCATAAGAAGAAAATTTCCAGTAACTTCAATCTTTGAATCTTCAAAAAAAAAAAAAGAACTGTTCAATGTTCAATCATTTGTGTAACTGTAACAGAAAATCTGTGTTTGTATCTGAATTTATGAATAAGTTGATGCTAAAAGGCATCTGATCTCCTTTGCTTTTATAACCGAACCGGTCCGTAATCGTACCGGAATCCAATTCCGAAAAATAACCGTAAGCCGATGCTATGGAGTGGGCTGTGCGATTGGTCATCATCTATTCGCGTTATCCGAGAATTTGAAGCGTACCCAGATGGGATTGAGTTTCGTAGATGCTCTGAATCCAGAAAAATAATGCAATCTCTCACCTTAACTCGGTACCCAACTCCAATTTCCCCGCCAAGACTCAATCTTTACCAGCTAAGACAAATTGCAGCCCCTGTTCTCTCTGCTCCGACCGCCTTTATCGACCGTCGCGGGATGACGTCTCGCCATGAGTCTGCTTCCTTAAAGTCCCTCGCCGTGAATCGAACTTCGACTGGAGATGATAACGATGGTTACTGTACTCTTTTAGATTTCGCAGGTAACAGTCTGCTCTGTCTGAGCGAACTTCAAGTTAATTTTTGTGTTCTATGTCATTCACTATGTCCGAAAAGTCGGGACTTTAGTGGGAATATCCTGACTTTAGCATCTAAAATGTGCTTAATTGAGTAACATAAGTCTTGGAAACTCTCTCAGCGAGACCAAACTATGGATGGATTTTGAGGGTTCCTCTGTATATCGGCTTTGATTGAAGTTTCAATATTGTGTATGTTTATGAATTTCTCTGTGATAGGTAATAGAGGAGGAGAAGGTACCAATGTAGGAGATGATCTTGTTGTGTTACTTTACCACTTACAACATGCCTGCAAAAGAATCGCGTCTCTTGTCGCTTCTCCTTTCAACTCTTCACTTGGAAAGCTCTCTGTTAACTCCTCTAGTGGATCAGACCGAGATGCACCTAAGCCTCTCGATATTGTCTCGGTCTGTATTTCTTTCCCCTCCTTTTTTTCATGATTCATTTAAAGATTCAATCTTACAATTCATGTTTTTGCAGAACGATATCATCTTATCTTCTCTTAGAAACTCAGGGAAAGTAGCAGTGATGGCTTCCGAAGAAGACGATAGTCCCACTTGGATAAAAGATGACGGTCCTTACGTTGTGGTTGTAGATCCTCTAGATGGGTCGCGGAATATCGATGCTTCGATACCCACAGGAACTATATTCGGGATTTACCATCGCCTCGTTGAGCTTGATCATTTACCAGTTGAAGAGAAAGCTGAGCTCAATTCTTTGCAGAGAGGCAACAGGCTTGTAGCTTCCGGTTACGTGCTCTACTCTTCAGCCACTATACTCTGCGTTACAATTGGCTCGGGAACACACGCCTTCACGCTAGATCATTCCACAGGTGAATTCGTTCTTACCCATCAAAACATCAAGATCCCTACTCGAGGTAAAAAGCTTTGAATGGCATTTATGACTTGATCCATTGCAACATCCCTAATCATGGCTCTAAAATACCTGCATGAATCTTTTCTCCTTGTATCATCAACAACAGGACAAATCTACTCAGTGAACGATGCGAGGTACTTCGATTGGCCAGAAGGTTTGAGAAAGTACATTGACACAGTGAGACAAGGCAAAGGCGAAAACCCGAAGAAATACTCGGCGCGTTACATCTGTTCCCTAGTGGCTGATCTTCACAGGACTATCTTATATGGTGGAGTGGCTATGAATCCAAGAGACCATCTTCGTTTAGTGTATGAAGGAAACCCTTTGGCTTTTCTCGTGGAACAAGCTGGTGGTAAAGCCTCTGATGGAAAAAGAAGTATACTTTCGATACAGCCCGTCAAGCTTCACCAGAGATTGCCTCTGTTTCTTGGGAGCGTAGAGGATGTTACTGAGCTTGAGAGCTATGAAGATGTGCAGCAGACTGTGAATCCTGGCTATGAAGTTTAAACGGTTCCTCTTTATGTAAAGATAATAAATGAATCGATTCATGTTAAATCTTGTTGATGGTAACATTTGGTATTAGATAGGTTAGATCAGTGTATCGGTTTATCAAGATTTTATTTTGTTTCTTTTATCAGACTGAGACGCGAGCCTTTTCTCGTAATTCTTGAATCAAGATTTTGTCCAATAAGTTGGTTTTGTTAGATTTCGGTTTAAGTGTAGTTGGAAGGATTAAACCGGTACGGTTCAATTTACCGATAAAAAATTAAAAACGGTACATGAATTCTTCAACCACTGTTGTACATTTCTTGAGTAATTGATGGCTTAAGTCCGGTTTAATGTATTTAATTGTGAGTTTTGCTGATTTCATATATCTCATAATTATAAAACGGAAAATATTCAATACTGTATTAGTAAACCAATCTATAGAATGACCAATAACAACATAAATACATGTATGGTGAAGTTAAAAAAAGATCATTGCATACAACAGTTTGGGATTCACGGTAGAGGTTTTTTCATGGTTTTGCTGTTTTTATATATATGTAGAATACTTTCTCCGTTTTCGAATAGTTGTCGTTTTAAAGCATTTTTTTGTTTTAAATTAGTTGCCGTTTTAAAGTAATAATGTGACTTATGCCAATAACTACCCAAATTATTCTCATTTAATTAAACATAAATTATTTGTAAATAATTACTTGTCATTTTTATGAGGTTAATATAGTCATTGTATACATTTTCTTAATTTGTCCAAATACAGTTAAAACGACAACTTTTCAAAAACAGAGCGAGTATATCCCATTAATATAAAAACCGAAAATATTTCAACTTTGGTTGGTCTAAACCAGATGCGTTTGTAAACTGGGTGCAGCATTGAAAATGTCAACATCAGACTGTTTAACCTTTTTGGAATGAAAAAAACAAACAATAGAAACAATAGAAGATGCGTTTATCTAAATGGACATTCGTTTTTTTTTTCTTCTTCGGAGTTGTCTATCATTTACAAGCTAAACCATCCATGAGAAATGTTTTGATGGATGAAGAATAGAAGAAAAAAACTAATGTGTTACCATTTCCTCGAGTGATTGACATCTTTTAAGTTGTATCCGGTTTATTCCTCTTGAGTGGTGAGTTTGCGCTGCTATCTGTCATGTACGTGTCTTCAATTCCTTGAGGTTTGGCTGTGCTAGTGCTTGCCCCGGTGGGTGCTCCACTGCATGTTGTGCCGCTGTATGTTCCTTCAGTTTTAGGCCTCTTTCTCGGTGATTCTGCCTGTTCCTGACCATTAATTCAAGGAATAGGTACTTTTGATTAAAATATTGTATTCTATATGAGACAAATCATATTAAAGTTCTTTGACTGTTCATGACTGTCAAAATCTTTACTAATCCATTAAGGTCATCCTTATTGCAACAAACAAATTCATCAATACAAAGACACAAAATAGAGTTCAAATATTCTTAATGAAGATAGTATTCGAGGATCCCTAGAGTCATCGTTTTCTTAATGAAGTGTAATGTCCTTCTTTTAGAAAAGACAACCCCAAAATTCGAGTAGGCACACTGTCCGGCGGGATAAACAAAAAACCACTCTCCAATACTGTTGTTACCAACAGTATTCTTACACCAAACTTTCGTGCTGCAGCAACTAGGGTTATATTGTCTCCCCATTGGCGATCTCTTGCCATTTTTGTTACATATTCTTCATAATTACCTTCAACAAAAGGACGGTAGCTAGCACTATGTGCTCTCAGCTCTTGGATAACTTATTCCCTAATATACTCATAGTACTCATGATCATCATAGAGTTGGTCAGATAATGCCCTAAATTGGCAATTGCCATCTCCTACTATATATTGTAAATTTGCAATCTAAAAAGTATATTTGATTACAATCTAAAATTAATCTAGAAACTATAAACAATTTATGGTAATTAAGTCTTCTGTGTTTAATTGTTGAACACACCAATTTTTGTTTTCTAGAATATTTTTGGAAAAAGAAAATAGAATAAACTAAAAAATAGTAGTTGAAATTGTAAGATCATAAAATAATTCAATGGATGTCTCAATATTAAAAAATAAAAAATAATAAGAATCTGAAATGATTTTTTTCCGATTTTTGAGAAATCCATTATGATACATATCATCACATGATTTGTTAAACTTCTTTTCGTAAACCCAAAAACTTAACATAATAATGTTAGTAGTATTAGTTTTTGGTCGTTGAAGTTGGTAAAAGAGTACGAAGCGTGGAATAGTGATTTTCAGTGGTTGAGATGAGATTTATGACGTTTTTGACCTAAAAATACACATTTTCAGATAAGTTAATCCACTAGATATTTTGAAATATATATATAAATATATAATATATATAAGAAAATATTCTTAAAATATCACATTTAAAAGTTTGTTTTCAAAAATACCATAAATATAAAATTGATTTTCAATGGTGTAGAATTTAAAATATTTGGTTTGAGTTAATAATTTTACATTTAGAACATAGTTTTTAGGGATAGAGTTTAGTGTTTAGGATTTAGAGTTTTGTTATATAGCCGTCGAGTAACAAATTCAGACAAAGTATGATGTGGCATTTTTATTTCAAAATCGGAATTTGTTTTTCTTCACATTTCAGACGATGAAAAATATATGACTAATTGATTTTTATTATGCGCTTTTTAAAAGAGAAAAAGAAACTATTTTGTGTTTTTGATAAAAAAATAATAATAATAATTCTATGGCAATTTCAATCGAGAATTTATCATTTTTTTTCTTCCAAAAATATGTTCAAAATGTGTCTAAATAGCATATTTATATGAGTTTGTTTACAGAATTGAGTTTTTTTTTGTGGCCCAAAATATGAAAAAAGGTATTGGATTTACAAAAAAAAATCATTTTAGAAACGTGAGATGACGATTTTGCCTTTTTTAAGTTTTTTTTTGTTCAGTCGATGGTCTTGAGATAATTTCATCTCTTGGATGCGATTCTCTCTATTTTTCATTTTTTTTTTTGTCATCTAAGTTTTTATAAAAGCAGTTTGTTTTGGAACAAAGAAGTACATGATATCCAAACAAAGAAAACTAAACCGATAAACGACTTACAAGTCCGGAAACACAGTTGGAGGCAAACGAGATTTTCTCGGAAGCTAAGCCCTATAAAAGGATATGATACTCTTTATCTTTTTTTTTTTAACACTGGATTATTATTATTCAATTGCAAATCATGATAAATAATACATCGGCTACTCATATGACGGATAAATCTACCGTCTGGCCTCTACGAAGATCCATATCTAGTGCTTGCACCTGCTCCACGCAGAAGATCTCATGTAAACTTGTCTTCTTAAAATCTCCAATAAATCACGCCTCCCGGGGATTGAACCCCAAACCTCCTGATGTAGAAGCATAATCAACACCCTTGGTCTCATGATACTCTTTATCTTGGTTACGATTCTTGAACCTTTAAATCGAAATACATAGGACAAACTTGCTCTATACCGACTGGTACAATCTCTTTCAACCGGTTTTTTTCTTCTTCTACCTCCGATTCGATTTTTGGTCTGATTCTTTTTATTTTTCAATTTTTGAATATCGGGAGAGAATATACATGTAGGGCATATATATATACATGTAGGGCAGACAGAAGAATTAAACCGGAGCGGTTCGGGTTTGCCGATAGTAAAGAATATACAAATTAGAAACGGCGTCCTTTAAAGAGACGGTAGATTATGCGCTTCTTCGGCGCAAGTTAGCAACATAGCGTTAAGGACCGCCAAAGACTTTTCCTGAATCCTGAGAACCGCCGTGAAGAGATTAGAGAGAGAGAGAGATCATGGAGCGAAATATCTTTAATTATCATTCAGAGAAGAGATCCGGAGCGTTCGATCCGGGTTCAGGATTCGGATCTTCGAAGAGGATCAAAACGCATCACACACAGCTGCTCCCGCCTCTGGTTGTGCCGGTGGGACACGCGGCGTTTAGATTGCTCTGCCCTTTGTCACAAGTCGGTGCGGTGATTGGAAAATCCGGAACCGTAATCAAACAGCTCCAACAATCAACCGGAGCTAAGATACGGGTCGAGGAGCCTCCATCTGGATCTCCGGACCGGGTAATCACGATCATCGCACAAGTGGATTCGAAATCAAGGGTGAAATTGGGTAATGGGAATGCAGAAGGGGAGAAGGAGGAGGAGGAAGTTGAGGTTTCTAAAGCACAAGGAGCGTTGATTAGGGTTTTCGAACTTATAGCGGCGGAAGCGGATAGTGATACGGTCGTGTGCCGATTGTTGACTGAGTCTAGCCATGCGGGTGCTGTCATAGGCAAAGGTGGTCAAATGGTCGGTAGCATTAGAAAAGAAACTGGCTGCAAAATTTCCATACGGACTGAGAATTTGCCGATTTGCGCTGATACTGATGACGAGATGGTGGAGGTACAAATTCAATTTTGATACAAAAATGCGGCAATTTGCTATAATTGAGTTCTCTCAATTTCGCGTCTCAGCTACTTTCTTTGGAATGTAGTTGCCCTGTTCCGGTTTTAGGATTTGGATTCAACTTTTATCAGTCATTAGAACATTTTTATGCCTCAAATAGAAACTATGAATATCTCTTTAGAGAAAAGATTTGAGCTGAAACGTTGTTTTAGCACTCTATAGATGCTTGTTTATGCAGATTTTAATGTAATGTGCCTCTTATTGAGTCATCAACTGTGGCAGGTTGAAGGAAACGATATCGCTGTGAAGAAAGCACTTGTATCTATCTCCCGATGCCTGCAAAATTGTCAATCGGTTGACAAGATAAGGGTGGTTGGAAACAGACCCCTTGAAAAAGAGTGCCAAGCATCTTCGCATAGGCCCATAGAAACAATCATTCAGGAGTCTCTTCCTAGGTCGATTGAAGTTAACCCTTACGATTATAGACAGAGAAAAGACGAGATGTTTCTTCCGGGTACTTTAGGTCGTCCTAATTATGTGATTCCACATGATGCTTTGCATCATAGGCATATCGGGGTGGATCCTCAGGTTGCTTTACACAGGCATATTGAGGCAGACCGGCAAGATGCTTTACGCATGCAGGTTGAGGCAGACCGGCAAGATTTTTTACGCAGGCATATTGAGGCGGACCGGCAAGATGTTTTACTCAGGCATATTGAGGCGGTTCCTCGAGAAACGTTAGACAGGCCTTCTGATGCTATCAGGGGAGATGTTTTTCGACAGTATAGAGAGAGGGATGATTTTCATGATTCCTTGCATAGACCTTTCGAGATCGTTCAACGTGATGCAATGGGCCTGCCTTTTGAGTCGTTTCATCGTGATGCTTTTGGAAGGTCTATTGAAACAATCCCACAAGAAACTCTTCGTCGTCCAAGTGCAGATTATCTTGCACATCGTTATTCAACTCTAGATACACATCCTCACAGCAACACCACGTCTGCTTCAATGACTAACGCTGCCACCATTAAGCCACCTCTATCAAAAGAGGAAGTAGGGAACCAAGATGTGGTTTTTAAGATACTTTGTTCCACTGAAAATGCTGGCGGAGTTATCGGGACTGGGGGTAAAGTTATCAGGACGCTTCATAGCGAAACAGGTGCCTTCATAAGTGTGGGAAATACACTTGCTGACTGCGATGAACGTTTGATTGCGGTAACTGCACCAGAGGTTGGTCTTTTTTAATCTCTTCCCATTTTCATGGATGCTTATGCTATATTGTTCCATCTATTTACCATTCTTGTTTAATAATTGTTGCTTGTTCATCATGTAGAACCCTGAATGTCAAAGCTCGCCAGCCCAGAAAGCTATTGTGCTTGTTTTTTCTAGACTATTTGAGCTTGCCACTAAAAAAATCCTAGACAATGGCCCAAGGACATCTATCACTGCACGGCTTGTTGTCCCAACAAATCAGATTGGTTGTTTGCTGGGAAAAGGAGGTGTTATTGTTTCAGAAATGCGGAAAACCACTGGGGCTACGATACAAATTTTGAAGGTTGAGCAGAACCCAAAATGTGTTTCAGAGAATGATCAAGTTGTGCAGGTTTTTAGATCTTTTGAAACTTCTTCTTCTTCTCTCTTTATCTTTCTCACTCTGTCAATGCATTGCTCGAGCATGAACTTGTCACACGTTAGTACTTAGATCATTTGTTGACTTTATGGTTATGGTACATATTCCAATTACAAGGTACTAGTTGGTTAAAAGATCGACTGTGATCGTGACAATGTCTCATATGATTTGTGAAGCATAATATGTAATCAGCATGCTAAAGTTAGAGCTTTGCTTTTCATTACTGAAATCGTCTGTTGGTCTCTGTAAACTCATTCTTTGCTGGCCAATAGATTGCAGGAGAGTTCCCTAATGTGAGAGAAGCCATTTTCCATATTACGAGCAGGCTGCGAGACAGTTTTTTCTCCAGTTCAATGAAAAATTCTGTAACCAAGAGTGGCTCCACCTTCACTACAGAGAAAATCTACCACGGACAATCAGATAATCCTCTGTCTATTGGCTCTCATCAATCCCTTAGTCATCCACCTACCATCTCTTCAAGTCTGCACAGAAGATCTGAGGATTCCTTTTTAAATGGGTCTCATTCATCAGTTAACTATTCCAGACCTGTTGGCACAGATTCTTACATAAGACCAGAAGACACGTTTCCTGATAGGTTTAATCCCTCAGCAGGCTATTCTCCTAATTTTGGTCGGCGGGTCACCATGGACCACAGTGATATCTCCCATCACTTAACTGAGGCCCCATCTCGTTTTTGGGTTTCCCCGGTATGTCTCCATCTCTGTGTAATTTCCCATTCTCTACTCTCTGGTTTACATAAGTATTTGTTGATACTAACCGAGGGATTTGAGAGTTAATTTTTCCCCTACACATACAGATTTTGAATATTTGTACTTCTATTTAACTTCTGTAGCTGATATACATAGTTTTTATGTAGCCTCCAGCAGCTCCAAGAGGCTTATCGGATGCCAGTGGCGGATTATCTTCTGCAAGGGCTGGCCATGTACTTGGCAGGTAAAAGCACTACAATTTTAGACAGTTATGTGAGATTATTGCTCTGATCTTTTGCGTAATTTACATGCTGGCTTGGTCTTTTCTAGTGGACACAAATCTGCCATCGTTACAAACACAACTGTGGAAATTAAAGTTCCAGAAAATGCTATGAGCTTTGTGTATGGAGAGCATGGCTACAATCTGGAGCAACTGAGACAGGTAAGGCATTCTTTGTTTACAAATCTTTTCTTGGTTTGCCCCATAGCGTCATCCAAAGGAGGTTAGGCCACGATTTAATTGCTCTATAACAAGAGCAGCCATGGGTTTTAGTTTCCATTGGCTGCTCTTATACCAAGAATCATCAACGACTGAAAAAAATAAAAGTGAACTCTAGGGTTACTAAAAAGAAAGCATGAGAAAACAAATTCATATACGTAAAATATTTTACATGGTGCAAACCATCCTGCCACCGTTAATCTAGGTCAGTAGGAGTCTAGACTATGATCAATGATGTATAACTTTACTCAGTAAACTATTTTAAGTCACAAAAACTCCATCTTCGTTGAAGTTCTCAAACCTTTGTTCATAACCCCATTATTCAGTTTTACAACTTGGTTGTTGTTACAGAATCGTCATTATAGCCCCATATAGTCTCAGATAATCAGCTACAGACCAAATAGATAGTGTCATAAAGATGAAGTAGCACCGTGTTGGTTGACGACATAAACCGCGTAAGCATAGCTTATACCATTTGATGTTTGTTTAATCAGATATCGGGTGCGAGGGTCATAGTCCATGAACCTCTAGGAACAAGTGACAGGATCATTGTCATATCTGGAACACCTGATCAAACCCAGGCTGCTCAAAATCTCCTTCATGCCTTCATCCTTACAGGTGAAACCTCAGTGTCCAAAAAATACAACCTAAACTAGAACCACACAGTTGTCACCATACTGAAAACAAAAACTAAACGAGTTCCCGCATGTTTCTTGTTTTATTTAGTCTATTCAATTTTTTCTTTGTTGGTTTGGATCGTTTGAACTCTTGTACAATATCTTTTTTAATTTAAGTACTTTGAAGGAATAAGTTGGATGTCTTCCCTAAAGTTTTCTTATTTTATCACACATTATTACTACATGGAATTAAGATTGGATTGAAAGGATCTAGAGGAACAGTCATTGCTTTAGAAACCGCAACCTCACAAAAATGTTCAGTAGAAAATCTTTACAAAAGGAAAACTTGAGAACAATGGGTCATATGTTTTTCTGCTTTGGATTGCTGAAACCTGCTCGCACAATTGCTTTGTACTTGACTGTTCTTTCCTTTTCAGCTTGTCTCACCTTCTTTAGCTATGAAAATGGTAGAAAATTTACAGTACCATTACTCTAAAAGTTCCAGAATCTAAGCTAAATAATTGTTACCATTAACGGTGTTTCACTGACGGTTTTGTGAAACCCTTCAATTTATAGCAAAACTACAATACAAGCTGAATCTAAGATTTTAAACACATTGCTCTACTCTACTCACAATCAGTAATCTAGTTAATAGTAATGCAAAATTAAGATTCTTGCGTATAATCTAGTGTAACCAAAGTGAAAAACTCTGAAATCTTGTAAAATGTTTTACTATGTTGAATCTTCGTATATTTTGTACTCTACGTTTTGTTCTTTATCATCCAAAGATGAAGAAGGTCTTCCATGGAGTTACACTAACCAGAATGGTCATAATCAGATGTGGAGCTTTTGTATTTAAAACAACAAACCCAGCCATTGTTTCTTTATGTTTTTACAAGTGTGTATGCTATTTTAAATGAAGATAATTTATCTTGTAATTTTGTGATGACCAAAGAAAAATTCTTTTGGCTAATAAAGGTACTCTGTAATATCATTTTCCGCGAAGTCGAAAATTAAATTTGATGGAACTTTTGAGACCACAAAGAAAAAGAAAAGAAGAGGAAGGATGGTTTGATGGACACGTAAAACAAAAGTCAGATTTTGTGGGCTTTTCTAGATTCTAGGTTTGGGCCACATTTTAATAACGGAAAAATTATCGACTTACAACCAATGAAAATCATACACGCGTACAAATCTGCGTGTCTTGACCTCGTCCGTATTTATTTCCTTTATAAATAACCGCCTCCACATGAAATTGTCGCCTTACAGCTAATTGCAATCTCCATTTGCTTAATATCTCTCTCATATACATCTCTTCGCCGTCTCTTGTATCAAAATGGGTCGCCGTAGCTCAGGAGGTAAAGTTTTTTTCTCTTTCCGATTTCAGATCTATCTGATTCAATGCCTTTGGATGATGAAGAAACCGTCGTGTTTTTGTTTTGGGGTTGTTTGATGTGTATCGCACCGATCTAGGGTTTACCTTTGTGCTTGGATTTTTCATCGTCTTTGATTACCCTTCTCCGATATAATTAGATAGTGAAATATTCTAAAAGTATTAGCCTTGTTTGATATCCATTTTGTATAAATTTCGAGATAGAGTTGTGATTCATTTCGTTCTCGATTTCCTCTTGGATGTCAATTTTTGGAAAGTTAATGATGAAATTTATTTTATTTTTTGGTTTTTTTCTCTGCAGGAAGATCTGCTCCTCGCCCTCGTCCTGCTGCTGCACGCAGCCCAGCTCCTCAGCCTGGTAAGAAAAATATAATATAATTTTGGCAATTATCTGTTTGCTCTTAGTTATGAGTTATGACTATTCAATCCATTCCAGTGGATGCAATTATTTATAATCCTTCTCTCTGTTTTTTTCTTTGCAGTACACCGTGCACCTCCTCCAGCTCCAGCTCAGGCCAGTGGTGGTGGTGGCATCTTCTCAGGCATTGGTTCAACCATTGCTCAGGGTATATGGGCCAAATTTGTTTATTGAATTTTGTAGCAATTTTTTTTTTTTTTTGTCTGGAATTGTCTTTTCTCACCTGTTTGTTTGTTCTTCTGGGAAATAGGTATGGCTTTTGGTACTGGAAGTGCGGTTGCACATAGGGCTGTTGATTCTGTGATGGGTCCACGAAGCATTCAACTTGAAGCTGTTGAGGCTGCTTCTCCATCTCCAGCCCCTGCTGGAAGCAACATGCTTTCTAGCTCCTGTGACATTCATGCTAAGGCTTTCCAAGATGTAAGTGTTTTATCTTTTTCTCATACTATCACACTCTCTCTTTATTCTGTTAGGCTCAGATTTTTCCAGAAACTGCATGATAGAATTAGTTTTGAAACATTTGAATTCATATTATCTGTGCTGAACATTTACATAGCTCAGTGATTATGGGTTAATAATGGTTGTTTAACTTAAAAATTGGTATTTTAACTCTAGTGAAGCATGCACATTGGAACTTGTTTCTCTTAGCGCCACTGAACATTGAATAAAATCGGATAATCAGATTTCCATTGTTGAATATAAGCAAATCCAAGGCTAAGTCACTGATTACTGTTGTTTTTTGAAATGGATGCAGTGCATCAGCAGCTATGGAAGCGAGATTAGCAAGTGTCAGTTCTACATGGACATGTTGTCTGAGTGCAGGAAGAACTCTGGTTCCATGATTGGTGCCTAGAGTTTCATTTCTTATTTGTTTATCAAAAAATTATCCAGCTGTGATATGGCTGAGAGTTTGGAATTTATCAAATAACAGTATTTTGTTTCGAAAACCAGAAACTGCATGTTTGAAGTCTTATTATGGGTAATCGTTTGTAAGACTTGGGTTCTTTCCCTTCTAATCAAATAATGCAAGTTTGAAATCTTTTGGGTACACTATATGTTTGCTTGGTCAGCTTGGGATGAAAACGCCAACTAATAAATAAAAGCAGGTGTGTTTGAAACTGTTTCCATCTAAAATATTTTGAAACCGGAAAATAAACCAAAATAAGAGAGAAGAAATAGTCATTTTTCTCTTTCCCGTGTTCCGTTCTGGTTCTTGGATAGTTTTTAGTCGAAAAGAAGCCGACATGAAACTAAAAGGGTAGTTTCAGATACCAAGCCCTTGAGCATCTTATATTTGACTTCAAAATCATTGCATCCTGGTAAGAAAGTTGCTGTCTTCAAACGAGTAGCATTCTTTATGATAAATGTAGCCATCCCTAAATCTCCTCGTCTTCCTTTGTACCCGCTCCACGCTAAACTTTCAAGACTGTCGGAAATACAACTCGGCCGCTTCCAGCAATCTGGAGTTTCTTTCGAAGGAAATCCAAGCTCATGTTCATCTGTGAGTTTGAGATATGCTAGTTTGGGAGAATTTTGGAGCATTTGACTAAGTAGCTCCCACCAACTTTGCGCACATGTACTTAGCTCGAGATGAATAAGCCGATAGAAGTAGATGATCATACTAGGGATCTCTGAGAGTAGTGATACACATAAATAAAGGCGACGGGCCGAAGCAAGAGCTCTCAGAAACTTGTGGGTAACTCCTTGAGTGATGTCAACATGCGCTTTGGTCAAATTGGGCATATTTTCAATTCGACGAGAGTCATAGACAGCATCATCAATAATCATCTTAAGGTACTCGAGACAGGGGGCTTCAATAACATGCACACCACCCTTACTCCCGTTTCTTGCTTCGTTCAAATATAAGTTTTTTAAACAAGGAACCGAGATGACAGTGATATTATGGTCTTCTTCTCCTTCGTCTTTTTCTTTCACAATCACTCTAAGTACTTTGAGATTTGGACAACCGGACATAAGCTTGGGAAGAGATGTGTACTCCACATCCTTAAGAAACAACATCCTGAGAGACGGGAGACGAAGAACATCCAAAACTTGGCAATTTATGAGCGTCAAGGTCTCTAGTGTTTCACATGTGTATAGGCTACCCGGCAAACTGACTGATGACATTGTGCCTGAGCGGATTAAGACATAGAGCTCGCGCACGCGGTGAGCAATCGCAGTATCAATCCATATCCTGATATCTATGGGGTGACACCTAGGACCAAGGTTGAGATGCAGCTTGTCTAGAACCGGTGCTTTGTTTAACATCAATGTCCTGTAAACAAACTGCGTGAAGCTGTTATAGTCAGCATCATCATACTTGTGATAGTGGCTATCATCATACTCAAGTCATCTTGACACTAAACTCCAAAGAGAAGACCATCTTTTCGACACACAGCTTGTGGCCATGACGTCTTTTGTCGGAACAAGGCACAATATTCGTAAGAGCAAGTCATCTGACAATTGACTGATCATGTCCATCGATAACTGCAAAATCAAAGATGTAAAACAAGAAGAAAGCTATGAGCTCTGAGAGAAATTAAAGTATAAAAGCCAAATTAAAGTATAAAAGAAGAAAAGGAAATAAGTTCTAAGTCAAATTATAGGAAAAAGCAAATCCAAAAACAACAAGACTTTATTAATTACAAAAGGTTTAGAGGTCAAAATAACTTTAGTGGCCAGAAAAGTTAAAAAGGCAGGATGAAAGTAGAGATGGTGCTTTGTTCCTAATAATTGTTCGTTTCATAGGCAATCGACGCGGCTTTAATTGATGCCATATCTTAAGGCGGCTATTATTTTATCGGATATCTCGGCACCGACAACTTATTTTAGGCGTCTATGTTATATGGATCATGCCGTCTAGAAATTCAAATATCCCAGTAGGCACAAAAAGGAGCATCATGAAACTTCAACTTTTACAATATTTCTCAACCGGTCAAGTGCATGAATTATTTAAATAATCAATCAAATTACATATCAATTTTGAACTTTTGTATTTTACTTATATATATATATATCCAAGAACTTCAAAAAAAAAAATCATCAAAATGTTTATTTGTTTTAAATTAAATGTTTAAATAAACATTATCAACTAACACCTTAATTAGTTTATTTGTCTTTTTTATGTTAAAACGATTTACAATTTTAGTATATTGTATCTATATAAAGCAAAACAAAACAAAACAAAAATATATGATAAGACAGGATGAATTAATTACGCAAACATTGTTCGTTTTGCGTTTTGCGTTTTTCAACATTTTGCTTTTTTTTTGTGTTTATTGATATTGATATCGATACTTTCGAAAATGGCATATGCTTACGTTAATGGAGGTTTAAGGCAATTAATTACAAAGCGTACAAGATAACGATAATAAAAACCGATGATATATTATAGACACTTCATTTGTTATTAATTATAATTAAATTTTGTTTCTTAACTATAATAAACCAAACTCACATAATTAGGTTTTCTAATCAACTCTCTTTATAATTTTTTATTTTCTTTTTTTAAACGACTGATTTCATTGATTAACTTGAGTCTACATAGTTTTTATGTAAATCTGATGAAATAGCAAAAGGAACATAATGATGAAACACAAAGCAACTATCATTCGGTAGGGAGCCTTTGGCAAGCAGATCTGCAGGTCGGTTATTCCGTCTTGGTGTCCATTTGAATTGAACGTCTGTAAACTGAGAACGCCAAAATTTAATATCCCGGAGCCAATTAAAAATCCCAAAGTGTAGATGAGGTGTTTCCAAAGCTTTAAGAACCGTTTGGCAGTCTCCTTCAAAGATGATTTTCCTGTATCCTTTACTCCAACTATTTTGCATAGCAATGAGAAGGGCCTGCAACTCACTTTCTATCACTGTTGTAGTGGGCTTCCCCAAGGCTTGACCTGAACTGAGATATGTGCCATTAGCATCCCGTAATATCCATCCTGCTTTTGATCTCCCTGTTTGTGAGATGAAAGATCCATCATAGTTACATTTAACCCAATCCGGAGGAGGACGAATCCAATGCGGTTGAGAATCACTTTGATGGAATGGTCTTGGAATTCGACTTCCTGTGTCCACCTGTCTAACATAGTCATTTGCTGACCTCCAATCTTGAGCATCTTGTTTTGCAATTTGAAGATTTTGGTGCCATAGGATGTGCTTGTGCTGAAATACCAATAAGTTCCGACTTTTCCAAAGTCGCCAAAGAATCCATAGGGCTAATTGTTGAAGTTCAGGATTAGTTCGGCCAAGATCATGAGACAGAAGAATCCCCATTTTGCTATCCAATGATGCATAAGGATCAAACAGACTGGCGTGTGAGATGTCTGAGGCTCTCCATATTTCCTGCGCATAATGACAATCAAAGAAGAGATGTTGTGTAGTTTCTTCAAAATTGCAGCAACGTTTGCAGAGAGATTGTTGGTTTATATGGCGACGTCGTAAAGTAGCTCCTGTAGCAAGGGCATCCGAGAGAAGTCGCCATGTGAAGTGTTTGATTTTAGGTGCTGTCTCAATTTTCCATATCTCTCTCTTAAGCTGAATGTTACCCGGGGGGGCTTGAATATCTGGATTTAAATAGAGTTGGGTTGCTAACCAATATGCAGATTTCACTGTATAGATCCCTGTCTTGTTGTAATGCCACCCTAGAAGGTCTTTTGTTGCTGAACGACACAATTTAATTGAAAGAATGGTATTCACATCATCTTCATGGACCAACTCTCTTATGACTGTTTCATTCCAACCAGCCCCTGAGTGTAGAAACAATTCATTTACTCTTGAATTCCCCTGAGGGTTGTGTAGAGGTCTTGGAGCTCTTAATGGGTGAATTGGAAGCCATGGATCCACCCAAGTTTGTACCAAAGAACCATCCTCAATGACATATCTGAGCCCTTTTTTCATAAGGTCCCGACCTTGTAAAATAGACTTCCACACAAATGAAGATTTCTTTTTTACCTTAGCTTGTAGAATATCTGAGTCTGCAAAGTATCGCCCTCGGATGGTTCTAGCCATGAGACAGTCCGGATTTTGTAGTATACGCCAGGCCTGTTTCCCTAACAGGGCCAAGTTGAAATTCTCAATGTCCCTAAAACCTAATCCGCCTTCTGACTTTGACTTAGCCAATCTTTCCCATTTAAACCAGTGCATTCCTTTTTGTTTATTGCCTTTACTCCACCAGTATTGAGCTAGTAGCCGATTAATGTCCTGACATGTTGTTTTTGGCAGTTTCTAGATGTTCATTGAGTAAACTGGCATCGCAACAGCCACAGCTTTGAGCAGTATCTCTTTACCTCCTGGTGAAAGAAATTTCTTACTCCAACCCTGTGTTTTCTCCTTAACTTTATCTATGATATACTGAAACATCTCTGTTTTCTTGTTTGCTACATGTTCTGGCAAGCCTAAGTATTTGCCTCCGCCACCTTCATTAAAGATGCCAAGGGTTCTTCTCATTCTTCTCTTCACATCTGCTGTTACTCGGCTACCGAATGTAATTGACGATTTCCGGAGATTCACAGCCTGTCCTGATACATTCTCATATAATTCCAAGACTTGCTTGATTGTCTGACACAACTTGTTATTTGCCAGTGTGAAGAAGAGGGAGTCATCAGCAAACAATAAATGGGTTAGAGCAGGGCTATTGTTACTGATCTTGATACCTTGTAGCTTCCTTTTTTGTGCAGCTTTATTCATCAAATGGGACAGAACTTCTGCGCAAAGGATAAATAGGTAAGGGGAAAGCGGATCTCCTTGTCGTATACCTCTTTCTGGAGTAAAGTTGCCATATGGGGCTCCATTGATGAGGACAGAAAAACTAACTGAGGTTACACAATTCATGATCCAACCAATCCACTGATCCGAAAATCCCATGTGTCTCATTGTAGCCTCAAGGAAACTCCATTCGAGTCTGTCGTAGGCCTTGGTGATGTCAGTTTTTAGAGCCATGTATGACTTAGATTGTCGCTTCCTTGCTTTTAAGGCATGGAAAACTTCATGAGCTAGGATATTGTTATCTGTGATGATCCTCCCTGGTATAAATGCAGCTTGAGTCTCGGATATGATGCCACTGAGATGCTGCTTCAATCTGTTGACTAGTATCTTGGAGATAATTTTGTAGCTCACGTTACAGAGGGCAATTGGTCTAAACTCAGCCATTGTGTTCGGAAGAGTTGTCTTTGGAATGAGACAAATGTTGGTGTGATTTATGTTGTGATCAAAGGTCCCGTCTGTAAAGAACCTGGTAACTTCCTGATATATGACTGGGCTAATATCATCCCAAAACTGCTGATAAAAGGCCCCAGAAAACCCGCTGGACCTGGAGCACGGTGAGCCCCAATGGCAAAAGCTGCATCTCGAATTTCCTGGTTTGTAATTGGTTTCAGCAAATCTCTGTTCATCTCCGCTGATACCCTGTGTTGGAAGCCCTCAAAAACTTGATCATGATAGTCTTCAGAAGATGATGTTTTCTTGAAGAGATCTTGGAAATATTCTACTGCCACTGAACCAATTGAAACATCCCCATTACGGTAAATCCCATCTTTATCTTGAATTGTAACCAACTTATTGTGAATCCTCTTTCCCATTGTAACAGAGTGAAAGAACTTGGTATTTCTGTCCCCTTGTGTCATCCAGGTGTTGCGACTTCTTGTTTTCCAGAATAATTCTTCATCGCTATACGCACGGTTTAGCTCTTGTCTCAGTGAACCAATCCTTGATGGATGTTCCCCCCTAGAGATTGCTTTTTCAAGTCTGAATCGCAGTAGTTGAATTCTCTGAGCTGAGTTAGTACTATTGCCTCTTTTCCATTGTGAAATCTTTTTTCGACATCTTGAAATCCTGGTTGTTAGATCCTGATTGGTAGTGCAAATTCTACTATCTCCATTCCAACCTTTCAAGACAGTATCGCGAAATCCTTCTCTTAATAGGAGCCTGCTATCATACTGAAAGTAGCCTCGCCGAGTGGTAGTCGTATCCAAAAAGCGAGTGACTAATGGCCGGTGGTCAGATTCGTCAAACTCCAGAAATTCTGTTTCTGAGGAAGGAAACAGTGTATGCCAGGCTGAGTTAGCCATTGTCCGATCCAAACAACATGTAACAAAGTGGTGTCCTCTTCTACCCGCCCAAGAGAATCTATCACCAACACAAGGTAAGTCTCTAAGATCACAACTGCGCACCATTCTTCTAAAGTCCTGGAAACTAGCCTCTGGTCTTAGTGGTCCCCCTTTCTTCTCACTATTATTTAGAATCTCATTAAAGTCTCCTAGTAAAAACCATGGTTGATTCCTTCGTTGTGCTCCCAACCTTTCTAATCTTTCCAATAAAATGTTCCTAAAACTCGGAATTGGATTTCCATACACAAACGAAAAGTGAAAGTCATATTCATTACTTTTAACAAAGCAATCTACAAGATTAGGAGATAAGGAAGAGGCAACTAAATCTACTGGTTGCTTCCATAAAACTACTAAACCACCACTAAGACCACTAGGTGGAACAGATACATAATTGGTAAAACCTAAATCACAAGCTACATCGCGGATAACGTCATCTTGTTGCTTTGTTTCTGATAGGCAGATGATGTCCGGGAGATAAATCCGGTTTATCTCCTTAAGGCGTCGAACCGTCGAGTCTGAACCTAACCCTCGACAGTTCCAGCAGGTTGTCCTCATGGCGGAAGTGGTGGTTCAGGGCCCACCGCGCCTCCATCTGCATCTGGGGTACTTACAATCGCACCAGTGTCTTCCTCCGTCTCACGGGGAACCTTGCTCTGTGATCCACTCGCTTCTTCATCATGTTTGCGTTTGCGAGTGTGAGAGCTACTTGCAACCATAGAGCCAGGATTGACTTCAGTCAAGGCCATCTGAGCAACATCATCCGTAGGCAGAGACCAAGTCGGAATCCATTCTTTCTCCCAGCAAGGGTCAGATTGCGTCATTTCACGAAGATAGGCATAGCCATCCGGATCATCAGTGGCCTCCTCCACCCATCCCACATTGTTATAAACCTCAGGGACAAATCCATTCGGAACCGGAGCTTCTTCCGGGACAGCTACTTCAGGGTTTTCTTCTTCAATTATTTCTTGAATGTGAACTCCCTGATTGTGATGGAATGGCGGAGCCTGGTCTTCATCACTGTCATCTCCATCTGAATTATCGTCAGGACCTGCAAAAGGTACAAGACAGGCTCCTGAATCATGTGTTAGCATCCCACAAGCCTCACAAAAACCCCGGAGGCGTTCATAGCGCAGGCGGAGTAGGGTGTTAACGCCTGGTGTGAATTGGAAATTCCTCTGAAATCTCAAAGGCAAAGTAACATCCCAGTTGAGTCTGACACGGACATATTCAGCCTGGAGTACAGCGTGCTGATCATAATCAATGTCCATCAAGCGTCCTAATTCGCGGCCAATGTGAGCCACCATTTCTTGGTTCAGATACTGGAAAGGGATACCACGTATTTGAACCGAGAAGGGGATGAAGTTGAGCATTTGGAGCGGCATGGAAGGCGACCACCGTTGCAGCACCAACATTCGATCAGCAAAAGCCCAGGGACCCCGGCGAAGCACCGATTCCATGGATTCCTCAGTTGGAAAGACAAACTAAAAACGACGACCTTCAATGATACGACCATGGATAAGGCCAACCTGTCCCCATAGGCGAGGCATGGCAGCAACAATAGAGCGGAGATTTTGTCGGCGCGGCATTAAGGGTCGTCCCATGATGATGAAGCGATTCTGGGCCGCCGCTTGAGAGACAATATTGAAAGGAAGTGAAATCGGAGCATCATTTGCCCCGAGATCCAGATCTTGAAGGGCACGATGGAGGTTATCAGCCATTTGGAGAAGAATTGAGTAGAATCGAAAGGGGAAAAGAAGAGGAGATTCGATTGCGAGTAAGACTTTTGCTCTATCGGAAAGATTAGAGTCAAATTTATAGGGCTCAGCGATCTGTGTAATCGCGAGAAAACTGACATCGCTAGGGAGAGTGGGTAGTTGCCTAGCGGAGATAACTTCCAGGGAGTGGGATCGAGGAGAATTCGTCCCCACGTCGCCGGAGAAAGCAATCGTTCTCCATGGAGAGAAGAGAAAGAATAACCGGCGTAGAGTCGCCAAAAAAATCGCCTGTGAGAGCGTCATAACCGGCATACCTCACGTACTTTTATTTATAATTTTTTATTTTCTTTTGGTAAAAAACTCTCTTTATAAATATAATGATAGTCCCTTGACTAACGGCTTTCACTAAACTGATAAGTAACCGTTTCTCTTCTCCAAACTTTTAGGTGGGTCCCAACGTGCAACCTCAACTGACTTTTGCCACGTGGACTATGCGCTCCTCTTCTCTTCACTCCTCTTCTTCTTTTAGCAAGCCTTTTAACACAAAAAAAAAAGAGACAAAAATAGCAATAGCTTAGCTGTCAAGAAAAATAGCAATCAAATGGCACCGCCAATCATATCACATCGCATCGCAACCCGACAAATTTTCCTTTTGGCCAAAGTCTACTTATTAATATTGCATGAAATTATTATTATTAATTTTTTTTTTATTCAACCAAATTATCCTGTTTAAAATATACTATAGTAGTATTTATAAATATGTTGTAAATATTTTTTTTTTCTTTTGGCCAATAGTTGTTCTGTTCTTGATTGAGGTATATAAATATATTTCTCTTTTTTATATTTTATTATTATTGTTACTTTTTTTTTGTCGGCCAATTTAATTTTTCTTACTCTTAAAAAATTAATTTTTCTTTTGGTTGGAACGAGGTTATAACGAAAGAGAGAAGCTCCACTTATTAGTCGACTACTGTTTCTCTCTCTTCTCTCTCTCTTTTCCCAAATTTCATAATCGTTGAAGATAACCAACGACGACGAACACCAATCACACCTTCTATATATATATATGGGACAGTCAATTCTCTTCTTCCTCCAATTTTTCGTTCTTGTTGTTACGGTTTCAGAATGGAAGAGATCAAGCTCTCGCTAAACATCCTCCGCTCCGCTCCGGGAGAGTATACAGTCACAATCTACTCCTCTCTGCCGCAAGCAGCCACATCTCCGCCGCCGCCGCCAGTTTCCGCCGCATCTATTCACGTAATGCTCTCTCTCTCTCTCTCTCTCTCTCTCTCTCTCCTACCTAACTTCGATTTTCAGATCTGCGCTGAAACTACGCCGGCGAGGAGGAAACTTTTTTTTTTTTGGGCAAAACTCAAATTTTATATTTCTTTTTTCCACACTTTCGAAATTAAAATTCTTTAACTTTTCTTTCCAAAACTAAATGATATTTTAAAATTAATTCTCTTCCAAAAAAAACTTTTCAAAAAAATTTTATTTTCTATTCGAAACTATTACCAAATTAATTAAAAGAAAATTATACCATACAAAAATAAAGATGATGTAATTCGCATATTAGACCTCTAATAAATATGTATACTACGAGACACATATTATACCTTCCATCTTCTATTTGAAATTAAATATTGTTACCAAAGTAAGTCAGAAAAATAAAATCATACTATAAAAAAAACAAAGATGATATACACATATTATGCACATATTAGTGATTGATTAGTTAGGATTCAAGTTATGATTAGTTAAGGTACATGTTATGGACTACCTAATTTATTTATCTTTATAACAGATTACAAATAAATAACTTGAAGAACAGTCAGTGAAAAAGAGGATTAGATTTGATTGTGAAGAAGATGATATGATGCGACGAGCAGTGGTAATAAGAAAAAAAAAAAGAATAAGTAAACTTAGAAGATCTCGAGGACCATGTACATTCTATTCATCCCACTGACAAGAAAGCTAATACGTTATAGACAACACACCAAATAAAAAACACAAGTCCATGAGATATATGCATTAATCCAATGTGTTTCTGCATTTATTTCTGCATTTACTAAGAACCAACCAAACCCTAATTGGGCAATTTTCTAAAATATCATCATTTATGTTTTTAGGATAAAAATATCACAAAAGTAAAATTAAATTTTTAATTTTCAAACTCTAAACTAAAAATTCTAAACACAAAACCCCCTACCCCCTAAATACTATACCCTAATAATCAACCCAAACCAAAAATTTAAAATTCCATACCATTAAACAATAATTTGATATTAGTGGTATTTTTGGAAAAAAAACCAAAATGATGGTATTAGAAGGAATTATTCTTTTTAATTTTGGTTGGATAAATTAAGGGGGAGTGGGCAATTACTCTTACAATAGCGGTAACATTGTTTCTTTTATTAGAATGGTTGAATGATATACAATAGATCACAATGTCCAATCCGGGAAACTTATCATTTTCATACATGCTCACAATTAATGAGATGAGACTGTTGCTTTTCACTAGAGTAAACACTGTTTTGGTGCAAACCTTTTATCCAGTTTTGAAGAGACATGTACTTGTATTACAGATTAACTTAGACTTCTTCTTCCTATATATGTTCCTATTAATGTAGTCTACATGATTTCAGTTGTTGCTGTATTGCTAAGCTATGTATTTCTTCCCCCCAAAAAAATTTGGATTTCTTCAAAATTCTACTCAAAAAGTTATGGCTTTTGATAACAACATTCGCTAATAACAGATCACAAGCTATGAAAACAAAACTTACTAATTTCTTAAAAGAGTTCACACAATAATTCATCTTCTTATCTAGAGATATTACTTTATTTATGAGTAATTTTTCTTTTCTTATTGACAAAAAAAAAAATATATGTCTTTTTTTGATGTTTTTAGTTACTTTATTTATTGATGTTATTACGTATTGTTGTCACACACCAATGTAGCCTAAGATTATTTAACCGGACAACCATCAACCATTACTCCTCCAGCGGTTGGACACTTAGCTAGATCACAGTGTTCACCTCTTGTTCCCCACCAATCAAAACTCTTCTCCTCCATCCCCACCGAGAAGTACAACAAAACCGCCATGAAAGCTACACCGGCGTCCATAGCGGCTGAGAGAACGTAGTTATACCTCTGCCACCAACTTTTCCGATACCTGAACACAAATAAGTTGAATATCGTCCCGACCAATATCCAAGAATTGTAGTTGACCGCGGTCGCAGGTGGCATCATTGCGGTTGCTCCTAGAAGGACAGGGAGATTCACAAGTGGAATCCAAGAACGTTTTGGGAATGCTTTGTGCAATGACCACACTATGACTGGTCCTAATGCGCCTCCGAGGAAAAACCAGTTCATGGCCGCATAGTTTCCCTGAGAACCAAAGATCCGTTTTGGTCCGACCAATCCCCAAATGACCGATGCATCAAAGAAAACACGGTCACCAGGACATGTCCATGGACTGTTGGGAGGCAGAAGTTCCTCTTGACATATGTTTTTGATAGAGGTTAATTGCCACCATGCAACCGTTATGTTGATTGTTCCGGCAAGAACCGTACCAATGAATTGAACCAAGAACATGGATCTTGGTGGGATCTTCATGTAATGACCAAGTTTGAAGTCATTTAAGAAAGAGACAGCTTGTGCCATACTCATGTATCCATAGACTTTGAAGCATACGTTTGCGATAGGTCGTCCCGGGTAAATGATTCCCATTGCGTACTCCGTGATTATATTCAACCCCGGTGTCTGCAAAACGAGTGAAGATAAGTACATAACTCGTTGCAAATGGGAATAACCAAAGAAGAAGGGTATTAATTGCATTGTTTGGATTTTTATATTCAATATTGCTTACTTGGTTAGTTGTTGCCGTTATAATGCTGATTGGAAGTGTGAAGGTGAAAGCCATTGCGCTTGCGAACACAAGTCCCCACCAAGGCATTTGAACCTCATCGTTCAAGAAAACACATAAAGCAAGAGAGATAAGTAGCGTAGCAGCCAACAGCGAGTAAAACCACCATGAAGGTATGTCTTTATATCTCTTCATTAACCTAGTGTGTATATCTTCTTTGCCTTTGTATGAAACTCGGAACCTCTCCAAAATTTCTCTGTCGATGCAAAAAAAATAAATGATTTGATTAGATGTATCACTCATGCATGTACAAGAAAACTAATGTGTTGCTATATATGTTGTTACGCTACTTATACTTTACCTGCCATAGAAGAGAGCTACATGAGTGAGTGTAGAAGCAATGGTGGCGAAACCAAGCCCATAGCTAAGAGCAAAGAACATGCTCAAGTTGATCCTTCCTTGTTGCTCATACTTAGCTAAATCGAGCTCGAAGCTATCATTCACGATCGCAGGAATATCGTATGTTTTTCCAACCGATGTGAAGAGATGGGACGAAAATATAGGAAACCTCGTAGCGTTATAAGAGTCAAATCCCCAATATGCTAAAGGCAACACGAGGTAGATCAAAAGAACATAACCGATCAAAACATTAGCGATGGCGAAGAAGGGACTGATAAGTGGACTGAACAAGAAAGAGGCAACCGCGGTCCAATCGAGTGTGAAGGCTCCAAGACCGAGACCTCTCATTCCCGAACCGATCTGTTGAGCAGTGACTGATCTTGGAAATGCCCAACAAATCCATGAGATGCTTGTGAGTGTTGTGAAGAGATAGCCAGGGACTATGTACCATCCGAAACTACAGACTAATGCTATGACAAAGAATTTTGCTCTCGTCATCCTTTGATCGTCCTTCTCGTGCAATGCCCTACATGCAATTTTATTATTATGAGCAATATCAATTATTTATTTATATGATTTGGAGATTTCGAATCAATAGTAATTAGACTGATTTGGGAATTTACATATATCAGCTATATATGTGAAATATATGTAGTTGTTATGGAGAGATAAATTGATTTATAACATCGATAAACAACTACGGATTATCGTCAATTGATTATAGCAAATTCATTAACCACAAAGATTTGGATTTCTCACTGTACTGCTACTTGGACTGGAAACCAAAATGGGTTTAAGATAAATTATTTTAATGGAAACCCACTTTTACTATTTACAGTATACAAGTAATTAATTCTTTTCTTTTTTTTTTCTTTTTCGTTTACAAGTAATTAATTCGTCACCGGCATAATTAGATATCAATTTGTTGTCAGCATCTAAAATTTTCAAAGTCTCCCATTGATTATATGTTGAATAATATACGCATAGACCCACCATGTGCAACCTCCACCACAACCACGGATTAAACAATTAACTCCATTTCTTGTCATTATAAATTCAAAAACTTAGTTGTCGATAATGTCGTGTGTGTAATAATCTTAAAATGATTTAGTTTAAAAACGTTAACGATATACACATGTTTTCCTTTGTCATGATTATGAAATGTGAAAGTGTTAATTAATTTGTGGACCACCGAGTGAATAAGTAAGTTCATATACTCGCGTAGACGCAAAAAGCCCGCCATGTATGCAGCTTGACTCACGTGGATTCATACTTATTCATTAAAACTTCCTAAGAACATATTTTAAACAATATATGTTTTCCTTGTAAAAGTTTAAATTTTGTATATAGATGGAAATATATGTATATATCATATATGTAAGCTTTACTATGAATGTTGCCTTTGGTCAACTTGTAGAAATGGATAAGATCAATGGATAGCCCACAAGCGTGGACCATAATTTTGGCTAGTGTTCATTAAATTGTAGTGGGTAATTCATTTTCTACAAAATAAGTTAATTAATACTCAAATTTCTATATCGACCTATAATAAAATTTCACTCTTACAGTACGTGATATATCAATCCTAACCAAATCGTTGAGAGGGCTGAAATTTACAAAAGCAAATGGTGTGAAAGCTGGAAACTAATAGAGGAATGTCAATGAAATTGTGCTCCCGCAAATGGAGTCAAAACTCGAAAAACTAAATCTTGCTATACGATCGATAGTACAGTTTTATTTGTCTTTGGGATGTTTTTTGGGAAAAGAGATATGGATAGGCTTGTGATACAAAGAAATTTGTTTTTTTCTTTAATTAAGATATTAAAATTAATAAAACTAATACTAATAAAGTTGCTTTCTGCCACATCAAAATATTGATGCTAATGCTTACCATATTATGTAGCTTTGTCAGTTTAATTGATAAAGATGGAATAATTAGTAATGAAATTTCTATACTGTATGTATGTACTAAATAAATCAAGAGTAGGTAGAAAACTCACCGAAACAGTGAGACTTGAACCAGAGTGCTAGGCCACCACATGTGAGCCGGTTCGACCACGTATTTCCTCAGTAAACCGGCCCAACCATATCCCAATACCTACAATTGTGTATATTTTACATTTTATAGAATATTCTTTACATCAACTATCAATAACATTAAGATAGCAAGCCTTTTTTTAACAAGAAGAGAAAATTATAGCAATAGCTGTAAAAAAAAAAAAAAAAAAAGAGAAAAATAGCAATCAAATGGCATCCCCAATCATATCACATCGCAACCTGACAATTTTTCCTTTTTGGCCAAAGTCTACTTAATATTGCAGTGAAATTATATTATTTTTATTTTTTTTATTGAACGAAATTATCCTGCTTAAATATATAGGAGTATTATTTTTTTTTTTTTTGGTAGGAATATATAGGAGTATTTATAATAATAGCAAAAAGTTACTTATTTAAGTTGCATATAACTGCTCAAAATCCAATTTAAAAGAGCAACAATTTTTTTTAATTATTAACCGATTAGATTGAAGTAGATAAGCAAAGTATCAGCAATATGACGTAAATTTCTTGAAATTTCATAATCTTTCAACTCGTTTTCAGAAATCTTCAATTACTTGGTGACTTTCACTAAAGTAATATTTAAATTAGAATATCTAACAAGTTGAGAAAATGATTAAAGTTAGAAGAGTACCTGGGTCGTGATGATGAGGAGCCAACCGGCAATAAAAGAAATCTTCCGGCGATAAAAAGCTTTAATAATTGTGATGATACCAACCGCATAAGCCGACCCGGATCCGAACGCACTACCCGCGTTCGCAAAAATCGTGATCAAAACATGCTCTTTCATGTTAAACGGACCCGGGTTCAATGAGAACCGGGTGGATCCACAGCCGGGTAACCCAAACTGGGTTTTGGGAAGCACCTTGGCCAAGAAATGACCAATAGGAAGTGTAGCCACCTGAACCGTGATTTGAGTGATTACGAGCGGTTCGGTTCGGTACGAGAAGAATTGGTTAAGGAACGAGAGGAGAGAACATGAAATAAGACCCAAGAACCACATCCTGAATGTCCAAACCGGTAGTGTGTGATCGTCGGTGTTTGTTACCGTTAAACGGACTTCTTCAATCGGCGATATGTCGTCATCGGAGAATTCATCGGCGATGGCCATTCCGGTGGAAGAGGTACTTGTGTTTGTTTGTGTGTAAGTGAGAAAGAAAGAGAGACAGATAGTAAGACGAAG
The DNA here is from genome assembly GCA_011420285.2 of Erysimum cheiranthoides. Classification (NCBI taxonomy): domain Eukaryota; kingdom Viridiplantae; phylum Streptophyta; class Magnoliopsida; order Brassicales; family Brassicaceae; genus Erysimum; species Erysimum cheiranthoides. The sequence goes on from CM022181.2 coordinate 19,292,780, forward strand.
AATCTTTATGTGGGACTGACAAGAACCATATCTTTCTTTTTATAATAAAGATTGTTTTATTTTTAGTAAATAGAAATTGGTTTAGATTATTTTAGTAGAATTATTGATTGGTTGGATCTAATGAGTCAACTATATGGAATTATATACATCGTTATGATATGATGATTTAACGAATAAGACTTTATTATTATTTTTATGATTAGTAAGTGACTAGCGGCCAAAAACGAGAAAATTAAATTACAAATGATGCTTGATGCTATGACGTAGAAAAGAAAATTATGTTTTCAATTTATAAATTAGATGATTGCAATAAAATACAAATTTAAGAGTTGAGGTAACCTTTTCGATGTTGATAGTCGTCGTCTGGCGTCTTAGAGCATCCGCAATGATAAAATAGGGTGGGTGTCTGTTAGTGGGATTTTATTATTAAAATAATGTAAGAGTTGAAGTTTAGAAACAAGGTGTTAGGAGTTGATTATTGGTAGAACCTAATTCTTTGTAATAGTTTAATAATATAATTAAGTAAATCATAAAACATTTTTTTAAAATTAAAAATAACATTTAAATTTAAAACATAAAAAAAAACAAACATATTTATTACTTAAAACACCCAAACATTTTATTTAATTAATACAAAGTTTAAAAACTTTAATCATTATTTGGAAGATTAATCTCATAGATGATTAACAAAGCTTTGGGAGTAGCCTAACTTGTAGTCACTAAAATGATCTTTTGTTTCTGCCTAATTTTGTACTAAAGACATGTTACTGTTACTTAGGCTTTGTTCTTCTCTTGTCTCTGCCTAATTTTGTACTAAAGACGTGTTATTTAGGCTCTGTACTTTTTGACTAACAATGTTAACTTCACTTTTTGTTTATATCAGTTCGTCTATTGTGTAAACTGGTATTGTAGGAGTAAATTGGTAGGAGTAATTCATCTCATATACTCAAAAGTCAAGATATATTGCAACTTAGAATCAGTCATTGTGAAATCTCACAAAAACAAGTTTTGTTCTTTGAATAACATTGGAGACTGATGGAATCTAAAGTGATAAGGCACATACAATGATGAAATTTGATTCAAATTCGTGTACCAATAGTTCAATGATAAGATGAAAGGTGGTTCTGTGCATAACAAAAATTACATGAGAAGGCAGCAACCATCTCTTTAGCTTCTTGACTCCAATCATAACCCCGAATAGCTCCATATACACCAGCATAGTCACGTGTCCACAGCAATCCTCCAAGCTGCAACAACCTCAGGCTTGCTCTCCTTGATAGCTGTAGTCAAGAATAAATCCAACTCCAAACGGTCATATCCATAGTCAAGAACAGCACAAACATTACTCTCTAGTTTCACAAACTACACTCACTGTGAACACACAAAAGAATAGGTGTTATTGGTTATCTTTCATTTCAATTACACAAACACAAAACAACTCATCCGAGGAACTTAAAGATAAAGAGATTAAAAAGCTTAAGGATTTTTGTTGAAGCTGAAGAAGCTGACAATGGTTTCACCCTCATTTCTTCTAACTGATCTCTATTCATAAAAAGCTCACCTTGCCCATCAACATCAGTAAGAACCAAGCTATCAAGCGTCTTATGCTCAGCTGTAATCGGCTGCAACAAGTAATGTCTCGCAGATGCAGCAATCAAAGAGCTTATAGTCCATACAACACGAAGCTTAAGCCCTCCGTTAGTATAAAACGATTCAGGTATACTTCCATTATCTTCCACCACCATGTTGTTGTTACTGCTACTAAGATCAACGGAAGAAGTATCTGAATGATCCGAATTGGTCGCCGGAATCACAGAGGAAGCACCGAGAATCACGCAATTCTCAAGCGTAGAACCAAATTCAGCTCTCCATTTCAATAAAACTCCATCATCAATCCCTAATTCACCACTAGGAAGCTCAATTCGAAGGAATCGAATCTCATCGAAGTTTTTCTAAACCTGAGTCGGTGAATGATGTGTCACACCTCCTTGTTCGATCTCTCCATCTTCTCCACCACCACTAATCAACAACGAAGAAGGAGACGAACCTGAATCTGAAGCTGAAGACGAAGAAGAAGAAGAGGAAGATCCTGAGCGTTTAAGGAACTGTCCCAAAGCTTGTAACGGCTTGAACATAAGACGAAAGATAGCGGAGAAAGGACCAGCGGCAACAGAAGCGACGGATTGTGGCTTATCAGAAGAGAGAGACGAAGAAGGATAAAATCGAGTAGAAGAGATTCTTACAAATTCAAAGCGGAAAAGGATAAAATCGAGTAGAAGAGATCGATTTTGGGGGAGATTGGTCGGAAAACGGCTACAAATCGGAGAGAAATCCGAGTTCTCTCCCTCGGTGGCGATTGGTTTCGAGAGAGATAGGATTGGTTTCGAGAGAGATAGTGAACACAAACCCTAGAACCCCTATTTTTTCTCCACCCAAAATGAAATAATTTTTCTAATTACCAAAACTCTTCCCCAACCACAGAATGCCACGTTCCACTTGCAACCGGGTGTAAGTATGCAACCGAGTTTTGTATCTTAGACTCAATTTGCATTATTTTCCTTTTGTTTAATACATACAACCGGTTACAGAGTACACCACTGCCCTTGGTCTTAGAATACGGCAATAAACAATGAATTTTTCAATCGTTCACATTGAGTTTAATCTGTGTACCACCATTCACCAACGCTACAGGCTTTTTAAGTTTTTAACGATTGTGGAAAATTCTACAAATAAAAAAAAAAAAAATCAAATTTAACTGATTTTCCTTTATATATGACAATATCAATCCTTATCTTTATCACTATATATGCGTTATAATTGTTTCAAATAACCTCCAATCATGGAAAATCATCCAGTCAAAAGTACTACGTAATTCTCTGATGACCCATGCATTTAAAACCTTTCTAAGAGCTATTTTAATGAGTGGTTTTGGTTCAAGCCAGTGAGTATGAGGTTTAGAGATGAAAAATAAAGATTAAATAAAACATACCCAAGTTTATTTATTTATTTATGATACCCAAGTTCTTATTGTTTTGGGAATTTGGGCTTAGGGCTCCGTGTTTATTTATTTATCATACCCAAGTTCTTATTGTTTTGAATTTTGTCAGTGTGGGCTTTCATTTTCGAAAGGTAGTTGGGCTTCGTGATAAAAAAAATAAAAGAATATTGAGAAACAAAAATGTTAATTTAGGGGGAGAATGACCCATTATTTAATGTGAGGATGATTTTTTTGTTTTATTTTAAATACTTTATATTAAAATATGATGCTATTAATTAATAATTTTTGATATTTAATTAACTTTGTACCGTTCAATTATTATTATTTTTTTTTGCTACAAATCGATACACATTAATTTTGAACAACAAAAATAAATGAACTCGTTTAAATAATAATAAAAAAGTCTATTAATGTAGACAAAATTTTATAGCTATCCTTCTTCAATCTTGATGATATAAATGATTCAGAATATTGTGTTTAATGTACTGCAGAAGGAAAAAAAAGCTTATAATGTCTGAAAAAATTTGCTAAAATTATTAAAAATCTGTGAGAGTGATTGGGATTATCTGTTTCGCACTCTCTTTCTTATCTCTCAGCGTTATTGTGTCGAGTGGCATCTTTTAAATATCAGAGTTGTGAAGCTTGCTTCTAACTTGATTTAGGCTCTTTTGGATCTCTCCATCTTTGTGTTTAGTTCCCTATTCTCCACCGATTCCACTGTCTCCGACGGTCTTATTTTTTTTTTGTCGGCAAATTTAATTTCTTCCTCTTAAAAATTACTATCGTAACTTTGTAAGCGACGGAAAAATACCATTTATCGTCTCGTGGTATATTCCTATATTAATTAGTATTTACTTGTCCCCGACCAAAAAAAAAAAAATTAGTATTTACTTGTAAAACCCTAAAAACCCTTTTAGTTGGAGGGACGTTATAAGTTATAAGGAAAGAGAAAAGCTTCACATCAGTCGACTAGGGTTTTTCTTTCTTCTCCCCAATTCCCAAATTTCATAATCGAAGCTTCTGATGGGCAGTAAGAAGAGAAGCAACGACGACTCCACGGAGGTGGTGGAGATTACCAATCACACGGATTCTCCAATTGTTAAGAAGAAGAAATCCAAAACTGAGAATATGAAGGCCGTCGCTAATAATTTTTGATATTTAATTAACTTTGTACCGTTCAATTATTATTATTATTTTTTTTTGCTACAAATCGATACACATTAATTTTTTTTATATGTATGAACAACAAAAATAAATGAACTCGTTTAAATAATAATAAAAAAGTCTATTAATGTAGACAAAATTTTATAGCTATCCTTCTTCAATCTTGATGATATAAATGATTCAGAATATTGTGTTTAATGTACTGTAGAAGGAAAAAAAAAAGCTTATAATGTCTGAAAAAATTTGCTAAAATTATTAAAAATCTGTGAGAGTGATTGGGATTATCTGTTTCGCACTCTCTTTCTTATCTTTCAGCGTTATTGTGTCAAGTGGCATCTTTAAATATCAGAGTTGTGAAGCTTGCTTCTAACTTGATTTAGGCTCTTTTGGATATCTCCATCTTTGTGTTTAGTACTTTAGTTCCCTATTCTCCACCAATGTCTCCGACGGTCTTTTTTTTTTTTTGTCGGCAAATTTAATTTCTTCCTCTTAAAAATTACTATCGTAACTTTGTAAGCGACGGAAAAATACCATTTATCCCTATATCTATATTAGTAATCCAGAGGTACTTCTTTGAAAATCAGACAAAAATACCCTTTCATTAATGAAATATAAAAAACGAATTGGTTTGTATTCAGATCTAATCAATGGGTAAATTTGTAATTGTCATTGTTAATTTCTCGGATATTCGCGCGGAGTATCCGATCCGGGACACAACCCCTGGGTATCAATAATTTTTTTCATTTCGCCATTCACAAGAATTCAAAGAAAAAAAAAAAACTCAACTCTCTCCTCTCTTCCTTATTCTTCTTCTCTCTTATTCTCCGTTCTTCTTCTTCTTCTATGACGCCATGAATCAGCGATGTGTCAATCCTTAGTCTCTCTCAGATTTAGTCTTAGTCGTCACGCAGTATCAATTCATTCTTTATTCGGATTCTTGCCGAACCTTGCTAATTAGCTCATGTTTATAAAATAAAAGTTCGTGAAATTTGGCTACTGATTGGGTTCAGATCAGGATTCATCTTATTCACTTTGAATGCTGTTCTCTATTCGAATTCATAGTTAGGGCCAAAATAAACGCGGATCTGAAGAAAACACTGGATGGGTTTTCGTTCTATTATGATATTATTACAAATCTCAGTCCAGAAGCAAAAGAAGAACACAAGTATGCCCACAAATTTACAAAGAAGCGACATCATCTTCTACACACAAAAGAGGCAACTGCAGAGAGAATAATCAGATTCAGTTTCTTCTAGATATGGAATGCGAGTTCGTGCGTGCTGAAACGCTCAGACGTGCCCGTGCTACAGCGGCCGTCAAGGTGGCCGTCGGAATCGTCGCATAGGGTTTCAGCACCATCCATGGGAAACCCTAATTATTAAATGGGCTGGGCTTTACTTAAGTAAGTAATTTTTTTGGGTTTTAAATATACATTTGTGTAATGGGTTTGTTATTAGATATAATTTTAGCCCATTATTTTTTTTTGGGTTTGTAATTAAATTTAGTTTTAATGGGTTTGTCATTTAATTTATTTAAGCCCTTTATCTTTATTTTGTGTATATTTCGGTTTAAATTAAACAGTTTCGTCTTTTACCCCAACAAGATTCAACGGTTTCGTGTTTGTTACTAAATATATATATGGCTAATATTCAGTGATTTTCGGGATAATTAGTGACTATACCGAATCATATTTCGATTTTTTAAAAGTTTTAAACAACTATATACTGGTATATTCGTTCAGTATATTTGTTTTATATCATTCATTGCTTTAGTTTCGATAATTTTTTAATTTAAAGAAAACAAACTAATTATATAACAATATGGGAAAACAGATTTAATTGATGCACATATTAAGGAAATTCGAATAAAATTTACATTAACAATTCAAATTTTTTTAAAAAAATTAACTAATTTCCTTATATTTCGTAAATGCATTAACTTTTAGTTTTTTAAATTTCGAATTTTTTTACTAAAGATCGTATTAACAACTTTCTAAATATTAGTATATTATTAAAGATTTAAATCTGTTCAAACCTTATCGTTTACTAACACTATATGAATCTTAATACTCCATTAAAACGCAAAAATCTCTCAAAAATCTTATTTAATTTATTGCCTTCAAAATCGTGATATTATAAAAGATTCATTAATAGTTTTAGGAAAATCGTAATTAATCCAAATTTAACCAACAAAATATTCTAAAATTATTCCTTTGCAACCCTAACAAATCGTAACAATATCGTAGTGACTATAAATTTAGCTACTATGAGAAGCCATAATCCATCTTCTTTGGAAAAGCAGATGTCGATCTTATATTCAAATAGCTGAAAAAAATCGATTTGATACAGATGTGTTTACTAATTACTTTTGCCTTTTTTTTTTTTTTGCAGAGATGGACAAGTTGATAGGATGGTCTTTCAAATTTTCAGCATGGTCTGTTCGTAGAGTAGGTAAGAAACACATTAAATTAGAATCTTACATTTTTTTCAACTACCCTATTATTCTTAATATGTGCAGTGAAGCAGATGAGATATACAAAACTGTAGTGTCATAGGTAACCCAACTGAAGAGACATGGTTTGAGGGGCTTAACCTTGCCAGCGTTATCAATTACCAATTCCCGCAGGTATTTTTTTATCTGTCTTTAACATATATATAGGAAAGAAAGTGTCACTGATTTAAAAAAAAAAAAAGTGTCACTGATTTATATTTTAAATAACATAACTAAAACAGGAGTTAATCTCACACAAGTTGAAAGAAGACTACTTGGCATTGACCTTATCGTGGGAAGGTAAAAAAAAACATCCTTCACCCTCTTACCCGTTTAAATTGTATTTGTTTTTGTGTTGGCCATATTCATAGTCAAGGAGATTCATGCGATGAAGTTTGCAAATTAAGTGGAAATTTCATGTTCTATGATCTGGAGGGTTTTTTGGTTTCAGGTTCTTTAAGGAGTGTGGAAGAAGGAGAGCAATCTGAGAATTTAATGGAGAGTATCATTCTAGAGAAAACAGGGATCATATGTATGATTTAGGCCTCTGTCTTGCACAAGTAAGAAACCATTTTTTAACCAAAAAAAAAAAATAAAAGAAGAAACCATTTTTAGTTTTGATTATTCACTCAAAAGAGAAGATTTTTATAAATTTTTCTAAACTAATAATGAACCTCTTGGTTTAATTCACACAGATTTGTGTGATTTAAAATTTGTTACCTCTTGGTTAAATTAACACCAAAACATGTTCGAGGAGCATTTGTACTTGCTAATTAGATAATTTAAGAAAAGATAGAATATTATACTAACATATACTTAAATTTGTTCAAAAAACCCTCCAGATCATAGAACATGAAATTATCAAGAAAAAAAATATACTTAATTTTTTTTTTCAGGTCTCATTCCATGTGCGTTGCAAGTTGTGTCTTTGTTTTTCATTCTGGAGTCCATTTGATTGCTGGTATGTTTAATTAGCTTAATGAATCCCCTTTCAATTTTTTGATCTTTGGCAATATGTGAAGTGATTCAGAATCCAAACTTGCAAGGAAAAACTAGACATGACCAAAACTAAACCGTAACCGTATTTCGGACCGTAACCGGACCGGATGTAAACCGTAACCAGACCGTAACCGTATAAAACAGTTAAAAACCGTAACCGTTAACCGTAAAAAAATATTAGTTATGGTTACAAGAATTATTAACCGTAACCGTCAATTAACCGTAACTGTATAAAAACCGTCGGTTAACCGTACGGTTAAAACTGTAAAATTATAACCGTAATCGTTTAAAAATATTATTTAATTAAAATAAATTGAAATTTTATATAGATATTTAAGAAAATCTTAATAAAAATTAAAAAGTGATATTATTTTAACTGATACTAAATTAAATAATTGATTTTTTTTGCTAATCGAAAAATGATAGTATTATTTTAACTAGTATTAAATAAAATATTTGAATAGAATAGATTCACTTTGACTTTGGATTGTGAATTAGTGGATGCAAATATCCATTATTATTTATTCTAATTAGTGCGATAAACATTATTTAATTTCTTTGTCATTTTAGTTTTTTAAATACTTAATTATTTTTCTAAATCGTGTTTTAAGTGGATCAAATTTCAAAGTGCCCACTAAATCTATTCTCTAACCCACTCCATCACTTATTTTTGTTAATCAAATCATTTGTAATTTAAAATATTTAAAATTATTTTAACATAATTTTTTTCTCAATAATATCATATCATCCAAAAAAATGTAACCGTATATAACCGTAACCGTATATAACCGTAACCGTTTTAACCGGAACCGTATTAAACCATAACCGTTTAACCATTTATTAAATGGTTAAGGTTATGGTTAAACAAAATTTATAACCGTAACCGTGATAACCGTAACCGTGGTCATGCCTAGGAAAAACATTATTTGCACATTGATGAAGAGATCTGTTACTGCGTTGCAGGAAGTGGTAGGTACTTTTATTGGCTGCTTTACGATATATTGAAATTAATTTATATATATTCTCAGTGTCCGACACTTCCCTGAAGCTTTGGTATAACTTATTTAACTGAATATATTTCAAAGTTTTTACTGAAATTTTGTGTATGGATGTTACTAATATTTTTTGGTTAGGCTTCCATCTTGGGAATGAATCGGAGAGAGACAGAGTTTCAGCAAAGTTGAGCCCACAAATTCTATTTTTTTTTTCTTTCCGTTGAATAAGTGTTAAAAAAAATAAGATGAGAAGAATGCATTCTCATTTCGTTGTAATCCGAGACAAATTTGGAATGGTAAAAGGTTATTTTTATGTTCTAGTTAAAATCTGAGACAAAAACATGATGGTATGGGACGAGATCGCAAATTTAGGGCGGGTTTTTATGGAAATTGAAACGGGTTAAAAATTTGGATATAGAAAAAGAGGTTCCATTTATGTCCCAGTTAAAATGCAGAACATGAACATGATGGGACGGGTCATGACCAAGATTAAAACTCATTAAACTGTCATTCTTTTAAAATACATTCAAAAGAATTTAATTGACTCATCGGTTGAACCGTTTCACCGGGTCACAGGTGGTTGGCGAGTTTTTTTGGGTTTTGTCGGTTTTATGATTACCGAATTTTAACACTACACCCGAACCGGGAGAACTTCCGGGTCGCGGTTGAACCAGACCGACTGTGCGGTCCAGCCCAGGTATCAAAACACTAAAAAAAAACGTATACGCAATACAACAAGACATATAAATATACTTGACGGAAATTACCACCACATTATCTACTGACCATATACAAAAAAAAATCAGCCCCGTGCTCTAGCACGGGTTATATACTAGTTAATTAGTATTTACTTGTCCCCGACCAAAAAAAAAAAAAATTAGTATTTATTTGTAAAACCCTAAAAACCCTTTTAGTTGGAGGGACGTTATAAGTTATAACGAAAGAGAAAAGCTTCAACATCAGTCGACTAGGGTTTTTCTTTCTTCTCCCCAATTCCCAAATTTCATAATCGAAGCTTCTGATGGGCAGTAAGAAGAGAAGCAACGACGACTCCACGGAGGTGGTGGAGATTACCAATCACACGGATTCTCCAATTGTTAAGAAGAAGAAATCCAAAACTGAGAATATGAAGGCCGTCGCTAATACTGATTCTGATACGGCGGCGGCGGCTCCTGGTGTTGCGAGCTCCGGTAAGGATATGGAGAAGAAGAAGCAGAGAAAAGCTTCTGATAAAGAGAGAAAACGAGCTGCTGCTCTGGAGAAAAACGGTGGTGAAGGAGCTTCGCGTCCGCGGCCTAATCCTAATCCTCTGGTTGTCAATTCGAACTCTGATGAAGCCGATGATGAGTCTCTTCCCCCCGCAGCCCCCTCGTCCTCGTTGCCGGAGTTGCCTCTGGACTATTTCAGGGATTTGGCTTCTTCTGATGCTTCCGTTAGAGAAGCAGCTGCTGAGTCGTTGGTGTCGAGGTTGCAAGAGATTCAGAAGCAATATGAGATGTTATCTGATAAAGAGACTGTTGATGGTGGATTGGTGCTTGAAGCTGAGAAAAACGATGGTTTGGATGACTGTGCACCGCATCTTAGATACGCTCTACGCAGGCTTATCCGTGGAGTCTCTTCTTCAAGAGAGGTATCTTATCTTCAAAGATCTTACTTTTTTAGCAATTACTAATTGAAGAACACTGATTTTGTTGGTGTTGCTAATGTTTCTTTAACAGTGTGCAAGACAAGGATTTGCCTTGGCGTTGACATTACCTCTTAGCGTAATTTCTAGCATTAATGTGGAATCTTTGCTGAAACTCATTGCTGATTCTTTGTCTGTGTCTGCATCCATGAAAGGACAAGTAAGTAGCAGGTTTTATATGCTTCGTTTTGTGTTATTTTGTTATAGAGACTCACATGTTTTAAGTTTGCAATTGACACAGGATGTAAAGGAATGCTTATTGGGTCGATTGTTTGCTTACGGTGCGCTAGCACGATCTGGAAGACTAATTGAAGATTGGCAATCTGATAACGAATCTCAGATAATCAAAGAATTTACTAATGCTCTTATTGGCCTTGCTGCAAAAAAGCGTTACTTGCAGGAACCAGCTGTACATGTTCTTCTAGTCTTTGTTGAGAAGGTATATAATAGGTTTATTCTTATGTGAGTTTATTGTGGTTTTATTATGCATTGTGAAGTTTTTTATGTTCTCATTTTTCTTATTGTGTAGTTGCCTACTGAACCTGTTGTGACTCATGTTATGGAAGCTCCAGAGCTTCAAAAATGGTTTGAACAAGCCAATGAGGTGGGAAACCCGGATGCTTTGCTCTTAGCCCTTAAACTCCGTGAAAGGATTTCAGTCGATCACCCTGTATTTAGCAAGCTACTACCAGTTCCTTTCAGTACCGGGAAGTTTTTTTCTGCTGATCATCTCTCTGCCATTGGTAATTGCTTGAAGGTAAAACACATGCCAGTCTTTTTGCAATGTAGAATGGTTGAGCATGTTAAGATCTTGTCTTGAGATTGTTTATGAGTTTTTAACGTCAGAATATTGAAACATCATTAAGGGGAACTTCTTTTTCTCCCACCATTAAAGGATCTTTTTGTGAATTCTTACAGGAATCTACCTTCTGCCAGCCTCGTGTTCATAGCTTATGGTCTGTTATAGGCGACATGTTGTTACCGGAAGCTGTTGTTCAATGCGAAGATGTCACATCAGTTTCAAGTTCCTCGAAAAAACAAAAGCGTAACCGCAAGTCCAATCCCATTGAAGAAGAAGCCACAAATAACATCAGGAATTTCTGTGAATTTTTTATGGAAGGAGCCCTACTTTCTTCATCTCATGATCGCAAGCATTTGGCATTTGATATCCTGCTTCTTCTTCTTCCAAAGCTTCCTGTAAGTTTCGTCCAACATGTTTTGTCCTTCAAATTTGTTCAGTGCCTCATGGATATACTCTCCACAAAGGACTCTTGGTTGCATAAAGTTGCAACCCATTTTCTTGTGGAGTTAATTGATTGGGTGAAAGACGACGATACCAAGAGGGTGGCTGTTACAATGGCTCTTCAGAAACACAGTGAAGGAAAATTTGATAATATTACGCGTACAAAAACTGTTAAAGATCTAGCTGCAGAGTTTGAAACTGAAGATGGTTGCACACTTTTTCTCCAGAACTTGATGAATTTGTTTGTGGATGAACAGCATGTTCCTGAGGAACCTTCAAATATGAAATGGTCCCTAGAACCTTGCTCTTTGAATTCAGATCAGAGTCAAACAACAGATGATAATTCTGAGATAGGTTCAAACGAGGAGAAGGATTCAGTCGGAACAACTGGAAACTCGGATCTTCTGAAAAGCTGGGTCATTGAATCTCTCCCTGGCATCTTAAAACATACTAAATTGGCCCCCGAGGCGAAACTGCGAGTGCAACAGCAGATTTTGAAATTTCTCGCTGTACAAGGTCTATTTCTAGCTTCTCTGGGCACCGAAGTTACATCGTTTGAGTTGCAGGAGAAATTTAAGTGGCCAAAGACAGCTACTCCTGCTGCTCTTTGCAAAATGTGTATCGAACAGCTTCAACTATTACTGTCAAATTCTCAAAAGATTGAGAATCCACTATCTAAAGGAAATGGCCTGGAGCAGCCTGATGATCCTGTTTCATACTTCATGAAATTCCTTAGCACGCTACAGAATATTCCCTCTGTTTCGCTCTTCCGTTCCTTGAATGAAGCAGATGAAAAGGCAGTCAAAGAATTACAAGAAACAGAAAGTAAACTCTCAAAGGAGGTAAGTTTCTTGCTGGCTTTGCTTTAATGCTACAGCAAATAATCTTACTAAACTATATGTTGATGTTCTTCTGTGTGTTTTAAGTTGTGAATTTTACTATTTGGCAGGAAAGAAATTGTGGATTATCTGCTGAAGCTAATAAATTTCATGCATTGAGGCACTTAGTCGTTCAGTTGTTGCTTCAAATACTCCTCCATCCGGGAGAGTTCTCGGAAGCTGCAAGTGAACTTTCGGTATGCTGCGACAAAGCTTTCAGTTCCTCTCTTGATCTTCTGAAAAGTGATGGGGAAGGTGAGGCAGACAATGAAGAAGAACCAGCAGTCATGGATGTCCTCGTGGACACATTACTTTCTCTCTTGCCACATTCTTCAGCTCCAATGCGATCTTCCATTGAGCAGGTAATTAGCTAGCCACAAGCAAAAAAGTTCTTGTTCTTTTACTCTACTTGAAGTTACTGATCCTTAGATGCTAAAATGAGATTTGATCCTTTGGTTCGTTGTTTCCAAATAGATCAAGCTCAGGTTATAATAGAAATCCGCAATTTTATGTCTCTTGTAGGTTTTCAAATACTTTTGTCAAGATGTCACCAATGATGGACTGCTAAGAATGTTGCGGGTGATCAAGAAAGATCTAAAACCAGCTAGACATCAGGAGGACCAAGACTCTGAGGATCTTGATGATGATGACGAAGATTGTCTAGCTATTGAAGAGGAAGAAGAAAACGAGGAAATGGGTGAGACTGGTGAGAGCGATGAGCAAACTGATGATTCCGAAACAGTGACTGGCGTTGTCCCTATGGCAATTGACAGAGAAGTTCCCGAAAATTCCGATGATTCTGATGATGATGACGGGATGGATGATGATGCAATGTTCCGTATGGACAAGTACCTGGCCCAAATTTTCAAGGAGAAGAAGAATCAAGCTGGAGGCGAAACTGCACAGTCCCAGCTTGTTTTGTTTAAGCTCCGTGTCCTCTCTCTTCTTGAAATCTACCTCCATGAAAATCCAGGCAAGTTGCATCATAAAACAATGATTTGGCATGATGAAATGCATGATATTAGTCTCTACTAAGTTCTGTGCTGTGTGTTTTTTGGTGATGATTGAACAGGCAATCCTCAAGTTATGACAGTGTACTTAAACTTAACTCAGGCACTTGTGAACCCAAGCACTGCAGAAAGTAGTCAGCAGCTTTTACAGCGTATATGGGGTATCATCCAGAAGAAAATCTTCAAGGCTAAAGAATTTCCCAAGGATGAATCTATGGAGTTGCCTGCACTCGCTTCTTTGTTGGAGAAGAATCTAAAACTGGCGGCAAAACCATTCAAAAGTAAGAAGTCAGGGGTTGACCCTTCCAAGAAGAAGCAGTCAGCTGCGTGGAACCGACACAAGCTGATCACTAACCTTGCCCAGAACTCAACGTACTGGGTGCTAAAGATAATCGACTCGAGAAAATTCTCAGAAACTGAACTGGAGAAGATCTTGGATGTGTTTCGGAGTGTTCTTGTCGGGTACTTTGATACCAAGAAGTCTCAAATGAAGATAGAGTTTCTTGAGGAAGTGTTTAGAAGAAGACCATGGATTGGTCATCAGCTGTTTGGTTTCCTTCTGGAGAAAAGTGGGAATGCAAAGGTTGAGTTCCGTAGATTGGAAGCTCTTGATTTGATCACTGAAACTCTGAGATCGTTGGTTCCTATAAACGAAAACACCCAAGAAGATTCAAAAAAAACAATGAAGACCCATCTGAAGAAACTGAGTCATTTGATTAAAGAACTAGTTGCAAAGATGCCCGAGAAGCAAGCAAGGCGAGCTCAGGTGCGTAAATTCTGTGGCAGGATCTTCCAAATGGTCTCTTCGTTGAAACTCACCAGCTCTCTCCTCAAGGGTTTAGGACTAGATGGTCAAACAGCTTGTGAATCTGCACTTGGTGATCTGTTCTTGAATCTCAAGAAAACTGAGCATTAACGCAAGCCACGCCAAGTATCACCAGAGGCTGTTCACTGGTGATAACCACCTTCCTTTTCTTCTTGTTTTATTTTTCTTATCTTTTTATGAAGGGAACTTGCAGGATCTGAATCACAAGTTTGAACTGGATTTTCCCTATTCATTGATTCCAAATCTTGAGTTTCTACATCTGTTACCAAAATATTTTACATTCTCACTTTGTCATGGAGAGATTATTTATAATGATAATTCAACAATTTTGTTTTCAGTTTTCGATGTTGGTTATATTTACAGGTTCAGAATATGTTAAAAACTATGAGTTTCATATGTTTTACTTCATTGAAAATCGAATATATGGATCCATTAGATGTATCGCTTTATTTAAAAACAAAATTCGATTCCATTTTCTTCCTTGTTTATTAATTCAAAAACTTTGATTCGTTAAAATGTTCCAATATTACGGCAAGAAAAGTATCCCTAATAGAAGAACTATGGAAGAGGCTTTTAAGCAATCATAAGTATGTATGTTCGATTATCTAAAGAAACTTATAATGTAAATCTAAGTATACCAACTAAGTGAAATGTAAAGTTTTGGTGAGATGAACTGGTGTTGGTGTTGGTGTCGGAGTAGATGCATCTTTGCCAAATTTTGGTTGGTTGACTTAATCTACCAACGACCATCAGACACGACTTGATCTATGACTGATCGAGCAACTTCGTAACGGGCCAACTAGTCCATATAGTACATGGACCATTGAATTTTGGTCATATGAATATTCTAATATGAACGAGACATTGTTAGAGGATGAAGATATTGTTATTAAAGATTTCTAACACAATAAAATATCAGACATCCAATTGACATGAACAGTGTGCATAAATATAGGAAGATATAATAATCAAGTCTCGCAAACATGTTTTGGCATTTACTGTGACTATCTATATACAGTTTATAAGAAAATAGTTACGCAAATAAAATAAAATAGTTAATTCTATTTATATATATAATTTATGATAAGTATATACTAATAAAAAACATTATTGTAATATACATATATGTGTTTATAAAGTTTTAATAAAAGTTTAATTTTTTTTACTCATAATCACATACTCATACTAATCCAATTAAGAGATTTGGTGAATAAAAAGTCAGCTAAATTTTTAAATTATGTTTAAAACATTTTATGAAATTCAAATCTACCTAATGTTTTTAATATAATGAAAATTTTAAATAAACTGATAATATATATACTATGAACAAAATTACTTATAAAATTAAATAGCATAAAATTTGGTTATAAATAACACGGATTTAGTAGTTATGTTAATTTAAAAATATATAATAATTTGTTCTTCTGCCACCATGATTGCACCTTAGGCATGCTGGTGAAATACGTCTACTATAAGTTAAAATAATTACAACAATTTAACCGATTACAATAAGGTACAAGTTGGCAATAAACTATGGTATATAATAGCAAACAGTTGAGAAAGACAATGTTACCATAATTTTTTTTACATGTTGACAGAAAAATGAAAAATTCAATTATCTTCTAAATAATCGAAAGACTATTCGGACTATAATATAATTATGTTTCAAACTTAAAATAGTGGTTATGAGTTCTTTTAAATTCAAGTTTGTTTTTATTTAAAATAAAAAACTTATTCAACTACAAGAACATCAACCAAAAACACAATCTGAAACAAATCTGACTGATCGGGTGTTCTTATTTGTTTTTTTAAATAACTAGTATTAAATTATGACTTAGAAACTTAACCTTAAATTATTGCTTCACTACTGTTTAACTAAAAACTGGCCTGCTTCAACGTTGAAGTATCAAAAACACTAGTTTGGACCCATCACACATCGTCTAAGGGAGAGATTTGCTACAGTCACAGGCCGTCACATAACCTCATGACTGCCTTAAAGTCATAAATCTGACAGGCCACGTGTAACAGAGCAATAAGTTCACGTAGTACATACTACATACTGTCAAGTTAACATTTTCCAACACCACCTTCACTATTTCGCCATGACAATAAAAATCTGAGTCTTCTCCCTTTCTTTCTAATTTCTCTTCATCAATTAAGGGAAAAAAAAACAAACAATCTTCACGGAGAGATGGAGAAATTCTCATACAACTGTTATCCAGATTCAACCGACTCGTCGCCGAGATCTCGCGAGATCGAATTTGATAATAATCCGCCGCCATGGGATGACCAGACCCAGCCACAGAGCTACAAGGTGAAGTTCATGTGTAGCTATGGCGGCAAGATTCAACCGCGGCCTCACGATAACCAACTCACTTATGTAAACGGAGAAACGAAGATCCTCTCCGTTGATCGCGGGATTAGATTCCCTGTTTTAGCTTCGAAGCTCTCCGGCGTCTGCGGCGGCGCTGATGACGTTGCCTTTAAGTATCAGCTTCCAGGAGAAGACCTAGACGCTTTGATCTCGGTTACGAACGATGACGATCTGGAGCATATGATGCACGAGTACGATCGATTGCTCCGTATGTCGTCTAAGCCAGCGAGGATGCGTTTGTTTCTCTTCCCTGCTTCTTCCGCTTCCGGTGGATTTGGTTCTCAAGGTTCGACTCAATCGGATCGAGATCGCTTCGTTGAGGCACTCAACACAGTTCCTAGGTTATCTGAATCGGAGAAAACCGTAACTGCTCCTCCGAATAATGCAGATTTTTTGTTTGGATCGGAGAAAGTCGTAGCTCCGCCGCCACCACCGCCTGAGGTGAAATTACCAGTACCGGTGGCGTTAGAAACTCCGTTATTCAACGATCCGCGTGTGATTCAACCTGATCACGGCGTCAATTCGATCGAAATTCAAAGACAAATGCAGGAATTTCAGAGGATGCATATTAGGGATCAAGAACATCAACAACAACAGGAAGCTGTGTACAGGAGGAAGAACACCGAAGACGGTTTAATTGAAACCGGCGGAGGATACTTCCCTCCACCGTACGCACAAAATCCGGCGCCACCGCAGCCGCAGCCGGCGATTCCTCAAACCAATCCACAAGCTCCTCCGATGACTTTCTGGCAAGGAAACCACAATCCAGGTGGCGTATTTCCAACCACCACACCGGGAATAGGATTACCGGAGCAACCAGTATACATGATTCCAACTCCTTCTCCATCTCCGGTATACCACGCGCCACCGCCTCCGCAACCGCAAGGTGTCATGAGACCAATAGCTACAGGACAAGTAAACCAAGGCAACTACTATCCTCCGGTACAGAGAATGGCTTCAGATACTTACAGGGAACAACACCAACCACCGTACAACGTGGCTCAGCCGCTTCAGCCACCAATAGGAACAAAGGCACCACAACAACAACAACAACCTCCTCCACCTTTTACCTCCGGTCCTCTTCCGCCGCAATACACCGCCGTTCCACCGCCACGACAAGTTGTCGGTTTACCAGATGCATCGACGTATACTCAGGTGACTTACACTGGAGGAATGGGGAAACAAGTTTACTATACGGAGGCACCACCACCACCGCCACAGTACCATGGAATTGGCTTACCTGTGACTGGTATGAATGAATTGAGAACTGGACCAGACGGGAAGCTTGTTGCTATGAACATGGCGGCACCTAAAGTTTCATCTCAGAGTTCAGATTCGGCAGTATGATTATGAGGTATAATTATGGTTGAATCAGATTATTGTTAATCTCTTACAAATTTCATCATCATCATAAATATATTGTAAAATTGAGATCACTTTGGTATCTGGATGTTTGATAAATAATGTTTTTTTTTTTTTAGTAATCTTATGATGTTTTTATATTCTGCAACTTCCAAAACTTTTTTGATTTAAGTGTGCTTTTGCTAAATCATGTCTCTTGAGCATTTTTGCTTGCATTTATCTGCGAACCTTTTAAGCCTTTCTACCCTTTTATCTTTTGGCCTTTGTCTACGAGATTGGATTATATAAAAAAGGTAAATTTATGCTATTGGAGTGGCATATATATATTTGGGTTGTTCACATGAAAACGAATCATTTTGTTGTGGAAGATACAACATTTCAAATTCAATAATTGATCCTTTATAAAAGATAAATACAAACATATAATAAAATTTAGGCGTCTGAATTTACACCGAATTTTCCAAAATATAGAATTTAAATATAAGATGGTCCACAAAAACTATCTATCAAACTCAGGGACAGGTGTTGTGCGAAAGGATCTTATTAGGTTGACAATTTTGAACTTTAGAGAATTTTTACAAAGAAAAGTCAAAGCTTTACTCACTCAGTTATCGCCGCTATGTCATGAACCCATTTGTTGCATCCTTCCCAAATCAATAAACGACACTGAATATGTATCACCATCATCATCATCATTGAATATAATGCATCAAGTCTCTATACACAGGTCTCTCTTATACACTAGTCTTTATTTTATTTATTTATTTATTTTTTTTTTTTTTTTTTGGTCAACATATACTAGTCTATGTCATTGGAAAGCTTCACTTTATATAATCCTCATGTGTGTCATCCTTTGTCTATTCATAAATCCTAATTTACGATTCCTAAATTTTATTTCATCCTAAAACCGTATAAAGAAACAATTAGAGCTTCATCATTTGAAATCGAACTATATCGAAACCAGAAAATCAAACTGAATGCAATAGAAAGCTTTCAGCACCAAATCAAATTGACGAAACTAGTTCATCTAAATTGTCATAATCCAAATAACCAAAAATCATGAACTGAAACAAAACCGATATTTTTCAAATTGCCAAACATATTAATTTGGTCTCTGTTTGGCAATTTGAAAAATATCGGTTTTGTCGAATATATAAAAGGATTAGGGGCCAAAGTGATATAATTACACAATATGGGGTCTGTTTTGTCAATCTGAGAACATCGTTGGAACATTTCAACAATCGATACAAAATCAATACAATAATATATATACAGATGAGTACAAAAAAGTGAAAAGAGGCTAATTGAATTGAAGGTGACATTCAAGTCTCCAACAACTTACTTCACCGCTTATCCGCACGGCATTCTTCAAACCTGCCTCGAACCATTTTGGTCAGCTTCATTTTGATTGCTTTGGATTCTCCGATTCTCTTACGTCTTCTAAGCAGGTTCTGTTTTCGCGCCCGAGTTTTTCTCTTGATTTGGTTCTCGGATATTTCATCGATTTGATCCTTAATTTGTTCTGATTTGGATAAGAGATTCTTATGGTAGGAGAAGAAACTTCAGAACAATAAATCATTGATTTTGTGTGATATATGATATCAATCCAAACTTAATGCCTTATTCCTTGTTGACACTGTTTGTTTGTTTGTTTGTTTGTTTGTAGATGGGGAAGTATGAGGTCATGAAACGGGCAAGTGAGGTTGATGTTTCTACTGTCAAATATAAAGCTGAAGACATCAAAGGTTTGGCTTTACAATGCAGATTCATTCTCTGGGTTTTCTGAATTTCATACTCATGAATGTGTAATATAGAGGATTTGGTTGATTATGGATTTGAAATCAGCTCTTACTAATTTGCAGCATCTCATTTTCTGTATTTTGCAGCCCCTCATTTGACTGGCTTTTTGTTCAAGTTGTTCGTTAATACGCTAGAAGCACCACTTATAGGCTCACTGATTGTAGATTCATTGAAGAAAGATAATGGCATGACAAAGGTCTGTTTTGATCTGTCTGATTTTATGATCGTTGGCCTTTGTTATTGGTTCTTCTCACGGTTTTCCATGTTTTGACTGGCAGATTTTTCGCAACACAGTTATACCAGAAGAACCCATGTTTAGACCGGAGTTCCCATCTCAAGGTATATTCTTCTTCTTTGTCATTTGTTCTCTTTTTCAATTCGTTTATCATTCATATGCTGTATACTTACATGGAATGTTGTCTAGTCGTGCTTCAATTAGTAATAATTATATAAACCTCAAAAAGATGACTGTGTAATGTTTGTATGATTTTAAACTAGAACCGGAGCTTGATGTTGTCATTGTTGGGGAAGATGAAAGTCCTATAGACAGATTGGAAACAGCCTTGAAGTGTCTTCCTCAATATGATCCTTCTCGTAGCTTGCACTCAGATCCATCGTCATCCTTCCGGTACTGGAAGATTCGTGATTATGCATATGCTTATATATCTAAGCTGACAACTCCGTTGCAGGTTAGTCATCTTAATTTTCATTTCGTTACTCTTTTTCTTCTTTTGGCACAAACAGAGAATCTTGTTACTGATTGCTAGGTAGCAAAAAAAATTATCTCAATCATAGAGGAGTTTAGCTATGACAAGCCTCCAACACCATTTTTAATTACCTTTGATGCCAATGAAGTCATAAAGCAAGCTGAAGCTTCTACACAGAGGTTTGAAGAAGGTAAATTATGCAAACTCCATGATACATTTTGTTGTACCAGATTCCAGCACAGCAGAAGCAATTTTGTATCTCCTTAAAGTGTCAGCTTCAGTGAGGTGTTAGACGTGATTGTAGAGATCTGTGTTGACCATGTTGGGTGTGAGCTGTGTAGGAAATCCGATATCTGTTTTGGATGGAATTTTTGTGACGATCAAGGACGATATTGATTGTGTACCCCATCCGACAAAGGGTGAGTATGTCATTCTTGTATGTTATTGAAAATACTTCCAGATACAACAGACGTGTCATAGGTTTTTTCCATTAAAGGTGGAACAACATGGCTGCATGAGGATCGTTCTGTGGAGAAGGATTCAGCAGTTGTTTCAAAATTGCGCTCTTGTGGTGCAATCTTACTTGGCAAGGCAAATATGCATGAATTAGGCATGGGGACCACCGGGAACAATTCAAATTATGGGTAAGCTACACAGCAGAGGACACACAAATCTTATTTATTGCGGATAGACATAACACTGTTTTGTTACTTGATACGGTTTTCTTCAATATATCTCTTGCACCTTTAGTTCACTCTAGTTTTTCATGTGTATGCTCTTCTGGTATGCTGCATTGCAGAACCACAAGAAACCCACATGATCCCAAAAGGTACACGGGCGGATCGTCCTCAGGTTCAGCAGCTATTGTAGCCGCTGGACTATGTTCAGCTGCTCTCGGAACAGATGGTGGAGGTATCAGAGTTATTTTTATTTGTTTGATCTGACCTATGAACTGCATACTTAGTAGGTTTAGTGTTCTGGAAATGCAGGTTCTGTTCGCATCCCTGCATCACTTTGTGGGATAATCGGATTGAAAACAACATATGGTCGGACAGATATGACTGGGTAAGAGTTCAGAGAATCAGGATTCCTAACTGAAAACCCAACTCCTTTTTCCCTTGCTGTTAACAAATTTCTACTTTTGCGTTCATCTTATTGCTATCTAAACCATCTAGGTAAAAATATTTTCAGACTCTCGAGTCCACCGTCCATATATGTCTCTTCATCGGTGCTCTAAAAGTTTAGATACTAGTGATTACTTGTATCAACAAGCTAACTCTTAGATTTTGTTGTTTAAAGATATGAGAAGCTACCCTTGGTCCATGGCCAGCCTTATATACTGCCGTAGATAACTATTGGCACATTAATTAGAAAAAAGTTTAGCATGTATGGCATATGATAAAACAAATTCTGACCTGATGTGTATGGCATATGATTCCTGTTTTGACCAATGTCATCTCTACAGGTCATTATGTGAAGGTGGAACAGTGGAAATAATTGGTCCACTTGCTTCATCTCTTGAAGATGCCCTCTTGGTGTAAGTATAACTTTGTTGAGACGGGAATTAGACTACCGAATGCCTAGAAAATATTGCTGTTATTGTGCTATTTTTTTCAAATTATTGATAACTTTGTAAAGCATCCAACAATAGTTAGTAGAGGTGCAACCAACGAAAAAAACAAACTATGTTCAACAAAACCACACATTATCTACTTCAGATGTTTGGTCTTCGAATAAACCTAGTTTTTCAACTAATGCGGCTTTGTGTGTGTTTTCAGGTATGCTGCAATCTTGGGTTCTTCATCTGCTGATAGAATTAATTTGAAACCGGTATTTTTTTCAGTCAATACATACTAGAGAGCACTCTATGAAATCTTAATGCAAAAGTATGAAATACAGTCTTTTGTAGAGTGTATACACATCTTATGTTCCCAGGAAAATATATCTCTATTACTTGCTGAGCCACAAGGATTTCGGAAAAAAATATTATGAGAAAATAGAAATAAAGTTTCAAGCACTTCTAGATGTAATGTAAACGTGTGCTATGTATTCAATTGATAATGGCATATAATCTTCCAATATGTTCAACGTATGACTTGGTCTTTGCAACTGTTTTGTAGAGCCCACCCTGTTTTCCGAAGTTATTGTCTCACAATGGAAGCAATGCTATAGGATCTCTACGACTAGGGAAATATACAACGGTGAATATTCTATCCTTGCTAGTTGATCTGAATTGGATTTTACTTTTTCAGGAGCATATTTAGTGCTTTGTTTTCATCCATGCAGTGGTTTAATGATGTTAATTCAAGTGACATCTCTGAAAAATGCGAAGATATCCTTAAGCTCCTATCAAAAAATCATGGTTGCGAGGTAAGCTGATCATTTCAATACGACTCTCTCAATCTACGGATATTTCTATCAATTCACTGTTTCAGCTACAATCTCTATATGGTCTTATTTAGGTGGTGGAGATAGTGGTTCCTGAACTGGAAGAGATGCGTGCAGCCCATGTAATATCGATTGGGTCTCCAACACTGTCTTCTCTTACTCCTTACTGTGAGGCTGGGTATGTCTTTAGGCTTTCTCTGATTTCAGTAGCAGTAATCTCTACATTCCCTTTCTATGTAGAGATTAGAACTTTGGTCTAAAATTCTCATCTTTGTGTTATATTTCAGGAAAAATTCAAAATTATCTTATGATACTCGTACCAGCTTTGCAATTTTCCGTTCGTTCTCTGCTTCAGACTATATCGCTGCTCAATGTCTTAGGTAAACGGCAATAAAAAAACACGTACAGCTTTCACTTTTGCTTCTAAAATCAGAGGTGTAAGCTTTTGCCTGAAGTGTCACGGATTAAATTTCTCTTGGTAGGATTTGTCCACAAATCACATAATGGTAACTGTACTACATGCCTTATACTACGTAACAGACTGTAGATAAAAGTCTGACTCCTGGAAATGTAGGATTATGAAAAGGTGGTTGACTCTAGAAGCTGCTTGCTTCAGCGAGTACGTACATCATTACAATATGCCAGGGCTGATATAGAATTTTTGTTGCAGGCGAAGATTGATGGAGTATCACATGGATATTTTCAAAAACGTTGATGTCATTGTGACCCCTACAACTGGGTATGTATCTTATCAAACTTTTTTTTTTCTTTCTTGTTTTCACGTGTAGTCTAGCGAATTGAATATCCCTATCTTACTTCTAGTGTCTTAAGATACGGTTACTTCTATATTACTGCTTGAACTTGTCTCACTTTGTTGGTGAAATGTTGTCTTGTACAAACAGTATGACAGCTCCTCTGATACCCCCTGATGCTCTCAAAAATGGAGAAACCAATTTCAAAGTGACAAGTTTGTCAAAACAAAACTCTCAACTACTTCTTTATTTTGGTGTAATATACTACATATACATTTACATCAGAGTCTTCTTCTTTTCCAGCTGATTTAATGCGCTTTGTTCTAGCTGCAAATCTCCTGGGCTTCCCGGCCATATCTGTCCCGGTAAGCAATAATTTTTTTTATCATGTTACTTTATTTCGTTCTTGCAATAATCATATCTTCTTTCTGATTAAATGACTCTCTCTTTTAACAATGGTAAACACAAAACAACGCAGATTGGGTATGATAAGGAAGGGCTTCCGATAGGATTACAAATAATGGGAAGACCTTGGGCCGAAGCAACCGTCCTTGGTTTAGCTGCTGCAGTTGAGGTACTCCTGTCCTTATGAAATTTCTTACTAGTAAGAGCTTTCACTTCCGGTTCGGATCTTGAACTTGATTTTGGTATTTCAGGAACTGGCTCCAATTACCAAGAAACCTGCTGTCTTTTACGATCTTCTCAATACGAACTGAATTCATACAGATTTCCCAGAGAACTGAAAAGGCAACAATTTTCTCTGGCTGGCGGAATATTATTTATGTTTGCATTATACAAGTTACATGTTAATTTGATTGTCTTTGATATGTATTTCTTCTGCTCTAATAAATGTATGGTCCTGTTCAAGTTTATACTTGCGTTTGTACTAGCATTTACGTGTGCAAATCCGATTACTTTCTGTTGATATTTGAATTGCAAGTGTAAATACAAATGCAATGTATTTTAATAAATGTGTATTTATAACCAATACATGATAGCGTTTTAAAACATTTTCATCCATAATTTATTTACTTTTACCAAAACACGCAACATTTACGTATAAAACAATCTTATTACTCAGGTCCCCCATTAAGCCAAGTATCTTAAACTCAAAAAAGTCAATAGTAGTAAGACTAATAAGAGAGTTGCATACAACAAAGAAGGGGTTTGTGTATGGTTTAATAGAAAGTTGAAGACAATCAAGTGTTTAAATAGAATCATTCACCTTTGATGTTGTTATCATCTACAACAGCATCACTTGGAAGATCAATCCCCTTTGGAATCTTTCCTGGATAGTCAGTCACTGAAGCGTCCGATCCCAACATACTGTGAATTCAAACATGAAAAACATTAGACAATATACTTGGTTACATCTTCAATGCTCATGGCAAGAAAAATGAACGAAGAAACTCAAAACCTTCTATCGACGATGACCATTGAACGTAGCTCGCAATTCGCAAAGCTGCAAATCAAATGAAAATTATCAGCCCAATAGATAAGAAATTTTTCAGTAGGGTTTATTAAAATTAGCTCACGAATGGTGTGGAGCTTACTGGCTGCAAATTTCTTTCTTAACATCTGGATGACACTCACTTTGTAGTGCATTCAATGTGTGAAACAAGAAACCACTGTGTGTCACAATCGCTATCTCTTTTTCTTTCCTTGTCCATAGCCTACAAATCCAAAACCAACCATCAAACAGAGTCTGATTCCAACAGCATTTCCGATAAATTTACAAGACTAATGGATATTACTCAAATTCTATAAGGAATGATAGTAAGTTGAAAGATACAAACTTCAGAGGTATCTTCTTTTATCAGAAATTGATACTATTTTATGCCAACTTCTAGTTATAATCAGACGCACAATCTTTGAAAAGGAACTAACTTTCCTAGATCTTTAGGCAGGGTTTAGGTTAGATGTTAAAGAGAACGTACCAGTTCAGGAACTTTTTTCCTCTAGCTGCAAGTTCTTCGATTGTTTCTCTAACGTCAGCCTTCCATAATGTGTCTTCGTCGCTTTCTATCTGATCGCAAATTTACATGTGAGGAGTGATTTGAAGCACATATAAGTCATTTTGGCGGAACCGGACGCTGCTAATAGTTAATTGAGCGACCAGAAGATTACAAGTAATAATCAATGCCAGGCACATCTCAATTTTTACTTGCCAGTGAAAAGTCAACTGCGGGGAAAAGAAATTGGTAGTCGCTGATACTTCTCCTCTGATCACATGGATGCACTCCCTGTGTCCAGACAAAATGGAATACAAAAGTGAGACCTTGATGCAGCTATTTATATTCTTTCCTAATGAGACTAGATCTAAGGTTATGAGTCAAACAGGTCTCTTTCTTAGAGAATAGAAACATAGCGGTTGTTTCATGGTCACTTGAAGTGGGGAATAGGAGTGAAACATTTACTGCAAAACCTACTCTTAGTATGCATGACACTGAAAAGACATACCAAATGTTCTCTGCAGGACTCCTCTGTAATAATTAGCGGGCAGTTTAAACTCGATATAGCTGCGCGACTGCTATTTCCTGCATTTGCAACCATTAGAGGTAGTACATCACTCATCTCAGTGTAGCCTGCTCCACCGAAAACACCAACAGCAGTTTGCAATGTTCTACACAAAGCAAGACAGTACGCAAAGTTAGAGAAACTGGTAACCAATAACTCGAATAGTCTTCCTAACCAAGAAGACCAATTATACGAACAGCCGCAAAACCATACGCTATAACTAATGATTTTTGTAATCATATATAACTAAAGTACCTCATTAATGGAGAAGAGATGACCAATTCAATTTTCTTGTGAAGTCCGCTTGAATGAACATGCTTACGCAAACTATCTACCTGTCACCATGAGAATCTATCTATTCAGAAATTGGAAATTCGAATCTATTATACATCTGGCTAAAGATTTGCAAGTGCAGCTCTCTCTTTCGTGATACCTGTTGCCACCCAAGTTGAGTCAACTCTGCATCAAAGTAGTCATGAGACATGTATGCCTTATAGTTCTTGTCCCCATCAACATTGTGAATTCCTTGTGCATGCCTCACCTGGAAAAAAAGAAGTAAACATCTTTCCCCAAATTCTGACCCGAAACTCCATACGCAGACATTACATCATCATGTTGAATCTCTCAAAATGATAGATTTCAGCTCAAAGATATAGAAGAGCACTCACAAGGTAAATGGTTTTGCAGCGGTGCAAAGGGTACAAACCTATACCAGCACCAGTCTCCATTTCTGCAAACTGATTCAAGCAGTGATCCTCAATGAGAGTTGTTAAAAACATCAACTAGGATATATGATAAAGAGATGCAAAAAACTTCTCTAGCATCTAAATGCACACAGTTATAAAATTAAAGTTTCGTTTTTTATAGAAACTATATCCTATATAATCGGGACACCAAGATTTAATTAACAGAAGGGAAAGATAAACACCAGTCGAATCCAGAAGAATCGCTCAAAAACCAAAAGCCAATGGTTCACTATCAAACACAAAAAGAAAAACTAATCTAGTGTAGAAACCATCAGTCCTACGAGATCTTACTGTGAAAACCAAGAAATGAGCTAAATCTAACGCCAAAAGATCACGCAATCGGAGAATAATACGCCAGACAATGCAGCCGATTATGATTTACCAAAATTACTCAGAAAAAAAAAAAAAAAGTAAACATTCAAAAGAACTAATCATTCACATAGATGAATACACGAAAATCGTATATATAACAGATGCATATGTATATATACACATTTGCTTTGACTTACAGGAGATTAGAAGAAGTAAACCAAAGGAGGCTGAGGAGAAAAGATGTAAAATGAAGTGGGAGAAGGAGAAGAAGAAGGAGACTGGATTAGTTGGATGATTTTTTATTTATTTTTTAATCAATTAATCTTCAATTATCGTTTAATTGTTTGGATGCCATGCAGTGGACCAATGGGAAAGGTTTTAAAAAACGCTTTTCTTAAACAATATAGTAATAAAAATGGTGAGAGCCGTCAAAATACTAACCACTTATACGAACCATTTGGGTCCGCTTCTATTGCTACAAATAACGAACCAATCCAAAAACAAAACTCTAATGGAACCAAAATTGTATTTTACATTCTGAACCATCCAAATTATTATTATCCATATCCCTATCCACTTAATTCCAGTTCCTCCTTCACAAATTTCAGTTTAACTAATTTAGTTTATCAGATTCTGAAAGATATGATTAGAGATAACCAAGAGAATAATAAGCTTCTTATATAATCAATTTAAACCGAAACCCAAAACCCAAAACCAAGTAAAAACTGAACCGGACCAAATAACCGGTTTAACCGCGAGTTTGCTGTGAGTCTGCTTCTTCGCTTCAGATTTGGCGTGTGAATCAATGGAGTTGGGATCCAGACGAATCTACACGACGATGCCGTCGAAGCTCCGATCTTCACTTCTTCCACGTCTTCTACTCCTTTCTCTTCTCTTACTCCTCTTCTATTCCTTACTCCTTCTCCGCCGTCCGATCACTTCAAACCTCATCTCTTCTCCGCCGTGCGATCTCTTCTCCGGCCGATGGGTCTTCGATTCAGAAACTCCGAAACCTTTGTACGACGAGACTTGCCCTTTCCACAGAAACGCTTGGAATTGCTTACGAAGCAAGCGAGAAAACATGGATGTCATCAATTCATGGAGATGGGTGCCCAATGGGTGCGGATTGAGTCGAATTGACCCGACTCGATTTCTAGGGATGATGAGGAACAAGAATGTTGGCTTTGTTGGGGATTCTCTGAACGAGAATTTCTTGGTTTCGTTCTTGTGTATACTTAGAGTGGCTGATCCGAGTGCTGTCAAGTGGAAGAAGAAAAAAGCTTGGCGTGGAGCTTACTTCCCTAAGTTCAATGTCACTGTTGCTTATCACAGAGCTGTTCTTCTCGCTAAATATCAGTAACATTTCTTTAACTTCCACAGTTTGATATCTAAAGGGTTTTGCTTTCTAATCTTGGCTCTTCAAGGATCAAACTTTTGATTCGTGAAGGGACATATCAATATTCAATCTTAGGATTTTGGGTTTAGATTGCCAAATTATAGGTTTGATATTTGCTTTTTGCAAAATGTTTTAGAGGGAACTTCAACTCCTTTCTCCAGTTTACTGGCCATTACTGAATTGGGAATCTCGGAGATCTCAAATCTACATTTCATGACCTTTTAAGTTTATGTTAGAGTTGAAACTTGAAAGCATAATGAATTTGTTTTTGTATATGTTGAATATTTTCCAGCCTTATGTTCTTCTAAACTGATATGATAAAAGGTGGCAGCCCAAGTCCTCTGCTGAAGCTAATCAAGATGGACTGAAAGGAACGTATCGAGTTGATGTTGATGTTCCTGCTAATGAGTGGATCAATGTCACTAGCTTCTACGATGTTCTCATTTTTAACTCTGGCCATTGGTAATGGTTTATATCGTTAATAGCCTGTATGTTTTTCTTTTTCTCTCTATGTTTACAGCTTTGTGGATAAAATATGTAGAGTAAATAGGTTTCGTTTTTGCGTTTTAGGTGGGGTTACGATAAGTTTCCTAAAGAGACACCTCTTGTCTTCTATAGAAAGGGAAAGCCGATAAATCCTCCTCTTGATATATTTCAAGGATTTGAAATAGTTCTTCAACATATGGTTTCTTATATCCAAAGAGAGGTCCCCGCAAAGACCCTTAAGTTCTGGCGTTTGCAATCACCAAGGCATTTCTATGGCGGTGATTGGAACCAGAATGGAAGTTGTTTGCTTGATAAACCACTCGAAGAAAACCAGGTATTATGCTAGCGAGCTTTACTGAGCAAGTCCGGTTTTCTCAATCTAAGTCTTTGGTTCTTCTCTGTATTGTCTTCATAGATGGTGGAACGTCGATTGAATAGTTTTGCGTTCTGATTGAAAATGATGTTGATGCTAAGACCTAGACAGCTTGACTTGTGGTTTGATCCCAGGAACAACGGAGTAAACAAAGAAGCAAGAAGGATTAACCAAATCATCAAGAATGAGTTGCAAACCACAAAGATCAAGTTACTTGATCTGACCCATCTAAGTGAATTCAGAGCAGATGCTCACCCTGCTATCTGGTTAGGGAAGCAGGACGCGGTAGCAATATGGGGACAAGACTGTATGCATTGGTGCCTACCAGGTGTTCCCGACACATGGGTTGATATCTTATCAGAACTCATTCTCACTAACTTAAAAACAGAGTGAAGACACTGTCAGAGTCAAGAACAGAGACTTGCTTGAGCATGGAAGCTCAAATGTCTGAAAGGTTCCACCTTTGGTTTTAACTGTAAATGATTCATATATTGAAAAAATTTTTGTAGGATTTCTTTGTTCCTTTCCCAAGACACACCTTCACGAAACACAAAAAATTAAACTTGTATTGTGATATTTCTACAGTAAAGAGTTCTAAATCTATTGTCTTGCTTGTAAATACTGTTTCCATGAAGCTAATGTCTTCGTAATTGCTGCTTTGTTTGTGATAAATAGAGACATTAAACTTGTTTTTGGACTCTCTCTCTCTCTCTCTCTAATTGTCCCTTTTTCCCAATTTTAAATATAGAGAGAGAGAGTCCAATACAAATGACAATTAGCACCGGATAATCATATATTAAAGGATTTGGGACAAAGGGCTGGCAAAAGAGAGAGAGAAAGCAGAGAGATGTCGCTGAGATTGCTTCATCTTCTTCCGCAAAACACTTCCTTTTCTCGGAATCTCGAATATAACCACCATCTGTTGACCCGACCCGTAACCCGAATTCAGTGCATAAGGAGGGACGATGAAGACGATGACATCATCAACAACATGAGGATTAGGAAGCCCAAGAAGAGGAAGAAGAAGATTTTGAGCGATTCAGAGCTGGCGAAAGATTTGGCTAGAGAAATCGGGAAAGCGAACACAGTCTCGGAACAGAGGCGAGAAGCGATGAAGAAGAGCGGTGAGATTCTATGGGGAGAGTTTTGTAGGCATATGGATTTAAAAGAAGATGAGATGAAGATTAAATGGAGGAAGATTGGAGAAGAAGAGAAATTGAGTCTGGTTAGAGACTTTGTTGATGAATGGGGTGGAGATTTTCAGCCTTTATCTGTTAGATCTGTTAAAGAAATGGTTGAAGAAGAGTGTTTGGATTCTGACAAGACAACAGAGTCGTCTTCTTCTTCTTCTTCCATGTCTTCGTTTTCTGGGTTGTTTCCTGGATTGAAGAGAATCATTGGGTTTGAGTAGAATCTTCAATGTTCTTTTGTAATCATGTTTGTCTGATCAGATTCACTGAGAACTTATCCGCAGTTTGCTATCTTTCTGACAAAAACACTCAAGGCAAGGCATTTAAAGTCCATTTTGTTTCTTGAGCTGAGAATCCTGCAGCATGTTTTTAGATTTATGAGACCACATCTTTATGTTTTGCTCTGAATCGCAAGTTAAACGAAATGATTATTCAAGATACAAACAGAGAATTACTGATGGAGATTGTTGATGAATGATTATTAGTCCAAAATGAAGAAAACAGTAAGTGTGATTCCAAATTGAGCTCAGTCTTTGTCAACTTCATTGGTTATAAAAATTGAACCATTGAAGTTATTGAACTACTAGGATATGATTCTGGTTCTGTTACATCAGGTTCTTCAATTTTGGTAGTTCAGCATTATTCTTAATATCACCCTCACCTTTTTAAGTTTGACTGGGTTCAACCTAGTGCTTAACTACACAAAGCTAATGTATTGAAGAAGCTTGCCTGAAGTCACGCAACCAAACACAGGTGCAGCAAAATTCATATATGACCGTTTCAGTTATCAGGAATGAACGAACAACCAATCATCCTTATGTGTTAGGACAAAAGAAGAAGAGACAAGTTGTATAGTTATCCATTGAAGACCCATCTCAGAACAGGCTCTGTTTGGTAGATTTCTATGAACTGAGATTCAAACAAGCCTCATCGATTAAAAATGGTGGACAAGTACCAGATTAGATCAATGTATATCAAGTGCCTTCTCAAGAACTTGGGAGTAATATCCAAGTTAGCCTTTACTTAAGTGAGGAAAAAATGTTTTTATTTATTTTATTTATTTATTGGTTCCTTAATATCTTAAAATAAATAATGACAAGAATACCCTGCCAGCCTCATGAATATCCAAAATTCGGATTTCTCAGAAAATCGAGCTTCCCATGAATGTTGACGGAGAAGGTGATCGTGGTCAAAACCCTAGAATTATGGAGAGGGATCCTGATTCGATCAAAGATCAGATCGCAGAGACTTCATGGTTTACCCCTAAAAAGTAAGTCCTCTTGTTTCTCCGTCGCATATGTTTCTCAGGTCTAAATATCGTAACTTTTAAACAAAATTGGGCGAAATGTACAAGCTTTAAGTTTATGGTGTGAATGAAGTAGGAAACTTTTTTGTTTTCTCTGCGTTATCT
The DNA here is from genome assembly GCA_011420285.2 of Erysimum cheiranthoides. Classification (NCBI taxonomy): domain Eukaryota; kingdom Viridiplantae; phylum Streptophyta; class Magnoliopsida; order Brassicales; family Brassicaceae; genus Erysimum; species Erysimum cheiranthoides. Next base: position 19,324,881 of record CM022181.2, read on the forward strand.
GCTAATTGGTTGGTTCTGTTTAAGGAAGTTTTGTACATTTGATTAAAGGGAAACCAAAAGTTGATAATATTTTTTGTTTTAGTTTGCTTGAAAGCAGTCTACTTGGTTTTATATGTTGTATAATCAAATTCTGGGTCAAATTTAGTTTTCTGGATTAAGCAGATTGATGGAGACCAAATAAATTCAGCTTAGAATAAGAATTTGCTATTAAGTGGGCATGAAGATGCAGTTCTTGTTGCTGTACAACTCTTTAATATATTGTTAGTTTTTTTAGGAACTGGAGAAGTTTGGGTCTGTAAAAAAAAAAAAAAACTCTGGTTGACGAGTTACTCTTATTCTTACTTATTCTGTCGCTGCAGGCTTCTCTTTGTGTTTTGTGTAGTCAATCTAATCAATTATTTAGATCGAGGAGCTATAGCAAGTAATGGTATCAATGGGAGTCTTGGTACTTGCACCTCAAGTGGTACATGTTCAGCTGGCAGCGGAATACAGTAAGTTTGCATGACTTTTTATTTAAGCTAGAGGTGTTACTCGAGCTGATCATCTATCATGTTATGTGAAAACTTGAGAATCTGGAGATATTGGTATTGGATATCTTTGCTTTAGTCATAACGCCCATTATTGTACTACACAGGGGGGATTTCAACTTGAGCAATTTTGAAGATGGAGTTTTGTCATCTGCTTTCATGGTTGGGCTTCTTGTAGCCTCTCCTATATTTGCTTCAGTAGCAAAGAGGTGTGGACTGGATTCCCCAAAGTTCTGAGTACAAAGGCATCAATTTTATTGAATTTGAATCTATATTTCATTACCTTTAAGGTTATTTATCTCTCTTACTGTTCTATGTTGCAGCGTTAATCCGTTTAGACTTATCGGAGTTGGATTATCGATCTGGACTCTCGCTGTGATTGGCTGTGGTGTTTCATTTGATTTTTGGTCCATCACAATCTGTCGCATGTAGGTGTAGTTTCTATTTGCTTTTCAATTATTTCTTTCATATTACATCTTCCAAGATCAGATACATATCCGTTCTTTCTCACCTTACTCAGGTTTGTTGGTGTTGGTGAGGCATCATTTGTAAGTCTTGCTGCCCCATTTATTGACGATAATGCCCCACATGATCAGGTAGTTACTTCTGGAATGTATATGTTCTTTCGATCCATTGTTTTAGAAATAGGATGGTGATAATTTTCTCGAGGAAGGAGTAACCAAGTTCTATAGTCTGATTATTCACAAGGCACTTTTGTTTTTTTTTTTGGAACCAGAAATCAATGTGGCTTGCTATATTCTACATGTGCATTCCGACAGGCTATGCTCTCGGCTATGTATATGGTGGAGTGGTGAGTTATTTTTCTTCTTCCGTTCTGTCTATGCCACAATATTCTGATTATATGGTCCTGTTTTACACCACCTTAAGTGACCTCAGTTTCGCTCTCTGTGTTTTCTTAAAGGTTGGAATTTTTCTTCCTTGGCGTGCTGCATTTTGGGGAGAAGCAATACTTATGCTCCCTTTTGCTGTTCTGGGTTTTGTTATCAAACCCTTGGATTTGAAAGGTGTGTCTTTAAAGTTGCAAACTCATACACCCTACGTCCCTGCTGGACTTGAGCTATTTATAATGAATCTTGTACCTTCAGGTTTCACTCCAGATGATGCAGAAAAAGCCCGGACAGACAACTTAAACGTTTTGCCAAACGGCTCTGGGTTCTCATCTGTCATGAAAGAGATGAAAATGCTTTTGGTTGATAAGGTTTATCTTACGAACGTTCTTGGTAACCATTTTTCCTTGTGTGAAACAATTTTAAGCATTTATGTCGTTGTATGATTTATTGATTACCTTGAACTGTTTTTTTTCATTTCTCAGGGTATATTGCTTACAACTTTGTTTTAGGCGCATATTCTTATTGGGGGCCTAAGGCTGGTTATAACATATACAAGATGGTAGAAAATTACCGAACCGATTCGTTTTTCCGCATGTAAAAGTATATCGCTTGATGCCGTTATCCGCTTGCAGGAAAACGCCGATTTGATATTTGGAGGGATCACAGTTATATGTGGAATCGTTGGCACAATATCAGGAGGAGTGGTTCTAGATTTCATGGATTCTACAATTTCAAATGCTTTTAAGGTAAGATCCTCACTTGGAAGACAAATTATTCTCAAATTTTAAACCCACAAGGCCCATGGATAGAAAATTTTCCCATTCCTAACATAAATTTTCTTCCACCTGTGGTTGAACATGTAATTGACAGCGTGTTTCTGTAAATTGCAGATTCTTTCAGTTTCAACATTTATAGGAGCATTATTTTGCTTTGCTGCTTTCTGTTTCAAGAGCATGTATGCATTTTTAGCTCTTTTTGCTGTTGGTGAACTTCTCATATTTGCCACACAGGTAAATCTCGGTTTCCACCACTCAAAATTTAACATATAAGTTTACAAATCCACCCCTGGTGATTTTATTTCATGATGTTTAGGGTCCTGTGAATTTCATAAGTCTCCATTGTGTCAAACCAAGTTTGAGACCACTTGCAATGGCTATGTCCACTGTCTCTATCCACATCTTTGGAGATGTACCTTCCTCACCACTCGTAGGAGTTCTTCAGGTTTGGTTTCTCAGTTGTATCCACAAAATCTTGATTCAAAGCTCCAATGTCTTAATCAAATTATGCTTCAGTTGAACGCAATTTCTCATCTGGATTAGTTATAACTATCACTGTATCCGACTTCTGAATGTTTTCTCATTTGCTCATGCAGGACTACGTGAACAATTGGAGGGTGACTTCTCTTGTTCTTACGTTCGTTTTCTTTCCAGCTGCCGCAATTTGGTGCATAGGTTCGGTTTTTAGCCACACTGGAAATTCAAAGATCAAAGTTTATTTTTTAGTTCAAAGTGGAAGTAATAATGATTTTTCTCCATTTGTGATTCTACAGGGATTTTCCTGAATAGTGTGGATCGATATTACGAAGATTCCGAGCCTGATGCTGTGACCAGAGAATCAACCGCTGCGCCTCTTCTCCAGGAAGCATGAGACAAAAAAACCTCAAAGGTCACTTGTGAGAATTTTATGGTTCATTCTCATTTCTTTAGCTACTTTCTTGTACAAAAGAAATTTACCTGAAACATAAACAAATGTCAATTACTTTCATTTGTATATTCTTGTTTCACACTGTTGCAAAATTATGAATGATCATCCCGATTTCTCTATAGAAAAATAAAAACACTTAATTGTTGAACAGAAATGTGATATCTCGATTATTGTTTTCACTCTTTCAATTGGTGAAAAAGAGTTCAAAATGCATCAAAACAGGAAGAGCAAACTGTCACACAGGAAATGAAAAGTTCAATGATTAGAAAATTGCTGAGATTATCTTTAAACTGTTTCAGAAAAGTGAAAGATCTCCAGGAGAAACTGATCTCTTGACAAGTTTAGCCCATGATTCGTTTGTCTCATGGATGATCTTCAAAGCATAGCATAATACTGGAAACACACAAAACCAGTATAAGTTCCTTAAAAATCTATCTATCCAACAAATGTGAAAGAGTCTTAACGAATTTTACTTTGTTTGCTGGTTTGTTTCCAAGACCAAACTTGTTAGCAGGTTTTCCATCTGGAATCTTGTAGTCTCTAAACCAATCCCTAATAGCCCTAAGAGTACCCTGAGAGCAACTATCTATGGATCAGAAAACTAAAGTCCATAAGACATGCATCTTGGTTCTACGAGATCATACCGGGAAATGTTTCTCGACATCATCAACATCATTCACAAGATGAGCTTTAGGATCATCTAAAGAAATTGCAACAATCTTCCAATCGAGCTCTCCTTCATCAATCATAGCCAAAGCAGCTAAAGGCTTCACCTTCAGAACCTCACCAATCTTCCTTTGACTTTCACCAATCTCAACAACATCAACTACACATAAAAAACACAAAACACAAAATAAGCTAAGCTCTGGAATTCAAACCCATACCCTGAAACCAAGATGTTTTTACCTGGATCATTATCTCCAAAAGCACCTTCAACCTCAGAGTTTGTTTGAGTTGGATCTTCCCATGTTTGTGGAAGCAATCCATAGTTCCAGTTTATGTTGAAACTGTATGTAACCAAAAAAACAAGAAAATCTTTTAGCTACTCGATTTACAGAGATCCATCACAATATGATGCAACTGCAAAATCTAGCTTAAGTATCTTGTCTTACGGATAATATCTGAGCTTCCCTTTCTTAGTGTCTTGCTTAATAGGAGTGAAAGCTTCATCAGTGGCAACCTCCATTTTAGCTCTGGACTCCTTAGGAATTTCCACTATAAAGTGAAAAACTCCATCTCCTAAATGCAGTGGTATATCATGCCATGGAGATACCTAACCAACATTTCACAATATCACAAATGTCAAAGAAGAAACCTTACAAATTTCGATCAACAGAGAATTGGAATCAGAACTTTAAACAGAGATTTACCGATGGGAATACGTTGATCTCCCAATTTCTTTTGTGTTATAAATTTTGAATAAAGAAGGAATATAAATATACTAGGGATTATGCATATTAACCTTTTTTATATCTTTTGTAGGCGTATGAGTATTCTTAACTGCTGACAATGTACGTAAAGGTTTCGTGGTGTAGTTGGTTATCACGTCAGTCTAACACACTGAAGGTCTCCGGTTCGAACCCGGGCGAAGCCATTATTATTTTTTTCTTCAATTAAGTTATTACTTTTTCTTCACCAGTTATTTTAAACGACGTTATTACATCTAACCGCTTTTCGTGACTCCACCACGTCACACATAAGTTTGATCTCGCGCCACATCAGTCTCTTCATTCTTATTGGTTAATACTATCCACGTCATTATCTCTTCCCTTGAGAACACGCCATTTAAATGACTCCAGAACCATCCACGACCTTCTCATTCGTACTTACAACAACAACAAAAAAAAAAAACACAAGTCCAAATTTGGTCCTTCTAATTTTGCGCGATCAAAACCTTCGAGCCTCAAATTTCGTTCGTTCATTGTGATATTTCTCTCGCAGCTTCGCAATTAGTCTCGTCATTATATAAATCTCGAGGGTTTACTCTTTTAAATTAAGTCTTGGGGTTCGAATTCTTATTGTTTCCAATCCATGATGGGTCACAGAGTATTGGTTTGTGTCGGAGCTCTGTTTCTGATTTTATTCACGGTTTTTCCATCTTCTAGAGCTTTGATTTTGTCTCCTGAGGCTAATCCTCCTTACCCTAAAGCTATCTCGGTAAGAAATTTACCTTTTTTATATATATATATCTTTTGGTTATTTGCATTAATGATGAGATTGATGAAGGAAGTCATTATTGGTCTTAATCAAAAGAGTTGTTTGATTCTCTTAGAAAAGGAAATTTTGATTCTTTGCTTAATATACAATGTTACATGTATAAGCTTTTTTCACATTCCTGACTTAATATTCTCTTAAAATTTCTGGTTTTGATAGGATTTGAAGGAAGCAATTGTAAAGGGACTTGGATTCCAATCCGAGGAAGTCAAGATTTCTGGGTTTGATGTAAGGGATGCATTAGTAGGTCATGCTGTTTCATATGAATTTGATCTAGAAATCGACAACAAAGTGCTTCCATTCAAGCTTCTTGAAGATGTGAACCGATGGGAATACGTTGATCTTCCAATTTTCCAACCCATTGGAGCCATGAATGAGAATGCTTTACTTCCTATGAGGAACAAGAAGACATCTAGTGATGCTTTACCTATTTTAGCTCCTTTTCAACTTGCTGGTCCCATGGAACTTTGGATCCAAGATGCAAATAATATGCGCCTTTCTTTACCAGTAAGTTAAAAGACCTGTTATCCATTTGTTAGGTTTGAATAATCCTAATTGATTGTTCTGTCAAAAAAATGTGCAGTATGATGTGGATGCTGGTGTTTTGAAGAAAGTGATATTAGCAGAGGGTGCTGTTGTCACAGTGAAGGGAGCTAGATCAGTTAGTTTGCGTCATCCGATTGATTTGCCACTTCCATTAAACCAAAGCTCCAATGAATTTGCCTCTGGACTTTTGTCTTTAGCTGAACAGCTTCGACGTGCTTCAACTGATCAAGAAACTCCACTTCTTTCGCTCCGCATTGTTGGTCCTTCTTCTCTTGCATCAACTTCACAATCTCCTGACAACAAACTCAAGCTTAAACGTCTTGCTCCAGGACTTGTGGAACTATCTTCCATGTCTAAGGACAAAAGTAGTCTCTCAACAATTGGCGGCGCTACTACTACTACTGTTCTTACCCCAAGAGAGTTTACGACCATGTGGCCAATTACTTCAATCAATGGCTCGAATGCTAACCTACTCGGCTTTGAGAAGCTACTGACCTCTGTTTTGGGTCCCAAAGGTCAGGAAAAAGGTTCCTTTAAGGTGTTGAAAGCGGATGTCGCGGCTCAAACGTTTATGAAGATTGGTTTCGGTGTTGAAAGGAAGCTCAAGGAAGTAGATCTTGAAGGTTTAAACTTTCCAGAGTGGCGAACAAAGCCTGAGACAATGAGAATGCATTTTGAGGTTCTTGCTAAGGTTGATGGAGAGAAAGTTATTCCAGAGAACGTAATGCGAGTTGATCCGATTCCATTGGAGGATACGGTTGCAGAAAATGTGATTACTGGAAATGTAACCATGTCAAAACTTCCAATCATTCACCCTCCTTCAAGCCCTTTCACCTTGTAAATCATGTGGAGAGATAGTTTCATGTTTTATAAGAAAATTTTCATAACTTTTGATATCGTCTTTGTCTTACAACATTACTCACCTTATCGCAGAAGAAGTAGTATATGTTAAACTTCACTGCAACTTGTAAATTATTCCTTTTTGGGTGAAAAATCAATACATAATTTGGCGTCTTCTAACAGCTTCGTTAAATCCATGGATTAATGTGGATAATGGCATAAAATATGGGGACTCAACTGCAAAACTACGACATTAATATAGGGCCTAAAATAATCTTTTACGGGCCCATATTTACTGTGTTTAATTAAAACCCATAGGGCATTATTATTTCAAGCCCAAATTTAAATTGGCCATTACCTCCGGCTAGTCGCCGAGACTTCCACATCGGAAGAGTGACCGGGACACTCGAGTGACGAGCGATGGGAGAAGATGAAGCGCGTGACTGGATTCGCGGTGACGAGACAGCGAAGCAGATGTTATCTAGGGTTCTTAAAGACCGAGCGTTCCTGCTTCTCCCGCCTCTTCACCGTGTGCCTTTACGCGCCGGAAACGTAGTCGAGATCACCGGCGCATCTCCGTCTGGGAAAACTCAGATCCTAATTCAAGCTGCGATCAGTTGCATTCTTCCGAAGACGTGGAACGGCATTCACTACGGAGGATTAGGGAAACTGGTTTTGTTTCTCGATTTGGATTGCCGCTTTGATGTACTCCGTTTATCTCAAATGCTCAAGCATCGTCTTCTTCTAGCTAACCGTATGCAATTCTTCAGTCTTCCCTTTCTCTTACTTTGCTTTGGATTTTGTATTCAAGTAGTTCTATATTCATGAAATTGAGATAATCTCAGTCACATTCTATATAGGCGTTGATAGTGTGATGTTTGGTAGTTTAAGTTATTAGTTTAGTGTAGTGTTTAAATATGCGATATGAATCAAAAATGGTTGAATGTAGTTCTTTCAGCGTATCAGGGTTAGGAAATGGAGCATGGTGGCAACTTAATGAGTCAAATGTTAGAGATTGCAGATCTGCACAAGAGAAGTCAAAGACTGTATTTGATGAGGAGTTATACGTTTCATGCATGAAAAGGTTTCTCTATGTTCGTTGCTATGATAGTCTCGAACTTTTGTCCAGTCTCAAGGTAGCTTATGTGTTGAAGTATTACATTGTGTGGTTTGTGTTGGATTCTAGTACCCTATTAAAAAAAGTTTATATCGTTATATCACTGTGTTGCAGACATTGCATTATCGGATCCGACAACAGGAAGCATGTGGAAGTCAAGTCGGAGTGCTTATGATTGACAGGTTTGTCTTTGAATCTGCTGGTTTCTTATTTGGTTGGATCTACAGATACTAAGATTCCTTCCGGGACCATTCACTATTCCTTCCTGTGAAAGGAATGCATCAGTTTTACATGAGTGGCGCTATTATTGATGTCATATGGCTGGATAACCTAGTCTAATGTTACTTTCGCAGATGCATTGTAGGGTTTTATGCATGCTAATATCTAGCAAGCCGACAGGAAGAATTGAGCTAACTTTTTGCAATCTTTTCGCCAGCATTGGTGCTTTCCACTGGACTGATCGTCTATCGTCATCATTGGCATTGGAGACACATAACAGGTAAGATGTCTACATAAAGATAATCTAGAGGAGACTCTGGTTATAGTCTCTTCTTTTTGAAGCTGCCAAGTTTAAAGTCCTGCCACATAAAAACTTAAAAAAATCATACGGTGTAACAATGTAAAGAGACAGCTTCTCTGTTTTTTTGTACATGTTCGGTTGCTTTAGTTAGATCATGTATGTCTTTAGCTTACCTAGTCAACATGTTGGAGAGTTTGCGAATTTTGAGTTTGATGCTTAATATGTGAGACTTGTATTTATGTTATATAGGAAAAGTCTCTCCCTTACGAATGTGGTGGAGACGATAGTGCAAGAGCTGAAGAAGCTACTGCAGGTACATTCACTTGTAGTAATTGGCACTAAGGCTACAATTTACGAAGAAAAGTACCCAGCAAATGAGAATAATCGGTTAGTTGGTTAATCACACTCTTTGTATACGGCTTCTTTTGTGTTGTTATAGTCGCCTCATCTCCAATTTTGCGCAAATTTCAGGAAGTTCTCCTCAAATGACGATTTGTCAGGGAATGCTTCAAGTAAAGCTCAGCAACCACTTTTCCGTGAATTTATGCCTTCTTCTTGGCAGGTCATTTTTTTATGTGAACCCTTAAAGCCTCTTCTTGGAACGCTTTGTAGATCAATTTTGATACAACCATTTCAAGATCTGCCAAATTTCATCGCTTGTTTCAAAGGATGATTCTTTCTCACTACCCTCCTTTGTGGGTTATTGCAGGCATTTGTGACACACAAGATAATCATACGAAAATCAGGTTAGAATTATTTTTTCTCGGCTTTTCACCTTCTCTACATGTCTTCCTTCGTTTACTTTATAACAAAAAATTACTTCTATCATCTCTGCAGCTGATCATCAGTCTTTACAAACGGGACAACAAAGTTTGTCGGCATATTCACTTGAATGGTTACAACCGCAACTTAGTGCCATAGACCGATTCATAGTAGACGATGTAAGGAAACTTATTACAACCATGCAAGTCTAGCAAAACCATTTTTTACTATAAACCATTACTCAGTACATATTTTTAAACTGCTTCCACATCTCATGCAGTCTGGTATTGTCATCGTCTCGTGACTTAGGTTTCATCTCAGGTATTCTTCAATCTCTATGTTTCTCTCAGAGAGACTCACATATTTACTAATACACATGCTTGTAAGTATGTAATGTGTAGAAATCATAGACTATCATGAGTTGGTAATAGCTATTACCTAAGCAGCATGCAGCAAAGTCGACAGATGTAAAGTTATTATAATTATTCATATCAGAAAGCGGAAAAATATGAACAGCAAAAGTTATCTTTAAATGGTAAATTTGTCGTTGTCAAAAAAAAAAAAAAATGGTAAAATTGTCTTTCTTTTTTTTTATCTTTACTTGATTAGGATATGTTTACAATATTTGGGTAACCTTATCTTAGATATAAAAAGAAAGAATATCATACTTTTACACACACATTTTGGAATTGAATTGGATTGTAATATCTTCCTAAAATTGTTTAAAATATATTTTATGATTTGCCATCAAAGACTTGAAATTGCAACTGCACGTGTTAATTTTATACCTCATTGTTAGAAAATCATACTTTTCTAAACTTTTACCTTCCTAAAAACTTGAAAGTGATTCTTAATGGGACATCACTACAGGCCTTAGCACTAGGAGTCGTGTTACATTTTTTCGACATCAAAATTATAGCATTTTGCTTGTGGACTCTGTACACTCATCAGTCTTTGGTGGTTACTTTTCTTTTTCCAGAGGTTATATCTTGTTTCACCGCTTTTATCTTTTATTGTTGGAGTAAAAACTATCTCTTCGAATTTAGCAGATAAGAGTCTTCTTTGACTCGTGCTATATCTTTTTTTATCTCCATCTTATGGAAAATTAGAATGATAAACTTGGATTTAGGAATCATTATTGTTTGATGTAATAATTAGGTTTTACAAGGAGTGGGGAGTAGTCAAATCTTTTGAATACTTGATGAGATAAAACAATAGTAGTAAAATTAAACTTGTTTATTTAATATCAGAATCATATTCATAGGACTTCCACTAAAAAGCTTATAAGTGTTGGATATGATGTGTGATGTGAAACTAAACAAATTATCATCCTTTTTTAGATTGCGTGGATCGATTTCCACAGGTATTCATATTTATCCTTTTTCTTACTTTTAAAAATAATTAGTGATATGTGTCAGATAGATTATGAATTTTACTAGTTTTGATATGTCCTTTCGTTTCCAAAAACGTTTTTTTTTTTTTTTTAACATTTATCGAACGAAACTAGACGCGTCACCTAATTGGTTGACCATTTATTCGTAGTCTATATCAGAACTCATGTAAAGACAAGAACTAGGAGATGTGTATGCATCTATATTAGTCATCTTATTTACGTTTTTACTCGAAAATAAGATAAAATGAAATGGAAATTAAACGTTTAAAGAAGAAAAATGTGTTGAGAAGTAAAACGGCGTTTAGTTTATCCTTTAAAAGAGACGTGGCCTCTCAAGAAACTAACAATTTGCAAAGTTTCTCACAACTGACTTTAGTTTCAATCATATCTTCTCAACACATCTCCATCACTGTTTGATTTATTTATCCATTGTACCATTGTGTAGTATCAAATGTATTACGATCTAATTTAAATAGCATCAATAAAAGATAATTACAAATGTTAGTGAAAAGTGATGCACAAAGTACAGTACCGATATGGTAATTTAGAAAAATTAAAGATAAGAACGAAAGCAATTCGCCAAACAAAAAAAATATGGGCATGTGGGTATGAAAGGCTTTGACGAGTTTGACTTTGACTTTTGCCTAACTCCCATTTGTTTGATGGTTACGTCTACGCACAATATAATTAGCCGAAACTATATCCAATCTCCTCCTCTCCTCTCTCACCCATTAATAATTAAATTAAATTAAATTAAAGAAGGTCTTTTTGTATAACTATTATCGCAAAGTGTGATTTGATTCATTGCTTGTGTTTGTTTTGTTTGTACACCAACTTCACACTTCTTCATTATTAACACCACGTAGTCCCTGTTAATCGAAGACATTAGTACACCTTTTCTTTATCATATTTGTTTAGATCCTTGTGTTTTTGTTTCTTTGTTTTTGGCGACTCTTATCTTAGTGATTTCTAATCTTACAAAAGTAATAATTGTCGACTGTTACTTTGCTAATCTTTTTTGTGTTCAGCAGCTTTTATTGGTGTTTCAGTTTTTGTATTTATTTGAAAATGTAAAAATTTGTTCAGTCATATTAACAAATGTTTATTAGAATGGTAATACAATAGTTGTAAAAATATTCTGAATGGTAAATTATTTTTCTAAACAAACAGTACTTTATTTAAATTTTGTATTTAATTCATACAAAATCCAATTTATATCTGAGATGTGATCCGAGACGAGACTAGTACCACTAAGTTTCGGCCCCATTTGTTTAGATCTTAGTCTATTACTATTAGAATAGGATTACTTTTTTTTAAAATCGTGTTTTGTTTTCTTAAGCATTCCAGTCAGATTTTTTTTGTTTTCTTTTGTTTTGTTTTGTTTTTTCTCATATGATTAAGTTTTTGCTAACTAAAACAGTAGATTACTTTCGAAATCATTTGATAAATCCATGATCGTCCAATTTGTATGAAATTTAATTCAGTTCAATTCACTCCGTTGTATGTTGGATGTACTTTTCGGATCACTAAATAGATACCAACCTTAGCTTTCTAGCTTTCGATATGTTTTTAATGGATTAATTATAAACGCAAGCAATAAATAAGATAAAACATAAATGATCCAAGTGTAATGAAAATGAAAAATATACTATTTGATTGATAGTTAATGAGGACAAAACTAAAGAAGACAAAGATCTTTAGATCACGCGTGTGGCGTGGGCATGTGCGTGCGTAAGCGTAAGCAATAGATCATCCAACCCCTCAATGTGACTTATGTGTTTTGACCATTTTGCCCATTTTAAGAATAATAATATTAAGAAATTTGATGTTCACATTTTGTTATACTATAGAAAAATATTTCCTTAGTTTTAAAACCTTGGAGAAATCTGAAGCAAAGTTGAGGGGCACCCACACACTCCTATTCATTGGGGCTGCCTACTCCTATACCTCTTCTTCTTTTTTAATTGATCTGATGAATTGCTTGGTAAGTTTTTACATTTCTATTAATAATAGTGAAAACAATAGTTGACAAAAAAAAACCCCGGTAAAAACAGTAATAGTAATAGCAATAACAGGTCAATTATTTAAGCAAATAATAATAATAGAGGTCAATTATTTTAAGAGAGAAGTGGGTCCAAAGAGAAAAATCAGTTGAACTCTCAATCTTTGGGAAGTGTTTGAGTTTGTGTGGATCTCAATTTTATAACAAAAGCCATTGATTGCTACTTGAGGGAGACTGCATATGAGAAAGATTGATAAATTTAAAAGTTTTCTTCATATATATATTCATAATTTTAGTATAGATACATATATATATAGGGGTTACTTGGATGAATCTGAGGTTGCCTTGCCTCCAAGGCACCCATTAATTTTAAAGAGAATCAGTAAGATAGTTATGGATCTCACAAGATGTATATGAACTCAAGTGCAATAGTTTAATTTTTTTTAATATGCATCACTTTTTTATTTTAGTACATCTTAGTTTGAGTACAACAATATATTTTTTTAAAAAAAAAAAACCTAAAATTTATATTAAAATTTAAGTGTTGTATCATCAAGTGCACACACACACAAAAAATGTTATTTCATCTAACATGTTGTTCTTTTAAGCCTTTTAACAAAAAAAAAAAGTGTTATTTTTTTTCTCTTTCTCGAAAATATTGTAATTGTAACGAGATTTAATACTTTAATTTATTTATAAAATCATGTATAAAAAATCATATATATATAAAAAAAAAAAAGCTAAAAAAATATAGAAGAGAGGGGTAATAATGGGAGGGGTATTGGGTACAAAGGTACAAATCTCAAAATGAAGGCAAAGAGAAGAGAGAAGTAGGACCCATAATCCTATGGTTGACGACCAAACCCATTTTCATGTGCGCCACGTGGAATATTGCGGTGTGCATGATCTCAGCATGAAGTGTCATCATCACTCCTCCACCTCCAATTCCTCCTCTCATTTTTATTTAGAAAATTTACATTGTTCTGCTTCAGTGCTTTGTATACCCAATTCTGTTTGTTGGCGTAAACTGTGGACTACATATTAATGATATATAAATCTCACAGTTAAAACGTAGATATAGCCTCACGAGTCAAGACCCTAAACGATGAACTATGATTTACTTTTTCTGGTGATTGTTTCTCATTTTGTAAAGGTTAGCCTACAAATAGTGCAATCGTTACGAACTAAGAGCTTGATTGTGTGAAAATTTCGAAATCATACTTAACTTGGAACAGAGGAAATAATAAATATACATAATGACAATGGTATTTAGTAGTAAAAAAAAAAGTAACTGAATTTACCTCAATAATTAGCAGCCTATCCATGGGAGCAACCAAATATGTAAATATGTGCTCTGACTTGACATACACTAATTTATTGATACAGACAAAAAAACCATTTAATGACGACCCCAGGTAATAAAAGCCGACTTAAATTTGTTTTTGTTGCGCCCCCACGAAATCCTTATACTAACTCAACCACAATTTGGAGGGGAAGTATATGTATAGTAGTGCTCTAAATTAATAAGTATTAAGTTTGGAATGAATGTCATAATTAAGTGTATATAGAGATAGAAAGAAGAAATAAGAAGAAGTGGATAAGAATCTTCTTCTTACTTTCTTAGTGGCGAAGAAGAAGAAAGAAGATACTCTTTTGCGTGGAAGTATCCAATCCTCAACACCTCTCGTTTCCGCCCGCCTCTTTCTCTCTCTCTTTTTTTTTTTATACTAAGTATTTAATAAATAAATTTCACATGTGTAATGTTTTTCGTTCAATCCTTATTTTTCCATATTAAAATATTCAAAATATCTAATGGAATTCGTTTCCAAGGCTCTGATGCGCTGATGGTTTGTGCATTTTGTATTTGTAAATATTTCTATGTATCGTCCGTGACGAAAAAAAATTATTTTTATATGTATCGACGTTTAATTACAAGAAAGTATATATCAACAAAAAATAAAAATAAACTAAATCTAAAATCACATCTTGTAGATGTGTTGCTTCGTCTAAGTCATTATGTTGTAACGAATTACGAGACTTATAGTTTAACATTTTATTGTAATATCGATTTTTACATCGACTCAAATTTGAGAATATGTATGTGAACTGTAAGCGAAAAAAAAATGTCGAGACATAATTTTGATTAAAAACTTAAACCAATAAATGATAATAACCAATCTAATAAATTAAATATTTTTCTCAATCATCAGAACTCGAATCTAGCTTATTCACCAAAAACTCATATAAACTATGGAAACACAGTTTTGTTATGAGAAGAAAAAAAAAAGAGCTTTGATCAAAAAAAATAAAAAAAACGGCAGCCGAAATTGTAAGATCCAAGCCGACGACTTCTCGGAAAATACCCTTTCCCTTTGACATCGATCGATTACTCATCTCCCCAAGTTCCATTACACTTGCTTGCTTTCATCTTTATTACCATCATTCTCTTTTGTTTTTCTTTATCATTTCTTTTTAATTTTAGTAATTTTTAAAAATAAATTAAAGGTGGTAATTAAATGTGTGTGTGCAACTGGACTAAAGAAGCCATATATAAAAAGTAACATGACTTCCAAATTCCACCTTCTTCTTCTTCTCCTATCTCCTATATATACCTCGATCTCTTTCACACACTTCCTCTGGTTCCACATCATCCTCTCCATATAATCTTTTTCTACACACACACACGCAACCACAAATATATGTATGTACATGTGAAGTAGTGATTTCAATATCATCATCAATGGATCTACCACCGGGATTTAGGTTTTTTCCGACGGACGAAGAGCTCGTCGTTCATTTCCTCCACCGTAAAGCTTCCCTCTTGCCTTGTCACCCTGACGTCATCCCCGACCTCGATCTTTACCCTTACGATCCTTGGGACCTTCCCGGTATATACATGCACATATATGATATATCTCTCTCTATATATGCGCATCATGCAACATGATCACAATGATCCTATAGTTCAGTATACGTGCATGTTTATATAATCAGTTATGTATATGTATTTATGCATAGTATGCATGTAGGTGTCTATCATGTATATCTATGTGTAGTTGACTCTATATTGTTGTGTATGTATATGGTGATCCAAATTAAAGGACATAGATTGATTGTTGTCACCAACTTAAGTAACCAATCTGTCTTTTTTTCTTTCTTTTTAGCACTACACTTTTGTTGGGTTGCTCTTTTTAAGGATTGTTTTTGTTTCCAAAATCTACCATACACACAAATATTAATAGGACCAATCTTTACCTAATAACTTTCTTCTTTATTCTCTTGGAAGGAATCTATTAATTGGTGAACCATTATTAACATTGCTTTGTTCATAGTCATACATGTGCACCAATTTCAATCATTCGATCTCATGATACACCAACACAATCAATCATATATATATAATACACACACTCACCAAAACATGTACGTAGACATACATAAAAACAAATACACATGTAATAAATTGATGTTTTATCTAACACTAAACTAGTTAGACTAGCATATCCTAAACATTGAATATTATTTCGTGGATAATCGTCCATACTCTATGCTAGAATTCATAATAATCTCAGATAAGCGTGTATTTGATAATACATTAACACTAACTTTGTTTACGTATAAACTACAGGGAAAGCCTTGGGAGAAGGGAGGCAATGGTACTTCTATAGTAGAAAGACACAAGACAGAGTGACAAGCAATGGGTATTGGGGATCAATGGGAATGGACGAGCCAATCTACACAAGCTCCACACACAAGAAAGTGGGCATCAAAAAGTATCTGACTTTCTATCTCGGAGATTCTCAGACTAACTGGATCATGCAAGAATATTCCCTCCCAGATTCCTCTTCTTCATCTAGTCGATCTTCTAAGAGATCAAGCCGTGCTTCTTCTAGTTCTAGTCACAAACCCGTGAGTACCCTTTTTTTCATAAGCCTAAAGTTGTCGACTTTAACTTAAAATTTACATTTTCGTGTAACCTAAAATTAGAAATTGACCTCCACGTGGC
Organism: Erysimum cheiranthoides; assembly: GCA_011420285.2. Classification (NCBI taxonomy): domain Eukaryota; kingdom Viridiplantae; phylum Streptophyta; class Magnoliopsida; order Brassicales; family Brassicaceae; genus Erysimum; species Erysimum cheiranthoides. Next base: position 19,341,363 of record CM022181.2, read on the forward strand.
ATGGATCTTTGTATGCAGGATTATAGCAAGTGGGTGATATGCAGAGTGTATGAACAAAATTGCAGTGAGGAAGAGGATGAGGATGGGACAGAACTCTCATGTTTGGATGAAGTGTTTTTGTCTTTAGATGATCTTGACGAAGTAAGCTTACCGTAATAAAGACAGAAGCACCCAAGAAAAAAAAAGGTTTAGTGGGCAATTATTTCTAAAATCTTTGTACCAAAAAGAAAAAAAAAGGAAAAGGAGAATGAGAATGACCTCATTCTTACAAGTTATATGTTGTAAGATTAGCAATCCTCAATTTGCAAGCAAGAAGCAAAAAAAGGAAGAAGCTCTAGTCTTGTTGTATTTTTATTTTTTGAATTCAAATATATCTTCTTATTATTTTTTAATCCTGAATTAATTATGTTAGCTGTTTTGCATATTATATGGGAACCGGAGAAGTTAGCAAATTGTATTGTGAACAAAAATGATCACGAATATTACACTGAAACACTAATTAATAAATCTTTGTAATATATGATTAAGATACCTTCACCGATGGGTCTATTTTTTAAGTATACATGCAAAAATTAAAATCTCAATAAAGTGATGAACCGAAGTTAAAGTGTAAATATTAGGATATGCACTGATTTAAAAAAAAAAAAAAATTCATATCTAAAACAGTAAGTCAGTAATAATAGTAATTCATGAAAAATATTGTTTGGTTAGATTTATTCTGAATACAATCATAACTCTAAAATTATTGGTTAATGTAGGCTTCACAATAAAAGTTTAAATTAGAGTATATGTCGTCTTTTGGCCTAATATACCTAAGGTTAGGAGGAAAACCACATCTACTAGTCTGGGATAAAATTGCAGCCTACTTCTCATCTTGAACAATATTAGTTAAAATATATTATACTTATAATTGGTAGAAACGGATTAGAGTTTTGACTAACAAGATCCAAAACACTAGAACATTTATATAATGGGAAATAATGATTATGTTACCACTGGATGCATGCAAATGAGACTTAAAAAAATAAGCCCCCCATGTTGGCGAATAATCATGGGGAAAGGCTAATAGTGTGTTTAAAAAGTTATAGAGACCAAACTAACTTTTGTGTTTTCTTTTGTTCTTTCTTTCTTGAAAGTTTATATGATTCTAATTTCTAACTCAACAAACAAACCAACAAATACGAATTATATTTCTCTCTTTTTTAGATTGAAGAGGACAGGCGCAGCTTGGAAAATAATTTTCCTAAATTTAAGTTGTGGAGCCCTAAGTTTAGATGCATATTATATCGTAGGATCAGATTACACTTGGGTACTATATTCTAATTCATAGCCGAATACTCGAGAAGTACAGACAAAAAGTAATTGTTTTGTGAAACCAGAGATGAGAGATAAATTAAAGGTAACTTTCGAGAAAAGAGTGAGAAAATTCTATTTTTGATGAGTCAATCCTAAGTTTAAAGAGAACAAAAAAGGTTTAGAATAAAAATACAATTTGAATATTATAAGCAAATAATGTGGAAGTACATAATTTTTCAAGTGTGGCCTCTAAATTTGATATACGTGTGGCCTACACCTGATCCGGTTTAGGGTAGGATTGCTATATATTTTGTTAATTATTTACAAGACTTGGGCAATTGAGAGCCTTTTTCTCCAAGTTATAGTCTCTCTCTATAGATCTTTGATTGGGTTTAGTAGTTGTCTTGTGTCGCCGAGCCAAGCAACATTGTCTTTCTACGTCTATTAATCTTTTTTTTGTTTTCCTTATATATATATATATATATATATATATTTTTTATGGGTGCTTGCTTAGCAAGCACTGACTCATGTATGATGCAAGCACCTTGCACACATAAGATAATAATTTATATAAAAACAAAAATTCAAAGATTTCAAGTTGGGAAAGAGTGGGGTGGGATTTAGCTAGATTATTGCATAGTTTGGGGTTTGCTATGGAGATGGTCATGGTTTTGCTGTTTTTATATATCTATATAACTATCTCATAATCAGAAAAGTGAAATATTTTCAATGAAAACAGTATGTAAACCTATCGACACAATGAGTTTCTAAACAATAAATGATTTTACCTTGTTAGTCTAAACCAGAGACAACTCTAGTTGGGTGTGGAATTTTACCTAGCATTGCAAATATCAAGATCAGACTGGTTAACCTAAGAATATGGATTTCGTAAGGGACCATTTGGTTGGATTAAGCATTCATTGGTTTGAACCTTAAAAAAAAAAAAAAAAAAAAAAAAAAAAAAAAAAAAAAAAAAACAGGGTTCAGTTGGTTCTTGGAATGCAGAAAAGCAAACCAATAGAAATAATAGAAGATGCAGTTGATTAAGAAACAGAGTGCATATATTCATTGACTTGTTTTTCTCTTTGGTGTTGTCTATCTATTAGCTTTCTTTGTATGTGTAATCAAGAATTTTTTTAACAATCCTATGAAAAGCAAGAAATTTTGATGGATGAGAAGAAAGAAATATAGTGCTGAATAGAAGTTCTTTTATGAACAGAATGTTACCTTTGTTTTACTGGTCCTCCTGCTCCTCCTGATCTCTGAAAGCTGACATTCTCTTTTTGTACTTGTAATTCCCGAAAACATAATCTGGGAAGAGCCTGTTATGTGATTTCATAAAATCAAGTTGAGCTTGTGTGAATGTTGGGAGTCCATCATCAGAAGGTGACCAGTCTCTATTTGTCGTCATAGTTTGAAGTCCAGCAGAAGGTGAAGTCGAGTCTGGATGTTGCGTCATTGTTTGAGGTCCAGAAGGTGAAGGCAAGTCTGGTTTTTGCGTCACTGTTTCAAGTCCAACAGAAGGTGAAGTCAAGTCTGGACGTTGCGTCATAGTTTGAAGTCCAGCAGAAGGTGAAGGCAAGTCTGGTTTCTGCGTCACTGTTTCAAGTCCATCAGAAGGTGACGGCGACAAGTCTGGTATTTGCGTCACTTTGTCGTGTCCATCAACAGAAGGTGAGGAGCCATGGGTGGTAGTGGTAGTACTGGTGCTGAGATTGGCTTTAGGAGTAGTAGATATGGGAGTGTGCATAGGGGGGTAGCTGATTGGTGTTTGGTTGCCAGGGAGAATTGAAGGAAAGTCCTTTTGACAATTTAGTTGATAGGGATCAGGCCCATGGGGTAAGAGCGGAAGAAGTGATGGTCTCTGATAAACGTAGATCAGAGGCCGAGGCCGGTGCAAGTGCAGGTTCGGCCGCAGGTGCAGGGGATCCTGCAGCATAATTGGAGTCTGAGTTGATCGTTTCTGAAACAAAAAAAATTATTATAGAAGAAAAAGTGTGGGTTGAGATCTACGTACAGCGCAAGGAAACTGCGGATTATAAGGATCATATGGGAGTTGCTGAGGTGGAAAAGGAGAAGCTTGTCTTGGTGTGAGGATGAATGGTTCAGCAGAAGCTTGCAGTTTTGACGGATTAGCAGCCTAATAAACAGAGATAAAATCAAATGAGAAGTGGTTATAAACTTATGATTCTTCAGAAATCTTTGGTGTAAAGAGAGAGCGTTGTGAAGTAAAACCTTTGGTGTACAAGGACTATTTGCCAACATCTTTCCCTTGCCAGCTGAAGAAGATTGTTGCTGCGACTGAGTGGTTTCCTGCAAAATCACCAGAAAACTCTTAACACATACATTTCAACACATAACCGTGAGCCTAGTTGCGATATGATACACAATCTTTCCTTCCCTTTAACGGATCAAGGCATTAGAAGTTCAGCATTATCTATCTTTGTAATCATGTTCAACAAAAATAGAAATTTTCAACTTTATCAGGTTCAGCTTCCTTTGATTTATAACAGTCCTCGAAAGACATCAAATCACTAACGTCTAGCAACTCTATGTTGTGACCATTGTGGAATATCACAGGCAGTGTTTCTTAAGTAACTCATTGATGTTCTTACCTATATATCGATTCTGATATTACAAGTAGGTAAGCAATATAGAACAAAAGACGAACCTGGTTACGTCCTGATTCGCTTATAGGGCTGCTAAACTCTGTATTCTTGTGCTGAGTCTGGAAGATTGAAGAACGTGCTGATCGTCCGGGATAGCTTGAAGGAGAATCTGACACCTTCTTTTTAGTGGCTGATGTGACAAGAACACCATCCATCAAGATTCCTTCATCTGAACATGAAACCGGAAAGCGCCTACGAGGGTCTGGATCTGATTTTGCATCCCGTAAGCATTGCAGCAAGAGTGACCTTGCATTGCTAATGTTGCAACTCCTTTTAGGAGTCACAGGACTCAAAAGTGATGACATTTTATGTTGAAAACGGCTCTGCCGGATCTTATCCATGGGCCACGTCTGGGGGCTCTGTTTCGGCGTCTTGTAATCCACCTCGTTGTAGACAAACGGCTCGTCTATGTCCATCAGGTCGCTACAGTAGCTGAATATGAGATTCCTTTGTGGATCCTTGGATCACCAGACTTCAAAAATGATACATTTTTAATCACAAAACAAACCAGAGGATTTGCGATTATGATCCCAAAAAAAAAACAAAAAGAAAGAACAAATCACCAGAGAAGTCTCGTCTTATTCGCTGTTTCTCCCTGCCAATAAAGCTTCCCGATAAAACTTCGAAGATCTGAAGAATGTAATCAAGAATAAGTCTCGCAGAGACATTTTCGCGCCAAAATTGAAGATCACAAGACAAGGCAAAATCTACCATAAACTCGAGAGGGAAAATTTACCGAGAATCATCATCACAACTTGAAGAAATCAAAAGCTATAACGATTGAAGTAGAAACGAAGAAGAAGAACCAAATTCCGATCGCAAAATCAAAACCTAGATTAGTAGAAGAATCGGGAACGGGAAAAACCACCGATTCAATCGCGAAAGAGCAAAATCTAAAGCTCGAAATCGGAACAGAAATTTGAGATCACATACCTAAAACTGTTGAGTTCGAGTTGCTAATTCGTGCTCCTCTGATTCGTTCGATAGCATCACGAAGCTCGCTCAGAAATATCTCCACGGCAAAGAGAGTGAGAGAAGTGGGAAAAATTCAGTTTCAAAGAGACGAGTATGGTTAACACTTAACTGTCTCAGTATATATAACGCTAACGGAAAATTTAACGGCGAAAAGGTTCCGTGATCCCTGGTTTTGACTGGATTTTTAACTTTGACGACGGAGTTTCTTCGACCTTCCACTGAACCGGTCAAGATGAACTAAACCAAAATCCTATAACCGGAAAGGCTTTTTAACCACTCGACCCAGTCCGGTTTTTATACAAAACATAAAACACTTTTACGACATTGCAACATTCTCCAACAATAATCAAAATGAACAAAGACTTGGGTTCGAGCCATCGACTAGATGGTCAAGTCAATACAAGACCAGACAAAAACAGAGACCCATGACATATACAAAGGGACCCAAGAGATAACGATAAACCCAAAAAAACCCAAAAAACTATACATATTACGACTTTACACAGATTCTAGCTTTGTTACCACAAAGAGAAGCTTTCAAATCCCATCAATGGAGTTTTTGTTTCATGCTACCACCAAGCAGAGACATTAGCCCGCCGCCGTGAACTCTCTCCTCAGGAATCATAAAGTCAAAGATGTTCCTCCCATTGTTGCCAGTACTGTTGTTGTTTGTTTCGATTTCGGTTCTTTCAGTGTGTGAGAAGCTTAAGGATTTCATTGATGGAGGCACAAGAACCTGCATTGGTATCATCAGCTTCTGTCTTTTCTCGGGTTGATGATGCAGCGGTGGAAGTGGGCGATCAATGGAGTCCGTGCAATCAGAGACCGCGCTGACTCCAGAATGAGAATGATCAGTAGTGGTGGTAGTTGCTGTTGTTGTGGTTTGGGAAGAAGTAGAGACGAGGCCACGAAAAAGTCCCGGTCCAATCAAACCGATCTTGCTTCCAGCTTTCTCCTGAGACATACTGTTATGCGCAGCACATAAACCGCTCTTTCCTCTAGCAAATTTCTCGCATTTCCAATCTCCTCCCCATGAACAGCGTTTCCCACCACCATGTGCCTTGCAGAAATCAGTGCTACCTTGTGCACTCTTCTCACACCCATCATACTTGCACCGTTTCCCACCACCATGTTTCACACAACAATCAGTCCGGCCACGAGCGCTCTTTGTGCACCCGGCCACAACACATCTCTTCCCACCACCGTGAGCTACACAGAAACTAGTCCCACCGTGCACGCTTTTAGGACAAATCCCACCTCCATCAAACATACAGCGTTTTCCTCCACCGTGTGCTTTACACAGCGGAGTACTACCTTCCGCTCCCTTCGTACATCCGGCAAATATACAGCGTTTTCCACCACCGTGAGCTTTGCAGTAGTTTGTACTTCCTTGAGCACCTTTTGTACAACCTGAAGACTGACAACGCCGCCCACCACCGTGGGAAATACAAAGTCCAGCTTGTCCCTCAGCACTTCGTGTACAGCCTTCAATTCTACACCTTTTACCACCACCATGCTTGATGCAGAGCCCGGATTTTCCACGTGCGGCCTTAGCACATCCCTCAGGGAACCCACACCGCCTTCCACCGCCATGAGATATGCAGAAATCGGTTTTTCCTTCAGCGCTCTTTGTACATCCCAAGTGTTGGCATCTCTTTCCTCCACCATGGGCTTTGCAGAAAGTAGTTTTGCTCTCAGCACCTTTGTTGCAGCCTGGTTTTTGGCATCTCTGCCCACCTCCATGGCCAATGCAAAGCCCCGAAGCTCCTCTAGCTCCTTTCGCACATCCCATGAACTTGCACTTCTTCGGGTTGCTCGTCCTCTGCTGAGAAGATGTGGCAGATGCCGTCCTGTCAGACAAAGCGCCTACAGAGAACTCTGACTCCTGGCTCAGCTGTGAATTATAAGCATCAGTTCCAAAATTAGTACTACACTCTTGCATTCTTGAAGGTTTTCTAACATTTTCTGTCCTTGGAGCGAAAAGAAGCGATGGCATATAGCCACCTGATCGCCTTGCAGATGTAGAACCCTCATCAACAGCAGCTTGGGACACATTAGTATCCGTATATGTCAACAACGAACAATCAAGTCCGCTAAAAGTATCCATGGTCACAGCTGGAGGACCAAGTTGCAGAATCGAATCACCTCCTGATGAGAATTCCTGAGCACTCCCAGAAGAAGCTGACCCTTTGTTATTATCATTAACCCTGACATTATAATAATATGAAGGCGGTGTTGGACCCAAACCGAGAACCAACCGACAACCACCATCAGGACAATTAGAAACATCAGAACAAAGCTTATGGTTATGGTGAGAGCTCCCAATCAATCTCCCTGCACTGCTTCCAAGACATTTCAAGCTAAGAGCAGTATCGCCGAAATTGTCAAGCTTTGCAATACCATTGCCACGAGAAAAGTGAACGACACTCTCGTTCAAATCCATATGAAGAGAAAACAGAAGGATGCAGAGGGAGGAATTAGAATGACCCAAAACAATAAATACTTATTAAGAACACCTTGTAAAGCTATAAACATAAAAGCAACTTGAGATACAAACATCTCCCACCACTGACAAATCCCCATGTGTCTGCCCTGTCCATCTTCAAGAATGGGTAAGAGCAAGAACTTTTCTGCAGCAGTTAAAAGAATCTTGTCAGTATAAAGCTTAGCAAGAAGATCAATAACATGAGACTAATAATGAAAAGCATTTGAATCAATAGTGTAATACAAGTTGCAGTTAAGGAAGGTAAGAGATTCAAAGTACAGACCAATAATTGGTTACAACTGTGTCTGAAAAGGACCAAGTACCAACCAAAATGACTTGTGGTGGCAACATTGTAGCCATAGGTAAAAGTGAAACGTGAGGGGTACATCTTTCTATGCTCAAATAAATTTGAAAAATTAGAAATTTCCCGAAAAAGCAGAACGAAAGAAAGGATAAGATAAGATTGGTTTACATATTAGTTACACAGTAAAACGCAATAACTTTTGTAACTCAAACAACTCATAAGCAAAATCTGAATTTTGTTAAGACTTTGAAAACCTCTACATATTATAACCTCAGAAGTCAACTATGTTTGATAAGTGATAAGTGAAATGTCTTAAGGATTTTCCATTGTAGATAAAGATCCAAACACAATATATAAGATCTAAGAAAATAATTGTTTTATCAAAACCATGGAATCAACAAGATTCTGAATATATATTTCCCAAGTTTCTAACTTTGGGGAAGAAGATCTAAATTCACAACAAAAGTCTATAACTTGTGCAACCAAAGAAAACAAAACTCTAAGATAATCTATCATTAAAGAAATCATCATGCTCTAAAAATTTAACAGCTTGAAGATGAGAAAACAAAACCCAACTTCAGAAGGAGGATACACAATACCCTAAAAAGAACATAAGACAATTACAAAAATAAGCTAGAGAAATTCAAAAACATACAAACAAGCATAGGAAAGAAGGAAAAAAAAAAAAAAACCATGCATTCTGATTCATCATATTATATAACTCCATCGACCATTAATAAAAAGAAACCAGATACTAAAGAAGGAGAAATCAAAACCTGATGGATCTGAGAGAGACAGAGAGAGAGCTTCCGTAAGCAAAAGAGCCTCGTAAACTGAGAATCTCCTTCGTCTAAAAAAATCGAGGAAGAGGAAGAAGAAGAAGAAACAAAAAGACTGAAACAGGTGTCGAGATATAAGCGGGCTACGAAAAAAGAGAAAGAGAGAGAGAGAGAGAGGAGAGATATTATTATGAGCGTGTAGGCTTCTTTCAGGTCCTTCTTCGTTTATAACCGCGAGTGAGAGAATCCCTATGAATTACCCAAAATACCCTCTGTCTCCGTCGATCGTAACGGTTCTGATTGGATGAGACAACGCTCTATTTTGGGAAATCTATTAAAATTTGCTTTTCGATGAAAACGACGCCGTCTTTTAAGGCGAAAAGTCTTACATGCCCCTTCCGTTTCCTGTTTTTTCGAGTGGTAGTGATATTGCGACAAGTCACTTCTGATATAAATATAAAGTATTAAACCGATTACCGTTTAAACCGGTCAGAATTGATTCCTTTCCAAATGTTTATGACGTCATCCAAATTTTATGAAAAAACTTGTTTCATTTTTTTTATATACTGTATGTTTTTGGTATATTGTGATGATGAGATCAGCTGATTGAGTCTTACAAACTTAATATCGATGTTTGTATTTTTCTTTGTCATTTTATGTGTCGCTGTTTTTTTAAATCAACGAGACAGAAAAATAATAGTTTTCTCATGCCAGGAATATGGAGTAAAATATAAGATTAGCTGGCGTCATTAAACCTAGTATTATTAAAATTTTAAATAAGATTCCACTATCCAAATGCGAAGCACTTGTAGCATTAAGCTTCTACCAAATAAAAAGAGTTATGATTCTGTTTCTTTTTATTTATGTTTGTACTTACATCTAGATTCTAGATTTATAAGTAAAAATGCTCAGTTTCTAGTCAAGGAAACCAACCTTATTTTTTTTTAATAAAACATCAATTGTAAATTGATGCAAACACAATGGTGTGGGATCAAACAGTGAAAAATAAAATCTTAGATATAAAAACATCATTTTAATTGATGTACATAAATGAAATTTTTCGTTTGAAATAACGGAGCATTTATATGATTAATGGGGAGGAAAATGTTAGATGTGCGCTGTGAGAAGAAGTGTGAACAATTTTTATTTATTTATTTAAGTACGGACCATGTTTTAAATATAATTGATATCAACTTTTTGTCGTGGTGTGATGAAAATTGTCACAAAGGACCACACCAAAGACGAACAGTATTTAAAATAAATGAAATTTGATTTTTATGTTGTCCCAAGAGGCAAATCCTATTACGTCAGCCAATGAGGTTCCTTGCAGAGTGGAAGAATCTATCAATATATTTTAATCATAATGAATTATATATTAAAGGAGAGTACCAAAAAAGACATAAAATAAAGGAATCTTACTATTCTATATAGCTGAGTCGGCGATTCCGTCAGCTTCGGACTCAACTCTCCACGCGAACGGCTGACGTCGACAATATTTTATACTTTGTTACTTTATATTATAAATAATCTGGTAAAATGTGTATGTGGAAACACGAAAGCCTTGTTGCAATATTTTACATCATGTTTACGTTTTTGACTTCATCTTCGTATATAGGGTTTAGCTAGTTCTTTTGTGCATGCATACATTTTTTTTTTTTTTAGAGAATATTTACTTACTGTTGCGAAATGAGAAGATGGATTTCAAATTGAAATTGTCGGGAAATAAACAACAAGAGGCCTAAGTCCAGCCCAAGCCCTTTCCTTTCTTCTCTGTCAATGGGAAGCTGAAAAACTCAACCTATTCTCTTTAGATATGTCTTTCAGATCTTAAAAGAAGAAACAAAGAGAATCCAAATACATAGATGTATATGTAATTCTCAAAAGTTGTATAGTCAAATTCTCAAGCTTATGTGGGCCAAAAGCTTGTAGGCTTTATTTTTAAAAAAATTTTGACAATACTTTTAGGCTTGTAATCTAATGAAATCCTCCTTTTCCAATTGATTAATGTTATGATCTGACAAGTAAAACGATTGTGAAGCTCGTTCGAAACTAAGAACGGCCACAAGTATAATAATAATAATAATTAAAATAAATAAAAAAGCAGATCCGCCTTGCTCCTTCACAATATCTCTCTACTCAAATTCAGCCATCAAGATCCCACAAGTCCTTTGTACCGAGCGTAAGACATTATGATCACAAACAAGATTGCACAAACTGTCCCCGTCAGGATCACAACCTGCAACAACAACAAAAAGAGAGCCGATAAACTTAGTTTAATCTTGAGAGAGATATCCATTTCATTCTCATGCAAATCGAAATTCCGGTTACGTACATATTTGAAGATGTATCCATGATCGTCGTTCCATGTGTATGGAATGTTCATCCCGAAAATTCCAGCGACAAGAGAGTACATTGATAAGCAAACGGTTCCAGAACTTAATACCAGCTCCAACTGCAGGATTTTGAAGATGATCAATAAGAGAAAGCTCAAGAAGATGATATACAAAAAAGCTTCGGCTTTCAACCTTCACGTACCTGAATAAGCTGATTCCGATGATTGTCTAGCTGTGAAAACAAAACCGATGGTTCATAGATTCCAAAATTAGGCTACTAGGACTTGTGAGGATTAAGAATTCAGGGGAAAATGTTAAAAATTTAGAGGTTTCGTTTTTGGATACCTGGATGTTAATGTAGTCCTCTGTGTCATCAATATACTCACGTAGCTGCATCAGAGTCAAAAATTAAGAATTGGAAAGACAGTGTTTAAGATATAAAAAGTCTGCACGAGAGAACAGAAAGAAAAAGGAGCAAGAAGATAACTGTTGTCAATCTGTTCAAAGTGCTGTCGATTTGCATGAAGTACGCCTGTAAAGATAACGAAATGTTTGTTTTTAGACTTCACATTTGAATGAAAGATAGATGAGATAAAAACTTTTGTGCAGAAACAACCAACCTCGAGCAACATTTCAAGTTCTTCAACATCATTTTCATCCCCACGAACTGTGGCTAAACTCGCTCTACTTGCTCTTGAAATCTTAGAACCTATTGTTGGGGAACTAGTATACCAATTTGGTTCACCAACACTACTAATTGGTGAGGCAGCACTAGAAAGTTTCCTTGAAAGGTAAAGATCCGCCATATCATCGTCATCATCCAGCAATTGTTCGAGTTCATCTCTTACCTGCAAAAGGCGATGAAGCTTCTTATTTCTTTCTTCTGATTACAAACTTTACAAATATTCATAGAAAGGATACCTACTCACCTTTTGAACCCGAGCTGTCAACCGAGTCATGGCACTCTTCAATTTTCGAACCCTATCCAAATTACGGCTACTAATCTACAAGACAAATGTAAAAATGCTGTTAAAAATTGGAACACTGGTGATAATATAACAATAAGATACCTACCTTTGAGGTAAGCTCATCCAAAGCAGGATAAGCAGCTGTTTCTAATTCTGTCGTCCTTGCAGCTAAGAAGCTACAAATTGCTTCCAAAGCCACTTCCAGTGCCCGGAATTCGAATGGGGATTCTATATTGAAACAAGCAGACATGTCAATATACCAAAAGGCGAAACTAGCTAAGGATCATCAAAAGGACGGGAATTTCAGAGATTTTGAATATATTAGAAAGGAGGCAAAAGTCTGTGGGGGACAATACCATCTTCTTCACCAGTATCACCATCGTTTTGTCCACCTGAGCTCTCTTTCCCTTCTCCTTGACCATGGTGTGCTTCATTCCCAACAGGTAAGCGTCTTTGAAGCTCCTCCACAACTGGAATAACATTTTCATCTGATGGATCCCGAAGCAAAACCTGTAATAAGTCAACTCATTACTACAAGAAGAGAGAAAGTTCATCTTCCATTGAAAGATCATCGAGCTGAAACATGAATAAATCTTTTTAACGGAAAAGCTAAAACCCAAATTCTCTAAGCATTCCATAGTGGTAACCAGATCAAAACCTGGATAAAATTGTAAAACTTTAAAATTGCATACTAAGAACAAAACTAAAAAAATAGCAGAATTTTGTCAGGTGCAATGTCTGATCAAGTTCTTTATACAGTGTCGGTATTATGAGATATTGTGCTACAAGAAAGAAGCAAACTTTAACAATAAACATCTAAATGTTCAGAGAAATCTACCCAAACAAATCAAATTCGAATATTTCTACTACAAAACCGTAGAAATCAAAGTGAGCAGGCAAATTAATTAAAGAGAACTGACCTCTTCGGAAGTGATAATCGCTTTGATATGCTGCATCAGCCCAACACAGACAATAAAAAAATTAAAAAAAAAAAAAAAATTCTTTTAAACTAAGCATACTCTGAAACAACAAAAACCCAGAAACTAGAACCAATAAAAAAATCCAGACCTCCAAATTGAGCACAATGGCTCTCTCTCGGCCAAGAATAGTGGACGGGTAAGATAAATTGGGGTCGAGAATCCGGAGATCACGCGCGTGGATCTGGATACGGTTCATGATAGTATACTTCTCGTAAGGGTACGGCTCAATCTTTCCCGTCGCATTAATAAGAGCCCAACTCCCTGAGGATTGAGGCGTTTTCTTCTTCACCGCCACAACCGCCGAACCATCCGCCGGAACCACGTACCCGTTTTGCGCCATGTCTTACAAAATAATTTCCCCACCGTCCAATTCCACGCCGTCTGAAACATTCAGCAACCAGCATGAACAAAAACCTCCAGAATCCTAGACACCCAAATTTGAAAAAGAATATATATATAAATAAGAGAATCTGACCTTTTGAGCTCAAGTGCTCATGCGAATTCGACGGAGAAAACAATACCCTAATGGATTCAGAAAAGCTAATTCTCGACCTTTCTGCTCTTTTTTCATTAAAAGATTTCTCCAAATCTTTCTTTCTAGATTTTTTAGGTTCGTTTTGTGTGTTTTTTTGCTTTCTCAGACTTTTACAGTTTCAGAAATAAGCGAAACGTGATATATTCTGTTTTGAAGTAAAATCTATATTTTCATATCAAACCGTAGATAACCGTAATAAACCGGTGATAGTAACCCTGATTTCTGATTGTTTTCTGTGCTTTTTGGGTCGGCTCTACCGTAATTTGTTCCGTATTCCGGATTTTTTGCGTTATTAGGAGGAATATTCTAACAAATACTATATGAATTATAAAAAAAGTTTTACCTCCTAAAAGTTACTAACAAAATAGGCAAAATATCCACCAATATCTTGCGGTTGTTAGCAAAAGAAATTGAAAATATGCCAACAAACAAAAGGAAAATTTGAGATTCACATTTCACAATTTCTTTTTTATTCCTTTTTTTTTCCAACTTGCACAAGCTTTAAGCAAATTAATATTTTGTTTTTCAAATAAAAATGTAAAATTAGAATCCATAGAATCAGATCCTAATGCTCAAGGAATGTTTCAAGTCGCCTACATGAAGAAGATGCTTTCCTAAACCAATCTTCCTCTTCCCGATCTCATCAACAACACTCAGATCTTTACAGATCTCTACCTTAAACTTAACCACCGCCTCTTCCATCTTCCCCAAACGAATCTTCTCAAATCCTAATAAATGCTTCCTCGGCGATCCATGAATCGCCGGAGGCGTCGTGAATAGAAACACCGTGTGAATTCCCTCTCTATCTCCGCCGTTTCGTACCTTAATGTGAACCTCAAACGCCGATCCACTGCCGGGGACAGCGTTCTCGCAGTGTGGTCCAATCGCGTCCAGCGATTGACATTCCGACGATCGACAAACGTGATTATCTTCGAGGCGGAGAGAAACGAGACGTGGAGCTTTGACTAAGCTGTGGCTGAATTTGGTGTAGCTGAGTCCATCTCCGAAGGCGTAGACTGTTTCTCCGGTGTAAAATCGGTAACTCCGACCCGGATACCCGTTTGATTTACCGGGTCTCATGTTCATATTCGTCATCGGAACTTTCTCCACATACGACTGTGGATACCAAGTCATCGGCAATCTTCCACCTACATAACCACCGGTTTATCAAAATTCCAATCACAAAACCGGTTTAAGCTATCGAAGCAATAACCGAAACAGAGTCTTACTTGGATTATAACGGCCAAAGATGACATCAGCAATGGCGATACCGCCGGCTTCTCCGGGATAACCAACCCACAAAATTCCGCCGATTTTAGGGTCACTCTTAGCGAACGTAATATCAAAACCGCCACCGGACATAATGACGAGCAAGACTGGTCCTTTTGCTGCTTTAGCTACTTGTATCACTAGCTCTTGTTGCTTTCCTGGAAGATTCAGATCGACTCGATCGCGGCTCTCTGCTTCGATTGATTGATCTGCACCGATCACGAGCACTGTCACATCCGCAGTGGCTGCTAGTTTCGTGGCTCCAGCTACATCAGCTACCGCACAAGCTATATTGGAGCAGCCTGGTAGATATGTTGTAGATACAGTCCCGGCTAATCCTTGAAGTGGTGTTGTGTATTTGCAGGGCGTGCCTTCGTAGTTTCCAATCATTGTCTTGGTTACATTCGCGTTCGGTCCAATCACGGCTAGCGTTTTGATTGCTCTAGGAGAAAGCGGTAAACATCCAGTATTCTTGAGTAGAACAATGCCTTGTCTCGCAGCGTCTGCCGCTAGCTCTTGATTTGCAGGTGTGCAAACGTCTGTAGGACCCAACCCCCCGTAGATCTGGTTCTTCGGATCTCCATCGAAGAATCCTAAACGCATAAGGGTTAAAAAGTTGTTTGAAATCGCTTTATCGATGGCTGCCTCGTTTACCAAACCCGCCTTGACCGCGCCCTCTGTATGTTGACCCAAGAACGAACCACAGTTCAAATCCAAACCTGCCAATATAGATATGGCTGCAGCTTCCTCTGGAGTCTTGGTATAGTGTTGGTTCTTATACAACACATCTACTGAATCACAATCCGAAACAATGTACCTATAAATAATAACCCGGAATCAAAACAAAAACCTTTTTAAAATTTGACGCAAAAAGGGTTTAAACCCGCTGATCGGATCAGATCACTACCCGTTTAACTTCCATTCGCCGCGGATAACACCAGAAAGCAGATCCGGATCAGCGCATGTTGGCTTGCCGTTAACTTTATTGTAAGAACACATAACACTCGCCACATTCCCATCAATTACACAACTCTTGAACGGTGGTTGATACGTATCATCCATATCTTGTTGAGTCACCTACTCCATCAAAACAAGCACACAAAATCAGTTAGTTTTTACTCTTAAAAGATGTATTTGGTCCGATATCAAATAGACCACACCAAAAACCAAACCGAATAAATTAGGCTATAAGTAAGTGACGAAACTTCCATAGCAAATCATCGAAATACCAAAATAACCGAACCAAATGATCCGAACTCCTAGTCCTAATTACACATACTCTAAATTTGACAGAATAATTAGTACAAAACCACTGAACATGTCTCCTTTTTTTTTGTCATTAGAGTTATGGTTTTTAGTCTTTACCACGGCGTCGAAAGTATAACGCTCTACGCCTTTCCAGTTATCGACGTCGTAAGCAGTGTAATGTTTGCAGCAGGCGGCGACTTTTAGGCGGTTAGAGTCACCACCGTCAATCTCTTGAAGACCCTTAACGTACCCTGAAGCATACTTGCTAGCGAGCAATGGGTCTTCTCCGGGAGTCTCTTGTCCTCTTCCCCATCTCGGATCTCGGAATATGTTCACGTTCGGTGACCAATACGTTAGTCCGGCTAATCCCACGTTGTACATTGCCCTCGCTTCCGTCGAGACAACCTTAAGAATTCAGTAATACCAATGTCATCTAAAAAAGCCATGTGCATCCAATCCGGTTTGAAATTGTACTGAGAAATTTAATGTTGAATCCGAACAAAGAAAATATAAATCGCTTCAGTTTTGTATTTTTTTCATGTCCGACGAACAAGGCGTAACCCGAAACCGATTAAAATCTCGATTTTGTAGAAAGGGATTTGAGCTAAAGATATTATGTTTTTTGAAAACCAACCAAAACCGTATCCGGTTTATTATAGTTCATAGAACAAAAAATAAACCGAAACTGAACCATGAATCATGGGCACTGAAAACAATTAAATGTGGGGAAATTCATTATAGGTGAAAAGGTAGGAAAACGACGTCGTAACATGTTGAAAAGTGATTACTTGTAACAAACGAAAGAGAAAAAAAGAGAGGCCCAGTTCAAAATAAGTAAGATATTCACATTATCCAAAAAGAGAAATAAAAGCAAAGGACGAAAATAAAATAAAAGGAATAAAAATAAAAAGAGAGTCAATAATGGATAAAATTAAATTACCTTGCCAATGGCTTGAAACAGAGATACGTTGAAAGAAGCGGCGGTGAGTATAACCTGAGGGAAACTCGTAGCTCCGGGAACTTGGCCGGAAAAATGCGTGCCGGGTCCAACGTAAGAAACGCCGTGAAGTGCTTCCGACCACCATTCATACGTCGGAATCCCAAGCCGAGTCACGCCGTTAGCTTTACTAACTAAGAAACCAATCTTTTCCTGCAACGTGAGCCTCGCGACCAGATCAGCGACTCGGTACTCGATCTTCAAAACAGTGTTACAGAAACCATAAGCGGCGAGAGAAGGGTTTCCGGCGACGTCGCAGGCGAAAACCGGCCTGGACTGAGCGTTTGATAAATCTGAGAAACAGAGGACGAAACAAAGCAAGATAATAAAAACAGAGGAAACAGAAGATGTTGGTGCTCTGTTTCTCCTTGTTAATGGAGAAGAAGAGCCCATTGCGGTTTTTGTGTTTTGATTTCTTGGGATATTTTGTGTGTTTTTGTTTAGTGATACTGTTTTTATAGTAATAAAGAGTGGTAAGCTCTTTTACCAAAAAAAAAAAAAAAAAAAAAAAAAAAGAGTGGTAAGCTGCTGCTACGCTCTCACTAAAGAATCTGTGGTTTGTATAAATTATTGTCGACATTTATTTATTTTTTGGCCTATTATAATTGAGATTATATGTGAAAAAAGATGATACGGTCTTCGAGGAAATAAATAATGATACGGACCATACGGTGTTTGTGGATAGTATTAGGATTTATGACCTCTGTGTCTTTGTTTGTTGAATGATGAGTCTGATTTCACTTTAGATATATAGTTTTACAAAAAGAAGAATATAGCATGCGAGTGGGTTTTAACTTTATACATAATGTGTACATCGAATATTCAATATTCTACGTATAAATATTACTTCTTCTATTTTGTCTCAACGTATAAACTTACTTTTTCCGGGATGATACTAAAAGTAAGTGGATATATCGATCGATTGGGTATACAATTTTTCAGGCGACCCCATATCAAACTTTTATATATGCTTCTCTTTTTCAGAAGAACGAGATGTTTGATTTTTGGTCTGTGTATTTCTTCAGGTCCAAAAGCATGATGGATTTTTATCAGGAAGAGGCTATGATCATCTCCTTAAGTGTATGTAATTAGTAATTTAACTGTGTTTGGTTAAGCGTTAAGGAATGGTCAATTAGATATTTGTGGCTTAGATACTCAATGCAATTAAGTCAAAACTTTGGATTGTGTCGTGTAACTATATGAATAGGACTTTATCAAAAAAAAAAAAAAAACTATATGAATAGGAAAGTTTGCAAAGTCGTTTTTGGTTTGAAAAATGTATTTGCGTGTAAACAAGAAAGACTATATGTTTAAAGATTACTTTGAAATACTGAAACTTATGTGGGATCATTTAGCTTAATGTGATGCAGTTGATGATTGTTGTTGCAGATATAACACTCATATAACAACTGTCGCGCGCCTATAAATAAACACGTCTTTTAAAAGCAAAATTAATTTAATAAAAGTGAAATACCCTAAAAATGTCATTTATTAATCAATCAAATATATGCTATTTCTCTCTAGTTTTCCATTAAGTAATCACTATTTTACGTTGGAATTTTTCTATTCTTTTTTTTTTTTGCTTGTTTAAAGAAAAGTAAAAGGAATCAGAGATCCCAATAAGCGGAAGTGTTTGGTAGTGACCCGTGACGGTGTCGTATTATTTATCAAATGGTAAATTTTGTCGAGGTCCAAGTGCAAGTTGCCTTCTTTGTTTCGAGCCCGTGAATCTTAATGGTTTTCGACTTTCAACAGTTGTTTTCATTAGCATGACAGCCTGTCACTTTAAAAGTCTTCTCATGCGCGTGACTCACTCACGTTTTACATATAAATCAATTCAATTAACGCTGTTTAAATACTTTTTTTTTTTTTTTCTGTTTAAATACTTTTTACTCATTTGATTGACGTTTATAAAATCTTCTGTTTATAGTAGAATTTATATCGAAGTCTTCTCATGGGAGCATGATTTAATTTTTATAAACTTCGATATAAATTCTACTATAAACAGAAGATTTCCATACTTAAATCCTTAACCATTTAATTACTTCGTACTTTATAGTTTGTATTACTTTTTTTGGCTTAGTTTTCCCCAGCTAAAATCCATTAGCTAGATAGTTGACATGACTCATAACATATGAAGGCAAACATTTGTACTTTTACAGATAAAGAATATATATAAAAATACGTGTGCATCTCTTGTATTTTACTTTATGTATAAAAATGAGTTTTATAGATGAGTGAAGATTGAGGGTTTCATGTGGGCCTAGGATATATAACGATTTCACTAAACACGTTTTTTTTCCTGGTCATTGCAACATTCACAAAAGTTGTAAACTCTTAGAATTAATCTGATTTCGGTTTACGATATTAGAAGTAATTTGATTTCTGTCCACATCATCAAGTCATCAACATCCAATGCATGTGTCTCGTTTTATTTTTTTATATATTTTTTTGGTTTTAATCTGGTTTTAATTTTGTTAGCTTTGGACCAAGAAAACACAATTTCCCCTCAAAGACACTTTTGCGGACGACTTTTAACAATTATTTAAACTTCAATGTAGTATGGCCAAAAAAAAAAAAAAAAAAAAAGGAGGTAAAATGTTACAAGTTGCAGGTATTGTCACATGTACTAACAGATTATTTTCATTATTTGGAATTAGTGATTTACAGAAACATATGTATTTATAAACCCGCCTACATTCGTAACAAGTGATTATTATCTTAATATAGCAATTAAGGACGAAAGAAATGAGTAGATTTATCTGTTTGCACTTTGCATAGGACACATACTTAACTCACACGCAACCTTTAACAAAAAAAAATCACACGTAACAAAGGGATCTTCACTTTATTCGTTAAATTAAATAATTCACAAAGATAATGATTGCTTTGTATCTGCAGCTATTAATTATTACTTAACAGGAAACATGAAGTATATGAGCTCTGAAATCATTATTAGTGAAGGATACTTCATCTCCTTTTAAATGAAACTTTATGGTTTAGATAAATTAGCATAGAATAATTGCTATGTTAATTTTTTATACTAGTTTAATGTCAGTTGCTAATTTGCTACAATAAAGTCTGGTCCAATCACCACAACCAAAACAAAATCAATTTGGCTTTATTTAATAAAGGATATAGTTAGGTTTGCAGCATTTGGAGACATATGTAGGATAATATTACAAATCGGCTCAATTTAAAATAAATGAAAGTTGCGACGGCTACGTGTAAGCAAATTGTGGGTGAAAATACTCAATTAGGTTATTTACGTCTCAACTACGGTACGATCGACAATATCTCAATCATATCATTCCAAATGTTTTTGAAAAGTTTTTATATATTTTTTTTGAAATGCATGTATATATTTCACAACTATATATATATATATATATATGTGTGTGTGTGTGTGTGTGTGTGTGTGTCAGTGTGTCTGTGTGTGTGTTTATATATTATGACATGTTGTTTCTACTAAACATATAGAGAAAGGACTATAACTAAACTTATAAGGGCATACATATAGCACTTTCATCATGCAATTATGCAATTTGTCACCAGTTGCATAATTTTACGGAACTATAATCTATTCTCAATTATTTTACTATTTTTAAAAAATTGTTATACTCGGATTCAGAATTAAATAAAAATGAATACTATATCAATTTTTTGTGTTTCATATTTGAAGAACTCTATTCAATTATACTTTTTAATTTTCTTATTCATTATTTTGTTGTTCCGCGATATTTTATGAGGCATCAATCATCATCGAGTTGTCGTTTTTTACTTATCATTATAAGATTGTAATAGTGAACAATTTAAAATTTTTCATGATTCCACCTATATAATAAGTTAACCACTAGAATCTTAATTGTCGGAAAATAATTTCCTTTTTTGTTTATATTCTTCATACAGAAACAACTGGATATAGAAAAAAAGTTTTTCAAGATTTTCTTTCACTATTGACTTCATCGATTTTTTTTTTACCTACTCTCTGAATAATAAACCTAAGGTAGATGATGTTGGTGTACACGACATGTGACTTTTTAGACCTTATTATTTATAATTAGAGCAGGTGAGGTGAGGATCGATGAAGACATAACTACTGTCAATTATTGTAATTGGTCACATTTTCTGATTTTCACAAACCCAAAATATTCCTAATATAAAACAGGCAGATGCATGGCCCATTATGTAACCTTGGTCGTAATTATAGTTGGATAAAAAAAAAGTTAACTCCGCTATATGCATGTTTGTATGATGTTTTTCTTGTATCATCGAAGGATATATCACTAAAATTATTTACCGAATCAAAAATTAAATCCATTTAAAAACAGTACGACAATATATATACATACAAACCTGCCACGAATAAAAAAGAATCGTACCCACTCAATAAATTTATATGTTAGTTTCAAATAATGCAATAATGATAATAATAATTATAGCCATATATAATAAATATAATGAATGATACTAAGTACTAACAACTTCAATAACACTCAGAGTGGTGACACTAGAATGCTAGATGACCAATCTTCAAGCGGTGGTTGCTTAGTAGATGTATTTAAAATTGCTCCAAGCTGTTTTATTAAGTGTATTTTAATTTTCTTTTTAGATTTCTTACTTATAAGTTATATCAAAAAATAAATATTGTTCATTAAAAACCAATCACTATATATTCTTAAATTTCGTCATGTTAAAAATACAAAGAAAATTAGTTAGTTAGGATCATTAAGGGCTAGATTAGATGTTCGAATTTGATAGTTGTTTATTGGATGTATTCATATGAATAATTATCGATAGCGATGGATCGTCTAATAAAAATCAGTGCGAACAAATGGCCAGCAAAATCTGATCTTTTAGGTTTCCTTTATTCTTCATGCTGTAAATCTCGAATTAACTTATAAATGTGTGGTAAAAAATATGAGTTTGAGCGAAGATGAGGATAGCTAAAAAGGAAAGCCTCAAATGTGGAATGGATACAGTTGGTAAAAAACTATGGTACATGCAGTATAGTGTGAGTTATACCTTTCATGATAGATCACGTGGAATCTAAGCAACTTGTTCATTCTCTGGCCCAGCTTTAATCAAGTAAAAGGTTTAAAAATCGTGCAAAAATGATATATTCGTAGACAATATCGTAACACAAAGAAAAACAGTACAATCTAATTTTCGCACTAACAAATAATTTCGTAAAAGCCTTCGAAAACTGGAAAACAAAACCAATTATATAACATGCATAGGCAGTAGATTGAATATCCAAACCTGAAAATGTAGAAGCTAAAAAAATAAATATTACATATCAAGCAAGACTGTCTCAAACTATGTAAAGAATTTTGTGCATATTTTTTAAATGATAATTTTTAATGTTAATTTGTTTTTTAATTGAATAGTCATGTTACATGTAACTAATTAGGAAGAAGATTATGGTTTGAATGTTTGATATCGACCTGCGACTTTATTGTCGCCATTGGTTAGGTAATCAATTTGCCGATGTCTTTCAACATGTCTATGATTGTTAATTATATCCAAATTAGTCATGAAAAAAATCAAAATACTTTGAAACAATGAAAAGAGAAAAAGCAATCTGATTTTTTTTTATAGTGGGATGAGATTGCATTAACTTGTCCATGCCCTACAGCCAAGCAAAATTGCATCATATAAATAAATATCAATATAGTAAAAAAATATCCAATTTTGCATCTAACATTTCTCAACAGATAAACTAGTGGATTCCTCTCTGTTTTATAGAATACATATTAACTTTAAGTTTCACCTATGGAGAGATTTGTTTGTTCTTGAAACTGAGAAACCAAACTGAAAGAAAAAGACAAATCAGCAATTCATGTCAGTATTTCCCTATATGGATGATGATCATCGATGTTTAATGAAACAAGAATCTGAGAAACTTACAAAATTGGTTTTTCATTAAAAGAAATGTGTTGCCATCAAAATCTGAGGTTTCTTCTTTTCTTCTTCAACTTGAATTACAGCTTCTGTTTTAATCTCTTCAACCTTTTTATCCCAAATCTCATCCACTAGTTTCCATGTGTCGTCGCTAATGATTTGCGTCTGCATAAAACACAACACAAGAGGTAATATAAAAGAAAAGAAGCTGACAATGGTTTATATGATCTATGAGTGGTTTGTTTCTTCTACATACCTCCATGGGACGAGGGGCTCCAAATGTTGCAAAACCGATGTTTCCCGGTGAAAATGTTACTCTTCCAGGAAGTGATACACCATGAATTCCCCATCTTCCCGCATAGATTAAAGCTCCATATTCATCGACAGGTCTCACGGGTCTCTGTTTTCATAAATCAAAGGATCTGGACAAACCGAAAATATGGAAACAGAGAGAGAAGAGGGAGAGAGATAACTAACTTGAGGTATCCTTGGAGCTGAGTTGTAAATATTCCAAATTTCGTCGGCTTTGATTTCTCCTTTCTCAAGAAGCACATCTGAAAATATTATTACACTCTTTAAGATTGTTGAGTTTATGATGATGTCTGCAATTGGAATGAAGAAACAGAGAGGAGTTGATATTCTAAACCTGTGATTTCTTCAAGAGCTGATTGATATTCTTGTAAGATTGCTGAGCATTTCTCAACAGCAAACCGCATATATTCATCGCGTAACGCCTCTAGTTTCGGAACAAGCTACACGAAGGAAAATCGAAATTGGTTGTTTCTATATTATTCACAAGAGCTATAAAAAAAAAAGAAGCAAAGAGTATATAAAAAAAACTTACGTTTGGAACGAGGTCTCTTTGGTTTCGGTAATAAGCTTTTCCAAAAGCAGTCATTCCCGTTTGAAGGATCAGAAACTCTGCCCGCTGTGAAGCTTCTAAAGTAGACTTAGCAGAGATCCAACACAAATTTTCTATTCCAAACATCTCTTCTTCAACTACTCTGGCTATATACAGACAAGGGAAAGAAGTAAGCAACAGAGATTTTTGCAATCTATAACGAAAAAATGAAAGTAAAAAGTCTTGACTTTTCTGGCTTTATAACTTACGAGCACAGGCACGGATTATCGAGTTCACATAATCTGACTTTCTCGCAAAAACTCTTCCTGAAGTTTCAGCATAACGCATATTTGGTTGGCTTCGGATCGAGTTTATGTCAGTCTGCAGAGAGGAGCACATAGAAAAATGGTCTTAGTCATGCTATAATCCAAAATAACACATGAAGGAACTGAAACCAAGTTTCTTGATCAACCTCGCTGATTGGACGGTACTGATCTGGGAGATAACAAGCAAGAACAGCAACAGCCGCTTCTCGGTAAGCCAATCTCAACTTCAATTCCTCTGGAACCTCAGTACTATCTTCTTGTCCAGTCTCAAATGTCCCTTTTTGCTGTAAGGAGTGGAATCAGAATTTGCTAAAGCAGCATCTAAGTGTGGATAAACTGGATATTAAGCACCAATTACCCTCTTAAGCGCCTCTAGGAGTTCTTCCCTTCCAATGTAATCTAAATCTTTTCTAGCAGTCAAGATTCCAGCTTCATTTCTGTAAACAATTAACCAACGATCAGTGTGTTTTTTTCCTCTGTATCTAAACACATAGTTGAAGCAGTAGTATTGTATATTACAGAACGTTTTGCAGTTCTGCTCCCGTGAAGTCTTCCGTATTCTCAGCTACTTCTTGCAGCAACTCCTCCTTCTCATCCTCAGATCGAAAGAATTTATTTCTAGCATGTACCTTTCATACAAACAGAACCTTTAGCTTTTAGCACAAAGCCAACCAAATCCTTTATTTCCGGGAAAAGTTCAATTAAGTACCTTTAATATCGCCAATCTACCATCTTTTGACGGTAAACCAACTCTTATGATTTTGTCGAA
The DNA here is from genome assembly GCA_011420285.2 of Erysimum cheiranthoides. Classification (NCBI taxonomy): domain Eukaryota; kingdom Viridiplantae; phylum Streptophyta; class Magnoliopsida; order Brassicales; family Brassicaceae; genus Erysimum; species Erysimum cheiranthoides. The sequence continues at coordinate 19,366,041 of CM022181.2, forward strand.
CCGGCCTTTTCGCAAGAGAGCAGGATCAAGGATATCTAATCTATTTGTTGCACCTATGACTAATACCTGAAAAATTCATTATTTAATAGCAAGAAATGTTTACTGAAAAGAAACTATATAGCAAACGGAAACATTACTTGTGATGTGGTAACTTTAAATCCATCCATCTCCGTCAATATTTGAAGCAAACCTTGTTCTCTCTCTGCTCCTCCCTATTCAGTTAGTAACACATTTCTAAAGAAAGTTAAATCTCTTAAAGTAAGATCTAATTTCCGGAACAAAGAAAGCATCACATGCTTACCCCGCCAATATCGGGTCCACCTCGCTTACTTCCAATTGCATCAATCTCATCAATAAAGATTATAGATGGTGCATATGACCGAGAGCTAGCAAAAAGATCTTTAACACGAGATGCAGCCACTCCTACAAACATCTGAGAGATTTAACGAAAAACAGGAAAACTCCATTAACTCAAGACTTTAAGAAACAAAGATATTTAGCACTGTTATTTATGTTCACACAATCAATCACTCGCCTCGACAAAGTCGGTTCCATTTGCCGCGAAGAAAGGTAAACCAGCTTCTCCGGCAATAGCTTTGGCCAACAGAGTTTTCCCCGTTCCAGGAGGTCCATGAAGCAGAACACCTTTTGGACAATAAATGCCTTTATTCTGAAATTCCTCATCATTCTTTAAAATTCGCACAATTTCTTGTAATTCCCTCTTTATATACTCCTGACCCGCAAAATCATCAAAAGTTACACCAGTTTTTTCCTCTGCTGATATAAATTTTGCCCTGACAGAGTGAATCAAACATAATCTTAGATCCAACAAATTTGAGCAGACGTGGTCAATACCGGAGGATGTAGTGCATTTCTAAACATACCGACTCTTGCCTAGGGAACCAAGCGCTTGGCGCTTGAGGGGCTGCCTTATCTTTTTGGTAGGAGTTCCCAGATCACAAGGGATTAATTTGGCATAGATTGGCCTTGTGATACTGTCAATCCACACATAAAGTGATACAAAGAGGGCAAGTCTCATAGACCAAACTACAAAAGTGGCAACAGTAGTATAGACTTCAGCTGGAACCACATCAACATTAAAAACCTCTACGTTGACTATTTGCTGATGCAACTTCTTCCACACATCATTCCAACCATCAATTGGCATTCGGTCCACAATGTGACGACGGAAAATTATCTCCTTGTTTGGGTTTTCTTCTTCTCCCAGGGGCTCCCCATCTTTATAATAAGGTAATATCACTGCAACAACAACAAAACTTAAGCAAAGATTTCAAGAAGATTTGAGCGGCATGATGCAATGTATTGAAACATAGTTCATATTGATTATCATTTAGGAAAGACACATAGAAATACTTGGAAGACCACTTAAACAGATACTAGTCACACTGAAAAACGCGAAACCTCAACAACAATAATATCACTGAAGAAGAATCCACAGAACGGACCTAAAATTTTCGGAATCGCAGTTGAGGAAATCTATTTCATTGGCATGTGTGACAAATAGAAAATCACTTAAAAATAATGAGCAATTATGTAACTTTGAACCTGATATCGTCTGTCCGTAATTTGAATATTCCATATATTGAACACTGTTGGAATCTAAGAGCTTCATAAAATCACTAAAATTGATCCGGTGGGAGGTTTGGGGATCCCATTCTGTTCCCTTTAGCTTCCCACGCATCGTTAACAATGTTCTACTCCAATCTGAAGCCATCACAAGTTGTCTTTCTAATTGTACATTAGCCTTTCTCTCTAGCTCTTCCATGTTGCTAAGTCGCTCTCTTTCAGTTTCTCTTAATCTCTGCAAAAACCAAACCGAATCAAAGCTTTGAAAACTCCATTAAAGTCTTTAGTGAATAGGAACGAGCTGATTAAGAAAATCAATCACGCTAAAACCAAAAAAATGTCTCAAAGTAATCAACTTGCAACATACACCCTAATGATTCAGAGTCCTAATTACGAATTAGCTTTCAAGTTCTTCACTTTCCATTCGAGAAAAGAAAAAACTTGCTCTTTCAAAATAGACTAGTTTGAAATAGAGATAAACCTCAAAGAGACGATTCGAGTCAGCATCTTCTTCCTGTGAATTTGAAGACTCAGTAGACTCAAAGCTCGATGTACTGCAAGTAGTAATGAAACCATTTCTTCGTGAAGGAAAAAGATTGAATTTGGAGCTTAATTTAGCTTCCGTTGGTCTTCTCCGACTAGAAAGAGAGACCCGAAATTGAATGGGGAAGAGGGTATTAGAAGGGTTTAAGGGTTTCGAGAAATGGGTTGGAGTTAACGAACTCGAGATATTAAACGCCATTTTTCAATCATCAGAATACACAACTTTTCCAGGTGAAATCCTTTTCTCGATTTCTAGGCGCAAGAAGACGATAGCAAAAAATATTCTAGAGGTGAAATTTGAAGCTGGTGGGTTCTTCACTGATATTGGAAGAGACGATCGAAACGGCGCGTTTTAACAGTATCTCAAAACGCACCGTTTTGAAACCGTTTTGAAAGACTAGCGGTTCTATCATAACCGGACATCAGAGGTAGTATTCTGGAAAACCGTAATTTTGATACCGAACCGGTGTGCTTAAAAACGGTACGTTTATAGTAATTGGAAAAATTGCACCGTTTAAAAACAACATTTTAATTTTACCGGTGTTGCAATAACCGGAGCCTAATAAAATTTGAATTTCCGGTAAAACAGCAATTTTGAAACCAAACCGGTATTGAAGGAGCAAAAGCTTCATGTCCGGAGGAGGAAAGAGACCGTTGTAGATCTGTCTTCTTCATCGGAGATGGTGAAACACAGAAGCTCATCTCGTTCTTCAGCTAGATTCTTCTCAATAAAAGCTATCTCTCTCTACTTGATCTTCGTATTTGCTTTTACCATCTGGGTTCTCGTCTTCAGCTCAAGAAATATTCAAACCGATGATGACCAAACCCAACTGCAGAAACAACATCAGGATCTAATCGATTCAGTAGAATTTCCGCCGCCGTATTCTCTTCCGAGGAAGGTACGATTCTTAGTATTTCTTGGGTTTTGGATTTGAATGAAGAAATGAATCGACTTTGATTTCGTTTTGAATTGATAAAGAATTGAGCTTCAGAATTTGCAGAAACCAAATGAAAACACTCAACTTTGGACTCCTCCTTTCAGCTTTGGTTTGCATCCATGTGTCAAACCTACTCCTAAATACAAAGGTGAAGAAAAAAAGAGAGAGCTCAGTTTCGATTTCTGATGGATCTTGTTTATGAATTGGGAACTTTGATTTCATTTCCTTTCATCTTTATGTTGTTGTTAAAACCACACAATTTGTCGTCATCTTTTGCAGAATTTTCAGGATCAGATCATTATATAACAGTTAGAAGTAATGGTGGACTAAATCAAATGCGCACTGGTGTAAGTAATACTAAACTAGAAACCTTTAAGCTCATCTTTTCGTGTAATTTTTTTTCTTGTTTAGTACAAATGATTCTCCCAAATCCCGACTAATTCAGTTATTATTCTACAGATAGCGGATATCGTGGCTATTGCGCACATCATGAATGCAACTTTAGTCATTCCTGAGCTGGACAAGCGGTCGTTTTGGCAAGATTCTAGGTATTTGAAACTTTAAACAACCAAAAACATACAGTTATGAGATTTATACTGTTGCTAACTTACACTTGACTATGCCTCAGTGTTTTTTCAGATATTTTTGACGAGGAACATTTCATCAAATCCCTGAAAAGAGATGTCAAGGTTATTAGAAAGCTTCCAAAGGAAGTGGAATCTCTACCTAGAGCAAGGAAGCATTTCACTTCTTGGTCTAGTGTTGGATATTATGAAGAAATGACACACTTGTGGAAGGAGTACAAGGTCTTAAGCAACTTCCTTTTGAAATTGCATTCATCTTCTCTGCTCATTGTGTAGCACTAAACTTGTACATCTTTAGCCATGTTGTTAAGTGCTGATTGAATAACAACTATGCAGGTCATCCATGTCGCGAAATCAGATTCTCGCCTTGCAAATAACGATCTGCCTGTCGATATTCAGAGATTGAGATGCCGTGTACTGTATCGTGGTCTCCGCTTCTCTCCTGCAATTGAAAGCCTTGGACAGGTTTGGACCCTTTCCCTGTTAACTTCGTACTGCTCTTGTATTTAAACACTCACACACTACATAGATAGGCTGTAGTAAAATTTAATTCCTTTGCATACACAAAAGATTTCAACTTTATGTTCTCTCTGGGTACCAAATAGCTAAAAAGAAGTTCCGCATCCGTCGTTTGGGTAGACGAATCGTCAAATGATAGAACTATTAATAATTTATTAGAAAAAGCCTGAACAAAGAATGAACACATCTTTTTTCTATCAAACATAAGTCTCAGTAGTTTATGCATTTAAGAGGTGTCCTATGGGGCTTCCTGTAGACTTTGGGTTCTGAGCAATCATGACGGTGACACCACAGAAGCTGGTTGAGCGACTCAAGTCACGTGCTGGGAGATATATTGCATTGCATCTGAGATACGAGAAAGACATGTTAGCTTTCACTGGTTGTACCTATGGCCTCACTGATGCTGAATCCGAAGAACTGAGAGTAATGAGGTAATTGATTAGTACGTGCATCTATTCTTATCGAAGTAAACATGAAAAACGTAGTCCTGTGATAAAGTTGTGGTTTTAAGCTCAATATGTTATTGGTTGATCACAGGGAAAGTACAAGCCATTGGAAGATCAAAAGTATAAATTCAACAGAGCAGAGAGAGGAAGGCCTTTGTCCATTGACTCCAAAAGAAGTGGGAATATTTCTGAAAGGTCTCGGATATTCTCCGTCAACAGTCATTTATATTGCAGCAGGGGAAATCTATGGGGGTGATGATAGACTCTCTGAGCTTAAGTCGCGCTTCCCGAATCTAGTTTTTAAGGTCTGTTTAACCACCTCTTAATCTTTCATGCTACTGGCAATCTAAAGATGATATAATGTTTTGTTTCATGTACTGAATTTTGTAGGAAACGCTTGCTGCGAAAGAAGAGTTGAAAGGTTTCACAGGCCATGCGACTAAAACGGCTGCTCTTGATTATATATTATCAGTTGAGAGTGATGTGTTTGTTCCTTCACATTCTGGAAACATGGCAAGAGCTGTTGAAGGTCAACGCAGATTCCTAGGGCATCGCAGGACTATCACTCCAGACAGGTTCTATCTTCTTCCTTGTTGTGTTCTAACTTCAAATAGTTTTTCATCTTTTTTCTCATTTTGTTATAGCCCATGACAAGTTTTGTGTTGTATGCAGGAAAGGACTAGTGAAACTCTTCAGTAAGATGGAGAGAGGACAATTAAAAGAAGGACCAAAGTTGTCCAATCTTGTGAAGCAAATGCATAAGGACAGGTAAATAAAGAATTATACGTTTGCTTCTTATACAGTAAACCTAAAAAAACATATCTCTGATGCGATAAGAGATTCATTTGATCGGTTTTGCAGACAAGGTGCACCGAGGAGAAGAAAAGGACCAACACAGGGGATTAAAGGACGTGCCCGGTTTAGAACTGAAGAAGCCTTCTATGAGAATCCATACCCAGAGTGTATTTGCAGTTCCAAGGAGCACAAAGAACCCTAACAAAAAATTTCGAACCTTTTTGTTCTGTATCATTACGCCCATTTATAGTCATCTTAATATAATTATCACCCATCTCTCCAGATCTTTTCTTTTTTCGATAACCGGAGATCTCTAGCCGAAGCTCAGACTGATCTCCAAGCCATGTAGAAAGCTAGATATTTTTGCCATATAAAGCGTTGGCCAAGAGAATTGTTCTTTATGGGGAAATAGTTTTAGCAACCTCTCCTTTGGCATACGAGAATTCTAAATTTTATCCAAACTACGTCAATTATAATGGAAACAAGAATGAAACACCAGAGTTACTACTGATCGTTATATCATCCAGACAAAAGATTCCTACAGTTACAAGATCTATTAAACAAAGGGCGTGTTAGATTTATACAGACAAAAGTCATCTTAAAGATTATGCAAATCAAAAGAAGACCATAACCATTTGAAGAACAATGGCTCCTAGCTCTGCTCTTTGTAAGGAGTCCATATCATTTTGCTAACATCTACATCAAGACCACCACGGCCTGCCGCTTTCAAATGTCGATCCAGTACCTTCGGATCCGCGCAGATCACGTGCTGTCCTTTCCTGTACTGTATCAGCTCCAAGCTCTGAAGGGTGCTTAATATATCTTCTGCTTTAATTGCTGTCATGTCACTCAGCTCCTACATTTGAAAAAAGGTTGCGATATATGAAATAATCTGTTGAGAGTTGAACGATAGGCTAAACGCATGATTAAGAATATAATATATATACCTTGATAGATATGTTTCCCTTGTGCTTTTTCAAGATGTCTAACAAAATCCGAGTCCAGTAACCTCTGTAACTCACTAAGCCAAGATCAGAGAGGGGTCTTTCTGGAGTTCCGACTTTGCCCTCTTTCTTTGAGAGTTCATAGGCTATACCACGACATAACGAGTAAGCTTAATAATGTGAGAGGAAAAAACAAGAATGGAATGGGGGAAAAAAACTCACAGAAGGCTATTAAGAATTTTCCATAGCCTTTCCTTTGATATGGAGGAAGGGTGAGGATGCAAGCCAAGTTGTAAGCTTCTTCCGAGTGTTTTTCCTGTACCAACAGAAATTACATTTTTACATCACACCATCAAACTGAAACCAAATATGTACCCAAGAGCCAAAGAGTACTGAACCTTTGAAAAGTAGCCAACCATGTGGCATCCACGATCATCACATTCACAGAGAATATAGAACAGGAACAAATCAACGTCATAGTAAAGAGTTTTGTGATCAAGAAATAACTTTGCCAGATAACAGAGGTTCTGTGCATAGACCTTGTTCTTCTTGCCGTCCACCTTTAAGATATTACAAAAAGCGCCCAGGTCATGAAACGTAAGTGACAATGCTGAAGATATGAACATCCCTTGCATGGATAAGAAGACTAGAGCAGACGATATAAAATGAAAATCTCAGGATATTACCTCAAACATTGACAAAGTAGAACTTCGATAGATTTCGTCCCCAGGGGGGTGCTTCAAATCGCATTTTCTCTACATAAAATGAGGACGAGTGAGCAAAGTTAAGAAATGAATACAACTTGAATGAACCATAAAAGGGATGTATGATAAAACAATAAGTTGCTCACCATATGTCTTTGAAGCTGCTCTTTGCGCTTCATAAAACTGAGGCAAAACTCACAGAAAAAGAGCTTCACGCAGTCATTGTATTCTGGCGGAAAAGGGGAGAAGTACCATGTCTCAATCTCATATTTCCCAAGCTCAATCGTAGCTATGTTTTTCACTTTCGTGAACTCCTCGTGTTCACGCAAACTCGCAGCGTCCAGCTCTTCATGACCCTATACAAATATTGAAGAACATCAAAATATAGCATTCCACACAGTTCACTAAAACCACAACAAAGTTTTTTACTAAGTTAGCCAATCACTAACCTCGACATGTGTCTCATCAATCTTCCGTTTCTGGTGTCGTGTCATCTTCAAGCTAGTCACCTAAAACCACAAACATACTTCTCTGTTTAGTGCAAAACACGGAAGAAAAAAAAGCTCAAGAATTTGAAGAAAAATGGATACCTTATCTTCAACTTTTTCATCTACAGCACACTCTACTGAATCAAGGTCAAGCTGTTCCAGCTTAATCCATTCATCCAATCTTCTATTAACTGCAAATAAAAAAAAACTTGAATTGTAAGCCCTCTAATTCAATTTACGAAATTTCAGCTCCAATCCTAAAACCCTAGATTCACAAATTAAGATAGAGATGGGAGGAAACGACATACACTCTGTGTAATGAACGTAATACTCGTATTCATTGTGGCCACCATTATAATTCTTCCGGCGCTCGATAACCTTCACCGGATGGTACTTCCCGTCTCTCCATTGACACATCACGCGAGTACCAACCTCGAGCGGAAGCACCCCCATTCTTCTCTTCTTCGAGGCATCCGATTCTGAGGTCGTGCGATCGAGTATCGCAGCAGGAGTATGATTCGGATTCGCATCTCCGCCGTTGGTTACCGTATTATTGTGGTTCGACGCCGGTGTGGCGATGATAATAGTCGTCTCTGTATTCGCAGACGATCCCATTTCTTCAGCCGTGTCGGAGATTTTTTCCGGGTGGATTTTTGTTTCTCCAATTTGTAAGTAGTGAGGCCCAATAACGCTTCAAAAGCTAATTTGGGCCATATCTCTTACAATTGGCCTGTAGTATATCTCTTACCGTTAATACAAAGGGTAAAAAAAGGAAAAGTACAACAACTGAAAAATGGAAAGTTTTATCCGAAGTTTTGCTTTTCCCAAACCAAAGTGAAAAAAAAAAAGGAAACAACACAGAAACATTCAAAACAAAAAGGAAATCACACAGGTAAAAAAAGGAAACAACACAGAAGAGTAAAAAAAGGAAACTTGAGTCCCAAACGTGTTTATAAATAAATAGTGTTGCGCCTCCTTTCTTTCTCTGCCGAATAGTTTTAGTATCACAAAACAGAGAGAAACGATAAACAGAGAGTGAGAAAAAAGCTGAAATAGTCACAAACCATGCCAGAGACAATCATGATCCATTGAAGCTGATGCTCTGATTCTTCTCCCGTCGTTTAGAATCAAAGCGATCGATCATAAGTTATTCTTTCTACGGAAACGGCTTATACGGCTTTGTTCACTTAGACATTAGCAACGAAGACGATGATCAAGTCTACTGAGAGATCACACAAGCATCACGTGAGAGAAACTTCTTAATTGAGCTTCGTTGTTTGCCTCTACGCTAAGATCTGTTATTTCGGGACCAAAGTTCACCGCAATTTCAGGCGTCGGGTATCGTGACTCAGAAATCATACGTCTACGTTTTCAGAGTCATAATTTTGGAGCTTCTCTCCGGCGAGGGACCGTTGATGCACCGGAGATTTTGAGCGAACACCGGCAAAAAACGCAATCAACGACGGAGATGGCTATAGAGAGGGAAGATTGATGAATCTAGCTTGAAGGATTCGAATTCGATTCTGGTCATGGTGGTGGAGAAATTAACGAGGCTGATGTTGGATTGCAAAAGCCCATTCGTTCTATAAAGCCCAAATATAACAAAAAGGATTTTCAGCCCATCGCCCATGAAGAAAGTGCAGGTCATGTTTCATCCTTTTTTTTTTTTTTTTTTTTCCAATTTTCGAAATTAAATAGATTTTAAAATTTTAATATGATAAGTTTTTTTTTTTAAAACGGATTTAAAAATGTGGGTTTCCCTTTCTCACTGAGTTTAAATACTTTTACCACTTTTCATCCAAGATTTTGTTTTATAATTGATTTTCTTATATTTAAATTTTTAGATTTTTTAATATTAGAAATTTGGATAATAAATTTACAAAATAATGTGAAAACTAACCGGATTTTGGATCCTGTCATTTGACATAGTCATTTGATCGTTAGTGATTCCATAAATCCAATTTGTTTTCGCATTGTTATGTAGATTTAGCATTCAATTTTCTAATTCATTTGAAAAAAGTTTTTAAAATTTTAGTTTTTTTTTCTTTCTAAAAGATTTTAAAGTTTTCTAAAATTGGAAATACTAAATTTACAAAATGATGTGAAAACTAACCGGATTTTGGATCTTGTCATTTGACATAGTCATTTGATCGTTAGTGATTCCATAAATCCAATTTGTTTTCGCATTGTTATGTAGATTTAGCATTCAATTTTCTAATTCATTTGAAAAAAGTTTTTAAAATTTTAGTTTTTTATTCTTTCTAAAAGATTTTAAAGTTTTCTAAAATTGAAAATACTAAATTTACAAAATGATGTGAAAACTAACCGGATTTTGGATCTTGTCATTTGACATAGTCATTTGATCGTTAGTGATTCCATAAATCCAATTTGTTTTCGCATTGTTATGTAGATTTAGCATTCAATTTTCTAATTCATTTGAAAAAAGTTTTTACAATTTTAGTTTTTTATTCTTTCTAAAAGATTTTAAAGTTTTCTAAAATTGAAAATACTAAATTTACAAAATGATGTGAAAACTAACCGGATTTTGGATCCTGTCATTTGACATAGTCATTTGATCGTTAGTGATTCCATAAATCCAATTTGTTTTCGCATTGTTATGTAGATTTAGCATTCAATTTTCTAATTCATTTGAAAAAAGTTTTTAAAATTTTAGTTTTTTTTTTTCTTTCTAAAAGATTTTAAAGTTTTCTAAAATTGAAAATACTAAATTTACAAAATGATGTGAAAACTAACCGGATTTTGGATCTTGTCATTTGACATAGTCATTTGATCGTTAGTGATTCCATAAATCCAATTTGTTTTCGCATTGTTATGTAGATTTAGCATTCAATTTTCTAATTCATTTGAAAAAAGTTTTTAAAATTTTAGTTTTTTTTTCTTTCTAAAAGATTTTAAAGTTTTCTAAAATTGAAAATACTAAATTTACAAAATGATGTGAAAACTAACTTTGGATCTTGTCATTTGACATAGTCATTTGATCGTTAGTGATTCCATAAATCCAATTTGTTTTCGCATTGTTATGTAGATTTAGCATTCAATTTTCTAATTCATTTGAAAAAAGTTTTTACAATTTTAGTTTTTTTTCTTTCTAAAAGATTTTAAAGTTTTCTAAAATTGAAAATACTAAATTTACAAAATGATGTGAAAACTAACCGGATTTTGGATCCTGTCATTTGACATAGTCATTTGATCGTTAGTGATTCCATAAATCCAATTTGTTTTTGTATTGTTATGTAGATTTAGCATTCAATTTTCTAATTCATTTGAATTTTTTTTCTTTCTAAAAGATTTTAAAGTTTTTTTCTTTCTAAAAGATTTACAAAATGATGTTAAAACTAACCGGATTTTGGATCATATCATTTGACATAGTCATTTGATCGTTAGTGATTTCATAAATTCAATTTGTTTTCGCATTATTATGTAGATTTAGCATTCAATTTTCTAATTCATTTGAAAAAAAGTTTTTAAAATTTAGTTTATTTTCTTTCTAAAAGATTAAGATTTTTAAAATTGAAAATACTAAATTTACAAAATAATGTGAAAACTAACCGGATTTTTGATCCTATCATTTGACATAGTCATTTGATCGTTAGTGATTTCATAAATCCAATTTGTTTTCGTATTGTTATGTAGATTTAGCATTCAATTTTCTAATTCATTTGAAAAAAGTTTTAAATTTTAGTTTTTTTCTTTTTAAAAGATTTTAAAGTTTTTTAAAATTAAAAATACTAAATTTACAAAATGATGTTAAAACTAACCGGATTTTGGATTCTATCATTTAACATAGTCATTTGATCGTTAGTGATTTTTTATAAATCCAATTTGTTTTCTCTTACATTTGGCCTGTAGTGTATCTCTTACCGTTAAATACAAGTTTATAACTGTTGAGTTTAGGTTTAATTTTATATTCACCAGATTAAAACCTTAAGAATGATTAGTAGGAGCATAAAAAGAGATAATGAGAAATAATTTTTTTCTAAATAAGAACAAAACGAGTGACAGAGCAGTTTTTTGTCGTGAATGGGAAACAGCCAAACAAGGCTTTATGATTCGTACTAATCACAAGATTCATTCACAGATCAAAAATTCACAAAGTTCCAAGAAGGAAAGACGAAACACAACTCATCATCATGTCCTTGAAGTTATGGTCATAGATTCGCACACCATGTTCCTCTAGACTAACCAAAATGATTTTAAAGAACATAAAGATTCACATTGTCACTTTACTGTATCTTGTAAGTGAAATTTATATTGTATGTCATTTTAAAAATTAAAGTTTACTTATCATTTTATTTTATTTTTATTTTTGGGTAAATGACTGATGTGTATATGACTAACTTTCAAATGAAGAAAGAATACAATTGATTCCAATTTCTGTTGTTCACATGTAAACACGTTATATATATGGCAACTTGACAAAAGGAAAAAGAGATCACCAATTCACATTGAGAATTCTTTTGATTTGATATACTATAAGTCTATAAGTAACAAATTCCAATATAATGATTTAGTTTGGTTGACAAAAGAAAATTAATTTGGTAATACTACGTAAATTCATCATTGTATGTTTTTTTAATCAATCATTGTATGTTTGTAACTACTACACACCGTATGCTTTTAATATTGATGTGAAATTGTATAACTGTCAGAAAATAAAATGGGAAAAGAGTGGCGAAATCTTGAAAGAAACAATTTTTTTGGTTATGCTGTCAAAAAAAAAAAAAAAAAAAAAAAGTTGAACAAACAAATTTAGTTACTAAATTTTCGAAATAACGTAATGGTCTGGCTGATTCTTTGGCTAAAATAATTCGTCGAGAAAACATATTTATATAGAAAATATTAAAGGTACTGAAATGACCGGAAGCTGAAAAAACGAACTTCTTAAAAATTTGTTATTTCATTATTTGATCAACAATATGTATTACGTTAATTTAAATACGGATTGTAAGTTTGTAACAATGACAATATTAGCATCAACTAGACAACTACAACTACCACGCTAAATGTCATGGTCAACATAATTTAATATTCTGTAATCTGTTGTCATTAATTTTATGGAATGTCATTAATTTTCATATCATAATTTTTTCGAAAATCATTCCTCACTCTGCAGTTATAAAAGAAAAACAAAAACAGTAGTATTATTTTTGTATTTTCTAAAAATTTGTAATTCAAGAAACTGCTGAGAATATAAAGACAAGAATCCTCTTTCTTCCATCTCTATCTCTCCGTAAACAGTCGCTCAAAAACCCTCTTCTTGAAATGGCTTCTCCTCTCATCTTCCTCCTCCTCGTTACCCTAACCTTTTCATCATCAGCCCTAATCTCAGCCAAATCCAACACAACAATAATCGAATCAACTTGCAAATCCACAAACTACTACAAATTCTGCGTCTCAGCTCTCAAATCCGACCCAAGAAGTCCCACAGCCGACACAAAAGGTCTCGCCGCCATTATGGTCGGCGTTGGTATGACAAACGCTACCTCCACCGCCACTTACATCGCCGGAAACCTATCCGCCACCGTAAACGACACCGTCCTCAAAAAAGTCTTAAAAGATTGCTCAGAGAAGTATACTCTCGCCGCTGATTCACTCCGGCTAACTATCCAAGATCTTGATGATGAAGCTTATGACTATGCTTCCATGCATGTGTTGGCAGCGGAGGATTACCCTAATGTTTGCCGGAATATTTTCCGGCGAGTTAAGGGGTTGGCTTATCCGGTGGAGATTCGCCGGCGTGAAGTGAGTCTAAGACGTATATGTGGTGTTGTCTCGGGGATTCTTGATCGCCTTGGTGAATGATTTACATTTGCATTAGCTTTTAATTTGGTAAAATCTATATTTAAGTTATCGTATTAAATAAATTTAATATGGATTCTGTAACTTTTAAGACCATTACTTTATTACTCTTCTTCTTTGCTACTACTTTCAAATTGCCAAGCAGAACAATAATAGTATTATAGAGTCTAGAGATCATCTGAATATTGGAACTTCTCTATTAATTTACTAATCATACGAAAATCATGTTTAGAGCCAAAGATTTGGGGGAAAAGGCTTAAGACTTGGGAAGTAGAGATATTTTTATATTTGTTTGATTAAATATAACTTTAGGTAACTTTTGCTTTATCTATATGCGTTATACGTGTTATGGCTTCGGAGATGTTACGCTTTTTAAAATTGAGATAAGATTTTAAAGTGTCATCTTAAAAGAGAAAGGTAACGTCGTCTATATGTTCTTTAATAATTTGAAAGGTGAATAGTTATCGACCTCATAACTACTACAACTTTTAAGAACGACGTCGACTGATATGCGAATCAAAAGCAAAAGACGTATGACTTTTATAATTTTAGGTGGAAACATTTATATAAATTATTGAAAGTGAATGTTCGTAGGTCATCTGTTGACTACTACTGTTCTCGCTATCACTTCAAATAATCGACTCATAATTGAACTATGCTTTAACGGTTTAATTTGAATTATCAATGGAGTTTAGCGGTCCAGTCAAATGAAATTATCAGAGTAAAAGCATAAAAAGAATTCAACCATATAATCAGACCGGTTTTAGACTAAACCGGGCCACAGTCGGTGGATAAAATCGTCAATTGACTACGGAGACTAATATTTCGCGCCCAAATGAGCCCAAAAGACGCGCCAGAGTGAGAGTCCCTTTTAGTTATTCTTCTTCCCACTAATCCACAAACCCTAGAAATTTCCCCTAATTTTCTCGAGAAAATCCGCCACGATTTCTGGGCATTGTGCGGGATTGACAAAAATGAAGGGAGGTACGATACAGATAAGTTGGCACGATGGGAAGCCAGTACTAACCCTAGATTTTCACCCGATTTCCGGTTTACTCGCCACCGCCGGAGCCGATTACGACATCAAGGTAATGCAATTCTGAAATCAAAATAGATTTTAATTCATTTTAGGATATGAGCTTTCAGTTTTACCGATTGATTTTGATCAACTAAACATCTAATAAAGCGGGTAATTTTTGGGATTTGAATGTTTGGAGAAACTGTTAGAAATTTAAAATTCAATTGTTTGAAATTGGAAGCATTAGAGCGTCTGTTGTACTAAGGGGCAATTGTTTTTGGTGCTGATTGTTGACTAAAAGATTGAAAATTTTCAGCTATGGTTTTTAAATTCTGGTCAAGCGGAGAAGAAGCTTCCCAGTGTATCTTACCAGAGTAGTCTTACTTACCATGGGTGTGCTGTAAACACCATTCGTTTTTCTCGATCTGGTAAGCATCAGCTTTGTGTTATCAGAGATGTTCTTGTAATCAATGTTGATGTATATCAGTATATGGGCCATCTAGTGGTAACGAATTTTCTGTGATAATGTGTAGGGGAACTACTTGCCTCGGGAGCAGACGGTATGACTCAGAACATATCTGGTGGCTAAGATGCAAGTGTGTTTTGCAAATTTTGAATACGTAATTAAACCAATTGCGCAGTTCTATTTTTTGTTATAATGCAGGAGGCGAGCTTATCATTTGGAAGTTGCATCCTAGCGAAACCAATCACTCCTGGAAAGTTCACAAGTCATTATCGTGAGTCATTTCATCTGAATTATTAATAAGCTACACTGCCATGCTTTTGTAATCATCTTCTAAGAACCACGGCTGGGTGTTTGAATACTGTTGCTCTATCAAGAGTGTGGGGAATGATTCTTTAGGCAAGTAACATGGTGGAATGAGTACGAAAGTTTCACCAATATAGAGTTAATTGGATGTTGGCTATGATGGAAAGTTTATGATACTTTTCTTCCATTATTTCTGGAGCAGCAATTTAGTCTAATAGAATTGTTCTGACTCTTATTTGTCCTGCTAGATTTCATCGAAAAGATGTCCTGGATCTTCAGTGGTGTCCTGATGATGCTTATCTGATTTCTGGCTCAGTAGACAACTCTTGCATTATATGGGACATTAACAAAGGTGAGAAAGTAAAAGAGGATAAATTGTACTTTTTCTTTTTGTTAGTTCCAAATTTTCTGCTTATCAAAATTTCGTGTTTGTGACAAGGTTCTGTCCATCAGATACTGGATGCCCACTGTCATTATGTTCAAGGTGTTGCGTGGGATCCTTTAGCAAAATATGTAGCCTCTCTTAGTTCAGACAGAACTTGCCGTATATATGTCAATAAGCCTCAAACAAAGAGTAAAGGTGTTGAAACAATGAACTATGTTTGTCAGCATGTTATCACGAAAGCAGATCAGCAACGGGGGGATGATACTAAGGTTAGACTCTTAGAGACAGTAGAACTTCACGATTCTTTCATTTATATTCGGTATGCCTGATTTCACATTGACATGATATGCAGACTATAAAAACCCATCTCTTTCATGATGAGACACTGCCATCTTTCTTCCGAAGATTGTCATGGTCACCTGATGGATCTTTTTTACTCACTCCAGCAGGTGATTTATCACTAGAATCCAGTCCTTTTTTCAGAATGTTAAGCTAGATCATCGCATAGTCAGTCTATCCGGGTATTATTTATGTTCCTAACAGTTCATATCATCGTTTCATTGCACTTCCAGGCTCTTTCAAGCTTTCACCCACATCCGAAGCTGTAAATGCTACTTATGTCTTTTCTAGGAAGGACCTTTCAAGGTAAGCTAATCACCTCACCAACTCTTGTTTTGGAGGCTTGTGGGAGATATTATAGGCACGCAAGCTCTTTTTTAAGCTGAGCCAAGTGACCTCAACTGCTTGAGCTTATGTATGAGATAAATTAGAAAACAATACAAAGTCTCACACAAGCTCATTTCCTTTTTTCACAAGCAGACCTGCACTGCAGCTTCCAAGTGCCAGCAAACCGGTTGTAGTGGTTCGTTTTTGCCCTGTTGCATTCAAACTCCGTGGTTCCAAGTCTGGTACATATCATGTTTTCTCGTAACATATTTTTTTAGTTTCTTTTACGATAGAAAAGCAAGGCCTTGGGGATTTTTCTTGTATCTGCTAATATTGGTGATTTCAAATGATATTTTGAATCATGCAGAAGAGGGTTTTTTCAAGCTTCCTTACCGTCTTGTCTTTGCCATTGCAACTTTAAATTCGGTGTACATATATGACACAGAGTGTGTCGCTCCAATTACAGTCTTAGCAGGTCTCCACTATGCTGCAATAACCGATATAACATGGTAAAAAGAACATGCACATTTATTTCAGATCTGGATGATCCTTCTCCAAGTATTCAAGGTTTTGAATTGTAACCAATTATCATTTGTTCTATAGGTCACCTAATGCCGCGTATCTAGCAGTGTCCTCACAAGATGGTTACTGCACACTTGTTGAATTCGAAGATAACGAACTAGGAGAATCAGTTTCCATATCAGGTTTGCTCTTAGTTCTTCACTCTCTACCTTTCAGAACCAGATTTTGACCCATCAACTCAATTGCAGGCGGAAATAAACCCGTGGATGGTGAGGAGGAAAAGCATGGTTTGGAGAAAACCGATGAGCTGATGACCGA
Source organism: Erysimum cheiranthoides (assembly GCA_011420285.2). NCBI lineage: Eukaryota > Viridiplantae > Streptophyta > Magnoliopsida > Brassicales > Brassicaceae > Erysimum > Erysimum cheiranthoides. Next base: position 19,383,087 of record CM022181.2, read on the forward strand.
AGTAAGACCAGACGAGAGAAGTAAACTGGCTGAATCAGATCAAAACGAAGAAAATAAACAGCTATTGCCGGCTGATTGTCAGGAGAAAGACCATGTTATGCAGAAAACTGATGAAGTGATGACGGAATCAAGACAAGAGGAAGAGAAGCAGCCATTGCAGAAAAAAGTTAACGCATCTGTCTCAAACAAACCGGCGAGGAAGCGCATCACGCCGATGGCCATTGACCCCTAATGATAAACTACTACTGATGTATACATTTTGTTCCATAAAATGTATGATTTGAATCGATGGATTTTTTTAGCAAATTATAGTCAAGTCACAGGTGGCCATTTTGGACATGGACAAGCTTCTTTAGTAATTAGTCTCAAAAGCAATGTAGATAAAACTCACACATGAATGACACAAGTTTTCGTATGTATATGGTGTATCGTGAAGTGAACTCATACATGAGTTAGTTATCTGGGCTTCCATGTCTTAAAGGCCCAAATTCATATAGCAACAATCCCTGTGAAGGGATATGCTGTGTTGAACTCTTTCGGCCCGTTTCAACCAATGGGTGAATAACAATAATTGACCGGTAAAAAACTATTAATTTTACCCTAATAGCCGTAAAAAAGCAAAACCCAGTAAATTCAACTCCTTCCATCTCCAATGGCTATCGCTCTCAATCTCTGAATCTCATCCTCTGTCTCTTTCCCTCTATCAGATTTTCAATTATTCTTCAATTTCAATTTTCAATTTATTTTTTCAGTGTCAATTGTATAAACATTTACACCTATACACACATATATACAAATATCTCTCTCCCTCCCTCCAATGGATTCCCCGAATCTTCCGCACTCTCTCTCCGCCTCTTCCTCCACTCCATTTGCTTCCTCCGCCGTAAAACCTCACCGGAAAAACCTCCTTTCCCGTAACTGCATCCTCATCATCATCGCCATGTCCTCAATTTTCCTCCTCATCATAACTCTCCTCATCTACGCCACCGTCTCCAAATCCTCCCGCAACCACCATAACTCACCACACCAATCCCCAACCTCCGGCGATCTTCCTCCGCCGGAAACACCTCCTTCTCCTCCTCCAATCGCTCAGATCCGTCTGGCTTGTAACGCAACGCGTTTCCCAGACCATTGCGTTGCCTCCCTCTCTAAACCGGGTCAAGTCCCTCCGGATCCTAAACCGGTTCAAATAATTCACTCCGCGATTTCAGTCTCCTTCGAGAATCTCAAATCAGGCCAATCAAAAATCAAATCTATCCTAGACTCATCCGCAGGGAACAAAAACCGTACGAACATCGCCAATATTTGCCTCGAGATCCTCTCTTACTCTCAACACCGCACCGAATCAACGGACATCGCCGTGACGAGCGGCGAAATCAAAGACGCTCGTGCGTGGATGAGCGCAGCTCTAGCTTACCAGTTCGATTGCTGGTCAGGTCTCAAAACCGTCAACGACACGAAGCAAGTCGTCGATACGATCACGTTTTTCGAAGATCTCGTGAACCTCACCGGAAACGCGTTGAGCATGATGTTATCGTTCGATAACTTCGGAGACGACGTCGTTTCGTGGATTCGTCCAGCGACGGAACGAGACGGGTTTTGGGAGAAAGCTGGGCCGAGTTTGGGCTCGGGTACGGGTACGGAGGCTAATTTGGGTTTCCCATCTGGTTTAACGGAAGACGTGACGGTGTGTAAAAACGGAGGGAAAGGGTGTAATTACAAGACGGTGCAAGAAGCCGTTGATGCAGCGCCGGATACTAACGGAACCGTCAAGTTTGTGATACGGATTAGAGAAGGTGTGTATGAGGAAACCGTTAGGGTTCCGTTTGAGAAAAAGAACGTCGTCTTCATCGGAGACGGAATGGGCAAAACGGTAATTACAGGGTCGTTGAATGTTGGACAACCAGGGATGACAACGTTCAACTCTGCAACTGTCGGTGAGTTTTTCGTAAAACCCTTCTTTAAATTTGTTAATCAACGTTCTTCTTAATTCGTCAATTTATTATTTATTAATTTAATTAAGAAACATAAATGGGAAAACAACATTAAAGTCAAACATAAATTTGTTTTTTTCTTTTACTCTTGTGGTGATCTTTTTAGTACTGTATCTAGTTTGCTCTGTCACGTAATAAGAATATTATTTATTGTTATTTAATTTCAAGATTCAAGTTATGTCGATAGAATGGGACTGTTCCTTGTTTCAATAGAGACAGAACCCATGTGACATTTACTTGGAAAAATATCCACTGGATTTTCTTGTATAAACATAGATCTTCTATTGATAAATTATAGTATAAAGTTTATATAATAACATGTCTTTTGGTTTCTGTAGGAGTTCTTGGCGATGGATTTATGGCTCGTGATTTAACCATAGAGAACACGGCCGGAGCAGACGCGCACCAAGCAGTTGCGTTTAGATCAGACAGCGATTTCTCAATACTTGAAAACTGCGAGTTTCTTGGGAACCAAGACACTGTTTACTCTCACTCTCTCCGTCAATTCTACAAACAATGTCGAATCCAAGGCAACGTAGACTTCATCTTTGGTAACTCAGCTGCCGTATTCCAAGACTGTGATATCCTTATCGCTTCAAAACATTCCAAACTCGAGCAAGGCGGTGCAAACAACGCGATCACAGCACACGGGAGGATCGACGCGTCGCAGTCCACGGGGTTTGTGTTTTTGAACTGTTCGATTAATGGAACAGAGGAATACATGAAGGAGTTTCAAGCTAACCCTAAAGCGCATAAGAACTTCTTGGGAAGACCATGGAAGGAGTTTTCGAGGACGGTTTTTGTAAACTGTAATCTTGAGTCTTTGATTAGTCCTGATGGATGGATGCCTTGGAACGGGGATTTTGCGTTGAAGACTTTGTATTACGGTGAGTATAAGAATACGGGTCCAGGATCGGTTAGATCGAACAGGGTTCCATGGAGTAGTGAGATACCAGAGAAGCATGTTGATGTTTACTCTGTGGCCAATTTTATTCAGGCTGATGAGTGGGCTTCGACAACTGCTTGATGTTGTAAAGGAAAATGAGGTTTTAGGGTTTTGAAAAGAAGTCGTCATTGTAACTTTATTCTAGTGTCAAATATTAGTGTGGTTTCGTTATCACTCACTGAGATTCATAGATTTAATAATTGAAGATAATCATCAATCAAAAAGTTCTAATTATTTGAGTGATGGAAGAAACCACATAAATCATATCATACCAAAAAGTACGAAAACTTTAAAATCTTATCATACTTTTCGAGTGGTTGAAGACTCTTAAAACTTCTTAACTTTATTTTGTAGATGCAAGAAAAATGAGAGGAACTTTATAATTTTTCTTTTTAAGGAAATGGGTAAATGCTTGATGCTTCAAGAAAACATTTAAACTGTTTCAAAGAGTAAAAAGTATGCTACTTTGTTATTTCACCATGACAGTGATAAATAAGGTGACACACAAAGCTATGGGTTGAAGGAGAAACAACATGGGCAAGGGAACAAAAAACATGATCTTTTGGCGTGAGAGAGATCTCAATATTTATAGGTCGGAATCAGAACTTTTCTCCTCCTTTGGTGGTGCATACTGCCTGGTGAGACGGGATCTCTCCCATGGGTCCAACGGCACTCGAGGCGGCGGTTGAGGTGTTGCTGGTTTTGATTGCCTTAGCTCGTTCTCTCTATCGATAAACCTACACAAAGAAGAATATGACCAGTTAGCTCAATAAGAAATTTTCTTAAACTAGGATCCAGTACCGGTATCTCGAGTTACACAAACACTAGATAAATATGTGAATTCAAAAGTCTTAATGTGTGATCTCACGATAAACCATTTTGTTGTAATAGGGCCTAAAGAAAAACTTGAATTCAATGTGCTTCTGTGAGAAGAATTAGCAACAAAGAAGAGAAATTTGTTTACTCGATATAGGCCATTTCTGCAGCATCACCAACACGTATGCGGGTGCGAAGCATTCTTGTGTATCCACCAGATCTATCTCTGTTCACACATAACATTCAGCTGATGAAACAGAGCACAAAGGAAAGATACAAATAAAAAGGAAAAACCGAGATTTGAGGATTCACTTGTATCGATAAGCCAACTCTGTGAAAATCTTGTGAAGTACATCATCTCCTCTAACAAACCCAGCAGCTCGCCTTGCTGCAGCGAGTGAGCCCTGTAATAAACCATTTCATCACCAATATGAAAGTGATCGGAAATCGGATGAAAAGAAGTTACTTTTGCTATATATCTCAACCAAAATCATCCAAAATACTAATCCCGGAGATGCAAAAACAATTCATAAGCTTAAAAAAACAAGATTTGTAAACACTTGAGCAAAATGACAGTTCCAAAAAAGCCAACTTTGGTGTCTGATTATACAAAAGAGTCGAGAGAGTTGCTAATTTCTTAAACTTAATGGAGAAAAATATTACCTCTTTTCCGAGTTGAATCATATTATCAGCAAGACGCCGGACCTCTTTAGCCTGCAAAATCCAATGTAAGCAATGAGAAACATTTTGCACGACAATACACAGCAAGTTTAAAGAAGTGAGACCATAGATTTTCATTAGAGGACTATAAACCCTTAGCTAAACCCCAAATCAACAAAAAAAAAAAAAAAACTAAAAATGAGGGGAATAGGAATTAGTACCTTTGCGACAGTGGTTTCAATTCGCTCGTGTTTCACCAATTGAGAAACCATAGTCCTGATAAGATTAGGATTGGAAAGCAGACAAAAACACACACTCTATAAATCAATCGAGAGAAATATTAAGAAATGTGCGAAGAATCAAGGATCAATTAGAGAGTTTCAACTAAGAAAAGAAAGAAGAAGAAACCTGAGCATGGACATACGGTGACCTGCTGGGCGACCGAGCTTTCTGAACTTCGTCATTATTGCGACGGCGAGGCGATCGGCGAATGCGATTGGAAAAAAGAAGAAGAAGAAGAAGAACCCTCAAGTGAAGTTTGCCCGGTCGGGTTATCGGATACTTACGTTTAAGAGTTTGTTCGAAACCGAAAAATACGGGTTTGGGCCGAAAATAAAAGAAAATACAGGCCCATTATAGGACTCAGAAGAAGAGCCAACCTAATCTTGTATTGCTTGGACGTAAAATCCATTTCTTGGTAGAGTTGCTACTTGGGAGTTAGACAACACTACTATTTTTTTTCTATGAAAGTATATAAAGCTGCTATTTAGCTTTACTTTTGAATAAATATAGTTTTATACTTTTTAAAATATAAAAAAAATAATCAAATGTTATAAGTAGTATTAAAATTCTAATACAAACGATTAACCTTTCAATTTTTGGAGACTTAAATATCTAGATCGAATTTCAGATTTTGTTCTTAAGGTACGAGTGATTGGCATTATTAGAGGGAAAAAAAGGAGAACTGTTTCTACTCAAAGATTATACGGCATCAGTTTGCACCCAAAAAAAAATGTATGCCAATCAAATATAATTCTTTTTTACTCAAAATTACTCTGAAGAAGAAGGATAAATTGAGGAAATTTTCCCTCCACAAAAAGTTACAAAAACATGAAAATCTTTTTATCCTGAAAATTATTGTCTCCTCTCTTTATTGTTCTTCCCAGTTCCACTTTATTTATTAACCAGTTACACTCTTAATTGACATGCCTAACTTTTCCGCTGACCAAAACCAAAGACTATTATTATATAACAAAACAATCAAAAAGAATAAAACACAGATCCCAGTTTCCATATTTTGTGGGCAGTTTGTCGACTCTTCTCATTCGCATTCAAAGTCAAAGGCCAGGTCTCAAAGTTGGACTCGTCGAGAGTTTTTGACTCGTCGAGAGTTTATAATATCCCTTTTGGTCGTGGAGAGTTTATCATAATCTAAATATTGTAATATATTATATCTTGTAACAATCATATAAATAATAGCAACACGTAGGAATCCGAAAACACAAAAAAAAAAAAAAAAAGTCAGTTCAACATATATATAATCAATAATCTAAAAAGCAATATCACCATTCACCTCTAAAATAAGGAACACTATATACTTTCTTTTCTAAAATTTAATAAAAGTGGTCCGGAGCCAACTCTACGGTTGTCTGAAACATTTCAAACTTTAAGTTTATCTACTTTTTGATAAAATAGTACTAGCATACAATAAATAGTCAAATACATATATTCGTATAGTTTCTAGAAAAAAATATCGTGAAAAGACTGTATAGTAAAATTCCACATACAACTAAAATCATGACTTTTATTGGAGACAGTTGATTAATTGGTTCCAAATTTTTATAGTGACTGTACTTTTTGGGATTAATTTTAAATAGCACAAGGTTCTTTTTGTGCAAAAATAATAGCACAAGATGAGGGAAAAGATAAAGATGATTAAGACTTACATATAGACTTGTGTCTATATCTTGTATGATGTATTCGAATCTTCTAAAGACAAATTGAAAATCACATGTAACATCGTTACAAATTGTGGGTCGATGGAACTATATGACGTATTCATCTTTTTGACAATTTTGGACCTATTACCAACAGAATATATTACAATTCGAATTTAGAAGAAAAAAGGCAATGCTATATCAATGATGATTGGAAAATTCAAGAACATCATTATATGATTTTACTTTACAGTAATAAGAGAATAATAGACTACACATTCAACGAGCAATGAATTGAATCTTCTTTTTTAGTTTATATTCACTATTCAAAATTTCATTTTGTTTACAATTTCTCACTTTTGTTCTCTTTTTCAAGAAATAAATTCTAAGAACCCTAGTGAGTAAAAGAATTAATCAAAACGGCATGATATGTGTCGTTTTGGTGTCGTAAGCCGAAAGGCAAGATCTTGAATTCACCTTGAAGACCTTTAGAAGATCCGTTAACATACGCCTAACGGCGGGAGAGCAATTGCTCTGTAACAGTAACAGAATCTTGGTAACTCCGTTAGCACTCGTCACGGCTTCCAAAGCTTTCTCTTCTTTGAAAAGATAAGAAACACTCCACAGCACCGTCACGGCGTGCTCCGTCGCCGCCGTCGAAACTTTCATCAGCTTCTTAACCATCGTCTTCAAACACTCGCCGTCTCCTCCGCAAATCTCCGATCTCCCTTCTTTCGTAGATGCTAAAATCTCAAGAAGCTTCAAACATTTCTCAGTCACGGAAACGCTCGACGTCCTTGGATCTGATAACAATTTAGTGACATATCCGATGAGTTTCTCTCGGATTAGATTGAGTTTCACGCGTTTCGGTGAGCTGATCGCGATCAAACACGATAAAGCCGATTCAATCAAGCTTAAATCGGAACCTTTACTAATCGATTTCATTAGCTCCGTGACTAATCCATCTCTCTCGGCGATTAACAGCTTTGACTCAGCGTCGACGGCGATAAATTCAAGTAAACCGGCGCAATCAATCTTCAATTCGACATTCCCGGTTTGAAACAAGAAGACGATAACCGTCAAACGGTCTCGACCGTTGGTTAAAATCAGATTCGAAAACCGTCTCCGATCTGAGATTTTGCTTCGAATCATACTGAGAATCTTCACCGCCTCTTGAACAACAAGTGATTTTGCGGCGGAGGTGGCAGCCTGATTAATCAGATCCACGAGAAGTCTCACGAAATCATCTTTTCCGGCGAGAAATCCTCTGTTATCATCAGATTCTCTACCGAATCGAACAATCTTCGATAAAACCTCGCGATCATCTCTATCTTCTTTCTCGATCTTCACTCTATCAATCGCATCAGCGATCTCGTCTCTCGTCGGAGCAGCTAATTCCGCCGATTCAATACAAGCTCGACGACGAACAGACTCAGACCAAATCTCAATTAGACGTTGAAGAGTCCGATTAGGTATGAAATCCTTGTTCTGAAGAATCTGCATCGTCGCCGGACAAGTATTATTCCCGCCGTCGAGCCACCGTTGGATACTAGCTCGATCGTAGGTAACGCCGGTGCAGAGACTCACCGGTGATTTCATAACGTCGAGTGATATAGGACATCGGAAGAACGTAGGAACAGTGATGCAGAGATCGTCTTTCCTCATTACTTTGGCCGTTGTTTGATTTTTTTCCGATTTGCTCCAAAGAAAGCGTGTGGGAGAGAGAGAAGAGAGAGAGAGAGTCTGTTTATGTTTAAGAGAGAGAGTGCGTGGGGTTTGGTTTAAAAGATGAAAGAGAAAAAGAGTCAAACTTTGGTGACGTCAAATTTCACTTTTTTGACGAGAATTTTATTATTAAATATCTTTTAATACTATTTTAATGACTAAATCGAATAAAAACTTTTTCTTTTAACGTAAATCGAATAACTTTTTTTTTCTTCTCTTTATGCTATTATAAAAAAACTATACTACGAAATTAGAATAATATTTTCAGCACACTCCAAAGTTGAAAATATATATTCTTATTCAAACGTAAAAAAATAAAATCTGACTATATATAAAAAAATCGGTTTTATTTATGTCTCACTTTTGGTCGTTGGTCAAAGAAGTCTTTCGGCGCGTTATGTATTAGAGATTTTCAATCGGGTACATCACAGCCATTGATCTAGATTTTAAAAATCTAACGTGTTGAAATTGGACGGCGAGGATTTGTGGAAAGTGGATGCAGATATAGGAGGAGGAGAGTGGGGTCCACGCACCACCGTTTGAGATTTGGGTCCACTTTTACGTCTTAAGACCGCACCGAGTTGGGTGTGAAATTGCACGTTTGAGATTTATGGGAATGCATAACTTTTTTTTATTAATATTGGACGACCCTTTAAACTTAGTAATTTTATAATATCTCCTCATTATCTTATTTCTTAGTTTCCGTCCTTATTTTCACATTGGGAAGTTCGTATAATCTAAAACGCGTTATCATTCAAATTGATCGAATACATGCTCAAATTTGCTGTTAACAGTGACCATTCATTTGCTTATAATATGTTATCTTGCATCGCCCCATTTACTAAAATAACATTATTATGACTTCTGGTTTATTACAAATTCGTCAATTAAGGTGATGTTAAGATTACATATTTAGCAGATCCGCCCACAATTATAAGTGTGAAATTGCATGTTTGAGATTTGTTAAAATTCTAAACTTTTTTTATTTTTATTTTTTACGACCCATCAGTGTAGTATTTCTATGATATCTCCTCTCTTTCTTATTTATTAGTTTGCCTTCCTTATTTCACATTGAGAAATTTATAAATTCTAAACGCGTTATCATAGAAATTATTCGAATAAGCTCCAATATTGCTGCGAATGATATCTTGATCATTCGGTGCAAGAGATTGATTTCTCTCTAGTTATAAATTTGTCATTTACTTAGTTACCTAAATAAGTAAAACATTAAGATTATATAGTTAGCAAAAAAATTCTTCATTATATACATAATGTATACTTCTGTAAATTTAATAAAATTTATGCACAAACTAATAATACCCAACATAACAAATGAAAAAGATGATTAACGAAAAAAAGAAAGAGAATCAAATGGAAAAGATATTACATAAAAGAGAAAAGAAGAATATAAATGAACAAATTGTTCAATTGACCGGACAGATTCTATGGGCTATATTGCATCTTTTGTTGCTCCTCCACTTCTGTTTGTTTTTTATGTCCGCAACTAGCAATACATGACGTGACACTTATTTTCAACCTTTATCCTCTTCGATACTTATTTTAAGACTGTCTACTTATGTTCATTACAAGTTCACCCATTCAAGTTTATAACCTTCGGCTAATTTACTTTTTAAGGTTAAGTATCGTATAAATCACCCCGATTTCTATCTTAAAATAAATTATTTTCGGTCTAGTAAAAACAAACGTATATATCAAAATTCATAAACAACTATAGTTAATGCAATTTAACTTAAATCAAACAAAAAAAATTAGTCAATGCCTCACAAATGTTAATCTCGTAGAGTTTCATCTCAAAATACTACTACACACACTTTATTTGGGACAACTCATTTGCAACTTTCCGACCAATAAATCATTCAAAAGTAGATATACATGCAATTTCTTATTGTTGACCAAAAAACAAAAAAAAATGCAATTTCTTACTAGTTTTTTTTTTTAAATATATAACTGGTTAGTAATTTAATCTGAAATTATTTTGTTAGTTGAAATGTTAATAGTTCAACTTTACAAAAAGGATCCTTCTTGAATTTTTTGGTATGAGATAGTTAGAAAGAGAAGAATATTAAAAAGAGAGAAAATAATAAGTAAATATATTATTTTATCAAAAAAAGGAGGGGCTAAAATGTTGTTTTCAGCTTCCTTTAGATCCCATAGGCATCTGTTAAAGAATTCGGACACAGCATCCTTTTAATCTTTTTTTGGTATTTGCTATTTATTCAACTAACACGCGCTAAGTAATTATGTATTACAAGTCTAACCCCAACTCGTGTTTCATGCAGATACTACAAGTCAAAGTTGAATAATGATCATCAACACTAACGAGCGTGCAGTGAAATCGTATAGTGATTTTATTAGGCATTTAGCATTATAATTTGGAGATTTTCTTTTTAAGTAATGAATAAACTAATTGCTTGCACGTGAGAGGCTGCGTGTTGTAGTAGATTCAAACACTTACGTCCCGCACGTTTAAGTTTTTATGTTTGGTGTACATGATTGTCAAACACCCAAAACGAAACCATCGAGGAAAACTGAAATTCTAACTATCGGATTTTTTGCCACACGTTTAACTCTCTCACAAATTTTATAATCTCATCTACTTTTCTTAAAAAATTGGGAAAATAATTTCAATATTCAAATTTGAACGATGGATCATGACGCTTTAATTTACAGTCAAAGTCCACAATTATATACGATGTTAATATATAGTTTTATTCCCTATAAGAAGTTGGTAAAACGAATGATTGAATTCTGAAGGTTAATTAAATAAATAGCCAAAATGATACTGAATTATATACCTAAACAACTGAAAGTTTGTAAAAATTTACTAAACTCTAAATATAATGAAATAAAAAAGAATTCTAAATAACAAACTTTCGTATAATGAAAAAAAATGAACAATATATCTGCAAGTGGAATCTACGGGCTTTAGTAGATTTTTATATGGGCCTCTAAGCCTAAAATTCAGTCATTCAAGGCCCATTAACTTTGTTCCTCCTTAGTGGTAGAAAAAGATATATCATTCTATATTTATGTATCTAATATCTAAGAGGTCCACATATACGCGATGGTTGAAACTTGAAAGTAATTCAATATTATAATTTTTTTTTTTTTTTGGATAACACATGTATCCCAAGCCCAATGGACCCAGACTAGCCCACTGCGTGCGTTCCGAATACGGCAAGAGTACTTCCTGGAGGCTAATTCAATATTATAATTTTCATTCTTGATAAACAGGGAGAAAAATTGTACTCTACGCTACTTGCGGCGTTTCGTTTTTCAGAAGCCAGAGAGAAACTTCGTGGCGTTTTTACATCCTTGATAACACAAACATGACGTCTAAATCGCATTGTGGTCCTTCTTGAGATTAGATTTGACGTCTTAAGTTTGCGAGATGACTGATAAGACGCGAAACCACAGCACGTGTGCGATCAGTGTTTTACTGTGGACTGTGGTGGTCAAAGTCAAACCAAGATGAACCAAACAAACGTATTTATTGTTTTATGAAACAAAAAACAGATATGTTTCCGACAAAACATGGACAAATTTTACCCGTAGATGAGAGTTTAAACAGTTCTTTTTTTCTACGATTAAGTAAATGTTCATTTGTAGTAAAAAATTGGATATGTAAATGATGTGGATGCACCGAAACTAATTAAAAGTAGATGGATGAAAATATAAGATACGAGCATATAGTTATTTATGAAAAAGGTAACATTAATTCATCGGAAAATCAAAAGGTAGCTAGCTAACGAACTTGTTAGCTCACCAACTCGTCCCTGTCGTCCCCTTCCAGGCTTCCACCTACAAATGTGCATGATTCAATTTATTAATTCAGTTACTACTTTTAAAATATCTGTCAGCTTATTACCCGAGTTAGTTTACTCAAATCGAAGGACCAGAAATGTAGTCTTTTTCAAGTTAATGGCGTTGAAATGTTTTGAAAACTGATTTCTCCGCAAAAAAAATACTACAAAAATATATTAATATAGTCGTAAATTTTGGAGTATAATTGTCCACCTTCATAACTTAATTAGCAAATCAAACATTGGTACAATTCTAGTTAAGTTACGAGTACCATGAAATTGGATCTAAAACAATATATAACGAAACATAAGCTCATAATATCATAATATCATACTGCAATTTAACTTAATTGTAAGGTACATATATATTGCTGATCATAGAGCTGAATTCAATTTAAAATACGCCACAGATACAACTATCTCGAGGAAATGTTATGAGTCACACATCGGATATGAATTGAAACTTAATATACAATATATAAACCATTATATTTCCGTAAAAAGAAAATTATATTTATTATCAGTTGATTTTAATTTAAACTCATCATAAAACGTAGCAAATTAACAGCAACATCTATTTTTCTAGTTGATTGGTCATAGATTAGTTAATTAGTAAATAACGCTATTATTCAGCTATATATGTGATGCTTTTTGTAGTACTGTCTATCACCATTTTGGGTAGATTACTAGATTACATAAATAGTTAATCTTGTATATATAAACCTATATCAACATTGATCCTTACATAATTTTTTTTTTTAAAGAAATTTTAATCTTAATTAATTTAAAGATGAGAGAAAGGCCTATCGCATTTTAGAATACTCGAGTATCTATATGTATATAATCGGAAATATGGATGAGGCTTTTTGTATGCCAGCCTCGGACACGATATTTGGTGCGACATATCATGTGAATGCTCGATCACTTTCAATGAATATTCATGACTCACGATTCATGAGTCGTGACCGTGACTCGTGACTCGACTCATGAGTCATGCCTCGCACCACCTTTACCCCGACCGTTCCGTACGCTTTACGTGTATTCAAGTACGTAAGGTTGATTTCTTCACAGGTATATATCTTATCACACATAAATACAATCGCACGTGTGTTTATATTATAGATGTTATTAAAAAAAAAAAGACGTTCGAGGGTATAAAATTCAAATAGTTGCAGCGCCAAGAAGACACATAATTTTCAATGTTATATAACTCAGATACCGGAGTACCGGACAACGGAAAAGAGACTTGTTAGTTTATTCTAATATCTAGTCCGAAAAGAACTAATCTAATACTCTTAAATTTTGGTTACAAAATAGAATAAAATTAAAGAAACAAATATCATATATATTATTTAGTAACTGGAACTTGTAGAGAAATAAAGAATGTCGAATATTGATAGTTATGAGTATATCTACAACTTTAAATTTTTAACTAATTTACGTAGAGGGGTAATGCAGTTGGCAATGTAGTCGTTGGAATTTTTCCATAGCCTAATATACCATAAATTTTGATTTTAACTGTTTGCAAACCAATTTCATATTACAAGGCTTTGGGATGGATGATGATTTAAAGAATTGTGATGTTTTTAGTCGAGTGGCCTGTTTTGTTTATTTCATGATTAGTGAAACATTAAGGCGAATCAAATATGTAGTATAAAGAAATTAACTTTTTTTTTTCTAGCACTCCTATTGAGTATTGACCAAAACAATTGAATCGGTATTAATAATTCTAGTCCATCGATATAAAAGTTACACATTTTTTTTGGGTTAAAGTATACTGTATACAATTTTATGAAGATTGAAGTTATAAATTTCATGAAAATGCGTAGCACACAACCATCCCTAATTTAAGGACGGAACACGCAATGCACAAAACGTCTTTCTTCTTCTTGTTCTGCACCACACACAATACATTTTCACGGTTGGATTCATAAAACAAAACTTTGTGTGAATGGTGATGCGTCTTGTGTTTAATACATTCATCACAAAACAAAAAGGGTACGTCAATGTGTTACTAATCACTAATCAGTCTCTATATATAGTTACGAGACAAAGCACACCTAAATATAAAATACCATTAGTATAATGTTTATTATATACTATGATACAACATTATATTGATCAATGGTCCATAACTATACTTCACTAGTAACCCTGTACAACCAATCTAGAGATTAGCTAGAATTGTCAGTCTGTTTCGTGTTGGCCTGAAATAAAATTATTTGACATATTATTTTAATGAAAAAAAATGAAATAATAATGGAGAAAGTACGATTGCTAGATTTGTAACAGGAGTAGCTAAGACGTAGTCAGTGTTTAAATAGTAAAGAAAGGTATGGGACTACTTAGACCAACTTTAGATTTCAACTGTTGTTCCTGACATTTACGACGACTCTTCTATTTTAGTTTACTTTTTGTTCGTCTACTCGGCTACTCCTTCCCATCAGATTGGGATAATATAGTCATTTTACTCCATACTCATTGAATTTTGTTTATTTCATTTTCCTTAAAAGATACTACTATTACAAGATACCAGGTCTCATTACCATATCTTCTGATCTCTATACATCATTTAACAAGTAAAATTTGAAAACAACTTCTAATATACTATTGATCTTTTGTATATATGCCCATTAATCTTTTGTATGCCTAAACTTGTATACGTACGCCTCTGAATATATATCATTTATTAGATTTTTCCTTTACAAGAGTGAATGGGAAAATAGTAAATCCGTATGTGTTGGGCAAACGTTGCATTGAATGAAACTCTATGGAAAAAGCTAAGCTTTAAAAAAATATTGAAATGGCAAGAACGGTGATTGATATATGCACTGTATGCATACGTGTGTCTACACGAAATATAGTAACATATATGCATTTGAAGTACCTTAGATTGAGGAAGATTTTGCAATAAAGGTTGAATAGTTGCAATGTTGTGACATAATTATAATCGGTCACTATATGTAGACTGGGTCCTATCATATTCTCTCCTAACCAAAGAAAACTATTAAACTATTATAATTAAAACAATCTAAAGTTTTGAATCCTGACGTAACATATATATAAAAAGCAGATTACCAAAAAATAAAAACATATACTGTATATAAAAAGCTTTACCTTAACATATCACTTTGTTGTCCAAAAAAAAAAAAAAAAAAAAAACATATCACTTATTATTTTCTCTTTGCTTACTCTCTCCGTTCTTTCTTATTCATTGAACATAAGATGACATGAAACCTTGCACTTTATTTTAAAAATTTCAATGCATTTGTAGAAACAGATGAATCTAGCTTTCTTTGTTATAACCCTTTTTCCTTTTTTTTTTTGGGGTCAAAATTAATGATATTTATTATATACCAGAGGTTATATATAATCAGCTTGGTAAAAAAACTATATAAAGAAGAATCTCAACCAAAAAAATCATATATGTATATTGTACTAATTGAAATAATATTTTAAAATGATAAAACTCAAATCATACTGAACGTGAAAAAACATCTGATTTTGAAAATGCCATTCAACTATATGTTGAAATTATTAATTTTATTAACAAAAAATCTTGTTAAACAAAAGTTACGATAATCCCCTAAACCAATATGGCTTTAAAAAATATTTACTATGTTAGCTGTTTCAAAAAATATAATTTTTTCTTATGCAGAGCAAAAGAGAATATTTCCTATGCAACTATTGACAAGAGAAAAACACATTATTGCTCCGTACAACCATGAACCATCTTCTTTTTTTTTTTTTTTTCAAAGGGTTGTCTGTACAAACATCTTTTCTCCATACCTTTAGATAATTCAGTTAGAAATATATTATCATAGTAGTTACGAAACTTATCGTGCATTGTCTTAAAGCTAGTTATCGTTAGTGCTTTTTTATTTATGAATATGATGAAAACTAAGGGGATGTTTTCATTACTTCAATAACTTCACTACTTCAGCATAAAAGTGGAACACGAATATGGAGGATACAAAAAGTTTCCTCCTTCAGTAAACAAGTTTTCTTTTCCAACAATTTCACATTTTTGCCATTCTTTCCTATATAATCCATCTATAGTGTTTAGTATACTCATATTTTGAGCTAAGTCACAGGCTAATCTTAAAATCATATGTGCGTCAAGTAGGCCTTCTGTCTAAACCACTTGATGACAATAAGTCTAGAACAATTTGCATGCTTATTTATTTAAATTTTGTTTTTAAATTTGAGGTTTTAGCCCAAAATTATACCAACATAAATCTACAACCGTTATATATATATATTTTATTATGACGAAGAATACATAAAAATGAAATGACAAGAGATATAAATTTTTTTGGGAATATTAGTTCTTACATTTTTTTTTGTCAACTATCAATTAGTTCTTACATTTAAAAAAAAAAAAACTCTCTATATAAGTCACAGTTGTCGTAATCTTTTTTTCTTATTTAGTTTATTATTTCTTCAAAAACCTTTATTATTTCTTCAAAAACCACAATTTAAATTTTTAGGAAAAGAAATAATAATATTGATAATTTAGAATTATTGTAAATGTTTTCTCGCTGCAACACTTTCTTTTTAACCTAAATATATACAATTATAAGTCTAAAAAAAATCTAACACCAAACAGATCTTCGGCTTGTAGACCAAAACCAGTTGTCAACAAGTCTACAACTACTTGCATAGTTCGTGAAAAATAAATTGAAAATATCACAAGTAATTAAATACACACGAAAACATAACTAAAAAAAAAACCTCTTAGCTAGTCAGATTCTCTCTCCCTCTCGCTATCTCTCTCAATCTCTATCTGCCCATATTTCTTGCTGTCAACAAATTCATTCAGCGATCTCCTTTTTCCCCATCAACAACAAACAGAAATAAAGTCCTTTCACAATATTAAAACAATTTCACCAAAAACCCTTCCACAAGAAACCTCATTAACAAAAAAAACCTCTCTTCAACAATGTCGTCTAGAAACCGAAGATCAAGAATCAACTCTAAGTTCTTCTTCTTCTTCACAAGAACCATTCTTCTTCTTCTCCTTCTTCTTCTAGGTTTCTGCAATGGCGCAAGAACAAAAATGAACGTCTTCAACTCGAAACCACACAAGGAAGACAACGACGACGCCGTTTCCTCTTCATCTCAACAGTTCTTGGGGTTCTTGCCACGTCACTTCCCAGTTCCAGCTTCTGGTCCCTCTAGAAAACACAATGATATCGGTTTATTTAACTGGCATCGATCTTCTCCGTGATAAAAAGCCTTAAAGGTCATCACTTTTTTTTTTTTTTTTTTTAAATTTCTATTAATTAGTTTATTTTATGTTTCTTCTATTTGATTTTTCTCTTCTACCTCTTGTTTCTGAACTTTAAGCTCGTGTAAATGTTTTTTTTTTCTTTATCTTTTTTTTTTTTTTTGGTACAAGGAAATGGTTTTTTTGGTTTGATTCATGTCGAGAAGGCAAAACTTATATAAATCTATTATGAATTTGTTTTTGTTTTTCATAGCTCGAATTTGTAATATTGCACGTATTAAAGTGTAAGAGCCGATCATTTTCATAATATACTCATGTTCTTGTTATTACGATCAACTCGAGCGAAAAAAAAGATTATTATCTAAAAGTTTATACATTGACAAAAAAAAAAAAAAAAAAAATCTAAAAGTTTATACTTTTTTCGAACTTAACTTTGAATTTGACAATGACTAACTATGTTTTTTTTTTTTTTGGTAAAAGAATAGGTCAAATCAATAAAATTTAATGGTGCAATTAAAAAGTCTGATGTAGATTGGTCTTGAGATATATAATCGACTTTTTCTTGGGATCTATCTATTTGTTTTAATTATAACCAATAATGCCTTTGAAATGTCTATTGTATTTTGTCAATGTGATGGACCAACGTTGCATCTAATTTTACAGCCATTTAAATTATTTATGCATTAAACGTGACATTTATGCCGGGAAGGTGATTTTCATTAATAAGTACATATAAATCAGAAAGAAATAATATCAATAGAAAAACAATTTTAGAAGCATTTAAAAAGATGGTATGATGTTGATTATTGAATCACACTTGGTTTTAGACAAATACGAAATGATCCCGCGATTTTTAGGTTATTTTGGGTTGTTGTTGAACATTGATGATATAAGTATATGGATTACTATTTACGTCCAATCAATCGTTCCTATTTTTCCCCAAAAACATTAATTTACATTTTTCAATTTTCATTATGCAGTTCCACACAGTGCCGGCTCAAAATTTTTTGGGGCCCCGGGCCAAAAAAAAAATTTTGGAACCTAAACATTTTTCTATAAATTTTTTTTCTTATAAATTTATTTTTAATGTATTTTGTATTAAATAAATTTGTTATAAAAACAAAAATATACACACAATTTTTTTTCCTTGGACCTCTTTCTAATCTTATATTTAGTTTACTATATATTTTTTTTACAAAAAAAAAAAAAAATTTAAAAATGGACCCTTAATTATTAGGGCACGGGACGGGGCCCGGGGTGGTCGCAGCCATTGTCCCCCTCTGAGCCGGCCCTGGTTCCACACTTAGGATTGTTTCTTCCATGTAGTAGTTTTTAATATATATAAATTGATCTAATTCCATATTGATTTGATAATATCCACGATATTCATTAGAAAACCAATCGAGTACTCTTCTTTTCTTATAGTTATTTAAAAGAATCAATGATATAATTAACAGTAGTACAGTACAGTCATCATCATTACATGTTTGTTAAGAGTCATGAGTTGTGAAACCTCGAAAACTATCTTCTTCTTCCTTTTTCACGTTCGGTGGTTCAAATTCAGGCAATTAAAGCCCCTTTTCTCATATTAGGTGAATATCGGTAACAAAACTGATATAATTCTAAAAACGTCTGTAGATTTAGGGAAATTGCAAAAAGTCTCCAAACTATAAATATTTGCAAAATCAATCTTATATGCAAAACAATTGCTAAATTACCATTTAACTCACTAAAAACTCCGCAATATTATAGTTTCATTCTTTTCTTAATAAAGTTTACCCCAAACTCATGTATTCCCTTTATTCCTAGATTCTCCCTGTATATCAAAATTGGCTAAATAATGAACTGAAATCTAGCTTACAATGTTCTCAACCTTCTTCGTGAACAGGCCTTGATCCCAACAAGTCTGGAAAATTCTCAAGAACTTGTTGCGACCAAATACAGAAAAAGTAAAACGAGAAAGATCTTATTTGTCAAATAAAAATCCGACTTTCTCAATTTTCTAGTAAGAACAATGACCAAGAAACAACACAAACAACTTTAACAGAAACATCAAACGTTAAAAGCCAACCCAAAATCATGACTCAACAGGAGACTCAACTTTGTTCTCCTCAGCTGCAAAGAAGGGAATGGGTTTTTTCGGAGCGGGAAGACGTCCGATGCTATCAACCTTATCTTGTTGTTTAGGAGGAGGTCGTGCTGCTTTTGGCAATAACCTTCCTTTCTTCTCAAACCATTCCGGTTTAAGCAATGCCCTTAAGCCCAATTTGTTGTAATACACTCTTCTCACTGATCCTCCTGCTGCT
This sequence comes from Erysimum cheiranthoides, assembly GCA_011420285.2. Lineage (NCBI taxonomy): Eukaryota > Viridiplantae > Streptophyta > Magnoliopsida > Brassicales > Brassicaceae > Erysimum > Erysimum cheiranthoides. Next base: position 19,402,525 of record CM022181.2, read on the forward strand.
TCCACCACCTCTTTGGCCCTAACCGTCACTCTCGAAACCTGTAATAAACCATTACTGATTATCACCGAGTATCTTACCAGCACAATACATGGAATGATGCAACGACTTGGGAGTTGGGACTATGGGGAAAATGTGGAGATTATAGAGCAAAAGTTCATAATGCAAATGGTAACCTCGAAATGAAGTGGCCATTTGATCTCATCAGCACCACGACCCATTAGTCTTACTCCGTCTTCTATTTGCTTTCCTATGGCGCCCACATCCTGGAAACCGGCATTAATGGGTTCAGTAAGAAATAGACACACAAAGAATCATCAACTCAATTTAAACCTGTGAATCAAAGAGTGAGAAGTGTGACCGAACCTTGAGCGTTTTCATTGTGATCAATTCATGAGAATCTATCTGCCCAGCGTTTATGAGTTTAGCGATCTTTCCTAAACCAACCGGCTGCATCACACAACAATCATATACATCTTCAGTTGCAGCATCAATAGAGTGTCAAAAATCGAAATCCTTAGATACGGTATCATCTACTTCACCACAAGCAGCTATAACACAGTAATAAAGCCATTCAGAAAGAAGAGAAAGAGTGATCCATCTGATTAAGATTCTCATAATCAACCTAATCTAATGAATCAACCACACTCCTGAAATTTTCAAATCCTATGAAGCAACAAAATCAATACTTTTGAAGAAACCAAGGATTTCTTGACCTCAGAAACTAATCCCAGAACTGAAAGGCATGAGCTTTTACCTGAAAATGGAGCTTAAATTTGTTCTTAAAGCCACGCTTAGGTAAACGGCGTCGTAATGGAGTCTGCCCACCTTCAAAACCAAACTTCATCGTTCCTCTCGCTTTTTGCCCCTTGTGACCTCTTCCAGCAGTTTTACCTTTACCAGACCCAATACCTCTTCCTTTCCTTGTCTTGAGTTTTCTCGGCACATTGTCTCTCAGATCGTTCAAGCTCAATAAACTATAAGCCCTAATTCCCTGAAACGACGAAGCTCTGCTCGCCAAGGTAGGGATTTGAGTAAAGATCGGAGAACGACGGCATTGAAGAAGTGGTGAAGAGATGATGAATCTGGGTTTTACGGTTTGATGAACCGAATAATTGATGAGTGATGTTGATATGATCGAAGAGATTCTTCTTCTTATCATTTCTTCGTTGCGGGATCAAACAGATTTCGATATTGAGATCTTCTAATGAAATTCGATTATTCCATTTTGGGGATTTAGGGTTTATGAGATTTCAGTGAAGTGAAGAGTTTCTGAATCAATTTCTTACGTTAAAGGTTTACAGCCACCATTGCTTTCTTCTTCAGTCCTATCATTTTAGGCCCATTTATGGCCCAATATTTCTCAGCCCAAATGCAAAGTAGGCCGGTTCTTGAATTGTCCGGTTTATCGCAAGAACTAATTTCACGTCGTGTTGAGTGAACTAAAAATAAAATAAAAATTATAAATTGGGAAGGGTTTTAGGTCATCGCCGCATCGATTATTCTCCGGTAACTATCGTCTCTCTTTTTCGCCGCCGACGACACCACCCTTCTTTCTCAGTAGCTTCCTCGTTTGTATTTTGCCTTCAATTTCTTACTAATTTCGGTGTCGCTCGATCTTTTGATGAGTTTGTAATTGCGTGTTTAAAAGGATTGAGTTCTCTGTTGTTCATAAGCTTTGTTTATTACAGGTTTGGTGAAATCGTGAGAGCTTATTTGAGGAGAGATGGAATTGAATCAAAAACCTTTAGAAGATTTCGTAGTCAATACCTCAGAATCTCTAGATGACTTTGTTTTGACGGATTCGGAGGAGATTTGGCTTGTTCAGTGCCCTATAAGCCGAGTATGTTTAGAGAATTGAATCTTTTTTTTCTGAGCTAAATTTGATTGAAACAAGCTTTTTAAGCTTTACTTAAAGCAATTTGATGTTGTGCAACTATAATTATGGCAGGTTCCAGAACTCGAAAGGAAGGAATTTAAGGTTGAGCTAGACAAAGATGGGATATTTGGAAAATTAGAGGATTCATCTGGTAAGTTTTATCGTTTTCGTTCAGTTTCGTTTGATCTCCAAAGTTGGCTCACTGCGTTAATGGTTAAAGACATTACCATCCTCTGGATTTGATAGGTGAAGAGGTGGACCTTGTTAGCTTTGCTTCTCAAGATGCTGTTGCATCTGTGATTATACCTTCTGAAGAATCGACAATCGGTATATATTCCCATTGCTTTAAAAGTAACTCATACATCTGAAATTGTGTTTGGTTTAGGTCCTAATCCTTCAGTTTACACAGCCTTGCATGTTTTTTAAATGACTCTTATGTTGTTGTGCGTTTTATGGTAGCTGGGAATATTGCTCGGCGAGTTTCAGTAGTTCGTTACCCTGAACCGAAAGAGCTGCTTGAGACAATGAAGGCCAAAACCCGACAGAAGCTTGTAGGAGCAGTGACGGATTCCTCTGGGAAATACTCTACCCTGACTACTCAAAGTGGCCGTCATAGAAGCGGACACTCAGTTCGACATTCAGCTTCCACACGTAGCAGCAAACCGAAGAGCTTGTTCTCTGGCTTCACTGAGACTCCAAAGTCATCAAAAAGAAAACATTCAGAGTCCTCCTCAGGTAAACATCTGAGCTCAACAAGTAAGGCTTCAGGCTCTTCAGAACAATCGGGAAAATCTAAGAAGAAGAAGATGAAGAAAGAAGAGTAAAGATCTTTGTTTTTATTCTTTATAAGAAGAGTGTTTTTGACAGTTAAGATGTTGAATTTCAGCCAGAACTGTGTTCGAATTCATAAGTTATTTCGGCATATATGCTTATAAAAAGTACAAGCTTTTAAGCTACCTTGTAACAAGGCCATGTCTGTAGCATTTTAGTTTAGTAAGGTGCAAAAGGATTAAAAACAACTTATTGCTTTGGTTTATTGTTCTTTTATGTCTTCAAGCATCTGTGGTTGGAGTTGTTGCAGACTCTTGTGAATTTGGCTTCCATTGTTGTGGAGTTTGAGCCTTTTTTATAGAGAGAGCATGTATTTCCTTCATCTCTTCTTCAAGAGCAGCGTTCACAATGCGGTGCCTCTCGAGCAATCTCTTCCCTTCAAACTTCTCCGAGACAATCTCAACCACAAAACTCGCGCCACAGCTGGAAAAAAGGGTAAAGTTTAAGATTGAGAATTGTTGATGAAGTCAAAGATTGAATGAATGGAATTTGATGGTTTAGTAATCATGGACTTTACCCTCCAGATGTGTCAATGACTTCCTGATTTTACATGTAAATTAAACCAAGTCAGTGATGTATACAAAGAAAGATCACAAGGTAAACTTGTTGCTTCAGATTTAATCATCACATGTGCAAAAGTAACACACACCCACATATGCGAGTGATGATCCAATCTTAGAACAAAAGAATCACAAGATTCTCTTAGAGCTACATGAGTATGATCCAATTGCATAAAGTTTTTATTTTTCATCGAGACCGGTTCAAAGATTTTAAAATTTTGTCATTATCAGCAACTCCATCTTCCTCCAGTACAACAAAGAACAGAGGATGCATGTGTGATCAATCAAAGTTCTAATTTTTTTTTTAAACTTGTAGACAGATTCAGTAACCATGAACAGAAAGAATTGCAGGTAAGGATTCATTGACTTACCAGATGAACAGGATTGAGTTTCGAAGTCAACGAAGCTTCGACTTGCTCCTTTGTTACACCCATCTCTCTCTTTCTCTGCTTAAGTTTTGTGCAGCAGTAATTTGCGAAAGCTTTGTGTGCCCTGATGATTCTAAATGGGTGAACCTGAGACCCGACCCGAATATATTCTCTTCTTCTTAACTTTATGACATTCGATACTATCCATATACACTTCACAAACCCAAAAGGGCAAAAACCCTTGAAAAGGCAAAAATTAACAAACTTTCATGTTTAAAATTAAAATTAAAACTTTGAAGTAAAAAGCTTCACAATATTTTCATAGTCAAGATTTTTCACCACAAAAAATGATGATACAAGCCTCCATGCCAACGGTAAGATGAACCTATTGGAATCTCTCATGAACCAAACCCAATATAGAAGAACCAGTGGATAATTTGTCTATTGTATTCAGAACCAATCTTTTGAATGGGTTTGGCATCAATTTGTTTCTCTGTAAACGTCAAGATCAAGGCAGAGTTTGAACTTTTCTAGTGCTGCCTCCTGTGAACTTCCACCACATTACCAAATAAAGTTTCTGTAGATGATCGCAAAAAAAGAAAAATGCAATCTTTTTGACATTATAGAGAAGGTCCTTGGTGCTTATCTGGATGCCATTTCAAACCAGCAGATCGGAAGCTGCAAGAAAGAGACAAAGTCTCAAACGGACCTTTTGCTCAAACCCCAATCAAGTTTGCCCTCTCTTAATCTCAATGCCACTTTTGAATTGTCTCTAAATGAATAATCTCTTTGACATTGGTGGAAAGCAAATTTGAAAGACTTAACCAGATAACTAGATCGAACCGGCCCAAAAAGAAGCTCCCAAATTTGAAAGCAAACTTGAAAGACTTTCGCATTCTTCACTAACCAGATGAAGCTGTCTTCAATTTTCTTTTTGGGCCGAATTCTTTATTAGTTTAACCCAAACTTGGTCTTTCATGGGCCGCGTTGTTTTTCTTTCTGTCCATTATCGGATTTAAGTTACGCGATTCTAATTGAAGGTCCGAATTCGTGATTATCATGTGCGCTTTCCGATTTTCTTAGATAATTTGTTACTAAAAGTGATTTTCACAGTTAATGCATGGTAGTAATAACACACCATCATTCTGTCTATAAAAAATTTCCATAAATTTGTATTCCATTAATTAATCTGTATATTTGGTATTCAATCTTACTGACCCAAATAAAAAAATTGAATGCACAAAAAGATAACAAGTAAACAAAATCAGCTATCTATCTAGAATAGTATATGAGATTTTGAACTTACCCTAATTTTAATGTCACGTAAATATTACCATTATGTGGAAGATTTTCTTTTATTATATCGGAATGCAAATGGACAACAGAGATACTAATAAAAGCATATATTTATTTCCCTTTTCTCGTAATATCCCCTGCTCGATTCAGTAGCCAAAATATATACTATCATCAAAATAAAGATTCGATTACTATATTTTCTATGATTAGAGGTTTTATATATCTTCTTAATTTCCTTACTACTGTATAAAACAAATCAAATGACGTTGTCCTTTCAAAATGTATATTTAGGTTTGCCACAAAACTCAATATTATAATAAAATCTTTGTGTCTCTCTCTATATTCCTTCATGGCCGCAGAGAATTTGTCGGACATAACTCTTCTTTGACCATCCCTCACCTCCATTTCAGCATTTTCTCTCTCTATTCTCTCGGAAGATAAAAGGCTAATTAAGAGAGAGAATATATTTATCTCATTTATCTGTATTTGCGAGATGGGAAACTGTGCCATCAAGCCAAAGGTTCTCAAAGATTCTGATGAGGATTTGATTCCGGTGGAGCGAGAGACGGCGGCTCCGGCTGATCATGATGACAAGCATGCGGGTGAGAGGGCCGAGATCCTTTTTCCTAAACCCTCGGAGGAAGCAGCGGCTGCGGCACGACGGAGCGAGAAGGGAAAAGAGATTTTGATTGAAGATGACGTCGAGGAACACAACAAACGCCCATCTCTCAGTCACTTGTTTCATGAGGTAAATTTTCAAATTTTATTCATCATTTCTTCTTTTTATCTCGTTCAAGAAAATCATTTATCTTATTCTTTGATTTTTGTTCCATTAACGGTCAAAACTGTTTACAATAAAAAGTTAGTATTATAGATTCAAATGTGTGTATGTTAAGTAGCTATATAATCAGCAAATGGTAACTTCAAAACAAAGTTATTATTATATTTTTGGGGTAAAATATTTATTTGATTTCTTAATATTATGGCCGGCAAGTGAGGAACCAGACAGTAATTTGAGAGGATAGATCAAAAGACAAAAAGCTTCTCTTGCCTTCTAAGTTTTATGGACTGCTTTTAAAAAGTAAAATCTTTTTAATAGTTAATGCATATGTTTTTACATTTTATATGGGGAAGTGGAACCTCTAAAAGCAGGTACAATAATTTATATACCGGTATTCCAAATCGGACCGGTTTATCCCCGAATTTCTGGTTTTCTCACGTTTAATGGAATACTTTTTTCAAAACAGGACAAGACAGTACTGGAAAAAGAAGTAACCGATCTATCTCCGACAAAACCAGAGACCAAAAACAAAACCGGTCCTTCTTCAGAGGTTCCAAAGCTTGATGCTTCTGCTCTAACCGCTTCTAGTATCAAAACTCCAGAAGAAACCTTTGACGTTCAGACTCGAAACGACCTCGAAGTTAAGATTCCAAAAGATTCTCAAGCTAAGGAAGCTGAAGAAGATTTTTCAGAGAACTGGGAGGTTACGTTTCCGGAAGAAGCTAAGAAAACATCTGAAGTTGTTAACGTTGCAGAAGAGTCGAAACTTCCTGAAGTTTCTGCCCCTCAATTGTCTGAAGTTAAGGTTACAAAAGAATCAAATGTTCCTGAGGTTTTGGAGGATAAGAATATTTCAGAAGTTTCTAAGGTTTCTGCTCCTGAATTGCCTGAAATTAAGGTTACAAAAGAATCAGATGTTCCTGAGGTGTTGGAGGATAAGAATATTCCACAAGTTTCTGAAGTTAAGACTGATGAAGTTAAAGTTGCGGAGGCAGAGCTTCTAAAGGTTTCAGAAGTTAGATCGACAGAGGATTTAGAGATTAAAGTTCCAAAAGTGTTTGAAGTCAAGACTCCTGAAACATCGAACGCTAAGGTTATAGATGAATCAGAGATTAAGGCTGATCAAGAAGCATTGAAAGTTGAGGTAGGAGAAGAAAAAGAGGTTCCAGAGTTTGTGGATGCTCAAGAGAAGATCGATAAATCTGATCAAGACAATGAAACTGTGTTGCCTAAAACAGAGGAAGAAGAAAAAGATGTTTCTTTGGAGAAGCAAGTCAAAGAGTCTACATTGTCTGTTTTAGGAGACAAATGAGTCACAGGAGAAACAACAGAGAAATTACCAATCAGGAGTAGCTAAAATGATATATGTTTCTAAACCATGTCATGGTTTATACAAGAAAAAAAGAAAGAAGATTTAGCATTCTTTTAGGCAATTTCAATTCGTGTGTTTGATATTTCTTATTGTTTTTATTGTTTTTTTAATTATGGGGATCAGTAGTGCATTTGCATGTCCCCAAGTTGTACACTTGATTTGCAGAAAATCTAAATGATCATTTTTTGAAAAAAAATAAAGAAATGTTGGTTTAACAATTTAACTACAGTTTTTTTGTAAATTTTACGACGTTCATCAGCCGGGTGATCAATCTATTAATGGACATGACATGTTACTGTGTTAACCATTGAAAAAAAAAGAAAGAGTCAGACAATCATTTCAGACAAAAAAAAAAAAAAGTTTATGACCAAATTTTACATATTATAACTTTAATTTTTTTGCTTCGAAATATAACCTCTGAAAAGTTAGAAACCACCCTAAGTTAAAGTATACTACAAAATGATACAGTAAAAGTAATAAAACTGGTTTGACAAAAAAGTTAAAGCAGATATTTCTTAAGAGAAAGCATAACTACTCTAGAACTATACTATGTGAATCATACTGTATATTATAAAAAGCCTAAATTGTAGCACATATCAGACAAAAATTATCACATTATTTTAACTAACGACAACCTTCACTTCATTGCAAACGTCATCGTTTTCCTTCAGTAGATCAATCTTATCGTTACCACTGTTTTTCGCCTCTCTGCTTTTCCCCCACAACACACAGTAGAGTCCTATAATCAACAATAATCCACCTGCAATACTACAAAACATATACACATATATATAAATTAATTTATTGAATAGATAAGAAAAATGAAAATATTAAAGAAGATTTTAATTGAACCTTCCAAGACTGATGATCTCGCACAAGAGAATCGCTGAAGAGAGGAGAGTGAAGCAAAGAGACAAAGGAGTGAACATTGATAAGAAGACAGGTCCTCTCTTTTCTATAACCCATGATTGCAAATAATATGCTACGCCTGTTACAATGAATCCCTGCATATACAAATGTCACATTTATATTATTAATATAAGATTATTCGATTTATGACATAGTATATATTATATTATAAAATGAAGTTAGAGTTAATTACACAGTAAATGACTGCAACGAGTCTTAGGTTCCAACCAAGCTTCCATGCTGAAATATCTCTCTCGAAAGCAATCGCTATGACGAAGGATTGAATCGAACTCAATAGACAATGAAGAGTTGTGAAGTATAGCTTCGAAGGGTAGACCTTTAAGACACGACCCTGTTTATAAATACGAAACAAAACGAATTAAATATACAGCTAATTTTATCACAATTGCTCAACTAGCATAATAAAACTCTTAAATATAGGATTCAGTCTCTGGTCTCTATATTAAGATAGCGAATACTCAATTATTGAGGTTATAAAGTAGTTTAAATGTGATTAATGTATGCAGAAATTTGAATAGATACCTGTAAAACGAGCCAGAGGCCCCACAAAATGTTGGAGATGACCATGAGGACACATCCTTTGAGCCACGAGGTGGAACTGCCGCCGGAGACGTGGCTGGGATTATTCCGGTGAAGATGCTCTTGGCCGTGATAGAGGTGAGAGCATAAAGGTACTTTCAGTAGTGGACCTTTGTAAAGAGCTAAGGTAATTACCCCTCCCATGCACACCGTTATCCCCACAAGCTTTGCTATTCCTTGTATGCTCTTAAACTTAAGCCTCTCCATTCTTTAATTAAATACACAATAAATAAATCTTAGAAAGAGTAACTAGGTAGTAATTAAAACTTGTCAAATTAGTATATATAGTAAATATACCCAAACAGAAGAGCCAAGAAGAATGTGATGGCCGGAAGGGAAGCTGTTGTGGCTGCGGCTAGAGTCGCCGACGTGTATGATAATGCGATACCGTTTAAGTCCAAACTCAATGTCACACTGAAATCCCAACATACATGATAGAGTTTTACTGATAAGTTCAACATAGATAAAGCTTAACTAATTATACATTTATACTAGTTAATTACTAGCAACTAGCAGACATACCCAAATAAAGAGAGCGTGAAGATTTTGATGAAGGTCACAAATGAAAGAGGAGGAGCACTTTTCCTGAAGAGACAAAAAAAAGAGAGATTTAATCACAGTTAACATATATAGAAAAGTTATTTTAATGTAGGTAAACATCTATATATATATATGCATATATAGAGTAGTATATATATAGATATGTACCGCTCGAAGAAGAAAGCGAGAGGAGCCAAGAAGATGGTAGCGAAAGCTTGACGATAGAAAACGAAGACAAAAGTGCTCATTCCACCATTGAAGACGGCTTTGGAGATCAAGAACATGATTGTGTATATGATTTGTATTATAGTCACCATCATGTATGGTTTCTTCGACTCCATGTCCATCTATCGATTTGATGAGGTTTGGTTTTCTTTTGAATTCTTGGAGATGTATAAATGGATTACTGTTTGTAATGTTATATCTTCTTTCTTTCTGATAATTTAATGTTCTTCTTTTGAGTTAGAACAAGAAACTAAGTGGGTATTTATACAAGTACAGACACAAGCACGCACAAATTTGATATCTATTACGGTAATATTACAAAAGCAGTGGAATAAATATTTAAAAGTACGTAACTAAGAGTGGAGGAAGAAAAAAGACGTTACTTTCGTGTCACAGTCTCACTATACCAACCAATATTAAATTATTTTTGATGTTGACAAAAAGATCATATTTTTCTCCTTCCGTCCATTAATCACCAATCCTACTAGATTTACTGCATGGTGTGATTTATAGTTTACAGCATTGTGAATCATAGATTCGAAGAAAGTAAACATTGGTTACTAAAATGATGAAATTAATCATCTTTTCTTTACTAATTATCCAATTCAGTGCACCACATATCATGCTCAATTTTTATGCAGTTATGTAAGTTTAACGATTCAAATAAATAAGATTACGTCGTTACGTTGTTTCTCAAAATAAAGAAAAAAATTGCTTAACGATTCCGTTATTCCATCCCACGAATTTTTGTTGCGACTATTTTTTGTTTTGTTTTTACACTGTTTTGCGAGTAAATAAAACCAAAATTGTATGGTTATTAATTATTGTTTCGGAATGGTACAATAACTAAACAGAAATCAGGTTTTTCATAGTTTTTTTCATTTTTTGAAAAAATTACAGAATCGCATATAATAGTAGTTTTCGCGAACATATAGTAAACTTGATTAGTCATATATATAGCTTAATCGAATTTCTCTTGTTCCACTCACTCAGACTATACATTATTCCTAATTTCCTATGTACGTAGGTAAACCATATCTTACTCTGGTTGAAAATATATAGCTAGCTAGCTAGCGTGTTGTCACACACCTCATTTTCCTGGACGGTTCGTGAAACATGTGACAGTGTGTAACGTTCATTATTATTTGTCAACAAAAGGTTCAAAATTGATATGTAATTTGATTTGTTAATTAAATAATTCATGCACTTGACTAGTTGAGAAATATTGGAACAGTTAAAGTTTTATGATGCTTTTTGTGCCTATTGAATATCTGGTTTTGTAGACTCAGTCATGAATCATGATCTATATAACATAGACACTTAAAATAATTAAGTTATCCTGATCCGATACCAAAACTAAAAACGCCTAAAAACAAGTTAATATCTCTTATTATAAAGATGGGGAATCAATGATAAGAAACCGTAAAAGTCAAAAAATAAACTAAAGACCAATGAGATAAAGTGTTTGATGACCCGGCCCATAAACATGTGGTTTAACGTATAGAAGACAAAAGAAGATGGTGATTGTACAAACACATACGTGATACGTCCACGTCATCACGAGTCATGGCCATGCAAAAGTAAACTAAACTAATCCATATTTTTATTAATTTTTGTTATAAAGAACTAATTTATATATTATCGACCAATATATATATAGCTTCAAACGTACAGGTTTGGTTTAAAATAAATAAATCACGTTTTAGTAATTTCGTGTCTAAATATAGCATGTGTCTGGGTCGTTGAAACCAACATAAAAAACCTGGAAAACATCTTTATTTTGTTAAATATATTTGGATATATGGACTATCTTTATTTTTTAAGAGTATCTTTGTTGTAACTAATCAAATAATGATTGACTGATTGTATTTGTAATTTTGTATGATAAGAATCTCATCATTAGAACAATCAACGAAAGGAAACATCGGACCGACCTTTCCTTGGAGGGTCGGCGGCGTCGAAATAAACATGTCATATATGAAGACAGATACGTATATAAAAATAGGTACGTGACATGTAATTGTTTATCAATATTAGTCCCTTTCTATAATTGATATGTGTACATGCTCTATTTCTGCTAAAGAATAAAAAATTTCACATTCGATACATAAATTTATGCATCTTCTTTAGTACTTCTCCCTCGTTTGCTATTTTTCCCTATTTTTTTCCGTATTTTGTTGTTTTTGATAAAATTAACCTTACAGTTTAATAAACATGCCAATAATGAGAAGGATGAATTCAAGGAATATACGCATCTCCGATCATCTTTTTCTTCCGAAATTTAAAGTGAATCCTACCGTCTAAAAAAGAAAAAAGACAATCAAAGAAGAAAAAGCAAAACAAATCATTGGTTTGGTCAAGAAAAGAGCTATCGTTATCGTCATATCGCATTTGATTTATACAACGACGCCAGCTTCCATCTACAAAAACATGAAAAAAAAAAAACATGAAAAAAAGCACATCGCCAATAAGTGAACGACATGTCACGTCTCATTTAGATGGTAATTTATTTGGGCCAAAACGAGTGAGAGATATATGGACACGAGAAAAAACTCGTTGGTTCTGCGTTATGGGCTTAACAGACAAGGGACCATATTAAGTCCTAAATCACGTGATGTGCACGTGACCATGGGGGGTTTAGTCAGGCTTCTTTCTCTCTTCTTTCCCCCTTCTTCCCCAAACTCGTAAAAATGCTAAAACCCTCAGCTCCGTGAAATAAATCATTTCCGCCATTACAATAACACATGAAACCTCTCATTCTTCTTCTCGTTTCCTGAGCCAATCATGCAATTGGGGTCTTCCAAATCCCTCTTCCTCCGCCTCGTCGGTTCCTCTTCTATCTCTGTAATTTTGCCGTCGCCGTCGCGTCAGGCGATCTCCTTTCTCGTCGCGAATTTTTCTTCTTCTAGCTCCGTGTCGGTTCAATTTACTTCGAGGCGTTCTCAATACGATGAGGAGTCTCGGAGTGTTAAGGTTCCGGTGTGGTGGGATTTCGAGAACTGTCATTTGCCGGCGGGTGCGAATGTCTTCAGATTGGCTCAAACCATCACATCCGCCGTTAGACTCAGCGGAATCAAAGGACCCATCACCATCACCGCCTTTGGAGACTTAATCCAGCTCTCTAGAACTAACCAAGAAGCTCTCTCCGCAACTGGAATCAGTCTCACTCATGTCCCTCAAGGTCAAATCTTTTCAAAATTTTCTTCTTCTCTGTTTCATCTCTATGCAAAACTTGAAAAAAGCTTACTTTTTTTTTTTTATATATATATGCGATTTCACAGGGGGGAAGAACAGTACGGATAGATCTTTGATTACAGATCTAATGTGTTGGGTTTCACAGAATCCACCACCTGCTCATCTCTTCCTCATCACTAGTGACAGAGATTTTGCGAGTGTATTACACAGATTGAGGATGCACAATTACAACATTTTGCTTGCGGGATATGAAGAAGCTACGCCTAGTGTATTGTGCAGTGCTGCTTCCATTATGTGGGATTGGGATGCTTTAGTTAGAGGCAAAAATCCCACAGGTAAACATTTTAATCAGCCACCGGATGGTCCTTATAATTCTTGGTATGGTCACTATAAAACTCCTCTTCTTGACCCATTTGCTGCCACATCTTCCACTACCACCACCAAGCAAATATCTTGTACTAGTTTGAAAACCGTAGAGTTGCTAGAATCGAATTCAAATCCCAATTCGGGGGCTTCTAAGGCTTGTCGTTCTGTCCCGAAAGAAGTTGTTAAGCAGATTCGTTTGATATTGAGTTGGTATCCTAAGGGTGCATCCATTACAGAACTCCGTCAGCAGCTGAGCAAGAGAAATGTATCGTTAGGTAAAGATTTTTATGGACATAAGACTTTTTCGAGGTTTCTGTTCTCTATGCCAAAGATCTTACAGGTTGTTCCAGCGGGGTATGGTATGTTTCTTATTCATGCGGTTACCCAGGGAATGGTAGACAAAGCCTCATCTCTGAAACTCAATAGCGAGAATCCCAAAGTTGTTAGTGTGGAAAAGATGCGTCAGAAGATGAAAATGAATGATGAAGATGTTAAAGAGGAATCTCAATCACAAGAGAGTTCTCAAGAGTCTGTTCAGGTAATTAGGGAGATGGATGTTAATGTAAAAGACGAACCAGTTAAAGAAAATCAGCTAGCTTTAACTGCTGTGGATGATGTTTCTTCTTCCGAGGAAAAAGACGGTTTTCTTAAGAAGTTGTTAAATAGACTATGGTTTGGTTCATCCGAAATTGAAATAGAGCATCTCCAAGAAAAGAAACATATTTCTGGAAATGGAGACGAAGGGAAAGGAGTTGTTGGTGAAGGAAAAGTGGTGGATAAGGACTTAGAATCTCAATTTTCATCTTCCACCTCTAGTGAATCGGCTGAGGAGGTAAAAGTAGACACTGAAGTAGGCAACGAGAAATCTAAGAGTCCAGGGCTTTTAAGTCGACTTCTGAAGAGATTCAAGTTTTCTTGGGGAAGAGATACAGCAGCAACTGGACCTCAAGTAGATGACGTTTTTGCAAAAGATCTTTTTTGGAAGGATGTTGAATCTTTCATTAATTCTCCAAGAGGTTTCGTCCTTGTTTCTCACTCAAGCTCAAGGTTCTTATTCCTCTCTTTCCCTTACCAATGTTTCTGCATTAGCTACCAGTGAAATAATATTCAATTAACGGTCAGCATCTCTGTATCTTTACCTGTTCAGAGAAGCGATGGCTAAGAATCTTAAGGACGAAGGACCTTCGTCTCTCAAACCGCTCGATGTATCCAAAATGCTTGATTTAGTAGCTCTGTTAATATCAGAGAAGGAATGGATCAAAGAGAATCCTTCTGATGCTCTACCTTTTAGAGTAACCCGGTTCACTGAGAAAAGCTCTTGTCATAGCAACCCTAGCGCCAGAGATGGATTGAGAGAGATATTTGTGAATATGTCAAAATCGCTGTGTGACGAAGCAAGTGGTGAGAAAAATCCCAAGAACATTGGTATGAGCCAGAAACCTAAAGAAAGATCGAGAAACGAGGTAATTGCGGATTGCCATAAGCTGATAAAGAAGATAACAAAGGAAAACCCTGGAGGTTATAACATGAGTAACTTCAAGAAAGACTTTTTGGAAAAATTCGGGTACCGTTTAGAATATCATAACCTTGGTTATCCGAAATTGCAGTCTTTGATACAAATGATGCCTGAGGCAAGGATTGAATCAGGATACATTGTTCCTTCCTCAACGCCGGCTCCATATGATTCTGACTCATCATTCGAAGAACTTGGTCCAGTTTCCAGAAAGATTCATGAGTATGAGCCATCTGTTGCAGAGGAAGAAGATTTTGACTCAGAGACGGGCGAAGAAGCTTCTTTAAAAAAGAGCGGCGAGAAAAGGGAGAAGAAGAAGAAGAAAAAAGATGAAACAGAGAGCGATTTACTTCAAATTTTGGGTTCTTGGGACACTGATAAGAAGCAGAAGAAGCATACAGAGACTTTTGGTGAAGATAAGCTTGTTGAAGGAATATTGGTAAGCTTGAGGAAGAAACCATCAGGTGAGTCTAGGATTCAAGATTGAAGATGTTTAATTTAACCCGGGAAACGAACTACGGTAGGCTAAAGATTCCGGTTTAGATGATTATTCGGTGGATTTCCGGTTTGGTGATTGGTTCTATGTATAAAAACCGTGAAAATTGGCCAAACGTGGTTGGAATTAGTGGATGCAAAACCTTTGAGCGTGGTATTGAGAAAGCAACAAACGTGTTTCACATCTTCTTATAGTTTAATGCTAAGAACACCGAAAGAGTGAACTTTTTATTAACTTGAAATATAAAGGAAAAAGGAACTCTATAATTAATTAAGTCCGGGGTACGTAATCTCAACCGGAGACAAAGCTAAAGTTTCCGGCCCCGGAGACGGAGACAATTCCGGTTTTTCCGCCTGAAGATCACAATACTCTCTCAGATTATTACCTTCCATAGTCGTAAGCCCTAAAGAAGTGAACATAACGGACCAACACTCTTTCTCAATCAACCCAATGGCTCCACAACAATCTTTGTCAATTCCACCTTTAACCACTGGTTCAGTCGTACCGGTTTGACTTAGGAAGAACTCAACGATCTCGTCGGTGCATGACTTAAGCTCCAAACCCGCGTTCCAACAATCCATTAAGTTTCCGGCGCCGGAGTGATCCTCAGCCACCGCCGACGTAATCTGTAGATTCCTTGCCTCGGCGACGGTGATGACGTGGACGGTCGATATAAGATACGAAATCGTTAGAAATGTGAGGAGAGAAGGCTTTGAAGTAGTTTTAGTGGCCATAGCTTCTTTGTTTTTCTTCCTGTGTTGAGATTTAGTAAGAGAGAATGTGCGTGAATATATATAGGTGGAAGAAAAATGAGGGAGATGAAAAGTTTTTTGTTCGTTAAATTTTTGTTATTAATTATCACAAGTGATCGTGGCTAATTTAATTACCCTCTATTCATAAGCATATAAATAATTATCCGTTACAGTTTACACCCAATTACGGAAATTAATTATTTGCTGATGAATGAATAATATAAAGTCCAGCCATAAACCACCGATAAAACAAAAAACTAAAAATAAAGGAAACAGATTCGAAGTCACATCACCATATTAATGGGCCAGATAGGTTGGGCTTTATGAAACCCATTTATATCAAACTGATAATTTAAGTATACTTTAGTATAAGCCCATTCAATGGGTAACGTCACAGTAAGATTTCAGGCGAGAAAGAGATGAGTGCGACGGCGGAGCTGCCGACGAAGGAGGCACACGTGCTTAAAGGCCACGAGGGAGCGGTTTTAGCAGCGAGGTTTAACGGTGACGGAAACTACGCTCTCACCTGCGGCAAGGATCGAACCATCCGCCTCTGGAACCCGCACCGTGGAATCTTAATCAAGACCTACAAATCCCATGGCCGCGAAGTCCGCGACGTTCATGTTACTTCGTATGAACTCGACTCTTTCTCATCTCCAGTTTGTTTAATTATTCGTGATTTTGATTCAAATTTGTGCAGTTTAAGTTATTAAAGTTAAAATTTATCTGTGTGTTTTGGTTGGTGCTTTCAGCTTAAATTGAGTTATTAAGATAACAAAATTTCAGATTTAGGAGCTTTTTATATGTTAATGTATGATTTCGATTATATAGTGTGATCAATTTTGTTCATTTCAAGTTAGGACAGTCCAAATTGTTGGATTCTGATATTTATGTCAAGCAAACATGAGTTTTCATGGTGTAAGCAAATATCAATTTTCATATTTCAATATATATTTGTTGCTTGCAGCTAGAAACGATCGAATTAGATACAGAATGTCAGATCTTCAGGAGTTTGTATTTCATTAAAGTCAAGCGAAATAGAGTTTTAGAAAGTGGAGGCTAATATGATGAGTGTGTTTGTTTGTTTAATTCATGTTTCAATGATTTTGTTTCACAGAGACAATGCCAAATTTTGTTCATGTGGTGGTGATCGCCAAGTTTATTACTGGGATGTTTCAACCGGACGCGTAATCCGTAAATTTCGTGGTCATGATGGAGAGGTAAATGTCTCAAAACCTAAAAATCCGTATCGCTGGCTTTGCATATGTATATTTTTTAATGGACAGTAATCTTGTCAGGTCAATGCAGTGAAGTTCAATGATTCGTCATCTGTAGTTGTATCAGCTGGTTTTGATCGTTCGCTACGCGTATGGGACTGCAGATCTCACAGTGTTGAGCCAGTTCAGGTTTTACTTCTTTCGTGTTTTGCGATTTCAAATCCTGCAAATAATTTAGAACTAAATCTAATTGGCCTTTTTTTTCCTCAGATCATTGATACATTTTTGGACACAGTCATGTCTGTTGTTTTAACAAAGACTGAGATTATTGGTGGTAGTGTTGATGGAACTGTTCGCACGTTTGACATGCGTATTGGTAGGTATGTAAAACTCATTACAAGAAATATATTTGATATTGTTTCTTCTTCTGAGGATCAAATAAATTGATTGGACTTTTGGTTTTAATTGGAATCAGGGAGATGTCAGATAACCTAGGCCAACCGGTTAATTGTATATCGATTTCAAACGATGGAAACTGCGTTTTAGCTGGTTGCTTGGATTCTACTCTGCGTCTACTTGACAGGTAAAACAAACCAAATCTGCATTCCAACATTTTTTTTTGTTGCAGACTGTCTTAAATTTTGTGAATATCTTTAAAATTACAGAACCACAGGAGAGCTACTTCAAGTCTATAGAGGTCATATTTCTAAGGTTAGTCATTAGTTTGAAAGAGAGAATATATAATGCAAAGTAGCTTCTTAATGTATGTCTTAGTTACAACTTACAACATTAATAATTGATTGTTTTGTGTGTAAAACAGTCATTTAAAACGGATTGTTGTCTCACTAATTCGGATGCACATGTGATTGGAGGATCAGAGGATGGATTGGTTTTCTTTTGGGATTTGGTAGATGCAAAAGTGGTATCGAAATTTCAAGCTCATGATTTAGTGGTAAAGATTGATTTCATTCTCTTTATCTTCTAAGCAGTTTAAAAAAAATTTCTGAGTAGTATTGATATTGATTTTTCATTGATTTTTTTGGCAGGTGACAAGCGTGAGTTACCACCCGAAAGAAGACTGTATGTTGACTTCTTCGGTCGATGGTACAGTTCGTGTCTGGAAAAAATGAAAGAACAACAATTCTTGACTTTGACGGTTTTGTTATCTACATGTCTCAAACTCTCTGTTCTTAATTTTACTTTTTTACCGTTTGGACTTTTTATAGCTGGTTTTTGGAAATGAAATGTTTTGTAGATTTGATTATTTGTATGTGAAGAAAGGATTATGGGCTTTTTATAATAGCTAGTTTTATTTTATAGATTTACTTATATGTGAAGAGAACGTTTTGTGCTTGGATGATCCCGAAAGCCCATTTGAATATGGGGGAGAAAACAAAGGAAAGTCCGTTTTATATAAAAAGATGTAAAATATCGCGAAAGCCCATTTATGGAAAAATTAGTTAAAAAAGTGTGGCTGCTGGGATTCGAGCCCAGGTCTCCACGGCCACAACGTGGAATTCTAACCACTAAACTACAGCCACTTTGTTGGTAATCGTAAAGATACCTTTCATAAGCTGTATATACGTAACTTTAACTATTTGATTGCCCATTAGATTGAACTTGGAATCAAGTAAAAGCCTTTCTGCTGAAACAATTGTCGCTACTTTACCTTTTTAATCTCCCAAATTAGAATTCAAGATTCCATTCTTCTCCCAATTATTCTCACGTTATTAAAGAACGAAACTGAAGCTCTGATTTTGATTTGATGAAATGTTTTAAAACTTACAAAAGAGAATCACATAGCTGGAAAATATGGGGTAGCAGTGAAGAAGAACATGGCAATGGCATATTAAGACCAATCTTTTGCATGTGTTCTTTCTCATATTATATTATTTATTTTCTTATCCGCCGCCCCGTAATTTTATTTTTATTAGGATGACAGATTCAACTTCACAATCAACAACATATACAATACTTTCATTCAAGGGATGTATGTATATATTAATAGTTACAAATAGTTATTATCGAATTTTGACATTTTAAACTCACTTTTCGATTATGACCTCTCAACCGTTATTAAATAAATAGTTTAGACGGCATTTAAGCAATAAGCATTTATATATTAAACACCACTTCAGCGCCTAACGAAAAACACCACTTTTAGCCTTAAAGTTAAAAAGTAAAATTCCTTTGACAAAAAAAAAAAAAAAAAAAGTTAAAAAGTAAAATTTACTTACGGTCTGAATCATTTCATTAATCTTACCCGAACAATCTACTCGGTCGTCGAAAAGAAAACAATCTAGTTCGGTCCGAATCTGATCAGGCGACGTACGGTTAAAGAACTGTTAGAACGAACCAATAGTCTCGCGAGTATAACTTCAAAGGACTGTACTCGTGGAGTTGAAACTGGCAATGAGCTGTCGAAAGGCAAAGACCTAACGTGACCGCTGCCCGTAAAAATCTCAAACGCTGCCCGAAATCTGAGAGAGGATAGTTCCTTAATCCGGACCAGTTAGACTTTTTTTCCTTTTGTTGGTTGTCTAAAGTACAACAAAGCAATCTCACAGCTGTCCGATATTGTTTTATTCATTTCTATAAATTTTGTTGTTTTTTCCGATAAATTTGGGCTTAATTATGTAGAATATGACTTTTCAAATTTAATGCAACCAATTTACAAAAAAAAAAATCGTATTGATAGTGCATGTTGGTGTGTTTTGACAAATTTTAGACTATAAAAGATCTACGAAATCATGAATATGAATTATTGAAATATTTTACGGCAGCTATTATTTTCATACATGTGTACAGTGTACCAAACTGATTTTTCTTCAAATTCTCTTAATGTATTATAGTATCAGTTTTTGCCGTATGCATATATGATATATCAATTTATGATACTTAATAATATGATTTTACCAATCTTAAATCTCTCTTATTGACTCTCCACCGACAGGAGAATTATCATTTGACACGTGGCATTCACTATTTATTTAAGCTAATTAGTAATTGGAATTTAATTACTATTCCACCTTTCATAGAGTATTACCTTTTGTTTTGAAACAAATGGTGTTGTCCAAAAGAAAGTTAGTTATTTTATCATTATTTTGATCATAGTTTTAAATTAAAATTATTGTAGTTAATTTTGAAAAAAAAATAAATAAATAAATGTACATCAACAAGATTACCAATATATATCAAGTACTGTATTTTATTTGTTGTCTTTGTTTATTTGTTTTTTTTTTTTAGTCGGCGTTGTCTTTGATTTTAAGGTGATGATAACATGTTATTCTTCGGTTATAACATGTTATTCTTCGGAGGGTTATGGAATAACCACATTCTTACTTCGAGCTCACGTCGTAGTTATGCACTTTTTGGTCGTCAGTAACAGATAAATATTGTAAAAATAAGAACAGCAAAATTGCCAGCGTAAAAAAAAGGGAATATTTTTAAAAATGCCATATTTCTGAAAAACCTTTTCACAAATGCCATATTACCAAAAACCTTTTAGAAAATGCCACATTTTACTTTATGCCACAAGAATAAATGACGTAAATACCCCTGTAATTTAAATAACTTTAAAAAAGCTGTCAGATGATGTGACACTAGTGGGTAGGGCCAGATGATGTGACAACTTTCGCAGAAGACAACTTTTATAAGTTGTCTACAATTGAAATATGTTTCGTCCGCGGAGGACAATTTTTAAAACTTGTCTACGAATAGTAGTACTAAACCCAACTTGATCATATCAACGATGGCATTTGGTGGACAAAAATATTGTCCATGTCTAAAACAACAAACTCCGAAAACCAATGATGGACAATAAATCGAAACATTGATAGAATTTCATGAATGTCCACCATCTTGATCCGCCCCTACATCTCTTTTCTTGTCTTAATGTCTACCAAAGATTAAGTTCACCGATTATAGGTTTTGTCCACTGTATTTTTCTGTCCACCAGTTGCAGAGACAACATATCAAGTATAATGTCCATCTCCGACGCGTTGTCTACTGATATTAATGTCCACCATCCATATGCAATCAGAGAGAGAGAGAGAGGGTAGAAAAAAACAAAATAAAAATGAGGAAGAAAGAGAAAAATAAAAGAAAAAAACAAAATAAAAATGAGGAAGAAAGAGAAAAAAAAAAGAAAAAAAAAATAAAATAAAAATGAGGAAGAAAGAGAAAAATAAAAGGGAGGGTATTTTTGTCTTTTTGAAAAAAGGGTTGTGGCACTGCAGAAAAGGAGTTTTGTAATGTGGCATTGGGAGAAAGTTGAGTTTTGCAATATGGCGTTAGTGGTAAATTTCTCAAAAAAAAAGGTACAAATAGATATTTTAAGAAAGCTACTCATTGCCCACTATCTCGCAGTTATGATTACACTTTTACTAGAAACAAATTGTAATATAATAACGGGTCAAAAGTAACCCATGAGTCATGCAACACGTGTTTAGATTAATCATATCGTTTTAACTAAAATTTATGTACACGTAAAGAAAATTACTCTTTATGTGCTTCGACCAATACATAATTACATTTGAGTTTCCGTTTACGGAAAGAGCTTGAGTTTTGTTCTGGTTAATAACACGAAATCATATTTTAAATAAATCTTTTTTTTTGATGAATCATTGTTCTTCTAGATACTCTTTTTTTTAAGCAATGACGACACTTTATTTCTATTAATTTTGTTTAAAATGATACTTTACATATTAGTGAAAATACTAAGGATTCTTATTTTGGAATCGGATGAACTTAAATTGCTTTAAGGAATAAAAATGGAAACAAAAAGAAAGAATGAACAAGGAAACAAACAACTACTACAGTATGTGATATTTGTAGGTGGGTACCTTTTTGTTTTGCTTAAAGAAACAACACAACTATGTCGCTGTGAGTGTTTC
The DNA here is from genome assembly GCA_011420285.2 of Erysimum cheiranthoides. Classification (NCBI taxonomy): domain Eukaryota; kingdom Viridiplantae; phylum Streptophyta; class Magnoliopsida; order Brassicales; family Brassicaceae; genus Erysimum; species Erysimum cheiranthoides. Next base: position 19,424,317 of record CM022181.2, read on the forward strand.
ACTTGTCTATCAACACAAATTTCGTTCTCATGAGAACATGTTAACGAAGTTTAATCTTCGAACTAGTTTATATCAGTTATAACTTAATCCAACGACAAAATAACTTTTAAAAGGTATACCGTGTGTACATTATTATGGTTTCTTCTTTGTCAAGGTCTATTATAGATCTGACCTAAAGCATCTATGTTTAATGGACACATTGGATTTAATTTGTACGACTTAAAACTATACTAAATGTAGCAAATATATAACTTATTATTCAATACTTACACATATATGTAATATGTGTGTGTGTATATGTGTGAATTTGCTAATCATGAAGCGTAAAATTTTGTGCAACCTAAGCTTATGCGTTCTGATTGCGTAATCTTGAAGTGAGAACAATTAAAGCTTGAGGGAAAAAAAAAAACTAAAACACGAAGAAGACTAAAAGAATCATGTGAACGACAAACAAACCCCACACATAATGGTGTATTCGCCACTCGTTAATTGGCTATGTTCAGCGTCCCTCAACAAATGGATAGTGAATCAGTTGCAAGTTAAGCCCAAAAGAGGAAAAAAAACGAATTGTAGGTTTGATTTAAATTATTTAAAAGAAATATTTTATTATGATAATATGTTCACAACCGAGATGACTGCGTACCAGACAATATAATGGTTTATAATTTTAAATAGATTTTATATTACTTAAAATGAAAAAAAAAAGTCTCTAAAACTTCATTTAAAGTGAAACAAATAGAGTATATAAATGTCGTTTTGGTTGTTGGGAAAAAATTGAACTTTTGGCATTCCAATGCCAAAAAAATTTCTTTGATTCAATTAGTTTAGTTAACGTGGTATTTTTACAGATACCACGTTAGATTTAGATTTTTTATCCCTTATTTGAAATTTATATTTATTGTTTTCTATAAATATATTCTTATGAATTTTCCTAACATTTTTTAATTGAAGTATAACAAAATAGCTGTGTATGATGGAATCCAGTTGAAGCGCAAACCAAAAGTCAATCGGTTCTTCTTCTTAAAATCTCTAATCACGTTGACTAAATGCTCCTTTTATATTCAGATTCCTAGTGAAGACAAGTAAATTTTTTATTTTTCTGTATGCATTGGTTAGTGGTATCATTGTAAATTTCCAAAGAATAAAAGTTATGTAAACTTGACGTAAGAAAATTAAATGTTTTTCTTGTCTATAGTCCTGAAAATTAAAATACTGATAGGAAAAAGAATAATATAAGGGCACCGACAGTTTCTATAAGAACATGTGGCACGAGGGATTGGAGAAGACAGTACACAGCATTCAATCAATCATGAAAACGACATTTGATGTGGTAACCTACTAAAGTTCGATCTTTTTATATACAATATAATGATATATATAAGTTTCCAAATTTTTGTTTATTATTTTCTCTATTTTTCCGGCTATCAACAAGTCAAAAAATAAATTAAAAATCAAAAGCAAAATACTACTGCTAAAATATTGTTTATATAGATATCACGAACTATTTGTCGGCAAATGTATACATATGTATAGACATCATACATGGGCATATATCGCATATATATGTGATGTGATACCATAGTCTCAATAATTGTACATTTTCCTCTTGTTTAATCATGGAGGAATAAAGTGACAAAAAATAGCAATATGGCGAATTGGCGAGTGAAGCCGAGGGTTAAATAAAATAAGTAAATATAAACTAAAAGCATGTTGTCTAAAAATATGGCAGAGATAACAAACAAAAAATATAGCAAAACAGACAGAACGGATTGAACAAAACAGTGTGATCAAAGTTGAACATAACTTAATTATAGGAGATAAAGATATGATATGAAAAGCCGATATAACGATCGATAGTTACGATACTGTTACAAGCCAAATTAATAAGAGGACATAGATTTGGTGAAAGTTGAATTTATTTGATAAATATTGTAAAATATCAAACAAATAAAAATGTATCACTCTTATATGATTTATCCATCATTTTTTTTTGTATTCATTTTATATAGGCAAAATATTACAGATAAAATAAAATAGCAACAACTATAAAAATAAAGAGGAAACATTAGGAAAAAAAAAAAAAAGTGAAAACCAATGCAGTCAACAGTCAAAAACCATGAAAGGGCCCGTGCGTAGAAGTTAACATAATCTAAACTTACACAGTAATAGGTTTATTATAAAATTAAACGTAATTAGAACGAAATGAAATTGAAAAGGAACTAGAAAATAGGATCTTGGACACGATGCTTACATATTGTTTTCTGTCTGGGGAGTAAATGCCATATACGTATCTGTTTCTCAACATTTCGAAGTCTCTAAAAACAAAAACAAAAAAAAGAGGAATTTATTACTCCGTAGGAAAATATAACTAAGAACTTGATTGTAATTTTTTTTTCTTACATTAAGATAATATTTCATTACAAGTATTATTTTCTTGCACATGTTGCAAGAACGTGAGTGTACGCAGACAAATAATCAAAACGAAAATAATATTCTATCTGATCAAATACAGTCTTGGCTATATATGAATTGGGTTAGAGTGGTTAATAGACTAATCCAGTCTACAATTGGCTCAAAATTTAGATATTAAATTACACCGAGTTCGTTTGACAAGAGTTCTAATTCGTGTATATTAATTTACCTTTTTATGTTCAGAAAGTCAAGAATATATATTTCTCAAAACCATGATCTAAACTAAACCGTAAAATGAAAAATCCCATCCAAGCTAGATTTGAAACCAATTGTATATTTAAAAAAAAAACTTAAACCGAAATCAAAGTAAACCCTTTTAGAAGAAAAAATAATTTATAAAATAGGTGGGATTGCAACAAAACAAAAAAAAAAAAAAACCTAAAATTTAGAGACAAAATAAATGTTATAGGGTGATTCAATGCATATAACCAGGAAATAATAATATACTAAATTGAATTATTTGGTGATAATTAATGAGTAATAACGTGTGTTTTGGAAGTTTTATACTAAGTTTTAACAACAAGTGGAGTAGAGGAGAGATACACACCGGTTTAATGGGTCCCATACTCTTTTACTTCTCCTTCCACACAACAAATATTTTAATTAATTTTCTCTGATTTTGGTACAAAAAGGCCTTTGGGTTTTGTATTTTTGTTTTTCGTCATCTACATAAATTGCCTTTAATTACCTCACCATTTATTTAACTAATCACTCTCTCACTCATTTTCTTCTTCCTTACGCGTTTCTTACTTACCCTCTTTTATCATATCGCAGCTTGCGTTTGTTTCTCTCTCTCTCTCCACCATTGACTCTCTCTCGCTCTGGAATCATCCTTTATTTCTGTGACTGTGCCACTTTCAGAGAAGAGAGAGAGAGAGGCAAACCAAAACAGAGAAATAAAAAAAGGTTGTGGCTTGAAGCTGAATCAATACCATCACCATTTATACAATACAACCTCACTATTCCTTTTTCTTCTTTCTTTTCATATATTTCTATTTTCATTCATCAAAGTCTGTTTTTTTTCTTCTTTAGACTCCGATTTGCCGCTTGTGAGAGTTACCTCTGTTATGGTCTCTGGATCTCTCAGAATCGAGCTCCCCTGATTTGAGTCACCCCATTTCTCTTTATTCATTCGATCTGTTAATCCAAAGACTGTAGCCGTCTGTGTTCAGACAATATGAACACCGGTGGTCGGTTAATCGCCGGTTCTCACAACAGGAATGAGTTTGTCCTCATTAATGCCGATGAGAGTGCCAGAGTATGATTCCTCTTTTTTTTTTTATTTGCACCCATTGTTTCCAATTACCTCTTTCTTTGATCTGGGTTTCTCTTTCTCTCTGCAAAAGTCTCTGACTTTTTACTTTTCTTCTGGATCTGGGCTTGGCGGTGGTAATCAATTAAGATTTAGGGGGTTTTCATACTAGTATTAAGATTCTGTACCTTTGCAGCTAATTTTATCAAGAATTGCTTGTGTCGGTGGGAAGGACTTTTTGCGGATTTGACTTGTCTTAATTCCGCCTTCATTTGTGAATTCTCCTAATTAAGAGATTTTTTCAATTGCAATCATGAATCTGTCAATGTGAAGACTATTGGGTTGATTTTATATTGTTGGCTGAGTAGTGAATCCGGTGTGAGATCCAGTCTATGCTGTTAGATTTTTAGTTAGATGTTTTGATAGTGTCACTATGATCTGATATCTTTAGCTCTACTGTTTTGTGCAGATAAGATCAGTGCAAGAGCTGAGTGGACAGACATGTCAAATCTGCAGAGACGAGATCGAATTGACTGTCGATGGAGAACCTTTTGTGGCGTGTAACGAATGTGCATTCCCAGTGTGTAGACCTTGCTATGAGTACGAGAGACGAGAAGGCAATCAGGCTTGTCCACAATGCAAAACCCGTTTCAAACGTCTTAAAGGTTTGCTCATTGTTAGACCGATTTTATTTTTTGTGAATGTAAAAGATTTGCAGATTTATTCGTCTATACTGTTGTTTGTTAGGAAGTCCAAGGGTTGAAGGTGATGAAGAGGAAGATGACATTGATGATCTAGACAATGAGTTTGAGTATGGGAACAATGGGATTGGATTTGATCAGGTTTCTGAAGGTATGTCAATCTCTCGTCGCAACTCCGGTTTCCCACAATCTGATTTGGATTCAGCTCCACCGGGCTCTCAGATTCCATTGCTGACTTATGGCGACGAGGTAAAAAGTCTCATAATTTAACCACATTGTATATAACCCATCTTCAGTAATTTTATCTACTGGCTCTCTCAGATTTCTCTTATGTTTATTACAGGACGTTGAGATTTCTTCTGATAGACATGCTCTTATTGTTCCTCCTTCACTTGGTGGTCATGGCAATAGAGTTCATCCAGTTTCTCTTGATCCAACCGTGGCTGGTAAAGTTTCTTCGATTTAAGTTTAGTATTTGTTAAAAAACTGTATTTATTTGTCTATGGTTACCGAGTTTTTGTTTTCTTTGCTATGGAATTGCAGCACATCCAAGACCTATGGTACCTCAGAAAGATCTTGCGGTGTATGGTTATGGAAGTGTTGCTTGGAAAGATCGGATGGAGGAATGGAAGAGAAAGCAAAACGAGAAACTTCAGGTGGTTAAGCATGAAGGAGATCCTGATTTTGAAGATGGTGATGATGCCGATTTTCCAATGTAAGACAAAAAACAAAACTTTGGGTTTATGTCATGTTACATTGCAATGATATTCATGAAGCATATTTTTTTTTTTCCTTTTTAGGATGGATGAGGGAAGGCAGCCATTGTCTAGGAAGATACCAATCAAATCGAGCAAGATAAATCCTTACCGGATGTTAATTGTTCTACGTCTTGTGATTCTTGGTCTCTTCTTTCACTACCGTATTCTTCACCCTGTCAAAGATGCATATGCCTTGTGGCTTATATCCGTTATATGTGAGATATGGTTTGCGGTTTCATGGGTTCTTGATCAGTTCCCTAAATGGTACCCGATCGAGCGAGAAACATACTTGGATCGACTCTCATTAAGGTACTTGAATCTTGTGGGTTATTACACTTGGAAATGTTAAAGCTTTTGCTTTGGGGATATAATTTTTTTATTTTTTGTTTGCAGATATGAGAAAGAAGGGAAACCGTCGGAATTGTCCCCTGTGGATGTATTTGTCAGTACAGTGGATCCGTTGAAGGAGCCTCCGCTTATTACTGCAAATACTGTCTTGTCTATTCTTGCGGTTGATTATCCAGTCGATAAGGTTGCTTGTTATGTATCTGATGATGGTGCTGCTATGCTTACTTTCGAAGCTCTTTCCGAGACCGCGGAATTCGCAAGGAAATGGGTTCCTTTCTGTAAGAAATACTGTATTGAGCCTCGTGCTCCTGAATGGTACTTCTGCCATAAAATGGACTACTTGAAGAATAAAGTCCATCCCGCATTTGTCAGGGAGCGGCGAGCCATGAAGGTTACTAGTTCTTTCTTCTTTATAAATTTGCTTTGATGGGAAAAGTTTTGGTCTTTTTGATTATTGCTTTAGAAAATTATTATTCACGAGAAAAGAATCGGTGTTTTGTTATATGGGCTCTTATGCAAGAAGATGGTGGCTTTAGAAATTGATTTGAAAGATTGTGGTTTTTACTTGTTTTGACAGAGAGATTATGAAGAATTCAAAGTAAAGATCAATGCTTTAGTAGCGACAGCACAAAAAGTGCCTGAGGATGGTTGGACTATGCAAGACGGTACACCTTGGCCTGGTAATAGTGTGCGAGATCACCCTGGCATGATTCAGGTGAGTTTCAAATGCTTCTTATTTCCGAAAAGCCTTTCTATGTGTTGTGCTTCATAACAGAACGTTACTGGTTTTTTGTTTAAAGGTCTTCCTTGGAAGTGATGGTGTTCGTGATGTCGAAAACAACGAGTTGCCTCGATTAGTTTATGTTTCTCGTGAGAAGAGACCTGGATTTGATCACCATAAGAAGGCTGGAGCTATGAATTCCCTGGTAAATGATCTGTACTTTTTAGACCTCTAAAACTTTTTCTTTGTAAATTCATTTACGCCTTGCCATTTATTAAAATGGTGCCTGACTCTTGATTCATCTACAAAATTTTGTTGAAGATACGAGTCTCGGGGGTTCTATCAAATGCTCCTTACCTTCTGAATGTCGATTGTGATCACTACATCAACAACAGCAAAGCTCTTAGAGAAGCAATGTGTTTCATGATGGATCCTCAGTCAGGAAAGAAAATCTGTTATGTTCAATTCCCTCAAAGATTCGATGGGATTGATAGGCACGATCGATATTCAAATCGCAATGTTGTGTTCTTCGATGTAAGTACATCCACCACTTTTCTATTGTATTTCTATTTCTTGAGATATCTGTATACTTCCAACTAACGAATCTTTATTTACAGATCAATATGAAAGGTTTGGATGGGCTACAAGGGCCTATATACGTCGGGACAGGTTGTGTTTTCAGGAGGCAAGCGCTTTACGGATTTGATGCACCAAAGAAGAAGAAGGCTCCACGTAAAACATGCAATTGCTGGCCAAAATGGTGTGGTTTCCTATGTTGTGGTTCAAGAAAGAACCGTAAAGCAAAGACAGTGGCTGCGGATAAGAAGAAGAAGAATAGGGAAGCATCCAAGCAGATCCACGCATTAGAAAATATTGAAGAGGGCCGTGTCACTAAAGGTATAATACCAATCTCGTTTGTTATAAAATCTTGCAGAGTCCGTGCATTTTACTAAATTTCTTTTATTTATATAATTCTAGGCTCTAATGTAGAACAATCAACCGAGGCTATGCAATTGAAGTTGGAGAAGAAATTTGGGCAGTCTCCTGTTTTTGTTGCATCTGCCCGTATGGAGAATGGTGGGATGGCTAGAAACGCAAGCCCGGCTTGTCTGCTTAAAGAAGCCATCCAGGTCATTAGTTGCGGATATGAAGATAAAACCGAATGGGGAAAAGAGGTAAGCAGCCGGTTTTTAAACCTTTTTTGTGTTTATGCAATCGATTCTTGATTTTGATGATGACCCTTGTGGAAAAAAATCTCAGATTGGATGGATCTACGGTTCTGTTACCGAAGATATTCTTACGGGTTTCAAGATGCATTCTCATGGTTGGAGGTCTGTTTATTGTACACCTAAGTTAGCGGCTTTCAAAGGATCAGCTCCTATCAATCTTTCAGATCGTCTCCATCAAGTTCTTCGATGGGCGCTTGGGTCGGTTGAGATTTTCTTGAGTAGGCATTGTCCTATTTGGTATGGTTATGGAGGTGGTTTGAAATGGCTTGAGAGGTTGTCCTACATTAACTCCGTGGTCTACCCGTGGACCTCTCTCCCCCTCATCGTTTACTGTTCTCTCCCCGCCATCTGTCTTCTCACCGGAAAATTCATTGTTCCTGAGGTAAGACAATCATCTTGAGTTCTCAAAATATGTATCTGTATTCCATTTTTGTGCTTGAATTCATAGTCCTCGGGGTAAAAAGATCATCTTGAGCTCTCAAAGTATAAATCTTTGTTCCAAGTTGTGTGTTTTAAGACCGGAAAACGGTTCTTGCTCCTTCGTTTTGCAGATTAGCAACTATGCGAGTATCCTCTTCATGGCGCTCTTCACGTCGATTGCAGTAACGGGTGTACTCGAGATGCAATGGGGCAAAGTTGGGATTGATGATTGGTGGAGAAACGAACAGTTTTGGGTCATCGGAGGCGTTTCTGCACATCTGTTTGCCCTCTTCCAAGGTCTCCTCAAGGTTCTTGCTGGTGTCGACACTAACTTCACAGTCACATCAAAAGCAGCTGATGACGGGGAGTTCTCTGACCTTTACCTCTTCAAATGGACTTCACTTCTCATCCCTCCAACGACTCTTCTCATCATAAACGTCATCGGAGTCATAGTGGGAATATCTGATGCCATCAGCAATGGATATGACTCGTGGGGACCGCTTTTCGGAAGATTGTTCTTTGCACTTTGGGTCATCATTCATCTTTACCCCTTCCTCAAAGGTTTGCTTGGGAAACAAGATAGAATGCCGACCATTATTGTCGTGTGGTCGATCCTCCTGGCTTCGATTCTTACCCTTCTTTGGGTTCGTGTTAATCCGTTTGTGGCGAAAGGTGGTCCTATTCTCGAGATCTGCGGTTTAGACTGCTTGTGATCAAATCGGTTTTATTCCCACGGATCAGATCAAGAGAGGTAAGAGAGATATTGTTTACCTCTTAAAAGACTCCTTCATTGTGTTCATTAGATGATCAATCAAAAAAAGAAAAAGAAAAAGAAGATTTAATTTTGTTACGAGATTGTTATTTTTTGCAAGAATGTGATGTAGATATAGATGAAGAAGAAAAAGTTGTTGTCTATTTGTTTTGTTCTTTGGTGGTGAGAGAAAAGATTTGTCAAATTATTCTTTAATTGAATATTTCTGATCTCTTTTGAATATTGCAGAAGAGGAGTTTCAATCTGTAATCTTTTATGATAAACAACTTTTATTTATTTTCATTCAAAAAGAAAATGTCTTTATATATATCTTGTTTGAAAAGTTAATTGCATTTCTCAAGTTATCGATTGATTGCTTTGATCATTTTTTATTTTTCTGGGCATCGGTTGGTTTGATTTCAAATCCGCCTGCAAATACGTATGTATCTAATTTTAAAATTTGGTAACCAAAACAGATACATATCTTCGACCAAAAAAAAAAATAACAGATACATATCAAAACAGATCCACACTAGGAACTTTACTGAGTGGCCCAAAACATTACGAACTTAACTGAGTAGCCCAAAAAGTATATACACAATAGCCTTTGTTTTCTTGGTCCTTTTTGACAAGTGACATGGTGCTTTCATATCTGCAGCACTGAGAATTGGTTATTCTTTTTGGTTAGAATTTTTGAACTTTTCTTTTTGTTGTTTGTTGTACTTGTAATCGTTCACAGTCATTTAGTATTTTCTGTATCCTTCTAATTTTATCAAATGTCTTCGAAGATATATGATTAGTTAGTTACATATCGAAAAGATGATTTTCGAGTTATTCAAAAAAAAAAAAAAGGTTTGTAATATTGTCAAATTTCAGCAAACTACTCGTGCGTATATGTCTACTGTTACTTTGGCGGCTGAAATAAAAATGTGGATTCGATAGTACGTAAGTGACACGAAAGCATAAAGATTTTATGGAATGTTACTCAGAATATATATTAATAGTAGGAGTTACTATTAATTATGATGTGATATTTAGTTTGACTGTTGACTATTTGGGATATTGTTTGACCCAATAAAATAGTGATTGACTTGTCGGTGTTGAGAGTTGTCTTTCTTAGGCAAAGTCAGCCATTTTCTGCCACGTAGTAGACACGATCTAGTTTTTTGTCTAAACTTTTAAAGTCGATGGCGAAATACAAAATGAAATAGGAGAAGAAGATGTGTAACTAACTAGAAACTTTTTTTAAAACCCCAAAAACTATAAACTACTTATGTCCTTCTATATATCTTTAATCTTGTATAGCATTTATTTGCCGACCCAAAAAATCTCGTAGCATTTATATATTTAAAGATGTGAATCATGTGATGTATATTTGATGTGTCGAGTCTCTTGGGTTGGGATGACGGATGAGTTTTGTGTATGAAACGTGCATGTCTCCTTGTATAGTTATTAAGAATTTCAATGGTTATAAAATACTGTTTATTTATCATTTATCTTTGTATTAATTTGAGTATACATAAACGTTATATAAAGTCATCAAAATATATCAAAGTATTTAATTAGAATATACTAAAAAACGATATAACAAAAATAAAATTACAGGATTTGCCTATCTGAAAAATGTTTTCTTTTTAGTCGATATAATCAACGGAAAAGATCAATAAGAAAATATTGTTTTATAAATCACCACGGAAATTCCTATGTTGGTGACCAAAATTTATGGAAGATTGACAACATTTAGATCCAGTTGGTGGAAAACCTATTAAATATTGTATTTTTATGTACATATTTCTTCTTTTCTATCAAATAAATTTTAGTAAATAAGAACACGTGAAATGAACCAACTAATATTAAAGAATTTTTTATAAACTTTAGAAGTCGTGATTTATCGAATGGAGATTTAGTCAGATAATATAATGGATTAAGTTTTCCTTGCTGTAAAATAATAATTTTCAAGAACGTTGGATTTTCTTTGAGAAATGCACGCAGTCTTCTACATTGAAAATATATATGGCCTTATTAATACATAGTTTGACATTATAAAAGTACAAGGATCATAATGCCGTATATATATATATATATGTTGGAGGCAAACCAACGTCCCACATCGGAAGATTAGAAAATAAGAGTCTAATATATAAGACAAGTCCAACTCCAACTAGTATGAGGCCTTTTGGAAAGGAACCCAAAAGTAAATCCGTGCGGGCTTGGCCCAAAGCGGACAATATCATACTATTGGACAAAATTGGATTATAGTTGGACTTGGAAAATTCAACATGGTATCAGAGCCAGGTTCGAATTCTGGTGGACCTAGAAAAATGGATAAGTACATGCCTCGTGTTTACCCGAGCAAGGAAAGAGGGGGCCCAAGAAGGGGTTTATTATCGGTCCAAGTGGAGATCGGTTCAAGATGATAGATGGACTTATCATCTCGAGGAGGCGTGTTAAGATCATGTGGTCCTTGGTTTGAAGGGGAGAATGTTGGAGGCAAACCAACGTCCCACATCGGAAGATTAGAAAATAAGAGTCTAATATATAAGACAAGTCCAACTCCAACTAGTATGAGGCCTTTTGGAAAGGAGTCCAAAAGTAAATCCGTGCGGGCTTGGCCCAAAGCGGACAATATTATACTATTGGACAAAATTGGATTATAGTTGAACTTGGAAAATTCAACAATATATAGTTAGAACTATGAATGGCAACACAAATTTTTCGATTTAAAAGAGCATGATGTTTTAAAATTAAGATTTTTAGTAGTAAATTTTAATTTTAAAATATGACTGAATAGAAGGTTCTGTTTATTACTTACCGTATATATTTTCCTTTTGAAAACTAAAATTATTGAAAAACTATTTGCACGACGACATTATAATTAGGAAGGGCTAACTGGTTTAGCTACATGCATTGAGTACAATTTTACTTTTTTGGAAGATGTTCAAATATGTTTTGACTTTCGCTACAACAAGAAAGAGGACAATAGCATTTCTAATATGAAAAATGAATAAACGTATAATACATTTTTCAGTACTGTTTTTTCATCAAATAGTTTTCAAGTGCTAACAATAGTATATTTGTAGATATTATCACGAGTTGCAGAACTCCATAGTAAACTTTGATTTTCAGTGTTTATGTGAAGGCGTGATAAAGTATATGCGCCTATGCATATTTACAGGTGAATTCTTAAAATCAATGGATTGTATTTTAATTTGTTAAATCTAACATAAAAAACGTTACCTACTTATAAGAACCCAAATTAGAATTCTTTTTTGTTTATATATAAAAAAATGTAGAACACCGTGGTAGATACAATGAACCAAGAATCAACATATATAATGTTTATTATATATAAAGAATCAAAGATGCAATGCTTATGTCGTTTCTCTTACAGCTTTGGTAGATACATTTAATGGGTTATAAGTAGTTTTTGTTTTGGGTGAGTGAGTTCATATATAATAGCTAGCATTAAAAAAAAGAAAAGAACATAGTAGAATCTGATTTCATGTCGACAATACCATTTCAAATCATATTTTTACTACTATGTATTTTAATTTATTCAAAGCATAACAGCGGAGGTAAGGGTTTTGTTTTGTATGCTGTTTCCCATTTCTTAAATATGATTGCGTCATCACGTGTTGTTTGCGACTATAAGCAGGTGACCAAAGCTGTGTTATAATTATTATACTATCATTTACTTATCCGTACAAATAAGCTCCGATTATTTTTAATTAAGTACTAGTATTAACTTAGATGGAGTATTAATTAATAACTACCGCAACTAGTTAATTAGTTTTATATCACTATTTCTAATTGTATCGTCGCACATCCTTTAGATAGACAACTATCAAGTTGCGATGCCAAATTGCCAATTGTTGGGGATATTTATATGTACAAGTGGCCACAATTCCAAAATGTTTATGCTATTAACTCAAATACAACATAAGTACATGATTAAAAAATATATAGCTATTATACTTTTTTGTTCTCTCTTAAAATCATGAAAATACCTTAAAAGTCACAATTTATATAAAAAATAAAAATAATTTTCAGTTTAAATAGATAAAAAAAAATTGGTACCTTTTTGTACGGTATTACATAGTTTTCTAAAATAATATTGATACTTTCGTCGTACCAGTTTTAGGTACCTAGTTTGATACGAGATTCTTCTTATTTATTTTCTAAAAAGAAAGACAAGTTGATGAAAAAAACATTATCGTACGCCTTAAGCCGATCACGCCTTGTTCTCCGGTTTGCCATGTTAAAATAGTTTTAATATTACAAGTTGAATGGATATTCGTATTATAATAAATTAATCCTTATGCTTAATCGATTAGGTTAGGCGATAGGGAAAACATAATTTTCTTTAATAATCATAGAGTTTCCGTATTCGGATCCATCTTTGAATCCCTTGTAGACTTCCATCTCTAAATTTGTTTTATTTTACTAATTTTTCTTATTTGATAGGCATATTTCGGTGTACTTATCGCTTAAATGATTTAATTTTTCTTTAAACTACAGTATGTAGTGAAATATAATTAAACTGGATTAGAAGGCAAATGGTATCAAACTGGGAATCTTATTTTTTTTTTAAATGACAGGTGAAAAGCTTTATCCAGATATCGTCGTACAATATTTTTGTTTCAACATTTTAAGAAAATATATAGATTGTCGCACTGAATAATTAGTGAAAAGGAACTTGAGCATGAGGCTAAGAAAATTTCACATCAATAAGACAATAACAATCAAATTTTTTGTTCTCATAGCAATTTCTGTATTTAAATTATCAGTATTACTAGCTTTGTTGATGGAAAAGTAAAATTTGTAACATTTTTTTTTTTTGTCTACTGTGACTGTTTTCTTAAAACTAAAATAACGAAGCGAAATTAACCCTGGATAATATATAGTAGTTGTTACTTTTTAACGATACGGTGTTTGCGGGTAAAAAGGGAAAAATAGCAACTACGTCAACTTGTGAGCACACTTGCTTAGATTGGTTCAAAACAAAAGTCAAACGATGCCGTTTCGAGATTATCCTGAAGTTACTTTTTTTTTCTTTTTTTTTGATCAACATTAATAGACAAGAGAATACACATTATTCACTTGCCATATTTGTATAGATATTACTTGGAGAACATTTCTCTATACTTGTATATATTCTGTACCTAATGAATAGAGAGAGGCATCTCAGATTGCTAAATAACATGGTATCAGAGCCTTCTCTCTAAAACCCTAAAATTTTTCCGCCGCCTCTCTCTCCTCTCGATTCTCTTCTCACTCGTTTCTCCTCTCTGTCTCTTTAACCCAGTCTCTTTTCTTCACACTCTCAATCATGGCTCAAGCAATCGACAAAGTCTTCACTGTGACTCACATCAAGTCACACATCCCTCTTATTCTCGACATGCAGAAGATGAACTACGACGCCTGGCGTGAACTGTTCGAAACCCATTGCGTCAGCTTTGGTGTTTATGGACACCTCGACGGCACATCCCTTCCTGCCAACGACGCCGACACTGTATGGAAAGAACGTGATGGTATCGTTAAGATGTGGATCTATGGAACCATCTCTCCTTCTCTCCTCGACACAATCTTCAAAACCCGAAGCAGCACACGCGAGATCTGGATCTCCATTGAAAACCTTTTTCGCGACAACAAAGAAGCACGAGCGCTGCAACTCGACAACGAGTTACGGTCCCTGACAATTGGCGACTTGTCAGTTCATGATTATTGCCAGAAACTCAAGACGCTATCCGACCTCCTCGCCAACGTTGATTCACCTGTCACCGAAAGAGTCCTCGTCATGTGCATGCTCAATGGGCTCTCTGAGAAGTTCGATAACATCATCAACATCATCAAGCATCGCCAACCGTTCCCGTCTTTTCTCATCGCACGATCAATGCTCATCGAAGAAGAACGTCGTCTTTCCAAACAGGTCAAAACTGGATCTTCTGTCTTGCCAACCTCATCGTCTCCGAATGTCCTGCTCGTATCGTCTAATGGAAACCAGAACTCCACGTCAAGGGATAACAACAACTACACAAGCTACCGCGACAACAACCACAATGGAGGCAGAGGTCGCGGTCGAGGACGTGGCGGTCACGGCAGAGGACGTGGACGACAAAATTGGCAGTGGAACCCCAACTACTGGCAACCACAACAGCCCTGGTTCGCGTCACCAACACCACACCAACACTGGCCACAGCGCAACTGGATGCTGCAACCACCGATGGCTTACATGGCAGCTCCCAATCCAACAACAGGAATTCTTGGTCCCAGTCCACAACCAGCCACACCAACACAAATCCCGGCGAACCTTGCTGTAGCTTTTGGGACCATGACTGTTCAAGATCCCACCGACGCCAGTTGGTACATGGACACAGGCGCCACCTCCCATCTCACGGCCCAACCAGGTACCCTTCATTCCCTTTTTAATTCGAGCTCGTCCCCATCGGTTGTAGTCGGTAATGGATCCTCTATTCCATCTAAAGCAATTGGCTATTCTTCTGTACCATCTTAAACTCGTCCACTTCATCTTAATAATGTGCTTCTTTGTCCTTCAATCATTAAAAATCTTGTATCGGTGCGTCAATTCACAAAAGATAACTCTGTCTCTGTTGATTTTGACCCATTTGGCTTTTCTATTAAGGATCTCACCACTCGGATACCTCTCCTCCGATGTACCAGCACCGGTCCACTCTATTCCATCACTTCACCACCATCGGCCATCTCATCATCTCCACAAGCCATGTTAGCAACGGTGCCTAATTCTGAGTTGTGGCACCGACGTCTCGGTCACTTGGGAAACACTACTCTACAATCTCTTATCTCTTCTCGTTTAATAAATTGTTCTAAAATTGACATGTCTCTTTGTCATGCATGTCAATTGGGGAAACACACTAGATTACCTTTTGATTCAGTTATGTCTTCTGTTTCGGAACCTTTTGAAATAATTCATTCTGATGTTTGGACCTCTCCGGTTCCAAGCATCAGTGGTATCAAATATTATGTTATTTATCTTGATCATTTTACTCATTTTCTCTGGGTTTATCCTATTCGTCAAAAATCTGATGTGTTCTCAACTTTTCTCAAGTTTACTGCGTATGTTTCTAACCAATTTGGTCGCAGCATTAAGTCGCTACAATGCGACAATGGTGGTGAATATCAAAATAAAAACTTCCATGATCACTTCTCTACTCATGGCATTGTTGCTCGCTTCTCGTGCCCATATACGTCTTAAATAAACGGCAAAGCCGAACGTACCCTACGAACACTCAACAACTTTGTTCGCTCCTTGCTCTTCCAAGCTAACATGCCCACCACTTACTGGGTAGAAGCTTTAATGATGGCCACTCACCTCTTCAACCTCCTCCCTTCCTCAGCCATCAACAACGACATACCTTTCACCAAGCTATTTCATAAACCAGCAACATACGACCACCTTCGAGTCTTTGGCTGCCTATGTTACCCAAATCGCCTCCCAATTTCTTCTCACAAGCTAGATGCTCGTTCCACTGCTTGTGTCTTTCTTGGTTATCCATCCAACCACAAAGGGTTCCGCTGCCTCGACCTCCATACACGGAAGGTAATCATCTCTCGTCATGTTACCTTCGATGAAACTAATTTCCCTTTCTCAAAACTTCCTCAGGAATCTCCTCTACCGCTTGACGATACGCAACTTCCAATCCCTCTTTCTCCTCTTCTTCGCCATACCAATGGGCCACCAAATATTCCACCACCACCACTTCCCGTCGATCCCACACCACCACCACCGGTTCCCATCGACCCAACACCACCACCGAACCCAACGGTACCCGTCACAGCGACGGCTCCGGCTCCTAGGGTTCACACTATGCAAACACGCAGTAAGAGTGGTATCTCCAAACCTAAACAACCCCTTTCTCTTCACACTGAAATTCTGTCTCCCTTACCTTCTTCTCACTTAAAAGCTTTAGAGGATCCAAACTGGAATGCAGCCATGTATGAGGAATATGCAGCTCAAATTAAAAAGGGAACGTGGGACTTAGTACCACGGCCCCGAGATACTAATATTGTGTGTTCAATGTGGTTATTCAGGCATAAGTTTGGTGCAGATGGCAAACTATCTCGGTACAAGGCACGCTTGGTCGCGAATGGAAAATCACAGGAAATTGGTGTCGATTGTGATGAAACTTTCAGCTCGGTCGTGAAGCCAGCCACGATTCGTCTCGTCTTGGAGCTCTCTCTCTCTCGGAAATGGCCAATACATCAATTAGACGTCAAAAATGCCTTTCTCAACGGCACACTCGACGAAACCGTCTACATGCATCAACCTCCGGGCTTCCGTGATGAAACCAAACCAGACCACGTATGCTTACTCAAACGATCACTCTACGGTCTAAAGCAGTCACCGCGAGCATGGAATCAACGATTTGCCCAATATGCCACTCGGATCGGTTTCGTGCAAAGCAAGTCAGACCCATCACTCTTCGTATACCATCACGCCAACGGCACTGCCTATCTCCTTCTTTACGTTGACGACATTGGCCTCACCGCATCGTCCAATAAACTTCTCCAACAAATCATTGCATCTCTCAGCCAAGAGTTTGAAATGACTGACTCCGGAGAACTTCACTACTTCCTCGGGATCGCTATAAAGAGAAACTCCACCGGCTTATTTCTTAGTCAACATAACTATGCCGCCGACATCCTCCATCGGGCCAAGATGACCAATTGCAAGCCGTGCACCACACCAGCTGTTTCAGGAGTAAAATTGGAAGCCGACACCGGTCCACCAATCGACAAGCCAACACCTTATCGCAGTCTTGCTGGAGCCCTCCAATACTTGACATTCACACGACCAGACATCTCCTTCGCCGTCCAACAAGTGTGTCTGCTCATGCATGATCTAAGAGAGCCTCATTTCAACGCACTAAAACGCATCCTCCGCTATGTCAAAGGCACTCTACACTTCGGTCTCCAACTTTACCCATCAGATTCCTCCGGCCTCGTTGCATACACCGACGCTGATTGGGCCGGCTGTCCCAACACACGACGGTCGACTTCAGGCTACTGCATCTTCCATGGCAACAATCTGATCTCTTGGAGCTCCAAACGCCAACACACGGTCTCACGCTCCAGCGCTGAAGCCGAGTACAGAGGCGTAGCAAACGCCGTTGCCGAGACTACATGGCTCCGTAACCTTCTGCTTGACTTACACTGTCCTCTCTCCAAAGCTACCTTGGTCTATTGTGACAACGTCAGTGCGGTCTACCTCTCTACCAATCCAGTCCAACATCAACGCACAAAACATGTTGAGATAGACCTCCACTTCGTCCGTGAACGTATCGCTCTAGGCCTGGTTCGTGTTCTCCACGTCCCCTCTGATCACCAATTTGCAGATATCTTCACAAAAGGGCTTCCTACTCCTCTGTGCACTGAGTTTCGATCCAGCCTCAGCATCATCCAAGACGACGCTAAGACTGTGGGGGAGTAATAGACAAGAGAATACACATTATTCACTTGCCATATTTGTATAGATATTACTTGGAGAACATTCCTCTATACTTGTATATATTCTGTACCTAATGAATAGAGAGAGGCATCTCAGATTGCTAAATAACAAACATCCTCCTGAAGTTAGTCATACTAAAAATAATATAATACCCTGGTTTTTGACACACAAAAAAAAAACCTGGTTAAAATATTATAACTATATTGTGTGTTCAGACTTCAGACCAGAACCTACAAGTACATCTGAAGATTCTGAATTATCCTGAGGTTAAATGCAATGTCGACAAATAAATGTATTTCTTCACCAATAAAAGCTTTTACAAAATATAAATAATATTTTGTTTTGAAAATTGTATTTCTATTTTTTTTCTCGTAGTCGAGTATATATCATTTTAAACCATTTAACATATTTACCTAAAAACAAAAATCATTCTACATAAGAGTTCGAACTCGATCTAAATTGAAAACGATACAAAAATATTTACATTAAAACATGAAACTATTGGAAGTGCCACAATCCCAACCAATCACTTCCACATTTATATACAAAAATATGGTTATAACATTATTTTTTCCAATGCAACTATAACAGTTTAGATTATTTTTTTAGAAAAACTATTTTTCATATATATTTACTCTAAAAATCTAAATATAGATAAGAAGACAACGAATACTAATATAAACAATTAGATTACACATTTTAGTTTATTTTTCATATATTAAATCCTCTACTAAGTTTGGAGAAATGTATTTTTGTCTAAAGAAAAACATATAATAATAATAAGTGTATATAGTAGTATTAATTTAATATATTACCCTCCATTCGAGCAAGAAAAATCGAAAACAAAGATATTTCGTGGGTCAAACGGTCAAAGATAAATAAATATAAACTACATTAAGAAGTAGGACTAAGGTTGAAATAAGTGGGCCGTAGTGAGGCCCAAAAAGTCACGTGCAATTTAGCCTTTCACCACCGACACCGTCCAAACGGAGCCTTTAGAGTCGACCGGAACCGACACGTGCAATACACGCGCTTTTGCACGGAACGGCTCCTACTCTCAACTTGACCTTCAGGCTCACCGTTTAGGCAAATCCAAATACAGTATCTTAATATTCCATTTAATGGTTTACCTATTTTTCAGCAATTCCTTTTTATAGTAATTATTAATCACCGAACCATAAATATAGTAATTAATACTCGTGTCTGAATGTCTCCATATTTTAACAGTGTTTATAACTTTTAGTTTACTGTGGCTAGGTGTCATAAGACTCTACAGCCCTACTAGTAGATTTCTTAATTAATTACCTTAATTAATTTAATTTACAAAGCTTTTTAAAGTATTAATTATATAGCAGTTAATAAAAAGTATATATCGCATAAAATTATTACCCACAAGTTGCGAAAAGTTTCAGATCCGTTTCATATAGTGTATCCGATTTATACAAAATTTGTTCATATCGACGTAAATCATCAAAACCAAATTTTCTTCTGTTACTATAGTTCAAATTTATACAATACTTAGCTATTTGCTCTATTTTATTATTAGAAAAATATATTTTTTTTTAAAAGTGCGTGTTTTCCATTCACACGGCCGATTAAACAGAGAGAAGCCGACTCTTTTCATTTGGCGGCGCTGAAACAAGAAAATAAATTGTATATCTATCAGCTTAAACCTCGTTCTTTGTCTTTAAAAAACATCTTCTAAAATCTCTGTCTTTCTCTCTCTCTCTCTCCTCTCTGTTTTCTGTTTCTCTCTCTCTCTACAGAGTTTTCTTTCCCTCTAAGAAAAACAATATTTTTTTTAATTTAATTTGCTGAGGTTATAAGCTTTAAGTTTCAGAGGAGGAATTTAGAAGGAAGGATTTTTATGTGTGTCTTAAAAGTGGCAAATCAGGAAGATAACGTTGGCAAAAAAGCCGAGTCTAGTCGAGAAGATGATCATCGGACGTTATCTGATATCGATCAATGGCTCTACTTATTTGCAGCGGAAGACGACCACCACCGTGATAACTTCGCTACGCAACCGCCTCCGTCGTCGTCGTCGTCATCTCTTATGTCCGGTTTTAGTAGAGAGATGGAGATGTCTGCAATTGTCTCTGCTTTGACTCACGTTGTTGCCGGAAATGTTCCTCAGCATCAACACGGTGGCGGTGAAGGTAGCGGTGACGGTGGAGAATCGAATTCCTCTTCTTCCTCCGGGCAGAAAAGGAGGAGAGAGGTGGAGGAAGGTGGCGGTGGAGCGGTCAAGGCAGCTAATACTATGACGGTTGATCAATATTTCTCTGGTGGTACTTCTACTTCAAAAGGTAAATTTTGTTAGTTTTTTTTTTAGTCTATAAAACACACGTACGCTACTACATATTCTTTAAACCACGGCAACGACATTAATACAAACTAGTATTCGATACTAATTCCGTTCATGGAACCACAAAACATAAAATTATCTATACTATTTTTTCTCTCTTAATTTTGTGAATTCAAAATAAATCGTGTGTTTTAAATTTTAGAAGATCATATTTGATAAATGTTTTAAATAAAGTTATGATGTAGTATATTAAGATGTACATCAAGGTATGAGTCACATCATATGCTTGTAACACAAAATCTAAATACAGTTGCACTTTTGTTGTCCTCACGCAATCTACAAAACAACATGTCTTATATCGAAAAACGAGTGCATATATATCATTTTAGTTCAAATGTTTAGTTTTTTTATCCTTCTCAAAAATATGGCGAAGTTAGATTATACTTTATTATAATAACTTAACTTTAGATAAAAATGAAGAATAAAAAGTAATTAGTGTTGACTTAATAAATAAAAATAATAACGAAAGTGTACTTGATTATCCTAAGACATATACTTTAGAATTGTTATAAAAAGGTTGGATATTTAATTAAACAAATGATGATGATGATATATGCCAAAAGAATTTATCTCCCTCCATTTGCCTCAAGAGTCGTTTTCCACTTCCTTTTTTTTCTCTACTTGTTCATTCCTCTTGTCACCCATTTGGCCTCATCACTCTTCAAAAAAAAAAAAAAAAGTTCTCTTTACAATATCTTTATTGGAGACATAATTTTTTGTTATTTTATATATATAAAAAGTGTTAATTAACGAGTCAAAACAAAAGTGTGAAATTTTATATGTATGTTTGTTTGCTTGCAGCGAGGGAAGCTTCGAGTAACATGTCAGGTTCGGGCCCAACATACGAGTATACAGCAAATGCTAATAGTGAAACGTCGACGTTTAGTGGGAACCAACCTCGGAGAAGATACAGAGGAGTGAGACAAAGACCGTGGGGAAAATGGGCGGCTGAGATTCGAGATCCGTTCAAAGCAGCTAGAGTTTGGCTCGGTACGTTCGACAATGCTGAATCAGCAGCAAGAGCTTACGACGAAGCTGCACTTCGGTTTAGAGGCAACAAAGCCAAACTCAACTTCCCTGAAAACGTCAAACTCGTTAGACCCGCTTCAACTTCTGCTGCTGCAACACAATCTGTGGCCCAAACCGCTGTTCAGAGACCGACACAGTTAAGGAACTCGGGTTCTACGACTACCCTTTTGCCCATAAGACCTGCTTCGGAGCAAGCCGTTCCTTCTCAGCCGATGATGCAATCGTACAACTTGAGTTACACAGAGATGGCTCGTCAGCAACAACAGTTTCAGCAACATCATCAACAATCTATGGATTTATATGATCAAATGTCGTTTCCGTTGCGGTTCGGTCACACCAGAGGTTCAATGATGCAATCCACTTCATCATCATCATCTCATTCTCGTCCTCTGTTTTCCCAAGCTGCGGTTCAGCCGCCGCCAGAATCAGCTAGCGAAACCGGTTATCTCCATGATATACAATGGCCATCAGACAAGACAAGTAATAACTACAATAATAGTCCATCCTCCTGATGGCATTGCTTCATTTTTTTTCCCTTTTTCTATAGAGTAATAGAAAAGAAAAAAAAACGATTACATATTGTAGGGTTTTCTTTCCCCAAGTATTAGGTTTGTATTGCTTTGCTTCCATACTCGCATGTTTCTTTTTTTGGTTCTTAAATTTATTATAATTTTGCAAGAGTTTTGTATATAATGTTAAAAGGTTTCCTATAGATCACCTTTTATAATGTGTTCGAACCAAACGGAGAAACAAATAACTCAAATGAAGGATGAATTTTGGACTAGTAACTCGAAAGATTCTTTTCCACTCTGGTATGTGTGGCTTAACCGGGTTCTCAACGCTCTAATGTGTGGATAAACCGGTTTCTCAAGCTCTTAGTGCAGCTTTATGAACCATAGTTTCTTTGTGAATTTGGTGACAACTCTTCTCAACAAGATCTAAAAGCTTCTCCAAGTTTGTTGCCCATGAGTTGAGAATTTCGTTGCTGTCTTTAACAATCTGGAAGTAGATTATTCCTGATGGTCTATCAATTTTTGCTATCAAGGCTTTGGACACAACCATTTCAGATAGATGCTTCTCTGCTTCCTGAAATATATATAATCAACAAGTATGAAGAAATTTAAACATATATGCTGGTTACAATTCGATTGTTTTAAAACTATATCTACCTCAGTGGTTAGGCATAAAAGTTCTGCAAGTCTCTTTAAGGAAATCCTTGAGTAATACTTCGAGACAACGAGAATATTCTGCAGAAGATGTGTAGAATTTGTAAATTTTAGAACGATGCAAAGTGCAAACAAAGAGACAAAGATAAATTAGAGCTCGAAGAGTATTACGTGTTCAATTATTCTTAGTTTGAGATCTTCGCCAGCTTTGTCACCCAAAGAGCCTCCAATCATGCTTTTCTCTTTCTCAAACTCGTCCTTGTATTTATTCCAGAGAGATGTCCACTCAATCACCTCCATTGTAACAATCTGTTTTAGTAGCATCCTGCAACATAATATAAACACACGGATTGAGAATTTGTCTTAGATAGGGAAGACAGGAAAAGTAGCAAAAACCCAAATTTATATCAAGACAAAGAGGATTACTTGAAATCAGGAATTTCTGATAATTTTTTATCTTCCAAGGTTGCATTAAGAAGGCTAGATTGCATCGGATCATGTGGTGCCAAGGCTAAAAACCAGCAGATCTTTCTCAGGACCTGTGTCGAGAGGATGAAGAGAAAAGTTAATCCAAGCTTATTATAGAATGTAGAGTATCCAAACAACAATATGCGACTTACTGGAATCCATTGTTCTGGGTTTTCCTTTACTGAAGGGATGTCATATATAGCCTTGTAGCTACGGCATATCTCAAGGTACTCATTGTTGTGAGAATAATACCTACATGGCACATTAAAGATCACACAACCGCAGAAGTAAAGGTATACCGAAATTTCAGAGTAGCATATGCATATTGCGTCTTATATAATTGGCGAAGAATGTGTTAGATCACAACAAGGCCTTACCGAATCATTAGTTCATAGTAAATTCTCTTTAACTCCAACAGTGTTGGTATATCAGCTGGAGCCTCCTCTACCATGTTTTCACCTTCCTTAGGTTTCTTTTTCTCTTTCGTGGTATCTGCATCAAAAACTCTTGAGTTGATCTTCCTAGATAGAATTTGTGCACGGACAAAATCTTGTCGATCCAAGCACAAGCGGACCTTCGGAAGTTCAAAACACCAATAATTAGCACCACAAAATACAAACAAGAATATAGCTCAAGGATTATAACAAGACAACAGAGGTCTTTACTTGCTCAAGGATGAATGCAATTTTCTCAGTTTTTGCCATAGCACCAAATGTCTCCACCTGTACAGAACATAATGATAATCAATATACATGGATTAACCAAAAAAACGATTCCCAGGAAAGTTGGAAGCTAAAGGAAGAAGCTTACAGCAACTTCTTGCATAAGATCAGCAGCTTCAGCAATCAGACCCTGTTCTTCCTTAATCTTAGCAAGCTTCTTGGTCAAACGAGCTCTCTCGATTTCAACATATATCTACACATGTACACACAAAACTTTCACAGAGTGATAAGACTCAGGCAAATATAACAACAACACTAACGAACTCTAATCGCACCTTTCCAGCAGATACATTGTTTAAGGTCTTAATAAGTTCGATCCGAGTTTCTATGTCTGGTGTTTGATCAATATACTGCATTGCTTGTTGCACCATGGATTGTACAGCCTGAAAACGGAGAGATCTTTCCACCTTAATTTCTCAGTTCTTCAATTCAAATCCTCAGTAACATTCATAATTCAATAGAAATCGTTCCAAGTAATCGAAAACCTAAACTATTCAGCAGGATTCAAGCTAAGTCGATCGAAAGTAGTAACCTGCTTAAGCTGACCACGTTTCTTGGAGAGATTCAAAATCTGTTCGTTGAGAAGTTTCCAGTCCTTAGCTTGGAAACAAAGCTTAAGAATCTCAGTAGCGGCTTTTCTAGTTCCGGCGACATTTTCCGCGAGCCTCATCTGCTTCTCTTCGTCCAGAAACCGATCAATCGACGATTCGAGTTGTCGTCTTTCTTCCTGCAATCAAACACCAAAACGAATTTTGACAACCAAATTCGAAAGGGAAGGAAAAGGAAGAGTTGAAATCAGATCTTGCCATTGCGATAAACGCCGGGAATCAATACTCCGAGAGAGAGAGAGGTGAAACTTCCGGTGACGGAACAGATAAACTTGAAGAGTTCAGTGAGACAGAGAGAGAAGGTAATCGTCGAAACCCCCTTGAACAAGAAAAGCTCAGACTCTTGGGTTCGAACCCATACGTTTTATAGAATGGGACTTTTAAGAAACATTTATAAGATATTCGGGGTACATATGCAATATTAAGTCTGTTGGATTAATTACATAGGTTATCACCAAAAATAACGGGCACATATGTAAAACTATATAGAGATGGCCCATTTCAGTAAAACTTAAGCCCATCACTCTAGCTTGGCAGTACTAATTAACAGCATAACATCCAATACCTCGAATTTATTTAATTATGGGTATATCACTTTTTACTATTACGGAAATATTCAAATTGAAATAGGAACGCTCATGTTTTAAGACTTGATTTTATTGATGAAAGACAAAGATTATTGGAACTACATTATTTCGTGTGGAGGTGATATTATTATTATTTTTGATTAAGACCGGAAATGAGTTTAAATTCTGTCCTTTTAAACGAAAGAATTTTGGAGATTGAAAACCAACTGAGATCGTCGAAAAATGATCATTGATCTTGATCCCACATATTTATTTCGTATTTCGCCTATTTTTTCCACAATCCTATCCCTTTAAATGATAATCCCAATATCTATTCGGTTATCATCTACATAATCTTTGTATTGTATCGTCCGTTTTCAAATATGATGTTCAAGATATATATATATATGTGATTTCTACGGTAGGTACAAAGTTTGTTGTCCTAGTCCTAATCTTGTCGTATGAAGAAATATTAAAGGTAAGTAGGTAACGTGATTATAAATAAACTTGTGAATACCACGACCTCCGCATATGTATAGACGGATGAAAATTCTCTTGATTTCTGATATATTTTCATATAAGCATATTTCTTTATCGAGTTTTATTTTAAACATTTACTTCTCTTTTATAAATTTTTAGATTGGGTTAAATTCTCCACACCGCATGGGATCTTCTGCAGGTTCGATGTTAATCAGAGCTAGATACTCTTTTGAGGTGTAATTTTTGTTTTCTTGTACCTAGTACAACTTAGCATTAAACTTAAAGAAGATATATGTGTGTGGTGTCTATATAACACATATATAATGTATCATTGACCTTTAATTTATTTCCCAAAACATAAATCCATGATGAAGTTTGCTGTCACAAAAATAAACTATGATGCAATACACACACAAACTATAATTATTATATAAGATGGTTTTCTCTCGATATAAGGCTATATATGCACATATGCATACAATCTCGTCTATATATATTTATATGTTCGTATAAATAATAGTTTACATTCTCACTTCTTTATTTTTATTTATAAAATACATTCCCACTTCTTTTATTTTACGTTTAATGAAGGATAGAATCTCGGGATATCTTTGGATCTCAGGATATCTCACAAGAATTCGATAAGCTAATAATATGTGTTTATTTGCGATTGTGTATCGGTCTTTTCTTGTTCGCAGAGTTATAATCCATATCCACCAATCCATCAACATCATTTCCTCCACCTTCATGCCTTAGTTTCCGACTCTCTTGACCCTTCTCCACAACCAATAACGTTCTGTTCCTCACGATTTCTCGTAAGCTCCGAGCTAGAAAACCCCAATAGTTTTATATCAAAAACTCATTATTTTGATATTCAAAAAAAAAAAAAAAAAAGCTTCATTCAAGTTTTATGTATATTGATACTTGAATAACTATAACCCCGTGATGTGTATGCGTGAGTGTGTATGTATATCATATTAGCTATAAATTTACCTTGAGTAGGAGATGAAATGAAGAGTATGAGAAGAAGTGCTACGAGGAAAGACTTCTGGGAAACCCTAATTGCCATTTTTGGAAGAGACCTTTTTTTCTTTGGTATATATCTATCTTTTGTTGAACCTTTTTGTGTTTTTATATAAGAGATGAATGATTCTGTGATGAGCTTATGGTCCCAGATTTATATCAGAATTGATGAATAACGTTTTGGAAGTTATTGGGACATATGGGTCTAAGAGTTTGACGTCGATATTCTATGTCTCCCCACAATAACATGAATCTATCCCCACAAAATTAATGATGATAATTTATGCAATCACTTATTTTCTTGCTTGCAAAGAAAATAAATGATGATAATTTATGCAATCACTTCTTATCAATGAGAAACAGAATTTCGGTTACAAACTGCTTCATTTCACATTTATACATAATCTGCTTATGTAAGACATTTAATGTAGAAACTTATAATCAAAACACATACCTTAAGCTTACCCGATTTAGCAATAAAATTGGGCAGGAATTTGTTGGTAATCAAACGCATAGGTCTGATGAAACCCCGAACGAATATTAATAACTTGTCTCCTTTAAAATGCCTTTGCAGTTGATTTATTGAAATTTATCGATCTTTTAAAAATGTTTTAGTCTATTTCTTTAGGATTTTTTTTCTCAATTATCAATTGCCGAAATCTAAATATTAACAAGAACAAAATAAATTATAGTATAAGAGGTAATGAGGTTAGTGGGAGCAGTAACTTTAATTCCATAGTTACTATTAGCCAAACCGGCTTGGATTCTGCCAAATTATGGGTACAAGCGGACCTTAAAACAGTTTATATAGTTGTACTTCTACATTATGTCTAAATTGATATTAACTATGCAATTTCTATAACCATAGTTCACTATATTGTGGTCTATCTCATACGGTGAGATAAAATGCAAGGAGATGATTGGAGATCGAGTGGTCCTTTGATCATGGAGATGGAGTTGTGGTCCTTCAAAGAAATATGATTTATCAGAACATTGAAAACAATGATTTATACGCAACTCACTTAATGTATCCATATAATATTAATAACCTAAAGCTTACATTCAATATTGTTATACACACATAAAAGAAAATTGTGTAGTCAATTGTGGACGAAGAGAGATATTAGTCACTTATATAGAGAAGTGTAAGAGATCAAATATGTCATATAACAGTTAAAACCATTTTATTCATTATCAGTTGATTTTGGAAGTTCACGAATTATAATAAGAGAGGATATCTCAAATTTAAAGGACTTGAATACACATACAATAATATTAGGCTTGGAAATTTCATTTAGCCAAATCATGATACGATTCTGATTCTAAAATTTCGATAAAAATGATATATAATCTGGACCAAAATATGGATGTAGATTGGAGTGGGGGTCGGGGACATGTTATATAGAGTGCTTAAATATGGCAAAAAGGACGTAAAGTTTGTTGTGTCATGTGTTTCCCAATTAGCCATTCATTACTCTAACTCAATTTCTTCACCTATAAATTCCGACAACAGTTGGTCTACTTTCTTTTTCCATTTAAAGTCAATCATCCAAAATTAATATTTTTTTTATTGATATTACTATTCCACGTGAATGAAGTATGACACACAATTTTTTTTATTTCAGTCGTTAAGATTTATTTGCTAGATCCAAATTTTAATATATATATGGGGGCAAATATAAATATTCTATCAAATTAAGAAAATAGTCTACTGTTTTTTTTTTTAACAAAATAGTCTACTGTTATAAAATTGACAAAACAGTCTAAATCCAAACCCTATACTCTAATTCTAATACGACTGCTATATTTGAAGAAAATTGACAATTCTAGTAAATAGTATTATGATATGATTTGATAGTTGATATATATGGACTTTAAAGTTTGAACCTTTTTATATATGAGCCGTTTTAATTTCTGCCCCATGAAATGTATATGGATCTATGACCTGAAATTATTATGTGTGGACCTAATTATTTATAACTTCTTTGTGACAAGTTGTTTCCAACACTTTTTAATTTTATAATAGCCAGGTTATATGATTAGCTACATTAGTTGATTAGACTTTTACGTTTGAAAACACCGTGGAAAAAAAAAAGAAACAATTTGGAAAAATCTAGATATCAGCCAAAATGTCATGTACCAAGAACCATTGACAATCTCCAGACAACCACCTTGATGAATGTCTTGTTAGTACAGATGACACCATGACCAAAAGAAGAAGCAAGCGTGATTCTGTAAATTCTGTTTTTATCTGTCCATAGATTTTTCAACGAGAAGATTCTTCTGAGGGTTTACATAAAACCACGTAACTCGTTGAAGATCAACATCAGGGCAATGTTTTTTTGCAGACAAGTTGAATAGAAAGAGGGACCATGAGAGCACATGGAAGGTTTTGGATCCAACTTTGATCATCAGTCTTTGTCTCTCTTTCACCACAGTTAACAAGTCTACATTTAAGTCTTGAGAGCTTTAGACAAGACATGAAATGATCATATCGTCTCTCGACAAAATCGTTATCAGAGATTTATTAATCTTAGGGGCCAATTCAAGTTCATCCAATTTCTTTCAAAGATTAGGAAAAGTGTATTACATGAGACAATACTTTATCACACAACAATTGAGACTTTACAATGGGATGGTTTTGTTTTCATTTTTGCCAAATGAAACAAGATTTTTAGTAAGATAACTCCTCACCTGTAGAGTTTGGATTGTGGTTACCAGACTCAGCCTCACACAAGTTGAATTCCTGAAGGGTTCTTCGAACCGGACTTGAGAGACCATTTGGTTGAATCAAGACTTTCTCTTGGTTACAATCATAGTGTTGTGCTATGTGACTTGAAGGAACATGAGCTACTGAAGTATTTACGTTTGGTGGAGCGAATTGTTGGTACTGATGAAACTCTTGCACGGGGAGTGGTATTGACGTCTCCTCAGGTTCATATTCAAGCTCATTCTGGATAATAAAGGTTTTAAAAGAAAAAACACTAATAACTTTTCATATCAAATTCAAGATTATTGGACTTGTATATGTAGCTAGTCAAAGCTAAAGGAAGATTCATGAGAGGTATACTCAATCTGAATATCAATTACATAGCATTGAAGCTCGACTATAAAGCATAATAATCACAAACAAGAGACTGCCTCAAAGGAAAGAACCTGCAAGTAGGTAGCAATATCATCTGTGGATACTCTAGTTCCTTCTTCTTCTTGTCTCACAATCCATTGGTAGAGTTTCTCCTGTAGAAAAGGAAGAAACTCAAAATCTCATACTACAATATCACTAAAACACTATTGAATGACGCCAAGAACGTTACGCTGCCACAAAAAGGGAACAACGATCCCTAGTTCATCATCAATCTAGTTAGCCTGAGTAGAAACAAAAGTAGGCACTTGAAGATCAAAAGACCACAACTTTGATCAGTAAGACTACTTATTAGATCGATGAGAAATTGAGAACCAATTCAGAGTGTGTCTCTCTCTCCGATGATTCAATTACAAACAATCCAGAAGAGAACATAGCAAGGGAAACAAGACCAAAACAACACAAGGATCAAAATTAAAGTCAGTAATTTACCAAAAAAAAATTAAAGTCGGTATACAAATACCCTCTAAGAAACAAGAAAGGAGAAGAAAAAGTATGCAACTTTGTTATCAGATCCACCTGAGAAGAATCAGACATATTCCACTTGCTATTTATCGAAGCCAGAAACCAAAATCGAAACGAGAAAATAGAAAAAAAAAGGTAAAGAGAGAAAGAGAGGAAGAGCAGAGACCATGCCGCGACGTTCACCGGCGAGGAAAGAGACGCGTTGGTGATTCATGGCATGTGTATAGAGCTGAGAGAGCGAATTAGCAGCACCTCGAAATGCGCCGTACATGGTTCGATCAACCTCATCGAGCCGCGTCGCCTCGGCTTTTCGCTTCTTCACCATTAGAGTCCCCAACGGATCACAAACCCTAGAATTGTCCAAGTTCTTATTTAATTTGTAAATTAGGGATTTTTAGGATTGAATTTGTAAAAAGGTAAAGAAGAAAAGAATGGATTGATTCTTGGTGAAGGGAAGAGGAAGAGGAAGAGGAAGAAGAGAGAGAGACTTGTGGCATTACTCTGTACAGATTCTGCCACGTGGATATCATGCTAACTTTCTTGGGTCCCACATCTCTTTTAAGATTTGGGTCCCACAGTTTGGCCTAAAGACAAAACGAGTTTGAAGCTTTTGGACTTTGGTTTGGTTCATTGAATCTTTATGTGTAGAGAAGAACAAAAGCCTTTTTGATAATAATATCTATACTTGGTGGACCGTCAATGAAAATAGTAAGAAGCGAGGAGGTTACATCTTTTTTATGACTACGATTCATGAAACGGTCAAGTTTTATATGGAGCGGTTAAAAGTTCTTTTGGTGGTTATGAAAATTACGCTACACGACGGTTTGGACGAATTCTTATGGTGATTATTAACGCTTAGGTGTTTTAAATAAACTATTTGCAACATCATAGTGATTTAAGTAATGCAATAGATTTCATGAAATAACAAAATGTATATAGGGAAGAAAAAAAAAGTTGAACCAATTTTACATATATAGCTATCGTATCACCGAATCAAATCGTTTTTGCAAAACTGTATTTTGATATGGTCTTTTCTTTGAGTGTTATCATTTGAATTTCAAACTAATTTATGTACCAAAATCGATAACGCTATTTTAAAGATAGATGTTGTTAAAAAAGTAGGTTTCACCAAGTTTACACAGCGTTATACTTTCTTAACAAAAAAAAAAAATACTAACTGATTCCGAAAAAATACACACCTATATTAACTTGTGATTCTTTCTAAAAATAGAAATTTATTTTAAGCTTAATATCTTACTAACAACCTCAAAACATTCTTATTACAACGACCACCTAAAGAATCGAAAAAGAAATTCACCGACGGAAAAAAAAAAGCAGCAATCAATCAAAGAAAAAAAAAACAAAAAAAAACATCTTCGAGATCAAACAAACCCCAACTATCATTCATTGTCGCCTTCTCAATATATATATGGCCGGAAGAGCAGCAATGCTCGTTAACATCGGAACGATGGTAATGACCGTTTTGACCCTGGCTAGTTTGGTCGAAGGTTTCGGTGTGAATTGGGGCAATATCGCATCACATCCGTTGAATCCTAACATTGTTGTTCAAATGCTTAAGGATAATAAGATCAATAAAGTGAAGCTTTTTGATGCTGATTCATGGACAATGAATGCTTTGGCCGGTACAGGCATGGAGGTTATGGTTGGAATCCCTAACAACCTTCTTGAAACTCTCGCCGACGATTATGATAATGCTAAAGATTGGGTCAAAGAAAACGTTACCCATTATATGCGTAAGGGTGGCGTCGACATCAAGTAATCCTCAAAGCTTTTTCTTAGTTTTTTTCTAATCATATTCGATAATTTTGTCTGATCGACTGCATAAACCGATATTAATTAATTAATTTTGGTTGGCTATATATTCTTTTCACAATTTAAACAATATCACACCACTGAAATGATTTCTTACTTATTTAGGTAATTGAGTTTTCATTTTCTGTAGATTTTTATTGGTTTTAGTTTCTTACAACCAAATTTTAAATATATAAATAAATTAGACATTAATCTTCTAAATTCCTAAATCTCATTTTTGACCGATAAAATAAACCGATTTTGGTTTATCAACTTTTTAACCGGTAAAAATTGTGGTTTTGGGTGTGATTTTGACCAATTCATTCATATGACTGCCACATATAGGTATGTAGCTGTCGGAAACGAGCCGTTTTTGTCTGCATACAACGGATCGTTCTTGAAGACAACATTTCCAGCATTAAAGAACATTCACAAAGCGTTAAAAGAAGCTGGACACACCGATAAAATCAAAGCCACGATCCCACAAAACGCAGAAGTTTACCATTCAGACAACGACAAGCCTTCAGAAGGCGATTTCCGCAAGGATGTGAAGCAAACTATGGTCGATATCGTCACTTACTTCCATGATAACGACTTACCTTTCACTGTCAACATTTACCCTTTCCTTAGTCTTTACCTAAACGAGCATTTTCCCGTGGAATTCGCTTTTCTCGACGGTGATGGTCAGACGATTAATGATAAAGGAAAGAACTACGATAACGTATTTGACGCGAATTACGACACACTCGTTTACGCGTTGAAGAAAGCTGGGATTCATGATATGAAGATCATCGTTGGAGAGGTAACGTAAAAAGCAAGTTATTGGTTACTAGATATATATCAAAAATGTTAAAATTGTTAATTGAATTTGGTTATGTTTCTATGTAGGTTGGATGGCCAACGGATGGTCATAAATATGCGACGCCGAAGCTAGCAGAGAAATTCTATGCAGGGCTTATGAAAAGACTTGCCAAGGACGGTGGGACTCCAACGAGACCTGAGAGGTTAGAGGTTTATCTCTTCGGTTTCCTCGACGAAGACATGAAGAGTATTCTTCCTGGACCCTTTGAGAGACATTGGGGAATCTTTAGGTAAAGTACTTTTCTCTTCGTATCTTAAATTATATATATTTCTTGAACAACAAGTCACTTTTGTTTTCTTTTCTAAATTTACATAGATTTTGACCATTTTTCTCTTATCATATACAATATTTTTCATATGCTTTACGTATTTTAATATTAGTATTATTATATGCGTAAAAAATATAATGTTATTAATGTTTTCCTTCTACCAGATACGATGGGACACCAAAGTTTATGCTAGATTTCACGGGACAAGGACGCAAAATCGTGCCCGTTGCAGCTAAAGGTGTGCAATACTTGGAAAAACAATGGTGCGTAGTGAACAATGACACGATCAATCTAGATGAAGTTGGTCCAGACCTAGACTACGCGTGTTACCACGGGGACTGCACCGCTATGGAGGCCGGGTCAACGTGTAGTAAGCTAACAAAGATCCAAAACATATCATACGCATTTAACATGTATTACCAGATACAGGACCAAGACGTCAGAGCTTGTGATTTCAAAGGAGCTGCTATGATCTCTAAAGTTAATGCATCAGTGGGAAGTTGCTTGTTCCCAGTTCAGATCGTTAGTGGAAGTGACAATGTTAGGCTCAACTTTGTGTTCGGAAGATTCGTTCTCTTTGGACTTGTTCTTCTTGGATTGGTCACGGTTATATAATTTGGTTTTTTGCACTTTGCAGGGAATTAATTTTATACGATTTATTGTTATTTGTTGTTCCTTTATTAACGTTTGAGTTAGTTGATTTCTATGTGTTTTATAGATCGGTATAATCAAATCACATGTACTTGTGTAAAGAGTTATTTTTTCATTTGAACGATTTTGATTTGTGTGTATGTTCATCTTCATTATTTTATATATATATACTCAGACAATAGTGTTCAATTATATATGTTATTGTATGATCAGTTAGCCTTTTAGTGTTCGTAGTTTGCTTTTCTTTCTTAGGATTTTAGACTCCGAGGATATCTATGTTTTCGGCCGACTTATGTTGTATTTCACTATGTTATCTTTAATAAAATCAGATGAAAAAGAAAAAAATGTTTCATCCTATTAAATGGAGGTAATAGATTTCTTTATTTTCTAAAATTCTTTTGATTTGTAATGTTTTATCATCCTTCTTTTGATTTGTAATGTTTCAACAAAATTCCCTTATTTTTACACCCTGTTCTAGATTAAAACATTTTTTGCAGGTTTTGCGACATCCAATGGAAAGAAAAGTACATGATGATAAATGTGTTTGGTGAGAGTACTAAATGCTATTTCAAAAAGAAGGATGTCTATATATGCCCCAGTGCTTTCATATTTTTCGTTTTTAACCTTTTTAGTCATTTTTAAAAGAAAATAATAATAATATGAGTTATATAAATATATTTACATATTTTTGGTTGCACATATGTTTACAGAATACACCAAGCAACAAAAGAAATCAATTTATAAAATTTTCCGTGGACTAGCTTAAACCAGTAAATACAGATAAATTTGTTAAAACTAGTACTTTGTGATAATAATTATAACTTTCAAGGTTATAAGTTATAACTCAGATACCGGAAAACGGAAAATAGACTAATTAGTTTATTTTAATATCTAGTCCGAAGAACTAATAGTACTCGTAAATTTTGGTAACTAAATAGAACAAAACTAAAGAAACAAAATCTTTAATAACTATTACTAATACACAAATATTTATTAGTCTGGTACGAAATTATCAATTATGATAATTGTGTAGTCATATCACTGCCAGATTTAATGTAATGAATGCTGCTGACCATTCTATTTCTTCTCTTTTATTCCCCTTTGCTCCTCTTACTTTACTTCTCTTGACTCATACGCTAGAGAGGGAGAGAGAGAGAAGAAGAAAAGAGAAGAAGAGTAGTCGATATTTGAGAGAGAGATAGATTCAATCACTTTTTCTCTATATGTTTGTGTTTCGATTATAAGATATTGTTAATATCGTCTTCACGATATGCGATGAAAGGAAATGTTGTAATCATTGTAATCTTTACAATCCTGGTTCTAATAATTTTATCGCGTTCAAGTTCGATCCAAGCTGGAAGAAAGCATAACTTGAGCGTTGTTCGATCACAATATTACAAGAAACATGACGAATTTGTGATCAGGGAGATGTCAAATTTTAATAAGTACAAGCGAAGATCGTCGAAAGATGGGAGAAAGATAGACGGCGACGAGGAAGATCAAGAAGAGAAGCGATCTATCCCCACAGGTCCAAATCCTTTGCACAACAAGTAGGGTAATGAGAGAAGCAACATACTTCCACTTCGTAAATTGTCCGTTTGGTGTAAATATGTAAAGCTAGATGTTAGTTTAATTTTCATGATTAATATTCTTCTTAAAGAAACAATATTTTCCGGGTTTTTTTTTTCCCTCTTCATTGGGAGAAATTTTTAGGTTGCGTTGGAAGATCTAAAATATGAGGTAAAATTCGAGTGTTTTCTAGCTTTTAAATTTCGCCTGCTCGAAGTTGCTGGGACCGTTATGGCGAAACAGAAATCATGGAACTGAAATAAATATTGTTATAGAATAAATTGAGGTAAAATGTAATTCTAAAAAGTTAAAACCAAATTATTTACTGTAATCTGTAAATATAAAGATTTAAATTGTAAACGCTAACTTTTAGTTCAGCTGTTTCGGTTTGATAAAAATCAAAATTTAGAACTTTCGTCTTAATTGGATTTCAAATAATATCAGTGTCATTGTTATAGTAAAATAAATTAAAAAAAGTTAATAGCATAAAGAAAGAAAATTGAATTTTTATTTTTTTTCCCTGATAATGGTAGGCCGTAGGCCGTAGGCGTTCATTAATATATGCATATCTCCATCACTTTCAAAGCAATACATTAACAAGACAGATGTGATTATTATTTTTATTTCAGATTTACCCCCACAAAATTGTTTCTCTAAATTAGAACCCCACACTAACACACACCTTCTGTTCTTCACCTTTGACCAGCCGCCCATTTCTTTCAGTCTTTTTCTTTTTCAGTCTTTCTGTTTATATTTTAGCTTTTTTTATTTATTTATGGGTATTTACTATATTGTTGTTTCTTCTTCTTCTTAATTACTACAATTAATCATATATAGCTAAACACTATCTGATAAAAAAAATTCTAAACCATTTGCATGTAAATCAATTTAATAGGTAATATTTATATAGTACGTCATACGTGTTTTCTTAAAACAAGTTCACATCACATTTTTTCTCTGTTAGTCAATTGTTATGTTTGTTGAACACAATAAAGAGAATTATTATTGTGGTTAAAAAAACAATTAACAGTACTGGCACCAGGAAATTTCGTCTAACCTTTTAAGACAAGATTAGAAGACCACTTTGAATCGTTGACTTACGAATAGACTTGCTAAATTTTCTTGGCATATGTGTTTGTCAGTGGGTGTCATAATAAATCTATTAGTGATAATACATTGCAATGTGCCAAAATTTTTGGAAAAACGACTAATAAGAAAAAAGTATACTTCAAAATTCAAATAGATCTATCTTAAGTAGTTTCTACAACTAATTCTAGTTAGAGTTGATCAGATTAGATATCTATAGATTTCGAGAACATATTGATCTGCATATATATGTTGATTCACCGTACCAGATGAGATAACAAAATGATTAATTTTTAGATTATTTTGAAGGATTGGCTAAAGTTAGGCGACACTGAATCGATAAAGTTTGTCACAATATCTTTAGTAACATAATTACATTTACAGAATTCAATAAGTCAAATCTTATTGTCTTGGTGTACACTGTAAAGTACAGAAAGTCATGTCTGCTTCAAACGCAGCAGAAGCAAACAAACACTTCAAATCCTCAGCCGTTGATCCAAAGCCAAAAATCCAGATATCCACGTTACCGTCACCGATGTTAGTATGGACCTTGACGTAGACGATAACAGCTCTTAAAATGGGCCCGTAAAGCCCAAGCAAAAACTATTACTTTAAGTGGAAGCTCACTTTTCGCCACCCCAACGTGTGTCCATACGTCATTATAGTGACGTCATCATCTTCTTCTTTCACACGTGGCATTGAAGCACCTTCCTAGTATCTACCCTGAAATTGCTTGTCATAAGTTGTAATTGTTTAATAATCTTATCTCTTAATTATCTCTTTCTTTACAAAATAAAACAAATATTCGTAAAGTAATTTTAGTTTATATATAAATAAAAGACCATTAACACTTTCTCTTCCCTTCTTCACTTGCTCTGTACGGTCTTACATGCTGCAAGATCTCCTCTCTCTCTCTCTTCTCTCTCTCTCTCTATTATTTTTTTTCTATTGCAAAAAAAAAAAAAGATGAATATCCCTGAAAACCCTAGCCCTAATTTCACGTACTTCTCCGATGAAAACTTTATGATTAATCCCTATATGGAAAACAATGATTTCTCAAATTTGATGTTCTTCGACGTTGATGAAGGAGGCAGCAATGGATTATTCGAGGAGGAGATTTCATCTCCGACAAGCATCGTTTCGTCGGAGACATTAACCGCCGAAAGCGGCGGATCCGGCAGCGCAACAACGTTGAGTAAAAAAGAATCAACGTGAGTTTTAATTATTATCGTTGGCAAGATTCTTAACCAAGCAATTATATATTAATTATATAGATATAGTTATTTATTATCTTTATTACATAAAATTGTAGACATAAGGGAAGTAAAGAGAGTGAGACGAAGGAGATGGGTCATCGAGTTGCATTTAGAACGAGATCGAAGATTGATGTGATGGATGATGGTTTTAAATGGAGGAAGTATGGGAAGAAATCTGTCAAAAACAACATTAACAAGAGGTAACTAATTCATTAATTTTTTTAATATCTTCAATTAGTTGTTTTTAGATAAACATATGGTTGCTTCACTGCTTGAGAATTTTCTATAACCATCTTGTAATCCTTTTGTTATAGAATAGCCACTAGCTAGACCATCTAGTGAATTGAATACTATTTGATGGACCCGTCTTATCTACCAACCCACTAG
This sequence comes from Erysimum cheiranthoides, assembly GCA_011420285.2. NCBI lineage: Eukaryota > Viridiplantae > Streptophyta > Magnoliopsida > Brassicales > Brassicaceae > Erysimum > Erysimum cheiranthoides. The sequence continues at coordinate 19,462,381 of CM022181.2, forward strand.
TATTAAAATTCAGATTCCATATATATGCATCCATGTATGTGTGGTTTTGTTTATACAAACATATAAAAGGTCCCCATATAATTAAACTTGTGATTAATTAGTGGTAAATGGATCAATCCATGGTTGATAATCAGATAATCATTCATCGCATAGATTTAATTTGACACATGTATTATCTATAGAAGAAACAAAATTTCCATGTGTGAAGAAAAATATAATGGTGTCATCATCTAAAATTAACATCGCTTTCAAAGCATGAATAGACAGAAAATTACATACTCTAGATGATTTTCCAAATGCAAATGCAAGGGAAAATATCAATATATGTAGAAGTGATTTAAAATTTAACAAATGGTGAATAAATGTGAATGTATAGGAATTACTACAAATGCTCAAGTGAAGGTTGCTCGGTGAAGAAGAGGGTAGAGAGAGATGGTGAAGATGCAGCTTATGTAATTACAACATATGATGGAGTCCATAACCATGAAAGTCCCTCTCACGTCTATTACAATGACATGGTTTTGTCTTATGATCATGATAATTGGAACCAACACTCTCTTCTTCAATCTTAATCCAAATCTCTCCTCCTCGTTGAGATTGTAAGATATCTACAGCATTATAATCTCAATGATGCCTTGTGTAATTCTATAGGTATAATAAATTAAAGGAGTTAAATTTCGTGGTTATAAATGTTTAATGTATGTGTATATATAGCTATGAAACATCTTGTACTTCTCTAGATATCAAATATTAGTGTATAGTTGAAAATTTGCAGTGTTGTGTTCTATAATTAAAAAAGTGTCGAATGTTTTTTTTTTTTTTTTGCATGTCAGGGTAACTGGATACAAATGAAACCAAGTCTCTTCAATTTGTAAAACCTGGTGTATTCAATCCGAAGATATTCCAACGGATAAAATTGTAAGGCGAATAATTGATGTACATGTTTTGTTTGGTTTGAATAATTAAAATTTGTATCCACAGTTATCCGTACTTACTCGATCTAGTGAAAAGCTCAAAAATGATTTAAGAAAAAAAAACCAGTGTTACTACTTACTTCATACTTGTATTCTATATACTCGATATCCAAATTAACCGACCTTTTCTCTAAAGTATACGTTTGGATAATCATTTTTAAAAATTTGAATAAAATGTACAAAAGTATTTTCTCTGTATCCAGTTATCCACTATCAAACCGACATTTTACCCGAAATGCATCATCCTAAATTCCTAAGATTGTACCGGAAAGGAAAAGTGAAATAAAAGAGACCCGAGTAAAAAAAGCCTGTAACTTTTAAGCGTCCACGAGGTCAACTGTTCGGTTTACTTGTTACCGGTTAGTTATTGGTTTATAACGGATTTTGATCGGTTTGATTTATGATCCGGTTTGTGTGCGTGTTTGCGTAGACGGTACCGAACCGATCATCTTCTACCTTTTATTCTTTTAACAACTTGCGTAGGGAAACGAAGTCGTTTCATTTTGTTCTTCCGCCCAAATCTCAACAGTTAAGTAAATTTCCAAAGAATTCATACGGAGCGAGTTTGGATCTCTGATCTCGATCCAGATTCGATTTACTTTGCATATATTGAAGAGAAATTTGTATTCCAGATTTATTCGCGGAGGAAGACGAACCCTACTTGATTGATTTGGGTGGTGGAGAGATCTTTCTAAAGAAGTTTGATTCTGTTTGTAATTGATTTGAAATCCTCGGCTGTATCCGTAGATCCGTTGCTTCTATCGATCGAGCATTCCATTGAATTTTCTCGCACGGGGAAGGTGAAGAATCTGCGCCTGTCGGTTTATTTCCGGAGATTTTGATTTAGGTTCTTCGGTGATTGAATCATAAAAAGTCTTCCATTGTGAGGAATGCTTATGAGTGTGTTTGTGGCAGCTGTGTCTTCTGGTTTTGGATTGGAATCGTGACTGTGGAACTTGATTGAGCAGTGTTAGTTTTTCGTTTCTTTTACTTAATCTGGTTTCGGTAGCGATTAAGCAAAAAATGAAGTTTTGGAGGGAACGTGAAAGAGAAAATAAGGAGCAGATCTTAGCGCCATTATGTGGGCAAGTTCGAGTATTGGTGGTTGGTGATTCAGGTACTATATCAAGTTCTAGCTTCTTGTAGATTTCTTTACCAATTTTATGGAACCAAGCCACGTTACCATTTGTAGTTTTGTGAATTAGGTTTTGTAGGAATTGCAGATTGATTCACATGGATACTTCTGATACAGCTAGACCATGTGTGACTCAGGAAGATAGATCCTCTGCGTTTAGTTGGACCATTTGGTTTGGAGTTATGGTTGTGTGGTCGTTGAGCTATATCATTTATTTCAAACCTGAGAGTCTAGTATCTTAGGTCGACAGTGTTTTGCTTAGAGTGTGTTACTTACCGTGTTTGCTTTTGCTCATAAGTCATTTCATACTCTGCTTCATTGAGTTAATTTTCATCTCTGAATCTCAAATCCTTTTGTTAGGTGTTGGAAAAACATCACTAGTACACCTCATCAACAAAGGTTCTTCTATTGTTCGTCCATCTCAAACGATTGGTTGCACAGTTGGTGTCAAGGTAACTTAATCGTCTCAAATGTTCTTCAAATGGTTAGGGAACTGAAGTTTAAACCCTTTCCTACTTTCTCACTGTTCAGCACATAACCTACGGGAGTCCATCTAGTTCTTCAAATAGCATTCAAGGTGACTCAGAGAGAGATTTCTTTGTTGAACTCTGGGATGTATCAGGGCATGAGAGATACAAAGATTGCCGTTCATTGTTCTATTCACAAATCAATGGTCTCTCCCAACCTATCCACACTGTTCGTCCTTATTGTGTCTGAAACAATGTCATAAAGCGAGAAATTTTATGTGCAGGAGTTATTTTTGTTCACGACCTCTCTCAAAGAAGAACAAAAACAAGCTTGCAGAAATGGGCATCCGAGGTTGCAGCGACTGGAACTTTTTCTGCTCCTCTTCCCTCAGGAGGTCCAGGTGGTCTTCCTGTTCCATACATCGTTGTTGGCAACAAAGCAGATATTGCTGCTAAAGAAGGAACAAAAGGAAGCAGTGGAAATCTTGTTGATGCAGCTCGTCATTGGGTTGAGAAGCAAGGTTTGCTTCCTTCTTCAAGTGAGGATCTTCCTCTCTTTGAAAGCTTTCCTGGTAATGGCGGTCTCATAGCGGTAAGTAAATTATACAAGTATAGTTTTCGGTTTTAGTAGTTAGTGGTTGTTTACAGTTATATGATATGGTCTGGGTTTTTGCACAGGCTGCCAAGGAAACCAGATACGATAAGGAAGCTTTGAACAAATTTTTCCGGATGGTTAGTGTCATTAACACACCTTTTTTTTGCTTGTTACCTCTCCAAGATGCCCTTTCTTGAAACCGATAAAAACATTTTGTGAAATTTGTGAATCTTTACAGTTGATAAGAAGAAGATATTTCTCAGATGAACTACCCGCAGCCTCACCGTGGTCTGTTTCGCCGGTTCCAACCACATCATCCCAACGTTTAGACGAGATCACAAGTGATGACGATCAGTTTTACAAGAGAACAAGGTAATAACAATGCCAGAAGCAAAGTTTTCTTTCTTTTGCTGGGTTTGGTCTCAACTATTGATTGTTGCAGTTTACATGGAGATCCATACAAGTACAACAACACATTACCGCCACTTCCAGCACAACGCAACCTAACTCCACCTCCTACGCTCTATCCGCAGCAACCAGTGTCTACTCCTGATAACTACGCCATCCCGAGATTCTCCCTTTCCAGTGTACAAGAAACAACGAACAACGGCAGTGCCAGATCAAAGCGAATGGATATCAACGTCTGAAATCTCATGCTCTCGTTTGCTCTTCTCATTCCAAGAAAACTTGATGAATGGATCTATTATTCTTTTTGATTCTTCGTTGTAGGTGGTAAAGTGAATATGTGTGTAAACCCTCTTTGGATTGTACACTGTGGGGTTTGATCTTATAGCAAATTCTTTGAATGGTTGTTTTTTTTTTTTTTTTTTTTCTGTTATCATGTATTACTGTTTGAAACGAAATAAAAATAGTGAATTTAACAATCTAGTCATCTGTTTTTGTATCATTGTATGAGATTAATGTTTAAATTTCATATCCTTTATACTCAAATTTTGATGTTAAAATCTTACATACCCACATTACAAAAACAGTTAAAATGAGAAAATTTTGTTGATATATTATTCCCTAGAATTAAACGGAGATAGAGTAAGAGAGTTACGACAACTTCATAGCATCGAGAGAAGGCAAGGAAGGTATGTAATTTTTGTGCCCTCGTAGTTCAATTTCCATGGAGTCTTCTTCCCTTCCAACGCGCTGGATTCTGAATTGCCACAGTCAGCTGATAAAACCCTAATTTTCTTTCTCTTCTTGCAAAAACCCTAAACCCTGGGAAAACTTTCCGGACCTGTGACTTGTGAGATCTCGTGTTTAAGCAACTTGTTAAATCTGTACCATTTGCTCTTCTTACATTCTGTATTGGTTTCGATTTCGATTGATTGATTTCTGTTCCTGTTTCGAAATTGTTCAAAGGGGTAAATTTGGTTATCGAATTTCTTCAACGAAAGCTTGAATTTTTAAAATTTAGTTACAACGATATCAGATTGTATAATCTTCCTTAAAAAGACACAAGCTTTGTTTTAATTTTGTGTTTGTTATCAATTTTGTTTGTAATGGGCAGTGTAAAATTCAAGTCTTTAACAAGAAAGAATGGTGGAGGTGTGGTGGTCACTGATAGGAGCAGCAGTGCCTGCACTAATTGCTGGTCAAGCATTGAGGATAAAGAAGAGACGTGGCGAAGAAGAGAGGATCAAGAGTGCTCGAGGAAGAGAGAAGAGCTCTGATGAAATCTTTGTATGTGAAAGAGTTTGCACTTCTAAAAGAATGCTGAAAAAAGTTGGAGCTTTCTCTAAAGATCCGATTCCCGACACTTGCGTTACTGTCTGCGGCGTATCTGAGCTCGACGCTTGCTCTGATGCTTGTGCTCGAACTGTTTGTGTTAACCAGCATCAAGTTGCTAATTGGAATGACATTTGTCTTAGAAGATGTCAAAGTGAGTGTCTTAAGCTCTCTTCTTCTTCTCGCTCTTCTTGAATTTGGAAAGCTATGATTAGTTATTGTTGTTACCTTTTGGAATGGAAATGATATTTGAATCTGAATTTTTATAAGTTAATATAAATTTATGAGTAATCTTGGTGCTGATTACATTTCATCATGTGAGGTTTGTTTGGTAACTTTCTCGGTGGTTTTGTGAACTACTTCGCCTACAACATCTCCTGCTAGTTTCGCAGACTCTTCAATGGCTTCTTTGCTTACTTCGAGACTCCTTGTCGCTGCTTCTTTCACTTTTTCTCCTTTATCTTCTTCCTCTCTGTTGCTTTTGTCGCTGTTGCTTCTGAAACTGTACCACAACAAAACAACACAAATGAGTTACAAAAACGGATTTGGGCGAAAACCTGAGACTATGGAGTATATGAATGCTTGTTTGTTTACTCTAGATTTGGAGGGTAAAGCTTCATCTGGATCTTCTGCATTGCACCTTGAATCAGTTCCCAAGAACTCGGAGGAAATTTCTTGCCAAAAATCCCACATATGATCTTCAGAAGCGACGGGTTCTCTTCTTTCTTCGCGACACCATCGCTTTCTTCTCCATCTGCAGATACCGGTAAAATCCCCCCAGAGATTAAGATGATGATGACAAAGAAGAATGAGAAACCAAATATGATTCTACTTGATCCATTCATGTCTATATATTAGTTAAAAAGCTTCAGAGAAATCAAGAAGGGGGCCAAAAGAAAATGATAGAAGAGAGAGAGGAGAGAGAGTTGGCGCCATGTTTCTCGCATCAAAAGAAGCAGAGCACATTTTTGGTTTGAACGGTTCTTGCGTAACACCTTCATTGACTTTTAAGAGAAAAATTAATTCGATACTAATCCAATAAAAGCATCTGTATAAATTTAACATTACATAAAGACTAATCATTTTACAAAAAGACGAAAAAAAAAATTTAGTCTTTGTGTCGCATATAAATGTCTTTCGAGAGCTCCCTCTTCTAGGGAACCTTTGTCCTGAAACAGTTGAAGAAGATATTTCCATGGCGCATTTGACTTCTTGATCAAAATCAAGTCTTTGCTATAATCACTTCAGCAACATCTTCTCAACCAATAAAACGATTAGCCAGGGGAAAATTTTCATTTGAAGAAGCTAGCATGATCGAGATTCATCGGTTTCTCATACTGTACTGCTATACACTCTTCAGCAATGACCCAATCGCCATTCACCGCGTTTGCGCAGCTCTACAAACAGTTAATTCCAAGAAAGATATTAGAAAATTTGGTTTTGAAGATTAACTTAATTCATTTGGAAAATATATGAGATCCTAATAATACCTTGGAACAAGTGTAAACAATGAGTGTCATCCAATCCCAATTATCCAATGATTGCTTAAGCCCTTTATCAACAACAGCTTCATGTAGAAAATATATCAAAGGAGGCATGAGTTGCATCTCGAAGAGCCTTGGAGAGTCGCAGTTCCCGCATTTATCGGGAGATTTCAGGTCTTCCATAGCCAGTAGCGGCTTACCGCCATATGAGTACCTGAGCATGGCATAAATTATATAGCAAAAATTGCGTTTTGAAAATCAGACTGATGTTCAGTCTGTTCAAGAAGATCTAGAAGATTAAGAGTAGAGATTCTTCCACGATAGAATACAAGCGAATTACAATTACCTGAAACACTGTTCCGGGTTTGCATCTAGCCGTTTTTTGAACTTAAGATAAGTCCTATCTGCATTCAGGGCTTTGTCATATTCATATTTCTCAGCTTCCCACGTTTCTTCGGATTCACTCTCATCATTGTTGCCGGTTTCTCTATCCTTAATGGACAGAGACAAATAGTTCATGGAGAAACGATCAACTTCTTTTGAGGGGATATCTTCCTTTGTATAAATATAGAAGCAAGGAACAACCGCACCAGTCTCAACTTTAATATGATCCGCAACTCTTGTTTCGGATTTTAAAGGTGAAGGCATCGCTTTAGTCCCTGAACCGGCATTGCCACTTGGTTTACTCTTCTGTTTCTTGGAATTGGAAGCTACAGCAGTAGAAGCCTCTGCAATCTCCTTAGCTAAACTCTGGAAATCAAAATCTTCATCATCATCACCATCTAAGTCGTCTAACCAATGAGTTTTAGAGGCTGTATTTAGAGGCGAGGCAACAGGCAAATCCGCGATTCCACTTGATTCTTTCTCTTTTTCTATAGCTTTCTGAATGCTAAAAGCTCTCCAGCTGAAACATAAAGGAACAAATTTCATAGCTTGATCACTCTAACATAACCAGAAATATCATGATTTAGGGAAATAATTTGACAAGTGATTGAATGTGATCACAGAATCACTGGGGAAAGAGACAATACCTTTGTTCACAAGTTCCACATTTAGGCATCAAGCAACCAAATATATAGAGGGTACGCTCATTGATGTCTGAATTTTCAGTTGAGATTGGGGCATACACCTAAATACATAGAAACAAACAAACAGTAATTTATTATCTACAATCTAAATTCTTTTTTTTTTTTAAAGGTTCTTAAACATTGAAACCCAAAAAGAGTAAAGCTTTGGATTTGAACAAAAACCTGAGCTACAAGAGAAAGTTTACTCCCACATGAACAGCAGTTGAGTAGTTGTGGTCTCAGTACATCATCGGGTATTGGCGGCCAATCCTAAAAGCAAACCCAGAAACAAAAATTTGAAATTTCTGTGAATAAAGGGATTTACAGAGAGACGGGAAGGAGTTACTACCGGAAGACCGCCGATTTTTGTGGTGTAGTGATCAGAAGACTCAAGCTTATCTTCTGCCCACTCCCCAGGCAAGCCCAGAAGAATTTTAACCATGATTCAAGTTCTTGGATCAAAGCAGAACAGAGATCTTGGTGAAAGTAGCTCCTACAAGGTTTCCAAACTTCTCCTTACATCGAATTCGAAGAAGTCCATGTTTGAATTGCAACAACACTGAGGATGAAGAGAAGTGTAGAAACCCGGTTAGGTTTATTAGATAACCGAATTTTCCTGTATTTTAAGTTTTTTTTTTCTTCCGGTTTCTAATCGAAGGAAATGGTTTAATTGAATTGAATTTCAATTGAGCCAATGGTTTTGCATTAAATTGAATAGTTTTGATTTTCTCTTTGAAGTATAAAGTATTCACCAGACGGTTTAATTGGCTCAAAAGTGAAACACATTTTCGGTTCGGTGAGGTTCACAAGAGAAGACTAGAAGATATGGATGTTCTAAACTGATCAACCTCTAGTCCATCTTTGAGACAGTAAAGTTTCTTAATTTACCCAATGAGGCTCAAGTGTTTAGAAACATTAATACTCTCTGCATTTCTAAAAGTATCTATATACATTCCACGATACTGATGTTGTAAGAAGACTTTTTTATAAAATCTGTCTCCTTTCAGTTTTGTTCAGTTCCATCTCTTGGAGTTCTTGCTGGCCTTTGACTTCTGTTTAGCCTGTTGAAACGCTTGCATCTTCTGCTTCTTCCTCGCTTCTTTCTCAGCTTTTGACATCTTTGACTTTGCCTTCACTTTTGGTGCTTTCTCTTCTAGCTCTGCTTCTCTCTCCAGCTCCTTTGCTCTAGCATCGAGATTCTTCTCCAAGTAATACTGAGACATTCACACATTCAAAAAGTTATACATAGATATAATTATACTGGTAAAAAGTAAGAGAGTGCAATCCGAAGTGTACATTGTAGTCGCCTGCATAATCTTCTAAACAACCATCTTCGACTTCTATGACTCTGTTAACGATTTGTTTGATGAAGTATCGATCGTGTGAGACTGCGATGACTGTACCTTGGTACTCATTTATCGCTTCCTGTATCAATTAAACAAGAGAATTAGCCCATCTCATTGTATCCAACGATCTCAACAAAGTAGAGAAGCCTAACCTCGAGCATTTCTTTTGAAGGGATGTCTAAGTGATTGGTTGGTTCGTCCAAAACGAGTAAAGTTGATGGCGTCACCATGAATTTGCAGAAAGCAAGACGCGCTTTCTCACCACCGCTTAAAAGAGAGACCTTTCGATCAAGCATGTCTGCTTTGAAGTTGCAGCGTCCAAGAAGACCTTTTATATCATCACTTCTCCAGTCTTCTGCAGCTTCACAAACTGTTTCAAGCACTGTTTTATCCAAATCAAGGACCTCGGCCTAGCAAAAAAAAAAACAAAGGGGTAACCAAATCATGTCAATAAAATGAGCAAATCTGTCTTGAGTAGTTAATTAATTGAGCAAGTGAAAACTGACCTGATTCTGTTCAAAGTAGTTAGGCAGTACATTGTGCTCCCCAAGAATAACTTCACCTTTCAGAGGTTTCTCTAAACCCATAATTAGCTTCAGTAATGTACTTTTCCCACACCCATTCGGGCCAATAATGGCGATTTTCTCTCCTCTTTCTATTGCTAGATTAGCCTTCTTAAATAGCATCTGCTTTTGCAACAAAACACATTTTTTTCCCAGTGTCAAACATGAGCAATAAAGGTCTTATCCTATTGTCATGAGTTTAACTCTAGTAACTCACCTTATCCTCGAAACCAAAATCAATGTTTTTAACATTAACTACTGATCTTCCACTTGTTCCACGCTCTGGAAACCTAATTTTCATTTGCTTCCGCTGAAATGGCTTCTCTATTAGCTCCTGTTCTTGAAGTTTCTCTAGTTTCTGTTATAAACCACACAAAAGGGAAACATAAGTTAAACTTCTCATGCCAATTCACAGATAAAAGAACAAGTCAGAATAGTGGCATGATCGTTATGATTAGGGAACTGTGGAAACATTTTAAATAAATGTCCTGCCGCAGCAATCATGGCAATGGTTCTACAGATTAGCAGTTAGTTGTTTGCTAACCTTTTCTGCGGTAGAAGCACGGCCAGAATTGGCACCTGCACCAAGCCTAGCGATTAAGTCCTTTGTTGATTCGATCTCTTTCTGCTGCTTTTCCCAAGCTGCATTCTGAGTTTCGATCCACTCTGCCTTTGAGATTACGTACTGAGAGTAATTACCCTCGAATGTCCTCGACACACCCATCTCAGTTTCCACAATTTTAGTACACAACTGATCAAGAAAGGCTCTGTCATGTGAGATTATAACCATAGGCACATCTTGCTTTTGCAAATAACCTTCAAGCCACTCAATAGTATCAAGATCCAAATGGTTTGTCGGCTCATCAAGTAGCAGCAAATCTGGATCCTACTCACAAAAAAAAAAACACACAATTCACATTAGCTTTCTGTTCAATAGAATTGAAAGGAAAAAACTTTAAGAATCAAACCACTCATTACCTGAAGCAAAATCTTTCCAAGTGACATTCTCATTTGCCATCCACCACTAAACGAAGCCACAAGCCTATCAGCATCCTCTGGAGCAAAACCTAGCTCTGGCATGAGCTTACTGATCTTAGCATCCACAGTGTCTAAATTCACAGCCTGAGCTCGTCTCTGCAACAAATCAAATTCATCTAATAACCTTCCCATAAGGTCCAAATCATCAACAGACCCTTCAATCGCCTTCTGCACTTTCTCAAGCTTCTCAGTTATCTCCATCTCTTCCTTGAAAGCACTCATGAACTCTTCCTTGACAGTCTTACTCATAGAAACCTCAAATTCCTGGCTCAAGAAAGCGACTTTCATATTGGGTTTAGCCTTAATCACGTTACCTGAATCAGGTTCTTCTTGACCCGTGATTATCCTAAGCTGAGTCGTCTTCCCAGCTCCGTTCACTCCCACTAACCCAACTTTTTCCCCTCTTTTCACTTCCCAGGTGACATCTTTAAGCACAGTCACGCCTTTGTAGTTCTTCCTTATGTTCTCTAGCTTCACACCTGAAGAAATCCCAGAAGCTCCGTTTTTGGAGTTCTTACCGTTTCGTTTCCGATCGGAGTCTTGTTCGCTGGTTTGCTTCGAGAAAAGCGATTCGATTTCATCTTGACGCTCTTTCACGGAGGTCTCGATACTGATTGTGGAGACTTGGGCTCTGATGGTTGAAATTTCGCGTCTAGGGTTGGAAATGGAAGAGAGTTTGATGAAATTAGATGGGATTGGGGACGGGCAAGGACGAAGACCGGTGAAGAAAGTGGAACGGAGATGAAGGCTATGGAGATTGGTTGATAAACCCATCTTTTCTCAAGGAGACTTGTAGCGATAGAGAGAGAGAGAGGATAGTGAAGAAATAAGCAATCTCTCGCGAGAGAATCTGGCTCTACTGAACAAGAAGAAGCAGCAGCAGAGTAAGACCTCTCTCGAGAGAGAGCGCTTTGATAAGAGTTTTGATTGTGAGCCAAACAGATTTATTCGTTTTTTTCTTTTTTTGTATTTTAAATATTTTATTAGTATTTCTTTCTTTGATATCTCTTTTTTTTTTTTCTCTACAATCAAATCATTATCATAAATAAAATCAATAGAAGATAACAAAACCGATATTATTATTTTTGATTATCGTAAAAATCTTGAACGACAATGAACAAATGGTGTATATTTAGATAAAACGAATGGAGTGAATAAAATCTAATTACGTATGGAACATGTTGATACTTAGAAAAATGTATTTTTTTTTGTTAACTTTCTTATTAGTACTAGTGGTAGTTGTATTGCAAAAAATTTTGGAGTGACAACCAAATGCATTCCACAATTGTACAATTCTAGTTTTCAAAGATCATCTTTGTTATATAATTAATGCCAAAAGGAAAACAAAGGTTATAAAATAACTACAAATTGAAATATTCATTTTTATTAACTTTGAGTTCTCTACCACATGTAATGCAATGTTCTTCCGGGTCAACAATTAAATATGAAAAAATAAGAAAAAGAAAGAGACAAAGAAATAAAACGAAAGAATAATTTTGTGGTGCGGAAGAAGAGATTGGTTGAAGATAACAATCCGGTGAAGTTACCTCTTTGTGGTTCACATAACTCCTTTGAACAACATGCACTTCTCCTATTCTGCCACGTGTCGGACTAAATCATCATCCACGTCACTTGCTCTGTGGATGCCATCTTGCCACGTTGCCAAGCAAGTTGGTTTTGTTTTGGATATCAGTTTTTTTTTTTATTCAAGGATTTTTGTTTGTTTTAGCTTCTTTGTCAAAGATTCTCTCTTCCTTTTCTTTTACAATCGCCGAGTTTACTCAAGCTTAATAGTAGCCAGCAAAGGTTTTTAATAGTTTTAAGTTTGGTCGATTAAATTTTACTCAGTTTTGTAAGTAGAATGAGTAATAAAAAATAATATGTGAATTGCGGTAATTGTTGATCCAAATGAAATGATCCCTAGTATAATATAATCATATATTGTCGAGTCTAGAATGAAATTTGGCATGAGATAAACCGTAAATTCTACATCAAAAGTTATTCACGAAACTTAAAACGTATTGTGTACTTTTTTCAAAATAAATAACTGAAATTGGAAATGTAAATAAAATCAACTAAAATAAAGAAACAGCATCTATATATATATCATGTAACGGCTCACATCATTAAACATGAATTTATGTTAATCGCCTCCATGACTATAGTTAATATAGTTGACGAAGCAAAGTCGTACTTATTTATAACTAATTGTAGACTTTTTTTTGTAGTCATTAAGTTGATACAGATTCACTAACGATATATAGTCGGCGAGGTTTGATTTTATTTAAACAAAATATACACAAAAAATGATGTATATTTTGTTTGGTTCTTAGTGGAGTATGTGTATTCCCTAATGCTCTAGGAACAAAAGAAGTAAAAATTAACTAATCAAATCCAAACAAATTTTGCTTAATCTATTAGAAAAAACATATATAGGACTAAATCTAATAAATTAGCTGCCGGCCTTCATATCTCCACCCGTAAACTTATGATTAAATCATAAAAAATGTTCAATACATTAGGTTAAGACTAATCGACAGTACTGATTACTGAAACCAGAAAACGACGTCATTTAGTAAATAATGATGAAAACAAAGCTGACGCGGATTAAGCGTGTGTGCGTGTCCGAAGCAATGGCATTATAGTAAATAATTTAAAAAACCTAACCTTTTCTCTAAGCAAATAAAAATATAAAAAAAAAAGATTTGATATGTTGTGTACAGTGTAGTCGTACCACCAATCGACCTGTTACTTTGCTGTCTTAAAATTACTTACTTTTTCCTTACCTTATATATTGGCCTGTATCACCACCTTCTTGCTGCTAAGATCATCTTTAACTTAAAAAAAAAAAAAAGAAAAAGGATTCTCTTCTCGCTACAGATTTGATCACATGGAAGATCGAAAAGAGGTTTCAATCTCTCAAACCCATTTTCTATTTTTGTTGTATAATCCCTTCTTCATCTGTGTTTTTCCCGATAAAATGTTCAAGTTAAGTGATGCATGATCAAACAAATTTTTTACAAACAAAAGGAATTTTCAAGTTCTTGCACTAATATTCGAGTACGATGATGTGAAAAGTTAGTGTGTGAATCTGGGTTAATTGATGAAAGCTTTGTGAAAGAACCATTTTTGTGTGTCTCTGGAAATCAGGATTCCAATCCATTTTTGGGTTTTTTGTTCTTGAAAATCAAAAGTAATTAAAATGGAATTTTTTTGTTTTGGCAGAACAAGAACTCGCCATGGTTATCAGTACCACAGTTTGGAGATTGGGATCAAAAAGGAGGATCAATTCCTGATTACTCTATGGATTTCTCAAAGATCAGAGAGATGAGGAAACTCAACAAGAGAGATGCTTCACGTGCCAGTCTTGGCAACGATGAAGAACTCATTAACCCTTTTCATAATCAACCCCCTGTTGAAACTACCAAGCCTTCTAAGAAGCTCACCACGGTTCACAGTGACAACAACAACCACAATGAGTTCTCTCACCACCGCCCACATTCTCCCTCCGTAAGATTCTTCTTGCTATCTTAAACATTCATTGCCTTGATTTTGGATTTGTTTGAATTGGATCATTGGATTGTGTCCTGGACTAGATCTTGGGATCACACATTCGTTGTTTTAGTTACTTGTTCATGCTCATACTTACTTACCAAAGTTAAAAACTTAACTTTTTAAGGTTTTGATTGATTTTACTTGTTAGAATATTTTATGTCTTACACTTGAATATCCATTGTAAGATTCATTTTTCTTGATATGCGTGTATATGAATTGGATTAGCTTCTGTGTTCATTGAAACCGGTTGGTAGGTGTTTTGACTTGGTTTGTTTATGAAATCTAACTTTGTAGCCTAGCCTTATATGGTTACTTCTGGCAAAATGGGTAGATTTTGGGTCACACATTGTTTGTTATAGTTAGTTATCCATGTTCAAACCCACACCAAACGTTGAAACTTAGATTTTGATTCATTTACATGTTAGAATATTTGTCTTAATTACACTTTGAATATCCATTGTAAGGATCCATTTTTATTTTTATTTCTTGATGAATAGGATGATAGCGTTTGTGAGTCTGTATGTTCATCTGATGTGGACCTTCTTTGGGTTGGTTAGGTTCTGGAATCTAACATCGTAAGCATTATATGGCTACTTCTAGCAATTGGGTAAATGTGGTCCTTCAATGTTTGGTCTAGTTGGTTGCTTATTGCTTTTTATGACTACACATGAAATTAATTATATATACCCCACCTAACTTCACAACTTTAGATTTTGAGTTTATATTGGATTTGGAACTGGATTGGATATGATTGTTATTGTTAAAGAATCACATGAAGGCATAGAATAATTTTTATATTCATTATAAAATATTAAAACAGAATGTGTATAACTGTCTTTTAAAACAGAGTAAAGTATAGTACATTACCCTACAAAAAAAGGATTTTGCTTACTTTTAGTTGTTGTAATGGTTTCTTTCTTTCTTTCAATCAGAGTAAAGCATAATCCTTTTTGAGAAATATGTGTGGCTTTGATTTTGTACCTACCATGGGAACTGACATAAATAATATTGCATTTTTTGGATAAAACATTCTAACTCTTACGTGTAAATGACTTGGAACAGACGAGGAGAGGAATATTCAGCTGCTTCAACTGCTGCGTTAAAGCTTAAAGGTGTTTACTTATTTATGATAATAATAACACTATGATTTGAAGACAGAAATGAGAAATGGTAGTGACACCTTTTACATATGTTAATTTCTCCGGATACATCAATCAAATATATCTATTGTTTACTGTGTATCTAACTATGTTTGCTAAATGTGAAGTGTAGTAATTTTTTGTAATTTTGCTGGTTTTATTTAGACTGATAATTATCATTATGTGTAATGTAGGGCAGATTTGTGATACATTACAAAAAAAAAGCATTTAGATTAATAAAAAAGATTGAGTGCTGTTTACTAAAGAAAATGATGCAAATATTGTGTTTGCATTTTAAGTGAACAATGAAACACATACCGTACGTAATTCCCAAACGATAAAAACAGAAGCTAAAAATGATCGCCTTTTTAAGCCCATTATTCAATTGGGCCAAATCAAGGCCTTTTTTATAAATACAAAACTAGACGTTAGAAAAAACGTACAGGTGGCACTAGGCACCGCCATAATCAGAGATGAATTTTTAATTAAGAGTAGTGTTTAATTATAAAAGCATAATCAGAGTTATTCAGAGATGAATTTTCGATTTCTCATAAGTTATCCTTTTTTCCTCTCTTCGTCTTAATAAGCACAGCGTTTTCTCTCGATTTTTAGGGTTTCTAAAATCTTGCAGTACCATTCGTATTTGTGTATTTTGTTTTGAATTGAAATTGTTGCGATCGGTTGCTCTTCTTCTTTTTATCAAAGTAAAGCTTTTTCTTCCTCGTTTTGTTTTTTTTTTTGAATTATACACAGTTTCCCCAAAGGCTTCCCAAAGGCTTCCTAGGCCCAAGGGACTAATCTGTGTCGCCGGCGATGCCCAAATGTAAATTCCCCGGTGGCCAAGACTCGAACCCGGGTCCGTATTGGGACTTACCTCCCTCAAGTACCACTGGGACACGAGTGCTTGGTTACTCGTTTTGTTTTTACTCCGAACCCAAGAGAGATCATAGGCAGACACTCAACTAATGGTGTTCTGCCAGACTCTTTTTGGGGATATTGTGCCGTCGAGTTTGGACCCATGGCTTATATATAGTCTTTAGACAGAGACTAAAATTCAAGACCCACGGCTTAAAGCATTAGTCTTTAAGACAGAGACTAATAGCTTAGAAATATCTAGACAAAAGAGTATGGATTGTTTTTCCGTTTGTGAAAAAGAATGCAGACACCACGGCTTGAAAGAAATCACTTTGGATGGGTTTTCACTTTGCTGGCTTTAACAATTGGTCTTTAGACAGAGACTGAGACTCAAAGGTTGATTCATGGCTTAAAATCTCTTGACAAAGAGTATGCAACAGTAACCAAGGCTTAAAGTTTTCAGTCTTGGGACAAAGAAGAAGATTCAAAAACTGATCCTTGACCACCTACGGCTTGAAATAAGTCACAGTTTAGACTGGTTTTCAGTAGTTTGCTGGAAGGAAAATAGTACCCACGGCTTCAACATTAGTTTTTACTTTTTAGACAGAGACTGAGATCCTAAAATCGATCATTTATATAACCCATGGCTTGAGATCTCTTGACAAAAAGTATGGATCGTTTTTTGGTTTCTTAAAAAGAAAACAGTAACCAGGACTTAAAGTTGTCTGTCTTTAGGCAAAGAAAAGTGTTCGAAAAACTTATCCTTGACACCCAAGGTTTGAAACAAGTCACTTTGGATCGGTTTGCTGGAAGGAAAACAGTACCCGCGGCTTCAACATTAGTCTTTAGACAGAGACTGGGATTGAAAAGTTGACCCTTTGTATATCCCACGGCTTGAAATCTCTTGACAAAGGGTATGTGTGGATCGTTTTTTTGGTTTGTTATAAAGAAAACCTTAACCAAGACTTAAAAGTTTTCAGTCTTCTTGGGACGAAGAAAAAGATTCAAAAACTGATCCTTGACCAACCACCCACAGCTTGCTGGAAGGAAAACGGCGCAAACATATTTGTCTTTAGACAGAGACTAAGATTCAAATATTGATCCTTTTCTAACCCACGGCTTAAAATCTATTATGGATCGCCAAAAAGAAAACAGAGACCAGACCTACCAGAGCTTGAAAAGATACAAAAACTGATCCTTGCCTTGACCAACCAGAGCTTGAAAGAAGTCACTTTGGATCGGTTTTCAATTTGCTGCAAGGCAACATTAGTCCTTAGACAGAGCCTGAGATTCTAAAATTGATCCTTTGTTTGACTTTTTGGTTTGTTAAAAAGAAATCAGTTTTTCAGATTCAAAAATTGATCCTTAAACCAACGGCTTGTAAGAAGTCACTTTGGATCGGTCTTCTCTTCAGTTTGCTGGAAGGAAAACAGAACCCCCGCGGCTTCAACATTAGTCTTTAGACAGAGGCTAAAATTCAAAAATGATCCTTTATATAAACCCACGGCTTGAAATCTCTAGAAAAAAAGAGTATAGATCAGTTTTTGGTTTGTTAAAACAAGGGAAACCACAGGTTAACAAGTTCTCAATCTTTACACAAAGAAAAAGACTCTGTCAACGGCTTAAGCATTAGTTTTCAGACAGTTAAGGAAGCTTGAGCCATTTATAATAAGTTAGCAAAATTACTATCCCCTTGAGCTAGTATGCGCTAGATTTTTGGAATTTTGTTTACTGATAACCTATTCACTGTTAAAAAGGTGAATATGTAATTCGTCATTATCGTTGATATGTGGGGAATTTAACTGCTAGGCTGAATCTAGTCACTGAAATCAAAGTATCCAGCCAATTAGCCAATATGTAAAGACAGACTAAAAGAAGGGCTCTGAGAGTTACAGTGAAGAAGATGGTTGTGATGGAACATATGCTGTGTAAGAGATGTGAGTAGCAATCAGCTGAGCTTGGTATACTAAGAATGAACAAGTTCCAAAATAATTAGATCCAAAAGATCTTCCCATGGAGCTTGGTTGTGAAAATGCTAACTGAGATTTCTCCAACATGCACCCATTGTTGCAAAAGCTTTTCCTGCATTTTATACAAAGAAAATAAAATGTCACCACAAAATGAGAATGGTTGTAGGTTGTGGTTGCTCGAGTTCTTTACCTCGTGGTATCGAGTAACCGTGTTGCTATGCATAGTTTAGCATCCTTCTTAGGTTTGATTTTTGCCATTTACTCCTCCTTCGTCTTCCAGCAAAAAATACAAAGATAGAGGAGAATCTCTAACGTGGGGAAGAATGGTTGCACGTCGCCTATTTTTTAACTAAGGAAATTAAATGTGAAATGACTAACAACAAAGTTGATATGGCCGAGTTGGTCTAAGGCGCCAGATTAAGGTTCTGGTCCGAAAGGGCGTGGGTTCAAATCCCACTGTCAACACTATATTTTATTTTCCTAAGAATGAAAACTTGTATTTTGGGTATATTATTTAGATCAATGAACAAAACTTATAACGGAACGCTGAGATTTAACATGCCAAGTCATATTATATTATCGATCCTTTCAACGACATGCTTCGTCTTCTTAAATTTATTTGCTTTTTTTACCATAACAAAAACGAAAGATTCTTCATCTTTTCCACATCGGATGGTTTCCTCAAAGCCGTCCGTACAATGACAAAAGATCTCTGAGTCTGTCAGATTCAGATTTCAGATGATCAAAGCTCGTTGAACTCGGCATCCTCCAACCCCAATTCCCCACCTTTTTGTGTACAAAACCAAAATCACATTGTTAGAGACAATTTATCACTAACCAAACAAATTACTATTGATACAGTTTCTTTTCTATCATACAAAGTTAGAAACCAATAACAAAATGGCAATGATAATTGCAGAGCATGACTAACCTCAGTGGCTGGAGTGTTCATCCTGGCAGAACTTCCAAGTCCCAGAATGTCTTGCATCGGTATTATTGCCGTTTGAGCAATTGAAGACAATGCAGCTTGGATGACTGACCATGAGATATCGTCTTCTTCAGCTATCGACAGGTATTTCATTGCCTTCAACACAAAAGATATCGCCACTGTGAATATCTTACTATCAAAAACCGAAACAAAAACCTGTTTTATGGTATGAGATTAGTGAAATGACCTTAGACTTCTCTTCTTGCCCCAGAGTATCCCACCAACCTCGAATCTATTTACCAAAGAGAAATCAATGAGACAGGTACATTTATTCCGGTTAATTTTTATAGGTTTAGTAAAATCAACTTACAGTGTCGTTGTCATGAGTCCCAGAGTATACAACTTGGTTAACTTCATGATTGTGAGGTAAATGTGGGTTATCAGCGCCTCCTCCAAAAGCTGAAATCAGACAAAGTATCAAGTAGGCTGAGCGAAATTAAAAGACAGTGAAAAACATGAGGAAACCAAAGCTATTTTACCAAATTGGAGGACGGCCATTCCAGGCGCTCCGATAGATTTCCTCAGCTCAACTACATCTTCAGTAATAACACCCTGTCTTATGGCAAAGTGTAGCCTCCATTAGCAAACAATCACATGCCAGATTTTCAAAATATAAATTTGCCTTGCAGAAACAGAGCATATGATTCTACACTCGGATTATTGAGGAACACAGGACATCACTGGTCTAAGATGATATTTCACAGTCAAATGGTCGGCCATCAATCATCTCTGTATGAACATCTCATGCTCGATGTAACTACAAGCAAGTCGTGCAAGTTCACTATAAACTAATAGATTGATGCAGATCTATTATAAACTATCGGGTTGAACCTTGTGTAAGTGCTGAGTGTTTGTATAATTGAGTCTGATCGCTTACCAAATCTTCAGCTATGATTTTGATCTTCCCAACGCCTCTGGAAATGGCATCAAATAAAGACTTTCCAGGTCCTACCTACATTAATACAACTTTTATAGTTCTTAGTTTCTTTTACCTTATTTTATTTTACATCAATGAATTAAGCAAAGCACCTTCCATCGTCCAACCATGGCAACTTTCGCTTCTGTAGAATATCACAGCTGATCAGTCCTATGAAAATACTAATCCAATATGTACCCAACATATATGATCAGTTCTTTTTTACTTTGAAATTAAACTCACCAGAAGGGACCGCCCAAAACCCTGCAAATCCTCTGAAATGATCAATCCTGCATTCATCATACAAGTCCTGTGCACGCTGTATTCGATTAACCCACCAAGAATATTGGTCACTCTCCATTGCTTTCCAGTCATAAAGAGGGCTTCAAATCAAATAATGGAAAATATCAGTAAATACTATGGTGAGGAAAAAAAAATAGAAGAGATTGAGGGGAAACAAGTTATGGAACAATTGTATAGTACAGCAAATGTTTTAGGGAAAGCCAGAAACTTATTCACGTTGAGCATGCTACAGTAACACTGGTTATTGCTTACATCGAGATTAATTATAACTAAAAACAAACAGTGGCGTTTCCTACTTATCTAAGTGAAAAAAAACAAATAGAACATGTTATCAGCAAACTAAAGTACTAGAGTGAGTAGCATCAATACCTTCCCCACAATTGACCAGTTTCACTGAACAAGTCAGGAGGAACACCGCTAACAAGAAGAGGAAAGCCTTTCTTGTTCTGTATAAAGGATTAAAAAAAAGAAGAGTGACCTCCAGGAAAGTCTAAATTTTTCCTGGAAAATACGATAAGGTTGTTTGCCTCCATATGTTAAAATTTACTTGCCAGTAAGAAATGTTTCTTATTTGCCCAAACGTCTGCACTGTGATATCCTACATATATGGGCATATCCCCCATTATATCAACTCCTTTCCGCCGTGCATACTCGCGAATATTCTGCCACTGCCTTTGGAACAAAAATTGCTTAGCAATGAACAAGTCTATCTGCAGCAAATAAGAAGAGGTTACCTTACCTTTTAAGGATTTCACAAAACATTAATTCATGATGAAATCAAATCCAAGAAGGTGGCAAAATCTTACAAACTCCTTTTGACTTTCATAGATAGCTTCCAAGGCTGAAAGATGACGGTTTTTAAGTGGTTCAGGCCACTCAAACCAACTGTATGCATTCAAAGTATTGTCAATAGCTGCAAAATATGCAGCATCTTCAAGCCAACCTATACATAGTGAACATGGCATCCTCAATGAAATCTTGCTATCCGGATTAAGCCGACGCACTGTTAACAAATGAAATGTTCTAAAATTGTATATTTCTCACATGATATAGAGGGGTCGTTACGAAAATCTTGCAGTTTGCTCTTCAGTACACCATTGCCACCAATAAGTCTCATTGCTGCCTGCGAAAAGGTCAGAGATCAAAGTTTACTTGTCAAGCCAATAGACCGGTTAGTTGCAGAATTTGTGTGAGCTAGAGAGTAACAAGTGAGATGGTTTGCAGCCAGGTTGTTTACCTTAGTTATCAAGGGACTCTTTAACTTGTTGGCAGTTTGATAGTTCACAGAGTCAGCATTACTGGATAGATATAAAATATCAGACTTGAGAATGAGACCAAAAAGAAAAAGAGTAGAAATTGGATCAGTACATTGGTTGTGGGAGCTCATCCTTCATTAATAAGCCGTCCTTGACAAGCTCATCCAGAGAAATCAACAACGTGTTCCCACAATTTGCATCCTAGAAGCAGTTAGCAAAAACTGAGAAAAACAAAAAAAAACAAAAGTTGCAGAAAAGTGGAAAAACATTAAATATGAATCCATGGGAAAAAACACAAACCTGTCCTGCATAAGGAGATCCTCCTTCGTCAGGAGGAACAAGAGGAAGAACCTGCTCATGAAATAGAGTTAACAGAAGAGTCTCATTGCTGTTAATTGGACCTACTCAATTCAGATTCAGTACTTGGCCTGATCAAAGAATCATCACCTGCCAAACGGAACAACCAGTAGAATGAAGCCAATCGATGAACCGGAAAGCTTCTTCTCCGAGATCACCAATGCCGTGAGGACCGCGAAACGACGTCGGGTGGAGCAAAACGCCAGCTCTTCTCCGGCTCTCCGGATCCGGAACTGGTAGCCACTGGTCATAGTCTAGTGGAAAATCTTCACCGACGCTAATACAAGACATAGTATTCGAATGACTCGAAACGACCTCCATTCGGAATGACTGCGACGGCTTCGTCCTGTTCCCGAGGAAAGCTGCCTTGAATAAAGATTCCGGAGAGGATAATCGGAAAAGCTTGAGAGAACAGAGTGAAGGAGACGAACTTAGAATCGTCATTGATAACGATTCATCAATTCAAAAAAAAAGCAGTGAAGATAACAAAAAAAAACCAAAAAACGCAGTGAAGATATTTTGTTGGGAGAGCTATCATGTGATTATCACGTGCGCTGTGAGGATATCTCGTGAATGGCGCCATTTTCGAGGCTCTTTTTTGGGCTTTTAGTGATGCCTCCAATTAGGCCGACGAGATCGGATCCTATTTCCTTTTAACCCATGATCCAATAATTTTATCACATTCGATGGTTAATCACATCGAACCATATTTTATACTCCCGACGAGATATATTTTTTAGGATTTTTACATATATTAAAAATTAACTAATAGTACTAAATCAATAAAAAATAACTAAATTTTAAATTTGCAATTAATATTTTTTTGAATTTAAAATTTTCTTAATATTAATTCACAAAAAGTGCAGTGCATTGAAAAAATATAAAATTTATATTTGTGAAACAAAAAAAAATAAACCTAAAGTACTCTATGGAGCCATGGAGGGAGTAATTATTTTAAGTAAACTATATTTAGGTAAAATGTTTCAGCTATTATTTTCTTTCTTTTTTTTACACAGCTATTATTTCTGTTTATAGTCAAGATTCTTATGATTTTGTTTTTTATAATAATTTAAATTCAGTGTTACTACCATCCTCGCAGTTTCACCCACTGGTCAATATTCAATATGCAGCTTCTATTTCCAAAAAAAAAAAAAAAAATATATGCAGCTTCCGTAACTGATACTCTTTGCTAAAAAGACGAATTTGCAGTTCAGAGAGAGGTGAGGACCACCCTTAAAGATATTCCGATAGAGGAATAAATAATTGGAGGATGGTCGCCCGAGAGACATTAGAAAAAGTAGCCATCACAATAAAGTGGTAGGTGTTGAACTATTTATCTCATGGAGACAAATATCTGGGAGGTCTACAACCAAAGCATGTTAGAGGTTGTCATATGTTCAACCTCATCCACGCCTTTTACATGGCATATCTATCATACATACACAGCCAATGTCTCATCTTAGCAATTTCACCCACTGTCAATATTCAATATACTGTACAACTTCAGTAATTACTGAACAGAGGAATTTGCAGTTCACAGGGGAAAGAGGACCACTGTTCTAAAGAAGTAAAGATAATCCCATAGAGAAAAAATTTATTGGAGAATTGTCCCTCGAAGGATTTGAATAAGTACCCATTGCAATAAAGTAGTAGGTGGTGAACTTTTGTTCTGATGGAGACACATATAGATACTATAGATATAGAATTCTTAAAGGTCCATCAACAATTTGCATAAAGAACTATTGATGCAATCAATAATCCGTTCTCTATTTTCGTAACTAAGTTGATCAATCTAATAAATTCAATTAACAAAAGATGTCCATTGTTATCATATCAAGAGAGAAGAAAGGTGTATTCAGCAGGCAATAATATAGTGGATAATAATTAAACACACTTGATAAAAGCCAAATTTGAAAGAAAAAAAAAACATATCCTTCTCGAAACCACTAGTCAAAGTCACATTTGTCAGATGCTATTGTTATCATCATCTCCAAACGCTGACTTTCCAAGTTTTTGCATAAAAACCAAAAGCTAAAAGATAAAAATGAAGCACTCTTGAGATCTCAACCTCTGTGTTGTTGAGCCTGGAGTGATTGTTTGGGCTCAGCATCACGTAGTGTACCAATCCAAGCCGGTGGCTGCATCCCGGTCTGCTCATAAACCGTATCAAGAACCGGTGGCAACATCTTGTAGAGTCCAGCAATATCCTTCATCGAATTACCATTACCACCACCATTCATCCCCTGATCGGCACCACCATGGTTCCACACACTGATCTTAGGCTGCAGGTCCCTGATTGCAATCGCATTGGTCTTGGCGATATCCTGATAAACCCCATTGTTGATCATCAAGAAGTCTCTCATGGCTGAGTAGTCATTGTTTACTGCGCCTAGGAGGGTCTTGAGATAAGTTCCCTGAGCTTCTGCCATTGCGACAAGTCCCTCTGCATCTTTCTGTTTCGAATAGAAGGCAGCATCAGCAGCAGCTTTCATCGCCTCCGCTTGCTTCTGCTTCTCGTAAAGAACAGCTTCTGCTTGCTTTTGCTTATTGTATAACTCCCAGTTTGCTTCTTGTACCTGTGTGTATATAGCAACAATGTCATGACTATATGATCCAAAAACAGAGAGAATCCAAGTAAAGTCTAAAGATTGAAACATGCATTACCTTAGTTTCATACTCAACACTGGCTTTACTGAGGAACTCGGCTTTAAGCATCTCAGTCCGAGTCAATGCATTCATTTTCTCGACTTTGGTCTGAAGCTCAGCTTCCCGCAAAGCAACTGCCTTGGCTGCTTCAACCTCAGCCACACGAGAATTCTGGGACAAAGCAGCCTTTTGAATCGCCAGTGCAGCATCAGCCTCAGCAACAAGAGCCTCCTTCTCATTCTGAAACACTTTGACCTCAGTCTTCACCTTGATCTCCTCTTTTGTTCCTTCTCCAAGCCTCTGAGTGGAGATGATCTTTGACTCAGCGTCAATCTTGGCTGCATTCTGGATTGTGAGTCCAGTCCTTTCTTTGGCACCGACTTCTCCCTTCATCTTTGCCTCTGCTACATCAATCTTGGCTTGGTTTGCTGCTTCCATCTGAGTCTTCTGTCCCAAGTAAGAGAAGTACTCATGTCCAGGCACATCAACGAGCTGCTTAACATTGGCGTTGTAGATCACAAGACCGAACTGGTTTAGCTCAAGTTGAACCTTGTCAAACACTTCCTTCTTGAACTCCTTTGTTCCTACAAGGCCACAATTCGATTCTCATATAAGCAAACAAAACAAATTCTTCGGAAACAAAGATTCGAATTTTTAGGTTTTGCCGGAGAAACTCTTTGTACATCTAACAAAATCAAGAAAGATTCCAAAGAAGATA
This sequence comes from Erysimum cheiranthoides, assembly GCA_011420285.2. Classification (NCBI taxonomy): domain Eukaryota; kingdom Viridiplantae; phylum Streptophyta; class Magnoliopsida; order Brassicales; family Brassicaceae; genus Erysimum; species Erysimum cheiranthoides. The sequence goes on from CM022181.2 coordinate 19,487,490, forward strand.
ATTAAAAACGAGTATGTTTGGTTACCTTTGAAGACCTCTTCCATGGTCATGGAAGCAACAAGCACACGAGTCTCTCCTTCGATAACACCCTGAACAAGCTCGTTGACATGATTCGAGTGCTTATCGTGTTGAGACATAAGCATGGCGTACAACAAGAGAGCGTGAGGGTCATCAACGCGTGGGCCGATCGTGAAAACAGCAGGGATAACAAAAGGGAGTTTCTCGGAACTCATAGCTTGAACCTCGAACGTGTAGTTCACAGGAGAAACGTCGAAGACGGTGCAAGACTGCCATGGAAACACCCAAGACTTCTTTGCAAGCTTGATGTCTTTGATCCCACCACCGGTGATCGCAAGATACTCCGATGCTCTAGCGACTTTGTAACTCATTCTTCCTCTTCGTTGAAATTAGTGCTTTGTTAAGATATTTAGGGATTCTTCTCAAACGAAACGAGTTTGTTTCTGTGTATAAAGAGATCATAAGAGGCTTTTTACTTAAATTACAAGTCTTTAATACGCGTACATAGGAAAATAATAGGAAACAAGAAAACAGAACAAATATTCTCTTTAATTTACTTTTTTTTTTCAATATACACGAACTATACTTTTTTTTTTGTCAATATTCAATATACTTTCTTGTATATCAAATTAATGTTATATATACAATTATATTCTTTTGTAATTTCTACGAAATGTCATTGAAGCATCCATTATTTACAAGATTAGTATAACTTATTTTTGGTTAAATTTTAATGTTGAGATATTAGATAGTTGATGATGACAATTGAATTGTGTGCAATGAGAATATATATGTTTCATAACTACATACTTTATTTATATATTTAATGTTTATCTATAAATTTATTTAATTGTCTATTAAAGAAAAACAATATATAGGCGAAACATCCCAGAAATTTCGAACATCCATATCGCATGTAAATTTAATATAGAAATTTACCGCATCTAACAAATTATTAGAGCTAAACTTTTTACGTTTTTAGCTACTAAATGTATACGGTTTGTCGTTGAATTTAGAAAATTGACTACAACTCATATGCATGCATATCTTAAAAAATTACAAGACACAAGTCTACCAAATCGCTATAAATTTACGTCCCTAAATTTACTAGATAACTTTCTCATAGCTTAAAACCCCTAATTTAATGCAATAATCTACTAAACAATTTACATAAAATCTTGGATAATTCCTTTAAAAAGATTTACCAAGATCACGTGTTTTTCTTCACCTATCTAACCAATTAACGCGTTACGCGTGGACTACCAACAAAACCTAAGATTTTTGCCGTTATTTTCGCGGTGACCTGAATGAATCACAGCTCCGTCGTTTTATCTTTCCCCCCTGACCCAACTCCTTCGTCGATTGTCTTCTTCTTCTTCTTCCTCATCATTCCCACAAAAGAGAGGTTTCAGAATCTCTCTTCCCGGAATAATTCGTATCTTTCTATAGAAAATGGTTGATTCCGGGAAAGAGTTTTTGATGTTAGATAGTTACGATAATATCCCGTGGCTAATTTGGATCCAAATGTTCGTCTTCGTCCTCCTCTTACTCCTCCTTTGTGTCGTCGGAATCTTCTCCTTAGATATCGGAGATAATAGTTGCTCGTCTTCTGATTCTGTTCCTTCTACCTCCGGCTCATCTCTTTCTAAACAATTTCTTTCTGGAAATCCGATTCCGATCAGCCACCACGGTTTGGGATTTGCCGTCAATTCGAGTCTCATACAGTCCAATCAGGTAACTCAAAAACTTTGTGTCTCTTTCAATTTCGTTGACGACTCACGGATTCAGTCGTACCTGCTCTACGTTGACTTGCTTCATTGCTCATTTCTCGAACTGAGATCTCTTGTGGTTCCAATTGATCTTCGAATGCTAAATTAGATAATTAGCAGTCTGGGAAGATTTCAGTGAGATCGATGTTGTTTCCTTCTTCATTCAGCTTCTTCGTTGTGGTTTCTGGGAATGGGAAAAATAAAGTAATGGGGAATTTGCAGGGGTTTTATGAAACTTAAGGGGTTAAGATTGCAATTAAGAATTAAGGGAGAAAGTGGCAGCCATATTTAGCAGGAAAGTAGCCCACATTTGAATGTTAGCTAAAAGTTGAAATGATGGCCTTTTTCGATGTTCTTGGTTCTGAAATTAGCAAATAGTGAAAATGTAGCAATCTAAACATAGGAACAGTAATCATCCTAATTATGCTTTCTGGATCATATAGTCGCGGTTAATAGTCATTGGCTAAGCACTTTGACATTTGAAGCCATAACCAGATCATTTTTCAGGTTTACATTTGTATGTATTATGATCTCTCAATCTATGTTTGGAAGTTTATTTTTGAATTCTTTCAACTGTCCCTTTTCAATTTTGTTGGTTGTAGCTTTTTGAATGGTGTTTTCTTTGATTTAAAGCTTTGGTTGCTTAGGTTGTACAAAAGATATCTAGTTTATCTTTAAGCAACAATTATTAGCTTCCTCTCTTGGCTTCTTTACTTAGCGTGGTGCCATACCAGTTTCAGTAGAAAAAGAGCTGCAAATTTTATTTTGACGTTTTGGGTTTGATTCCGGTTGCCATGTGGAAACTATACTTACAAACAAGAACCTCTAAATTTAAGTTTCGTTTCAGACATTTGGATTATAGATCCGGAAAAGCGTTAAAACCAAACAAACAGTCCTCTTTTCAAAGTTTTTGTGCTCTCTTTGTAATTGTATCAGAGACCCGTTTCTTGGTTTCATTGTTACACGCATTGGTGTTGCATCTGTTGATATGCTTAATCAAAGACCCGTTTCTTAGATTAATTGTTTGTTAATGAAGTCATATCGGTTTTTGTAATCACAGGTCGGAAGCCCTCAAAGCATAAAAGGAGAGATAACACCAGCTGTAACAAGGAGAGTCACAAGAACAGATGAAGCAGAAGGTTCGTTGGAGAAAGATTCGAGTCATAATGTGCATCATCCGTGTAATTTGTTTAGGCTGGCTGGATCTGCATTTTTAAAGTGTTTCGGGATTGACAGGAGTACCGAAGAAACCGAGGATCCTCTGAGACAAGAATCTAAGAAAGAGAGATGATTGAAGCTCTTGTGAATAGAAGAAAGAACATACTAACACGTTTTTATTATGTGTTTGATGTAGCAATTGAGTAGGAGAGAGATTCAAGAAACTTGTAAGTATATGAAACAGTGAAATTGTTGGGGTAACACGAACGAGTTGACTCAATGCATTCGTTTTTTTGTGTAAAACGATGTTGTCAGTTTTCACTGTGGTTAAAATTTTAAATGCGGTTATTTTCGGTGGTAGAATTCGAAGAACTGTTAGACCATCTCCAAAAAAAAATGTTTGTAAAACGATTGTTTATCAAAGGTTGATTTCATTAACAAAAGCCAAATTTTTAGCTCAACATTCGTCGTTCGAAGTGTCAACTCGTCTCGATTATCGTTGAAATAAACTGTTGTGTCTACACATATCGCAAGTCAGTCAACTCGTAGAGTCAGTCAACTAGTAGAGTCAGAGTCATCCAAAGCCACTTGCATGAATGAATTCATTTTTTTGTCAACTAAGTAATTAAAAACTCGGAAACTAACTAAATAAATCATAATCCAAAGTCTCTAAGAAACTGTATTCTATGTCGAAGACTCATACCAAATCACCAACTACCAGGTTAACTCGCTATAAATACAAAGTTGTCTCTCTTCGATTACTCACATCTCAATCGTCTCTCTGATCATTAACTCACCTTTCGAGATATAGCTTCACTCCTGTCACACCAAACTATGGAGAAATTAGATAGACGAAGCGAAGAAGAAACTTATCTATGGATTCCATTTCAGTTTCTCGACCAAACTCTCATAGCTATCTTCAAGTGTCTTGGTATTCTTTGTCAGACAGCCAAGAAAACGGCGTCGTCTCCGGTGACTTTAAACCTGCCGGTAAGCTTTCTTTAACAATATTCAACGAATTATTACAAGATAATAGTTCGGTTTACTACGAGATTATTACTATTATTTTCTGTTGTTTTCTATGTTATATAACCAATTAACATGGAATTATTCAGTCTGATCTGTTTTAAAAGGGAGAAAGATGTCGAAAATTTTGGAAGTCTATTTTAACAATATTAACAAGCGTCTGTGTGTATATTTTTATTAATTCTTTTTAGTAAGAACTAATATTTAGGAAAAAAAAATACATCTAATATGTTAAATATGAACATTCAGTCAGGTAACATCATATGTTGAGTAGATTTTATAAAGTCTATTTGGGTTTAATATATAGCTGCCAAAAATATGTTATTAGTAATCAGTAAATGTAAACGTGTGTTTGTAACTGCAGGAGGAAGAATATGATGTTGGCATGAAAGACGATGTCGTTTTGTCGACTAGAGGAAAGAAGCCCAAAGCAAAGAAAAGGGATAAAGAAAACACTAGTAAAGGCCGTCCTGGCCAAACTAATAAAATTACATTGTTTAGTTCAATTAACGGAAGTGAAATAGAAAAACCATTATTAAGCTAAGTTAGAATGCAAAGTGTTGGGTATAACTAAACCGAATCAATCTTGTAATAAAAAGAATTATCTAAAACTTGATTGAATTTTTGATCATGTTAAAATCATATTAAATAATTCAAAAGAGTTTTATTTGGTGAAGCAAAACTTTATTTATGTTTAATTGTAAATCAAATTCAATTAAAATCATAAAAACTACTCATACTGTAGTTGAAATTTATTGACAAAAATCCAAATTAAAAATATCACTACACCAATAAATTATTTAATAGAAATTTGTCTAACGATCAATAACAAAAACAAAATAAATCAAGTACGAAAAAAAATGATGAGTATGTGATTTATTATAAGAAATTGGACAGTCACACTAGTGAAGTATTTTAAAAAAAAGAACTTTAAAACGTGTTGTTGGTCAAACAAAAATACCCAACAAAAGAAGTTTTTTGGGATTTAAAAAGTCTTGGAATCGAAAAAGCAGACGATTCGAAAAATCCAAGAGACTGATCCAATACCAACGAGTCGTTCGCTCATTTTATCCTTTTTTTACTCAAACTTCAAATTTCCATTAATGTTTTCATACATACGTTGTAGTATATTTTTGTTCCCCTTTTTTTTTTCAAGACACCAATATTTGACCACACGTCTGTTTTTTTTAAACTCCCACTTAAAACTCCAGGTGGCAAAACAACTCCATCCAATAAGAAAGAGCCAAAGAGGAATGTGCTAACGCCATTAAACGTGACGAGTAAGTCAGACCATAACTATATGCTTTTGAAGACGTATCATTATTCTTGGTCAAGCATCCATATATATATTAGTACAAGCTCATCTGACTTGATTTGACATTTTTATGAAAGTTTCTAGCTAGTAATTGAGTACCGGGTGTATTGATTGTTTTTTTTTTGTCATCTGATGTTATTATTGATACTTGTTGTGGAACCAGAGTGGAATACAACGCCCATAAAGGGTAGCTACGCCGGAGGACAACAGAAAAGTTCTCGGAAACTAAGCCGAAGGAAAACAAGAGTTCCCCGGAAGCTAACAAACGCATAAGATAATAAACAAAGCAGAGACTTTCTAACCGGAATCGAAAGAAGCTGAAACCTTTAACTAAAAACAGAAACAAAAGGCTAAAACCTAAGAGAAGAACTAGAACCAAGCAGCAAACCCTTCTTCTTCTGATACTCCTGTGAAGAGAATTCTCAAGGATGCCCGCGGCCAATCCAGGGAAAACAACTACCACCTCCTATCACAATGAGAGCTGTTCTCTCAAAACCTAGAACCAATGACTTCATAATCCGGCAAGCACAATCCGGGTGTATTGATTGTTAATTTGTTATATAGCTTCTACCTGATTTCGCAATTAATAATTTTACCAAGAAATTGCTGTCTTCATTTCTAGAAGCTGCGAAAGACGTGATTATTTTGTCTTTAAAATAACCAAATTTTAGTGAAAGGTTATGATTGATTTAAACAGATAATAATTGAGTTAGTTAGATCAATTAACATATAAACACAGCATATACTTCTTCGCTGGTCTCCACGAGTAAACGTATTAAAAATTCTTACAACTTACAAGTGGCGACCACGAGAACCAAATGCCAACATTTAAATACATTTGTTTTTTTTTTTTACATGTTCCTCGTGGCTTTGGATGTAGCAAACTAGCAATAAGCCAATAAAGCAATTCTAAGAAGTAAGGACATCTTTTGCACACACAAAAAAAAATGAAGAACTACGAACATCATATTTTGATAATATATTATACTAAATTTAATAAACAAAATTAACAAATTTTTAATACTTATTCCGATAAAAATATGTCTAGGCATTCAAAACTAAAAATCCAACATTTGTTCTCCGACGAGTGAACTGTTTTCGTCTTTCTTTGTGAGGTTTATATTAGTACAGTGGTGTTAAAAAAAAAAAAAAAAAAAAAAAAAATAGTACAGTCATTAACCTACCTACAGCCTAAAGCCTAAGCCACATGCATATTTTCACTAATAAAACAATAACAAATAAATTAATTATTATGCATGAATTAATTTAATTTCTCAGAAAGGGACATACACGTATATCATATTCCAAAGTCACGAATTAAGAAAATGTATTTTATAATAAAGAGTCGCACCAAATACCGAGTTAGCCCATTATAAAAGGCAAAGTTGTCTCTCTGATCTATCTGCTCAATCACTCAAATCTCAAAAACAGCTTCACTCTTCTCACCAAATTTTTTAATCCGAGTAACAAAAGTTTAATTCAGATCTCAATGGAGAAGTTAGATAGACGAAGCGAAGAAGAAACTTATATATGGATTCCTCTTCAGTGCCTCGATCAAACTTTCAAAGCTATCTTGAAATGTCTTGGTCTTCTCCAAGATTCTCCGACAACTACGAAAACGGCGTCGTCTCTAGCAACTTCAAACCAGCCGGTAAGCTTTCTTTAACAATATCTTGAATTTTCAAGAGTGTATTCTCATTAATATCAATATGGGTTTACTAATTTCTTGTTGTCGTGTATGCACAATAAAGTGGTTATGCGTCGAAACTAATTAAGGATCATGCTGTATAACATCGTAGTTTGAATAGTTATATGTTGGTTTTAATTAGAGCTATAAACATGCTTTTAGTAAATATAAAATGAACCCAAACACGTGTTTCTAAATGCAGGAGGAAGAAGAAGATGTTATTACCGTGAAAGAGGAGGTCATTGTGACGAGTAGAGCCACAAAGGCCGTCAAACCAAAGAAAAAGAGGAAGGAAGAAGTTAGCACAGGCCGTGGTGGCCAACATAATTAGCACTTAAATTACATTGTTTAGTTCAATTATTTCATTTGCAGTCAATAATGTTATTTAAAATATCATTGTTATTGTATTTACTTTTTATGATATTAGCAATCTACCGACACACAAAAATTGAAGCTAGTTCATCAATCTAATTAAATAAAATTATATTCATTTCGTTCTTCAAAGTTTTATGGTTGATATTTTTCTCGGAAAAAAACACAAAGTTTCATTATGTTATTGTTTAATATACTTTTTGGGATAAAATTTTCCTGTTTAATATTCGAGTTGAAACATTTTTTTTTTCCTCTTTGAAAATAATCCTTTAGTTAATCTTTTAATACTTTCTTTTTGAGACAGATGAATTAGTTTTGTCGTTCCTTTAGTGTAGACGAAATTTGATACAGTATGATAGTAGTTGGGTTTAACCATCACAAGTTCATAACGCATTTAATATCCATCCCTATCGAACGTATCTGTCCAATGTTAAACACTAAAGACGTACCTAATTAATAATCCTGGATTCATTTAATTAACAGTCAACAGCTAGTTCGTCCTATCTAGCTAGCTCACATTAATTATCATTGTACATATTTGCAAAAAAAAAAAGAAGGCAAAATGAATAAACAAAAAAAGTTCAGCTTAAGTATGAATTTCATAATCTTAACTATGAATTTCATAAATTTGCAGACTTGCTAGCGAAAAAGGCTCATCAACAAAGTCCTTTAGGTACGGTGTATGACCTGCCTCCGATTTGTATTCATTATAAACGGTAATATTATACACAAAGTTGGCTGGTGCTCTCTATGAGTAATCGCATAATTTCTATAATTTAATAATATAATTATTCCACGAGGAGCAGCAGCACCAATTTCAAAAAAAAACAATGCAACTTTCTTCACGGTGACTTTAGACATCAGGACTTTTTTCATACTATTTATTATTACAAAAAGCATTCCATAAAACTCGTAAGCCATTATAGGTGACAAGTCTTACCTCATCGAAACCATAATTACATAACAAGTTACGATCAGGTAGAAGTTTGGGGGTCTTTGTAATCAGGCCTACAATAATCATTCCCAAATTGAAAATAGTACTACAATTTATAAGGGACCACAGTAGTGATGACCATGAAGGCATACATATATCCATTAAGCCAAACGAATATATGTCGAGTACTTTTAATGTGTGATATATAAGTATGAAAAGTGAACACTAATACTAATACTATTTATTATCATGCTATTATCTGGAGTAGTATTTTATTTACACGACCATATTATATTCTTATGCAAGAAAAACAAGTCATTTGTCCAATCTCTGACCTTTTAAATGAATTTAAAATATTTAACAAAGTACCCAAGTAGATAAAAACATTTCATAAATTTGGCCTTCCCAGAAAATTAAGGTTTAGCACTTATTTGAATAATCAAAGACCTTCGTTTGAATTTACCTATTCAACATTTGTATAATACTTCATTCAAAAAAAAAAAAAACATTTGTATAATACTAACTTAATTCAAACAAAACCAAAGAAAGAGCGTGAATTGACTTTGACCCTAGACCGAATTCTCCAACGTCCCCGTATTTGCTGATAAATTTTGACCGCGCGCCACGTAGATTGAAGTCAAAATTGTTCTTTTATTCACTTCAACCCATAAGTCAAATAAGCATCTCGGTTTTCAATATACCGGCACCAACTTTCCCAAAGTCTGTATATGTACCTAACAAAACCGGTTTATCATACCCGGTCAACACACAAATAATAGTTGACCATACAACCAAATGATACCCCTTTAAAAGGAGTCGCATCTGCCTTACAAAGTTCCATCATCAATCTCACCTAACTACACACAAACACTAGATCTCTTTCAAAAATATTAAAAGAGAGAAGAATCTAAGAAATATTCAACAATGGAGAGTCTGAGAAATGGCGAAGATAACGGTTCTCACTGGATCCCATTTACGTTCTTTGATCAATCTTCAGTAACGATTCCTCTCTTGAAGTGTTTCGGTCTCGAAAGTTCTTCTTCGTCATCCTCATCTTCTTCTTCTTCTCGTGATCTTTCGTCTTCTTCGTCATCTCACGGCGAGGAAGATGATGTTATGGTTATAAAGGAGGAAGATGATGGTATGGTTATAAAGGAGGAAGATAATTTATTGCAGAAGAGTAGACCCAAGCCTCCGCCAAGCTCAGGAAAAGGAGGCAAACACAATTAGGGTTCATAAGTGTCATAAAACCTATACGTATACTGTATACACATATATATACAGACTTAGAAACTTTGCTGTAATATCGTAGACTATATAAAGTCATTTATTTTGAATGTGAATTGGATTAATAAAGATCGAGTTTGATTTTATTGTTTGTGTACCGATTTTAATAGAAGCTAAGAGCAGAGTCACTGATCTTAGTTCGTTTCGCAAGAAACCTTCTTGGCACGATCTTGTCGAATCATGTGGGAAACTATGAGACTGAACAATACTTGCTAAAGTTAAATGCTGCTTCAACCTGCATGGGCCTCATCAGTTAGGCCCGTTAATGATTTTAGAGGGAAATTATCGGCCAATTAATGTGTCTTTGAACTTTTTATTGGACGGAAGATGCAAATTGAATAGTACATCAGTTAAGTAACGATGACGATATCATTCATTAATCGTCAAATTTTCATCTATTAATGCCATTAATTATCCTCCGGTTTTGGAGATAATATTATCCAGCTTGCACAAACAAACAAAAGCCGATAACATTGGCCGTTGGATGTATGACACGTCAGCGGTATACACACGTAATCAAGGTTGACTATAGTTCGAATATTTACGATTTTAGCCCTTTGGTGAGTCCCCGCGCTTATTTTTATTTTGTGGGAAAATTGAAAAAAAAAAAAACAAAAAATAACTAACAAACTCTTATTTCCTCTTCTGACTGGATGGGACGTTAAAATCACGCAAGAAAGGACGCCTGCAAAAAGAGAGAGGTACAGTCCAAAAAACTCTTCGTCTTCTTTTGAGATTTCGAAAATCTCCGATCTAACCGCCATTAAACCCTAGCTTGCCTTTTCTCTGTTTCTCTCTTCTTCTAGCGAAAGCGGAAGATTCCCATTCGTCTCTTCACGCTGTTATCTTTGTGATTTTTTTTGGTTTAGTTACACTCGAAAATGAGGAAGAAGGGAGCGAAGAAGAAGGGAGGTTCGCGAGGAGGTCGTAAAAGTGGTTCTACTCCGTCGACGAGTAAGAACGATGAGGCGGTGGTAGAGACCTCGACGCAGGAGACTCAGCCTACTCAGGAGGAGGCAGAGGAAACGGAAGCTAAGGTGGAATCTCCGACGCCTGCGAAGGAGGGAGAGAACGAAGAAGAGGCGGAAGAGAATCAGGAGGAGGAAGCGGCGAAGGTTGAACCTAAGCCTGCGGAGGAGGGAGATAACGCAGAAGAGGCGAAAGAGGACCAGGAGGAGGATGCGGAGAAGGGAGATAACGCAGAAGAGGCGAAAGAGGACCAGGAGGAGGAAGCGGCGAAGGTTGAACCTAAGCCTGTGGAGGAGGGAGAGAACGAAGAAGAGGCGAAAGAGGACCAGGAGGAGGAAAAAGAAGATGCGAAACCTGATTCCGCAAGGCATCAGAAGAAGGATAAACGTTCGAGCAGAAAAAATGAGGCGAAAGGTGCGTCTTCTTCGCAACCGGAGCTTCGTCGTGGTAAGCGTAAGAGAGCCACAAAGACGGAGGAAGCAGAGAAGAAACCGACTCCGAGAGCCAAGCGAGCCAGAACGACGAAGCCGCAAGAAGCCGAGCCTGAATACGTCAAAGAGAAGCGTAATCTGGTATGCTATTTTACTCATCCTCTGGTTTGGATTTCCCGTTCATCAAGTAATCACCTATTCGGCTTTGGATTTCTGACTAAACCGTATTGAGAAACGTTAAGGATTTGTTACTCGTTTTTCATTGATTCGTTGTGTGTGTGGTTTAACGTTAAGGATGGTTTTCTTACGTTCTCTTGTATAGATGATGCATATATGGTTGTGGCAAATTGTTATAGTCTCTTGGAGAGCATTTGAATTTTCAGTTAATGGATATAAATTTTCCAGAAGATTCGTGTGATGTTATCTCATTTCTTTCATGGAATTAGAACTCCTTGTCCCCCTCATAATGTTTTGCTCCGAAATTTTTGAACGTTTTGAGTTCTATGAACAAATTTTCCTTGAGGTATGTATTAGTAATAAAATAATTTTCTTTGCTTCTTGTGTATTTCAGGAGGATTTGTGGAAGCTTGCATTTCCAGTGGGAACGGAGGTATTTTGTTGCAAGAATTTTGGCTGCAACATCGGCTTTCTTTTATCAGTTGGTATTCCAGTGGGAGTGATTAAATTGCTGTATTTGTGGCTTATGCTCTTTGAATCGTGAATACAGTGGGGCCAACAGGATACACTTAATGAATTCAACTGGGATTTTACAAATGTTGAAGTAAGTGGCTTCTATCATACTGTTTCATTTCCCATTGTTGGTAGTTTATAGTTCATTTAGTGTTGCATAAGTTTTTTTTGCTTATCTAGTCTCTCTAAGATGTACTCTTTGCTTTGTATGTCAGGAAGCTCTGGAGGAAGGTGGAAAGCTCTATGGGAAGAAAGTCTATGTTTTTGGCTGCACTGAGTGTAAGTTATTTCTTTTCCTCCTGACAGTGGTAATTCGTAGATGGCACCATCTGTTTCTGTATAGTAGATTACGTTGACATTTATCTTTTTGTTTGGTTTGCTTGAAAATCCATCTGGTACTGCAATGTGCATCTCTCTCTTCCACTTTTGATTCCTCTATCTTATCATTGCAGCTCATTCAGTCCCTTACAATAATGAAAACAAGGCTGTCCTTGTTCCTGCAGTCGTTTGTGTAAGCTTTGGTTTCATTTTTTATATCATGTCAATGATTTTTGAAATATAAGCCCAGCATTGTGATTTGGTGAATTTTGGTTCCTTGGGAAAACAAGATCATATTGTTTATTTATATGTGATGGTACATTTTGTTTCTTATCTATTTACAGGTTGAATCATCTATTGCCCCTTCTGATAAGATAGGAGTTGCATCGGTTCAAGGAGAGGATGAGGAAATTATTCCAATGAAAACTATGAAAATGGCTTGGATTCCTTACGTCCCACTTGAAAAAAGGTGAATAGACATCCTGCGTTCCACATATTTATCTGCACAGATTTTCGTGGGAGGGTCTTAACAATGATAAGAGAATCAGACAGTACATTTGTGTGTTACTATTCTTACTTCTGATATTTATGGGAATTGTTGCTAATTTCATCTGCTTTTGTTCTTCTGTAGGGATAGAGAAGTTGATAGAATGAACATTCAAATTTTCACCTTGGGCTGTAGTCAGAGAAGGTAAACGATATGTGGTATCCTTTTCTCTCAATGTCTTGTTACCATGAAAGTATAGAAGACGTGATTTGTTCATTTGCTTTGTAGAGGAAAAAGAATTACGTTACATATGGTTTTGAAGCAGATAGCTTTATCTGAAACTGTGATGTGACACTTTGCATTCGTTGCTTATTCTCATTCACATTCAGCAACTTAGAGTGCAGAAATTGGTGTATTCAGTCTAGCTTTGTAAATATTCTTTGCAGGTCTGCTCTCAAACATTTGAAGAAGGATCGTGTTCAAAAATTCAACTATTGCCTTCCTTGTGAGCGTTTATATTGATGCTTAGCTAGTTATTATTGATGATAGATTCTCAGTACCTTGTGATCATTTGATTGAAATTTGTTTTCCTTAGACATCAAACTCTAAATATTACTGTTTTGATTTGATTTGCAGACATCAACAACCCATTTAAGGTAGATGAATCTGAGCAGAGCACTGTGGTTCAAATAAAGTTTCCTTCTGAGCCATCTGTAAGTTATTTTTGTCTTCATAAATGGTTTGACAATACAATTTGGTAGTTTCATATTGAATCAAGCTTACATGTCCTTTGTGCAGGTTGAATGTGAATATGACTGGGTGAATAACGACATTGAGGTGCAGTATCTGACTTTTCCAATACGACACCTTACTTGAATTACTTCTCATCTCGGATTATTTTAGGAATTCACCGACAATCTTATCAAGGAGGAGGCATTACTCCCGGAACAAAAGGATGCGTTCGAGGTAAGCAAGCAAGAGCTGGAATTGATTTGATGAATTCATTTAAGGGTTGTCTCTAAAATCCGTCACCACCCAAATGTTTCATTTTTCAGGAGTTTGTTAAAGAGCAAAGTGACAAAGCTAAGACAGCTAATGAAAAGGTATTATGTTTCATACTCTGCAACAGAGCCGCGCATATATATATTTATGCTTAACGGTTAATTCTACAATTGGCAGGCACAAGAAGGCCGAGAGAAAGCAAAAGAAGAAATGAGCGACAAAACCAAAAAAGCCTATGAAGAAATGAAGTTTTACAAGTTTTATCCACTGTCTTCACCAGACACACCCGACATTGCAGGGATTGAGAAGGTACAACAGAAATATAACTTGGGTTGTCAATGGAAATCTGAATATTAAGCCAAAATCTGATATCTTTGTTGGTCTTTGTGCAGTCCCGGTTCATAAACAGGTACTTCGGGAAGGCTCACGAAGTCCTATAATCGTTTCTCCAAAAGCCAGGAACCTTTTTGTTTCGGCAAACATTATGAACAACTGAATTCCAAAGAAACCACTTTGGGATGGTTTAGGCCAAAGATACAACAACACACTTATAAATAACAATGACTTTTGGAGCCAAAGATTTTTTTTCGTTCTCTGTTTTCTCACTTCCTTGATGCAACCAACCAAACAGTGTTGAGAGACTAAGCAAAGTTTAAATCTAAAGAGAAAGAGTAGGAACAAAAAGGACAACAAGTAGAGACCTTCCACCACATTTTAGTGACGAGAAGCCGAAGAAGAAGAAGAAGCAGCAGCAGAATCAGTCAAGGTACGAGTTCTTTTCTTCCTGTCTTCCTCGTACTCAGCATCATCAGTCTGAAGCTGGAATCTACAAACAGGACAAGAGTTCCTTGTTCCTAACCATGGCACAATACAATCTCCGTGGTAACAATGCCCACATGGTAGCTTCTTAGCAGTTTCTCCCATCACCATTCCATCTTTACACACAGCACAAACCATAACCATCTCTCCCTCCGAAGAACTAACCTCAAAAGTCTCCAACGCTTCTATGGCCGATTTTGCAGCCGGTGGTGCGCCTCTCCTTCCACCACCACCGTCTCCTTCTGCTAAGTTCTGAAGCAAAGCTTCATATCCGGCTGCATCGTCGATGTAGTCAGCCGGATTTCCTGTATATCGATCTGATTCCATACGGAACTCAATCGAATTGTCTTCGATTCCCATTAGAATCTCAGCCCAGTCGAGAATCCTGTTTCTACCGGTTCTCGATCGCGTCGTCGTAAGAGGAAATCGATTTCTCCTCCTCAGATCATCCTCTTCCTCTTCTTCTTCGTTGACGGTTAAATTCTCTTCCTCCTCTTCTTCATCTCCATCATCTTCATCTTCGTCTTCGTCATCGTCGATTTCGTTTCTACTATTGAGCTCCAATCTGAAGAAATCATCTTCGTAAGATAAAACATCAAGGTGTCGTGGTGGCGAGCGCTGCGAAGGCGCGTAGGCTAACAAGCGGAGCATCTGGAGGAAATGCGAGCCAATACTGGAGTCTTCTACAGTCAGATCTGGTGAAAGTGGTGGCGGTGGCGCCGGCGATGAATAAGCGGCGGGAATCGGTTGAATTGACTCGACGAAACCTTTGTTACATTCGCAGCACACGACGAAGTCATCCAAGGTTTCAACGACGACGCGTTTGTTGCAGTGGTAGCACCAGTGCGACGCCGCGGTATCTGGAGAAGACGACGGAGCGTCGGACATCGTGTTATTCCCGTCGGGTTTATCGGGCTTTCGGGTCCGGATTCGGATCCGATAAGCCGATTAAAAGTGGATGGAAAAAACAAAAAAAAAAAGGGTCTCTGTATTATCTAATTCAAGACATTATAGTATATCATACTCATTACCCACTTGACCCACCCACAATATTATATATAATATTTTCTTCTATATATCACATCATAATACTTTCGTTTTAATCAAATTGTTCAACTGCTGTCAAAAGTATCAAACTGATCAATCCAATTGATACCAGTTATTACCAGATAAGAAATCAAAACCGAGTTTCACTTCTATCCAAAAACTGAATTTGAATATTCTAAAGAGGTTAGTTTTTGAGACTAAAAAGCCTTGTAGCTTATTAGTTTGTACTAATGTCCATCCTCAATATCTTATATATCATATACAGATAAACAAAATTCTATTACTTTTGACAATCGTACAATAGCTCAAACATATAACTTTGTAATAGCCATACAATTGTTTCAACAACACCCATGTGAAATAATAAATAACAACAAAAAGAAAGATGAACCCAAATCCAAATGGTTACAATAAATTACAATACAAAGAGGGGCTCGTCTCAAACCTTAAGAGTCAGAGCCAGACCCACCACGAAACTTATACTTAGCCAAGTCTCTCCATTCACCAAATGTCGCAAATGGCAAGAGACCGCTAATCCAAGGAAGAACAAACAGAAACACCACATAGAAGAAACTGCGCCTTGCCCAATATGGAAACACTCTGCTAAAACGGCTCGATCTGGCCCCTTGATTCACGTTTATTGGACCGTACATTTGACTGTACAAAGCCACTGTGAACACATTTGCAAAGAATTGCAATAGGCAAAACACCTCCCAAAAAATTAGCCAGAGTTTGCCATTACCGCCCAATGTGTCCACACAAAATTTACCCGGTAGACCGCAAACCATACCCAGGAAAAGAACGATGAAAGTAATCGGCATTGCCTGCTTTGTGCCTGATGAGCGTTGGATTATGAAGTAAGTGAAGACGAGGATCATCAATACACCGAAAAAGATCTGGACCCAAACTCGAAGCCGGCAGACCAATATGTTGAACTCTGTGTTTATCGATGAAACTTGTTTAGGAACCCACCATGACGAACTTTTTTCCTCGGATGGCTCGCATACTGAAGTAGCGTCCTTGATTCTCTGTTGTGAAAAATTGTAAGCGCCAAATAACATAGAAGCCAACATGTTGAAGACACTGAAGACGAGCCAATCCATGATTCTTGTGACCATCTCAGCTTTTCTTGTATCTTCTAATTCAGTTTTGTATTTCTCCACTCTGAAAGCAGCTTTCGAAGCACCCATATCTAGCTTCGATTTCTCCAGGTTGTTTGATTCGAAACTTAATGCTAATTCCGTCTCTTTCAACCTTAGTTGTCTCATTTTAAGACCAATCTCCACGCTCTTTAGGTCGTTTGCTCGTGCTTGCTCTTCCAAAGACCTTTCCATTGTGGTCAAAGACATCGCTGAACGTCTAGGAGGGACACAAGAGAGTTGTCGAGTCTCCTCATGCAGGACAAGCTCATTCATCGAGGTTGCTGTTGCACTGCCTTGTATCACTTCATAAGCAGACGTAGCAGATGAAGTTTCCTTTGCAAATAGCTCGGTCTCCGAGCATCCGTCTATAGAAGAACGGTCTAAATTACAACTCCCAACATCGTTATTGTTTAACTGATGCGGATTTGCAGAATCATTGATTAACTTAAGGATCCTTAGAGTACTGTTGAATGATTTCTCAAAGTTCGTAGCAAAGGAACCAAGCTTATTACCATAAACCTGTAATCACATCATTATGAATTAGGAAGTATATAAATTGAAGAATGCGACAAACATAGGGGGATTTTAGCTTACATTGGCTAATGATTCTGTGACAGCTGAAGCAGATATCTGCAGAGCATAATCAATGAAATTTGTGTGTCACTACCAAAACGAGGAAACTATGGCAAAAGAGAGATTGAATAGAAACCGAGAGGAAAGCCAAATCCATAGTAGTTACCACAGCAAGATCATCAACATAAACATTCCGACCCGCGGCATTCTTTCTCTCAAGAACCTAGAGAACAAGCAAACAGAAAAAAACAGTAAAAACTACAGAGCAATGCAAGTCAAAGGACTTTGGTGGCTAAGCAGCTAACCAGAAATCTAAGTTTGGTTGAAATTTGGTGAAATCATAATCAGAACTACAGATTCGTACGGAAAGGCTCAAGCTTTAAGACAACTGAGAGACAAAACAATTTAACTGTACCACAGTAGATTCAAGTATTGCTACATTGAAGCTCGATTAATAGACCCCCAAGAAGAGCTTCAGCTTTTATAGATCGACTCTGATTCAGATTTGAGGAGAAGAACATTCCCTTGATTCAGGGTCAACTCAAGGACTGAGAAGAAATTAAGATTCAATCCTCTGTCTGTCTCTGAGTCAGATTTGAACAGAAGATCCTCTCTTTTTGTATCAAGATAACCTAAATTGAGAGACTTAGTATTTAATACTCTTTACATTTCCCCCCCTAAAGATACAGACTTTGAGAACAGAGAACCTAAGTTTCACGCAAGGTCAACTATAGGAACAAAAACTGAAACAACCCATTAACAGAAAACGATAAATCAAAGGTCAATTCCGTATCAAAAGAGCATAAACAGAGCCATTTGATATAAGAGAGACAGAGAGAGAGAGAGAGAGATAAAGTATGGAAATTGATCGAACCAGATTAGCAAAAGCCGCAAATGACATCCCTAGAGGAAGGGCCAAGGCTTCGGCTTGTCGTTCACCAACGCTTCGTCGAGCCATACCTAACCGCACCGTAGGATTTCTCAATCTATGAGAAACCCTCGAAACCCTTCGAGTAGAATTGGAGTTAGAGGTAGAAGATGTAGAACAAGAGGAAGAAGAAGCTTCGTCATTGTTCATAATCTCTTTCTTCTTTCCCTTAAGCTTTCTCTTTTCTAAATTCGATGGCTTCGTCTTCTTCTTCATCATCGCCTCGTCTTCATCCGATTGATGATTTGCCTTTGAATTCGCCGGATCGGTGATGGGATTTTTGGGTTCCGGCGAAGGAGAGAGGAGGAGGGCTTCCATAGCCTAAAACATAACTTATGGGGTCAATTTGGAACTTTGAGAAAGTATTTAACTTGCAACACTTTGGCCGCTTCGTGACTAGTGTAAAGTTTCGAATTTCCAACTTTTCCTTTTTTTGGGAAATTTGACTTTTGTATTTCTTTTTTAATTAATTAGCTTAATATAGAAAAAAAATACTTAACCAAATATCTGAATTGATTTATGTCTGTTTTAAAGATTTTTAAGTTCAATGAATTCTAAAAAGTTTATGTTCTTTATTATTATATACAATGTATATGTTCATATACATAACAAATCGAGTTTATTACCGAACCTATCAGTTTGGTAATGGACGATTAAAGTTATCTGTAAACATGTACCTTAAAACTGAGCCCAAAGCAATTACCGAATGGCCGCCTATTATCTGATTTTTTAGAGCGCAAACAATTAAGTTAGAGAATTTTTTCAATATAAATAGTGAATTCTTTGTTCGTTTGTATAACACACCAATACAAGAAAGATCAAAATCATTTTCATTTTTTAATACGTTTGATTCATTTATTAATTTTAATTCGGAGCAAGAATTGATACATCCGAAATACAATAAATTCAAGGTTGATATTATTCCTCAAGTGTGTGAGTGTGACTTTTTTTTTTTTTTTGGTAAAATGTGAGTGTGACTTTTTTACACGTATAGATTAAATACAAAAATATAAAAAATATAATTTTAAAGCGTTTAGAAAGAAAGAAAGAAAATAAAATAAAATCGAACAATGTAACAAGAAAAAAAACCGCTGCTGACTTGTGGCTCCGATAAATAAAACAGGATGATGTGTCTTAAACAAACCAATCAAAACACTCGAACATCTCCTTCACTCATCTCATCTTATGCCACGTGTCCTTTTCATATCCACCCCTTTATTTATCATAATTTTCCAAATTTTCCTCAGTCTCTCTGCTTCCTTGTGAACCTCAAAACCTCTCTCACTGCAAAGTACCAACAAACAACAAGTCTTCTTCAAAATCTCTTCTTTCCTTACACGCAATGGTAAATTAAGGTTTATAATCTGAGATCTTCTTCCCAAATTATCATCAATGGCTACTTCTTCTTCTTGTTCTTCTTCATCGTCGTCTCTGTTTTTACCAAACATCAATTTCAACTCCAGACAATCTACAATCACTCGTTCCGTTTCAATCCCTGGAATTTTCTTACCGAGAAATCGATTAAGCTACAATCACAATCTTCAGCTTCGTACGAGATTAATCAGAGCTTCTAAAGACGATAATGTCGCAGTGGAAGATCGTGATACTAAAGTGATCAACGGAGATTATAACGGAAGTGCCCGTTTAAACGGTAACGGCGCTGCCAGAAAATCTGTAAACGGTGATTCTAACGGAAGTGCTCGTTTAAACGGTAACGGTAACGGTAGTTTGGTGAAGTATGTGAACGGAAGCGTAACGGTGGAGACGGAAGAAGTCTCACAGAAGAGAAAAGAAGAAGTGAGGAAGAAGAGAGTAGAAGATATTGGTCAAGAGGATGCTTGGTTTAAGCAAAGTCAACAAAAACAAGTTGAGGTATGTTTAACAACATTAAAGTAATCTTCTTTTTATTATATATGATTCAATGTTTCTTGAAATTTTGCTATTTTTTTTGTTTTCAGGTTTCTGTAGCACCTGGTGGTCGATGGAATAGATTCAAGACTTACTCAACTATACAAAGAACATTGGAGATTTGGGGATTTGTTGTCCAGTTTATTTTCAGGACATGGTTAAGCAATCAGAAGTTCTCATACAAAGGTTGATATTATTTTGCTCATGTAAAAGACCATTCTCATTTTGTCTAATTCTTGATAAAATCATTTGTATATATGTAGGGGGAATGACTGAGGAGAAGAAGGTTTTAAGAAGGAAGATTTTGGCAAAGTGGTTGAAGGAAAACATTTTGAGATTAGGTCCTACATTTATTAAAATTGGGCAGCAGTTTTCTACTAGAGTGGATATTCTTCCTCAAGAGTACGTCGATCAATTGTCAGAACTTCAGGTTTGCCCATCTCTAAGTGAATATTTTGAATTGTACTTGAGGCATGTGAGGCTCTCTTCTTTGTTGCTAAGTTTTATCTTATGCTTTGCAGGATCAAGTTCCTCCTTTCCCTTCTGCCACAGCTTTATCGATTGTTGAAGAGGAGCTTGGAGGATCTGTTGAGGACATCTTCGACCGTTTTGATTATGAACCTATAGCCGCAGCTAGTCTTGGTAATGTCTTTGTCATAATAATTGCAAGAAAATGATGATAATAATAATGGTTTTTGACTTTTTCTTCTTAATAAATACAGGCCAAGTTCACCGTGCAAGACTTAAGGGTCAAGAGGTTGTCCTTAAAGTACAGAGACCTGGTCTGAAGGATCTATTTGATATTGACCTTAAAAATTTGAGGGTTAGTGTGTCTCTACCACGGTCAATACAGAGCCATTTCATGTTGCAAGCGTCCTTGTCTCATGATTTAACTTTTCCGCTCTTCTCAAGTTGTTGTATGATGTTCTGCTGAGTGATTGACTTTGTTATGCTTCTATTTAGGTGATTGCTGAGTATCTCCAAAAGGTGGATCCAAAATCAGATGGTGCAAAGAGAGATTGGGTTGCAATCTATGATGAATGTGCCAGTGTATTGTACCAGGTACGGTGATGTGGTTTAATGATTCATCACTTCTTACGAGTAACTTTTGGACCATTTTTCCAGAGAGAAAAAGGAGATACTGAGTTTGTTTTTTTGTTGCTAATTGACCTTTGAGTAGAAGCTCAGTCAAATCTAATTCGAGTGACCTCTAACTTGTAATAACAATGTGCTATATTTTCAGGAAATTGATTACACAAAAGAAGCAGCTAATTCGGAATTGTTTGCTAATAACTTCAAAGACTTAGAGTATGTAAAAGTTCCATCCATCTACTGGGAATATACTACACCACAGGTAATTATTACCTATGACCATTGTTTCACCATGTATGAAGCCTTGAGCTCGAATGCAATATTTAACATTCAGTTCTTTGCAGGTCCTGACTATGGAGTATGTCCCTGGGATTAAGATTAACAAGATACAAGCCTTAGATCAGTTAGGTGTTGATCGAAAAAGGTTTGTATTTTCTTACTTCTTGTTCCCAAACTTGTATTTGTATTTCTCTGAAAAGCCAAACTTATAACTTGGTACAATGCAGGCTAGGGAGATATGCTGTTGAATCTTACCTGGAGCAAATCTTATCTCATGGATTCTTCCACGCCGACCCTGTAAGTCTCTATCGTGTTTTTTTACACTTAGTGTCAAATAATCTTTAATTTGGTGTACCAATACGAAAAGACTACACTCTAATTTGCTTATGTACCTTTCCGAAGCACCCGGGGAATATTGCGGTTGATGATGTCAATGGTGGGCGGCTTATATTTTACGACTTTGGAATGATGGGAAGGTACTACATTTATGCCATAACAGGACTATCTTGTACTATGTGAAAAAACTGCTTCAGTTTGATATGGTGAAGCAACTTATGGTTCTGCACAACCATTTTTCATCGTTTCTTGCAGTATTAGCCCAAACATTAGAGAAGGTTTATTGGAGGCATTCTATGGTGTCTATGAAAAGGACCCAGATAAGGTATAGTCTCTAAGATGTTCTCATTTTCAATCTTCTACCTCCATGCTCCTTTGTACGACCTGAGCTCATACTTAAATATATATATATATCAATAAACCTCTTTTTGTGGCAGGTCCTTCAAGCTATGGTTCAAATGGGTGTGCTTGTACCAACTGGAGATTTGACGGCAGTTAGAAGAACAGCACTATTTTTTCTCAACAGGTGATTTACTTGATCCTTGTACCCTTGTCTTGTATCGATCTAGCTTCCTATTAAATCCTTGTTTCTTGTTGGTTTCTCTAAAGTATGTGTGAGAGTGTGTGCAATTAGATGCCAGTAGTATCCCTATGATAATATCAATAAGCTGATTGTGTTACAGTTTCGAGGAGCGGCTTGCTGCACAAAGAAAGGAGAAAGAAGAAATAGCAGCAGCAGAAGAGCTTGGGTTCAAGAAGCCACTAAGCAAGGAAGAAAAGCAAGAGAAAAAGAAGCAACGGTTAGCTGCAATCGGAGAAGATTTATTAGCCATTGCAGCTGATCAACCTTTCCGGTTCCCTGCCACATTCACATTTGTTGTTAGAGCCTTTTCAGGTTTGTAATGTCATCTGAATTGGTTTCGACCATTCATTTCATGTTTTTTTGTGTGTTGAAACTCTAAAAGTATACTAATGGTTACTTACTCTCTGCAGTATTGGATGGCATCGGCAAAGGTCTTGACCCTCGATTTGATATAACGGAGATTGCAAAACCGTGAGTCTTTGCACACACTATATATTTATCTTCTTGTTAATTAGAAGAGTACTCAAATTCTTTTATTCACCAGCTATGCTTTGGAATTGCTACGGTTTCGGGAAGCTGGTGTAGAAGTTGTAGTGAAGGTAATGGCAAGGCTTATCTTTACTCCATATATGATCTTATCGCATAGCTTCATATTCATATGCAATCAAATTAACTAATGTAGGACCTGAGAAAGAGATGGGACAGGCAATCACAAGCATTCTACAATCTATTTAGACAAGCTGATAGAGTTGAAAAGCTAGCTGTAGTCATCGAACGACTTGTAAGATACTAACAGATCCACCCGCCACAAACTCCCAAGCTACATGAATTCTTTTCTAATGAGTTCATTTTCATCTCTAAATCTTCCTTAGGAGCAAGGTGATTTGAAGCTTAGGGTCCGAGCGCTAGAGTCTGAGAGGGCATTTCAACGCGTTGCAGCTGTTCAGAAAACAGTAGGAAGTGTGAGTAGAGCTTTCCCTTCTCATGTCTTTTCTTACATCTTTTACATCACAATCTCTTCAATCCCTTCTTTCAAACCAAATTTGAGAAAGTGAATTCTCATATGTGAAAATAAGAATCTTTCTTGGGCATCTCATGTGTTCTGTTTTATGCTTTAAAGTTGGTTTCTTTTCATCCTCTTTTCCTTAACCCCAATGTGCCTCCCAACAGGCTGTTGCTGCAGGAAGTTTAGTCAATCTCGCAACAATTTTGTATCTGAATTCTTTAAAAGTAAGTTGTTACTCATCAAACACAATTTCTCTTGTTTAATTTCTTAACCTCTATCCTCATTGTCTGCTCAATTTCACCAATATTCTTCTTTTCGTTCTCAGACACCTGCAACAATAGCATATACCGTCTGTGCTTTCTTCAGCCTCCAAGTTCTAATCGGAGTTATAAAGGTTAAGAAGTTCGATCAACGCGAAAAACTGATCACTGGAACAGCTTAAAAACTTGCTTGGTATGTTATGATTTTCTCAGCTCTGAAGTTGCACTATCACACCCAAATCCTCAACATTTGTTTTGGCTTAATTTGTACAGATGTAGTAGTAAAGCTTCTTCAATCTCGTAAAGCTTCTCCAATCTCCATAAACCCTTTTGTGCGTAGAGGCAAAAGATTTCTCTCATAAGCTTTTTCACAGGAGTGGTAACAATTTCCCAAGTCTGCAAATAAAAATCTTATGGAAGCTTAAGAGGCAAGAGATGTGAACTAGTCAACGACGACCACTCTCTTATCTCTTTCTTCTTGATTATAATTTTTGGAGAGGAGACTCTGGTATTTATCAGCAGAGTGGTTTTCTTGAGCCACATGTATTGTGTATAGAGATTTAGAAATTAGGAACTTTTTCGTAAAAATATGATATACTACTTGTTTTTACTCAATGTATGTACTCATCATATCGTAAAAATATGATATACTATCTGTTTCAGTAACAGAAATCATTATAATTGAAAAATCTAATGTTTTCCTAAAAAAAAACTTTGTACAAAATATTTTTTTTTTTTTTGAGCAACACTTTGTACAAAATATTTAAACTACCAAAACAGAGCTTGGCGCTGACCAAAAAAAAAAAAAAACAGAGCTTAAAGAAGTAAGGTTTTGTAAAACCCTAGATTTTCGTTGCAATTGGATTCGATTCTAATATGCAATTTCTATGGTCTCTCGTTTCACATTCTAGAAATTGTCGGAGATGGAATGGAGCTCTCTGTTTGCATCATTTCTCTTCGAATGCGAGACCATCTTCGACCATGTTCGTCCAACTTCTCAGGGACAATGGGTTCCAGAAACCTCAAGCAATTGCCATCGCAATGCGTTACCCTAATCTCAAATCCTTAGAACAGCCTCGATCAGTGCTTCAAATGCTTAAAAGTTACAATTTTTCCGATTCCCAGATCCAGAAATCGATCCGAATCCATCCTCAAATCATGTTTTACAACACCGAGAAGAATCTAGAACCCAAACTTCGATTCTTTGAAGAAATTGGATTTTCTGGCTCTCATCTTTGTAAGTTCATCTCTCAAAACTCCTCCGTCGTTGGTGTGAGTCTAGTGAAAAAATTGATTCCTATCGTTGGTATTCTGAAATCAATTGTGGCTCCAAAAGATGAGGACCTTACTGTGATTCTTACTAGATGTGCTTGGATTCTCAATAGAGACCCAAACTTGTTTCTCTTACCAAACATCGCTTACCTCAAAACCTGTGGAATCGTTGGGTCTCAGCTTTCTTCTTTACTTAGAAGACAGCCAAGGATCTTCAATGTCTCTGAGGAAAAACTCAGAGAATATGTGTCTCGTGCTCTGGAACTCGGTTTTAGTCTCAACTCAAGGATGCTTGTGCACGCTCTTCTCTCGTTAAGTTCTGTAAGCAAGCAAACGTTTCATCGTAAGTTTAACTTGTTCGTGGCTAATGGGTTCTCTAAAGATGAGATCGCAGATATCATGCGAAGATGTCCAGGTTTGATCCGGTGCTCAGAAGATAAGCTTACACTGGGGATGGAGTTTTACAAAAAGAGAATGGGGATAGAGAGAGAAGCTTTGGTGAGACGTCCTTGTGTGTTGCTGTATAATATTGAGAAGAGGGTGATTCCTAGGCTTAAATTTTTGCAGATCTTGAGGGAAAAAGGCTTGTTGTTGATAGAGGAGAAGAAGAAGAAGAACATGTTTGACATTGTGGAGATCACTGAGAAAGCTTTTCTAGAGAAATATGTGATGAGGTTTGGAGATGAGATTGCTGACGAATTATTAGTAGCTTATAAGGGTCTACTCGTTTGACAAAAAAAAAAAAAAATAAGGGTCTACTCTTGAATGATGATGATACTTGTTGCTCCTCCCATACTAAATCCTAGTTTTGTTACTGATTAAGCTTGAATGATAATGATGATGATGATCTCATTTTTTAACAAGATCCAATTTTTAAGGTTCAAATATTCCATCTTGTTCAAAGTTACAATCAATCTTATCATTTGTACAGAGAGAAAAGAAAGGTTTCACTTATTAAGGGGGTGTATTGAACTGGACATTTAGAGTGATTTGAGTTTTAGAGTGATTTGAGTTTTAGTGAGATTTTAGATGATTTTAATGGTTTTGAATGATTTTAAAGTAGTTGTTATGATTTTGTATTAAAATTCTCTCAAATCCCACCTAAAACCATGAGATTTGGATCTTTGTATTTTTAACTAAGGAAATCCTTTAAAATCTTCTAAAATCCTCTGCAGTCATTAAAATCTCAATACTTAAAACATTTTCAATAACAGTGGATTTGATAGGATTTTAACAAATTGTTGTTTCAATAACAGAGAATTTTAAATGATTTCAAGTGATTTTAAATAAATTTCATGTTCAATAACACTGGATTTTAGAAGACTTTTTAAAATCCTTAGTTAAATAACAGGAGATTTTAATAAAAACTCAGAATCTCCTAGAATCATTGGTTCAATACACCCCCTAAGAAGTTGAAATATATTAATAAGAAGTTGGAGCATTCACCGGTATGATTTTGGTTAATTGCAATAACCGGTTTAAACCAGAGATATTTACTCCGGATAAAAAAGAGCTTAGGTTTTTCCGCGAAGCCGACACCGAAAGGGCTAAAAGCCTAAAACCTTAGACTAGCCGGAGAGAAGACGAAGAGAGCGACAAGGGGGAAGCTAAATTATCGGACGAATTCTTCGTGTAATTGTGAGATTCTGCAGGAGAAGGAACGGATAATGGCGGTTGCGGCTTTTGGGCAGCTGAATCTCGAGGAGCCTCCTCCGATTTGGGGATCTCGTAGTGTCGATTGCTTCGAGAAGCTTGAACAGATTGGTGAAGGAACTTACGGGTATTCTTCTCGATTATTGTCTCTTTCTTTTCTGGGTTTTGTTCCTTGACTCGAATTGGTTTGGTTTTGTGGAGTATTTGTGCTGAATATTTAATTTTTCTCTACTTTGAAGCGATTTTGATTGTATAATTCCCGTTTATTGTTGATTTGAAGAATTCTAATTTTGTCTCTATCTCAATAAACTTGATTTTGTTATCGGGAATCCTCAGATTCTTAAGAATTAGTCGGCTGAACATGTAAGTAATCGGATTGCATGAGTATCGTATTTTTGATATGGTTGATAAGTGTATCTGTTGCATAAACACGTGAAGCTAGCTCTGTCTATATTTTTTCCTTTTTCTTCTGATTTCAAGTGATGTGGAGCTTTGTCCGGAATGTCGTAGTTGGGCTTTGGATTTAATATTATTTGGCTTTGGTCTTGCAGTCAAGTTTACATGGCTAAAGAAATTAAAACTGGTGAAATCGTGGCTCTGAAAAAGATCCGTATGGACAATGAAAGAGAAGGGGTAAGCTACATTTGACTACTTGACTACTTTCTTAGGAAAGCTGTAAATATTGTGAGTTCAATATGACTTATAATTTCCTTATTTTGCATGAAGTTTCCGATAACAGCAATCCGGGAAATAAAAATTCTTAAGAAGCTACATCATGAGAATGTCATCCATTTAAAAGAGATTGTGACTTCGCCAGGTAATAAGGAACATTTATCTTAGCTTGTAATTGCTTTAGAGATTCCGTTCTTTAGGCGTTTAAGTTTGATACTTCAGAGTTTTGTGATTGTTTTTTCTTTAAAAGGTCGAGACAGAGATGATGAAGGAAAGCCAGGTTTGTGAAACTTATTCAAGATCTAATTATTTTCCGAACAACTTAGATACGACTATTATAGATCTATTAAAACTCTTTACGCTCGCCTAAAGCTTGTTGCTTTGCTCCAATTTTAGATAATAACAAATATAAGGGTGGAATCTACATGGTCTTTGAGTACATGGATCACGACTTGACTGGACTTGCTGATCGTCCTGGACTGAGATTTACGGTCCCTCAGATAAAGGTATTGCATGGCTAGATACCTTGTTGTAGTAGCCTTTGCAAAAACCTTATTGTTCCTACTTTGTCTGACATTTGAACATATGTAAAAAAAAAAGTGTTACATGAAGCAACTGCTCACTGGGCTTCACTATTGTCATGTGAATCAAGTGCTTCACCGTGATATAAAAGGTGACTATCCCAACATACATTGTTTACCGCTTTGGTTCTCTCGCCTTTATTTACTTAACCTATTGTTTCCCGGTGCAGGTTCAAATCTCCTTATTGACAATGAGGGAAATTTAAAGCTTGCGGATTTCGGGCTTGCGCGGTCATTTTCTCATGATCATACTGGAAACCTTACCAACCGTGTCATTACGCTGTGGTATAGGTATGTGTGCTTACAAACTTTGAAGCTATATACATAAAAGAGACGAAGAAGAAATATTGCTTGTTACTGCATCTTGTTCTCTTCTTAATACATTGTTTGTTGCGGTAGGCCCCCTGAACTGCTACTTGGTGCAACGAAATATGGACCAGCTATTGACATGTGGTCGGTTGGCTGCATATTTGCTGAACTTTTGAATGGAAAACCAATCTTGCCTGGGAAAACTGAAGTCAGGATTTCATCTTTTCAATATCCTTAATACATTTTTCTTTGATGATGTTTTCACTCGCAGCATTTTACTGAAATGTTTCTTTTTCCAGAGTGAACAATTAAATAAGATTTATGAACTTTGTGGTTCACCTGACGAAAACAACTGGCCTGGGGTTTCCAAGATGCCTTGGTATAACCAAATGAAATCATCTCGGCCCTTGAAAAGACGCGTGAGGGAGATCTACAGACAGTAAGTATAAGTCATTATGTAGCAATTACTTGGATTCAGGAAAGATTTCATTTGGTCACTTTTCCCTTCTGCTATAGCTTTGATCGCCATGCCCTTGAGCTACTGGAGAAAATGTTGGTGCTTGACCCGTCCCAGGTACCAAAGATTTTTTAATACAGACAATTTGTATCTGGAATATTAACAAATTGCAGAGATTAAGAGCCTTGGTCTTGACATTTAAGCACTTTAGTATTTCCTTTTTCTTGGGGCAGAGAATATCTGCAAAGGATGCTCTTGATGCTGAGTACTTTTGGACTGATCCGCTGCCGTGTGATCCAAAGAGGTAATCGTCTCTCAAGTTTCTTGTTGTTGTTAATGAAAATCCATTTGGTTCATCATACATCAACAACTGATGATGAAGAACAATTAGTGAGTGATTCAGCTCAAACTGAAATTGTCTTATGTCAACAGTCTACCGACATATGAATCATCACATGAGTTCCAGACAAAGAAAAAGCGGCAACAGATGCGACATAACGAGGAAGCTGCCAAGAAACAGAAACTGCAGCATCCACAGCAGCAACACTCTCGTTTGCCTCCACAGCAACATGGTGTTGGTCAGTCTCATGCTGCTCCACATTGGCCTGCTGGACCAAACCACCCTATGAACAACAATGCACCACCACCCCCAATACCTGCTGGTGGACCTGGCGGCCACTACTATGGAAAGCCCCGTGGTGGACCTGGTCCAAACCGGTACCCACCTAGTGGAAACCAGACTGGTGGTTATAATAATCAGAGCCGTGGAGGTTACAACAGCGGATCATATCCTCCACAAGGTCGAGGTGCACCATATGGCGCCGGTCCTAGAGGACCTAGCGGTGGCTATGGTGTTGGACCACCTAACTACTCACAAGGTGGTGGTCAGTACGGTGGCTCAGGTGGATCTGGAAGAGGTCAGAACCCAATGGGTGGTGCTAGAAACCAACAATATGGATGGCAATAGTAAAGAGAACTCAAAGAGTCTCATATGGTGTGGTCTTGGCTTGATGTCTTAAAAGGCATTTGTGATTCTAGTTATGAAGACTTATCTTCGAGAAACAGAATCTATTATTCATTTATTTCCCCGTGTTTTATGGCATTCTTCCAAACACTCTCTGATGTTGATGAAATAGACAGTGATTGTGTATGTGTATGTACGAGCAAGCTTTATATATCAGAACACAGCAAACCAAATTGGAATTTCCAATTCAAATTATTTTTCTTGCAATCAAACGTTTTCACAACCTATCTGGTTTTGTAAAAGGGAGAAAAAACTTCCAAGGATCCGTGTAAAACCCAAAAAACGGAAAAACTCTCCTCTGAAGCAACTTCAGCAGTAAGACCAGTAATTGTGTCCTTTCTCATTGCTTGTTGTCTTACGCTGATTCTACTTTCAGGACAACTTTCATGAACTCGTAGACAAAGTAGCTGATAGCTGCGGAAGGCAAAACCTGCAATTATGAGAGAATTAACAAAATTGTATGACAGGTTTAAAAGATTAGTTCATGACTAACAGTAAGGAATTATACCTGCAATAAGCTGGGAATCAAGCCAGCATATAGAGCAGGAACACCTCCTTGTTCAATGATCTTCACACAAGTAGCAACTGCGCTTAACTTTTTCGCATGTGACTGCATTTGTAAACGCCTTCTCACAACTTCAAACGGATAAGTTGCTGCTTCTGAGCAGGCGCCTGCGATTGCTCCATATAACAAAGTTCTCATGGGACCAAGCTCGAGTTGATCGAAAGCGTTAAGTTCTTCACCTTCTTGTTTCATGTGTTCAAGCCGTTTCTTACCTTCCGGGGTATGAAGGTAAGCTGATTTTAAAATATCATAGACACCGTAGAAAACAGCTCCCGATGGAGCCATACTAACAAGTGAAGGCACAAGACCTTTGTATAGCGAAAAGAAACCTTCGGTTTGAATCATGTGACGGAATGCACCAACTACGCCACCTAATGCCTCTCCACCAGGTGCCACCATAACCGTTCTTATCTGCAATTCGATACCAAATTAACGCTAAGGAACCTCAAGAAAATGGTAAAACAGGCTCAAGGCAGTTTATTCTACTTACAGTATCAAGTGGCAGACAAAGCAAACTAGCTGTTACTCCGGCAGCTGCACCAGCGACAAACCTCTCGAAATTTGTAGTTTCTTCGTTCCCGGACAATTTCAGAAGCTGACCTCTATATGTATCATATGCATAGAAGTTGATGGACTTAAAAGGAGCAGTTCTGAGAATATTAACCAAATTCCCTTTCCAAAATCCTCTAATCCCTTCAGTAGTTGCAATCCTCTGAATGAGGTCAAGAAGATTCCCTTGCTCTCCACGAACAATGTATTCTAGCTTCATCCGCTCAAGAGGTGCAATGCAAGTTCTGCTCAAACCAAAACCCTAAAACCCAATGAGCCACCAAACTACAACAAATCAAATCAATACAATATCTCATACAAGCATATCACTAAGTTAACCCCAACACTTAAAAGTCTACAACTTTAGACTACCAAATCAATCTTATAATACCCTCAGGAACTTCACAGAGAAGTAAAGAAGAAGGAGGGACCTTGAAACCATGGCTGCAAAAGCTCCAGCCCACAAATGCTTGGTGGTGTTAAGAGCTCCTGTTCCATTTTCCTTAACTCTAAGCTTCTCCGTCACTTGTTGACCACCACCGATCAACACCGAATCTTTCTCCGACTTATAGCCATTTTGACCATCATACCCATCACCTTCTTCTTCCTCTCCATTACTCTCCTTTATTGATATACTGACCGAGCAAAACAGAGGTTTCCTAGTCCCGTTTCGTCTTCTAAACTTCAAAAAACTCGACTTTCGGATGAATCGACACGAATTGACGGAACAATCCTTAGAGGAAACAAAGGAGACAGACGAGCAAGGAACAGATTCGTCGAGAAACAATCCGCCGAGGATTTGACCATTGTGATCCAATGAATCTGATCTGATTGCGTCAGCAATCCACCGATCAAGGCCACGCATTTTACTGTATTTTCGATGGCAAATTCGACAAATTAAGCAAACAGGAAACTTTCAGCAGACACAAGAACAACAAATTGAATCAACAGTAGCAGGATCTACAGGAAGAAGAGAGATTCTAGGGTTCTGAGAAGGGAGAGTAATATTGATTGTTTATACCAATACTTGTACTTGCTCTCTCGCAAGCTTCAAGCTTTTTTCATCTCTCTCTCTCACACACTAAACAGAGAAGAATATATTAGGTTGGTTTTGGTGAAAGTGTGACTTGGTGCCCTTTTTCTACTCTTTTTCTGCTGACGATGCTAAATTGGTTGACACGTCATCATCATACGAGTTTAGTTACATTTTCAGATGTTTTTCTTTTTGACAAAGATAGATCATTGCTCTTCTTAATGATATACATAGAATGCATAAGTTTCTTTTTGGGATTGATGAGAAGAAAAATTGAAAACTTTTAAGGAAATTTTGGTCAAGTAATCAAACTTTGGTCATAAATTGCTAGTATTTGTTTTCATTGATCCCATAATAAAAGAAGTAAGAGTTATCTGATATCTCGTTAGACAAAATATTTCACCTCCTCCTACTAGTTATACTAAAAAGAAGAGTGGTCTAAGGTTTTCTACTTTGTTTTTAATTCCATTTGTTTGACATTTGTAAATGAGAAGAGGCATTTGTGTGTGGACTCAGCAGAAGCCTTGGACTGAGGACAAGGGCATTAAGTAAAGGCCTTTGCTCTCCAACAAGTTAGCCGCAGCATCAAAGTCATTTGTAACCAGATCTTCCATTGCTTCCTCCAGTGATTTTGTCATTGTCTGCTCGTGATGAATGTAGTGACCATGTCCCTATCACAAACAAACAAATTCTCTCAACACATTCATTCTCAAAAGAAAAACACATTCTATATGTTTGCTTCAAGATGTTGTTTACTTGCATTATTGTATTACCTCAATTAATGTCATAGGATGAGAAATTGGTTCTCCTCCCAACCTGCTTCGAGTTAGTTCCTATATCCATGATAACCCAAAATATCATATCACCAAGTTATGCTCGAGTTTTTGATTTAGAGTTCTTGGTTTGGATTTGGCTTGAAATTTTGATGCGAAGCCAAGTATACCGAAATATTTAGATTGGTTGTTTATCTATAGATTTTCTGGTTCGGTTTTGAGTGGGATTAGTTCCATCCTTCTAAAGCCTATACCTTCATCTATTTGCTCTATATAAACAAGTTGAGAAAAGAAGAAGAGATAAGAGAAGCAAGACAATACCTTCATCTGTAGGTGCAGAAGCTTAACATGAGCAATAATGGCATTCAGTGTCGATTCAGGGTTATCCTCCTAAAAGATCACAAATATCAACAATTAAGTTTTAATCTCTCATGAGGTATATGTGAAAAGCTCTGGGTGGAAATATATATTTCTAACAATGTTACCTCCACTTTATTTGGGAGCAATTCCCCTAATGCCTTGATGTTATTGTCAATTCGCTGCTTGCGCTCCTGATAAAACGTAGAACTAATGGTTCATATAACATCAAACAACAGATGGAATCATCATATGTAGAACTTACACGCTCAGTGGTGTAATTGTTTCTGTTGGATTGCTTCAAGGGTACATCTCTGTCTTTGCCATAGAGCTGTGAGAAGTAACTGTTCTTGTTGTTGTTACTGCGTGTTTTCCAACTTCTCAGCTTCTGATACAATAAACGGAAGTTAGCTCCTAACACCAGAGATTATTCAGATCAAGCCATTACTTTAATAATGTGATGAAAGCTAACCTCAGAGTAGTCTGGGGACCATTGTTGCGCAGACTTGCGAGAGGATTGTCTACGCAGAGGAACCTTACTGCTACTTCCCTGATATAAAAGATGCAAGTAGATTTTACTAATTCCGACACGCCAAAGGATGTAAAATTCAAGAGAAACAGATCGAGATGGTTTTGAGATGGTTACAGAGAAATCATTGTTGGTAGAGCTTTGTACACGAATAGAAGGTTTGACCAAGGAAGAACCACCAATGTTGTCAGAAGAGTACATGGTTCGGATTCCTCCTCCTCCGCCACGACTTGGCAAAACCACTTTCTCCACAACGTAATCGAGAGGAGGAGGTTTAACATCAGGTGTTGGTTCTTCGTTGAGCAATGCAAGGTAACTATGTGGGAGCTTAGATGGTTGAAGCCATTGAGAAAGAGACAAACTTCCATCGTTAGTTTGCAAATCACATTCTTCTACTGCATTTTCAAACCAACCATTTTTTATCACAAGGCATAAAACAAATGGTACTAATCTAAGTGGAACAAGTGTATATATATACCTTTAACGTTCCGAGGATTCTCGGATACTTTGTTCTTGTTCTTGTTCTTGTTCTTGAAATTTGGGGAAGATAAAGGACAAATCTCAGAAATAACAGCAGAGGCAGCTTCATCAGCATCATGTTGGTGCTCTATTGCAATACCTCTTAAAATCGTTGGATCAATCTGTATGTAATTTATAGAGACACAATGTCGCATTTATTTGAGATTAAAATATTTGGTTCCAAAACACCAAAACGAGAGACACGTGAGATCTTCTTGATCAATGTATACGGAGTATATAACATTGATTGATTGAATATTAAATCTTGATTCGCTGTTGGATCTCTAATATAATAATAATTAATGAGAAGTATATAAGTAGTGAATGAAACTGAGCTAACGAGTAAGAGCTTTTTTTTACCTGTGGAAATAATTCCGTGAGAGATTGATAAACCGATCTGAAACCCATCACTGGCAAAATCTGCAAGAAATCAAGCAAAATCACAATCCCTTTGTGCAAAACCCTAAAAACCCCCACATTTCAACAAAAAAACAGACGAACAAGGTCGAGAAACAATCGGCCGTTGTGATTCATTAAAACAAAAAAACTGTGTTCCGATTACAAATTTCAGCAAACTAAGCGAATATTAGTCAAGAACAATATATCAATAGTTGCTGTCACTAACATTATTTTAGCCGCAGAGCAAATAAATATTCTCAGGTTGGGGGGTTTTGGTGAAAGTGTGCTTCTAGTGCCTTTCTTCTCTATTTATTTCTGTTGACCATCCAAAAAAAATGGCTGACACGTCATTCTTTCGTTTTCTCACATGAGACTTGATTACAGAGATTTTCCTTTAGAAATGAGACTTAAAGGTAGTCTGTCTTACAGAGATTTATTAGTCTAATTAATCACACCACTAAAAGTAAATAAATGTCTTCATTGTAACAATAATTTATCTGATCAAAAGTTGATGAGTCTGTAAGTATAAATATCATTATTAACAAGAACAATTGCTCTCTTGTTGCTCTGCCTGATATGAGTTGGTCAATGGCTTAAGATTCACATCCACCAAATCTTCTTGTTTCGTCCAAGAAACTGTGTCATTTCCTTGTAACGCCGATGTAATCTTACAGAACAAAGGCTGCACTCAAAAGCAACAACAACTAGTAGTTAAGTTACTATACCACATCGACTTGTGTGTGTGTCTGTGTGTGTGTTTGTTTACCTTAATGTTAAATCCAACTTTTGCACTAGTCTCCATGAACAAAGCTCCAAACTCACGAGCTTTATTATCCCCTTCCTCTATTGATACTTGCCTGTCGTTGAATCAATCACATCACACAGTTCATGGTTTTGGTTAAAGAACCTAACTTTTTTATTTGCATCGTTTGTTTTTGTTACCTTTTATTGACAAGATCGGTTTTGTTACCAACAAGAACAAGAATGACATGGCTGCCTCTTTCTGCACGAACTTCTTCGATCCACTTGGAGGTGTTTAAAAATGATTGCTTATCTGCACATTTGAGAATTACAACTATTTGAGTATAGTGAAGAAAAACAAAAGCATGACACTGGTTTTGAACATTTTGAGTAATAAGTCTTAACTGGCTACATCATAGACAATAACAGCAACAGAAGAATCTCTGATATAACTTGGTACTAGGCTTTTAAATCTCTCTTGTCCAGCTGTATCCCTGCAAAACGTTGAACACGAAGATCGTTTTATTTATTATCTCTTCAAGGATAGAAAATAAGATGAAATCTGAGACATTTTCATGGATCTCTAATAATCTAGAATAAGGAGCTGAATTGAAGCCAAGGGACAACTTGTGCAGCAGATATGTGGCAAGGAAATGCAATTAGAAGGAGAAAGGCAACAAATTTTAAGGATGTTATTACCACAATTGCAGACGAAAAGTCCTATCTTCATGCCGCATTGTTTTGGACAAAAAGTCTATTCCAATTGTAGCCTGCAATTGCAAAATATGCCCTAATTTTTTTTTTATTAAAAATCCCTAAAATCGAACAACAATATGATTCCAAATCAAAAGAAAAACGTATATTATATACAGGAAATAATTGATGAGTCTGCAATCCTGAGAAAGTGGTATCAAGAAGGCACAATCTCTAGACGATCATCATAAAGATGACAAAACTCATATGTGTTGGAATCAATGAGCAAAATCATCGATGTAGGTTGCGAACCTGATAATTGGTGTCGAAGTTACCGTACATGAAACAAGTGATGATGCTGGTTTTGCCAACGGATTGATCGCCCAGGAACACAAGCTTGTAGTTCTCTAAATGTGCCATTCTTTTTACTTTTTTTTGGGGGGATTGAAGGGGAAGGTCAAATCGCGTTTATATTGATACCGCCACTTATTATCATTCAAAATACAGTATATGTTATTCAACTCTTTTTTTTTTTTTAAGGAAATGTTTATTATTCAAAGTGATAACTTTAGCAAGTTCTTTAATATTGGGCTGATTTTGGTAATTTGATGGAAGAGTGATTTTGTTCCTTCAATCAAGGATTGCTAAGCATCATTGTTGTGTCATGTGTCATGTAATCCAAAGTCTAACAGTGTTAATTGTTAAATGCACTAAAAAAAAAAAAATGGCTTTTTACTTTTCCGACTATGATCATGGGATTTTGGTTAATAGCCGTAAGCTATGGCCTAAGGGTGAAGTATCGGTCTTACATGATCACAACAGAACTCATTCTATGCATTAACCATCTTCGAATGTAACAATACAAAGTCATCTAGTTAATAATAATGGCATTAAGATATTTCCATTGTTGAATTTATCAGCTATTCTGTGAATGGAAGGTTCTTCTTAAACCTTCTTCTTCTTCTTGTCAAGGTATGGATATTTCTGGTACATTGAGATACTACTCATCACAAGAGGAAGAGCCACCAGGCAATACGATGAAGGTGGTTTTCCTTCAAACGCAAACTGAAGTAGCGCGGTCACAAGTAATGCAGACACAATCACAAATCCCTGGAAGAAGAAAAACAATATAAAGACATTATTATATATCTCAGCTTTTGATTTTGTAACAAACAGATTGGTAGGGTTTTTGTTTTACCTTTCTTACACCACCGGCATGTGATGTAACTAGACCAACAAGGATTCCACCAAGAGCATTGCTTATTACTGGGACCTGTAAGAACATTCGCAGTGCATACAAACAATTTAGAAATAACAGTTTTTCTATCATAAAAATAGTTTTAGGAAAATAGAGAGATTAGTTATTATTACCAGTGTTAAAGCAGTCCAACCATGAAAGAAGCCATATCTTTTAATCGCTTCACCATCTGGAGATTTAAGGGTACTTACTAACAAGCAGAGGCTTCCAACAATAGACATTTCAACCGTCATTAAGTATGATGAATGCTTTTTCACCTGTAACAGTAAGACAGTTAAGGCTATAGATGAATTGAACTACAGATTTTTTTTATTGGAATGTATCATTTAAACTCTGGATAACCTGCGAAGCCCATTGACATAGAGAAGAAGCTAAACCCGAGAGCACAGAGGCTGCCAAGACCGGGATAATTCCATAAAACAGCTTTTGATCCGCACTAAAGCCACTTGAATCTTTGTTAGAGCCTTCACCAACACTTAGAAGGACTGCTGCCATGATCAATAAACCCAAAGCTCCTATTTGTTGAATTGATTGCTTCTGCCTACAAGATGTCATTCGAGATAATGTGTCAAAACACTTTTCAGACAAAACATCATTGTGGCTGAATATCATCGAGCTACAATAAATTCATCAGTCTCCTCAAACACTAAAGCTATGAGCTATCAAAGAAATAAACTAAAAATCTTGAGAAGCGTGTTTTCATATTTTGAAAGGGAGGAAACAAGAAGAGACAAATGGGATAAGATCAAATAGCTGCCTTATGTAATAAAGTCATTCGAAGAAGATTCTACTGTCATGAAGGAGCGTCACACAAGTGGTAGGCATCAATTTTAGAGCCGAACAACAGCCTAAATAAAGTTATTCAGACAATCACACAACAAATCTCTTAACTAATATGCGATGTAGGCACTAGCTCGTTAAAATACAAAGCCCACGCTCGATCACACAAACAAGACCATAAGAACACAAAAAAGAAGGTTACCTTAGAATTATGAATGTGAAGAATGCTGTGAAAAAGATTTTGGTCTGATTCAGAATTGAAAAAGTCAAGGAATCAAGACTCCTGTACGAGATCTGCAGCAAACTGTTCTGCAGTGCATATATGGCTGCAGGAAGTCCGGATGCAGTCAAGGATCCCATCAACGTCCACTCTTTTGATAATACCTTCAAACTACCATCTCTTGCCATGAGAATCAGAGCACACATGACCTGAAAATAAAGATCAAACAACAAATGCATGAAAATTTCCAGAAACAATATTTCATAAATGCAAAAATTTCAAAAGTAGAAAGGTGAACATTGATCCAATACCTTAACAATCTCGCACGTCAAAACAGAAGAAGTTACAATAACTTCCTTCCTGCAAAAACAATAATGATGAGTTGTATAATCATACCAAGTAAAGAATGCACCAAACCATGACAGAGACAATCCATTAACTGTATAAGAAGAAACAAACAAATGGACTAGTGAACAAGACTACTAGGTTATAAGTTCTAACTTTGCTGTAACTTTAGCTTCACAATTTGAGCATAGATGTCGAAATCTGCCAAAGTAACTCAATATCAAGTACTAGATTATACGAAATATGACACAGCACCCTGCAAAACAATGTGATGAAAGCTAAATTCAAGGAACCACTGTAGCAAACTAGGTATATTCAAATTTATCCCTAACACTTTAGATAGTAGCAAATGGCTTAGTTTAAGCAGTGAGCATCATCTTTTCTCATAGCAACAAAGAGAATACATCATAATTGTTGCATATAACTTATAATTGTAAGCTTTCTTCACTATTCTGAACGACAATTCTCAGATTGAATCGATAAAAGCCAACAAAACAGATTACCCCGAAATCGAACTCCATCTCTATATAAGACTAATTAAAACCGAATCTCACATTTCGAGAAATAAACGCATGAAATTACAAATAAGGAACGCGAACATGAGAGATTTAGAGGCACAAATTGTTTGCAGAGATCGTACCCGATGCA
This sequence comes from Erysimum cheiranthoides, assembly GCA_011420285.2. Classification (NCBI taxonomy): domain Eukaryota; kingdom Viridiplantae; phylum Streptophyta; class Magnoliopsida; order Brassicales; family Brassicaceae; genus Erysimum; species Erysimum cheiranthoides. Next base: position 19,526,303 of record CM022181.2, read on the forward strand.
GCGTTTGGAGATCAGAGGCTGGGCTCCGTACTGAAATGTAAGCAATATGGAGTAAAACAAAACCATAGGGCCCATACTCGACGGAGTCTTCTTTGCTCCGCTAGCCGTCGTCATAAATCTCCGGCGAACGAGAATCCAGAAAATCGCCTTCGCTGTGGTGGTCGAGAATGGGTTTGTGCTTTGTACAACGCTTTTTCACTTTTTCTACATTGTATTTGTATTTGTACGTCTTCTTCTCACGAGATGATGAAACCACAAGTTCGGCGTCGTATTTGGTTGACAATTCTAACAAAACATATTAATTTTGGAAAAATTGCAAGATTATCCATCAACTTTGCCAAAACTATATTAGAATTAATAAAAAATTTAAAACACCAAGATTGGTTCTATTTATTGGACTCTAGATTTTTTGTTTTTTTTTTTGCTATATACGACTTCTACATCTTCAACCAAACATGATGCACTATAGTTGTAATTTTATAGTCGTTGAAATAGCGAACTTTGGATTAAAACTAATCTACAATTTTTTAAATTCTTCATGTGGCTGGACTTCTTAACACATAAAAACATTATGACAGGCATGTTTATCTGAAGTCATGTGGTATAAAACACATTTAATGAAGGCAGAGTGTAGAAAGGTATATAATGTTAGAACCAAATCATAATCTGATTATTCAACCAACAATGGAATATATATCCACTAAGCCTTGAGATCGCTTGAATGTGGCAGAAGGAGATACAGTAATGCGATTTCGAAATTTGATTTGTCTAGCCATAAAAATGAATACCAAGCCATTTGTTGCATTCCCTTCAATCCGTGATTTCAAAACGCGAAAGGCCAAACATTTTGAAGTTCCAAGTAATTGAGAAAAAGGCCAATGGACCTCGGGACAATGATCAACTGGTATATGGAATCTCTGCCAATCACAAAATGAGTACCAAAAAAAAAAAAAAAAGAGAGATTAGGTTAAAAAGAATCTACAATTGTCAAAATCAACGGCCGTGATTGAAAGCCACCCTATATAAATTCTAATAAACCATTTTCTCAGAGAAGCCATTGTTGTATTTTCGTTGCCACACTAACACAATGTGTGGGATTCTCGCTGTTCTTGGTTGCATCGACAACTCTCAAGCTAAACGTTCTCGTATCATCGAACTCTCTCGCAGGTATTTCATTGATTCAATCAGTCACCCATCAACTTGTTCTGGTAATCGATGAAGCCTGCGCATTGTAACTGAACTTTTATTTATCAATTCAAATAAAGGTTTCAACTTTTTATAAGGGAAATGTGTTGGTTTACTCTATTGATGAATCCATTGTTTGGTTTTGGTTTGGTTGCAAAAAAAGATTTTATCTTTGTGGAGAAGATGAGAAACATACATAGACCCGAATTGATGTTTTGATAGGCTACTTTTGTATGTGCAGATTGAGGCATAGAGGTCCTGATTGGAGTGGACTCCATTGTTATCAAGATTGTTATCTTGCTCATGAGCGTTTAGCCATCATTGACCCTACTTCTGGAGACCAACCGCTCTATAACGAAGACAAGACCATCGCTGTCACGGTACTTTCTCTTTTGTTTGAAACAATTTCAATCATTTCATGTGTGATCAGTCTTTTGTTGTTTGCTTGTCAATAGTATCATTTGAATGGTTGATTAAATGCGCTAATGATGTCAGGTCAATGGAGAGATATACAACCACAAGGTTTTGCGTGAAAAGCTAACGTCTCATCAATTCCGTACTGGAAGTGACTGTGAAGTAATTGCACATCTTGTAAGTATGCGTAATTGGGGAAAGACTGAATTGTTGCTTCTGGATTACCATCTTTTGAACCTTTTTGCATAGATCTGAATTTTGCCAGTTAGTGAAAATGTAAGTGAGCATCTATATTGTTGCTTTTATTATGTCTTGCAGTATGAAGAACATGGAGAGGAATTTATCGACATGTTGGATGGAATGTTCGCGTTTGTCCTTCTTGATACACGCGACAAAAGTTTTATTGCTGCAAGGGACGCCATCGGTATCACTCCACTTTACATCGGATGGGGTCTTGATGGTATATGATCTAACGTTTTCCTAAGAAATTTACTGCAATAGGGTTAAGCTTATTCTATCTTGTCTAAACAATTACTTTTCTAATGTTCAATTAAATTCTTTATAGGTTCTGTCTGGTTTGCTTCCGAGATGAAAGCGCTTAGTGATGATTGTGAACAGTTTATGTCTTTCCCTCCTGGCCACATCTACTCAAGTAAACAAGGTTTGTATACCATTAAACTCCATATTTAGTCTATCGTGATGGGTTTCCATTTGTAATAAACTCGAGCATATTTCGATGTAGTAGTTTCATAAAAAGTCTTTACTGCTTTCTTGTAGGAGGGCTTAGGAGGTGGTACAATCCTCCGTGGTACTCTGAGCAGGTTCCTTCAACCCCATATGACCCTTTAGTTCTGCGCAATGCTTTTGAGAAGGTATGTCTGGAGATTTATTCTCTTCAAGGTCTTAAAAGTGTTCAGTCTTGCTGCAGTTGCTGAACAGTTTTTGGAAATATGAATGTGAATATTTAATCTGACCTTTTTTCAGGCTGTTATAAAGAGACTTATGACTGATGTTCCTTTTGGAGTTCTCCTCTCTGGAGGATTGGACTCGTCTCTCGTTGCTGCAGTAGCACTACGCCATTTGGAAAAATCTGAAGCTGCTCGTCAATGGGGTTCACAATTGCACACATTTTGCATTGGTTTGAAGGTCATCACAAATTCAAACTTAGCATCATATTTTTAAATGTTTTGTGCCTTTCGAGATTCTAAATAGATTTTGTTTTCGTTTTCAGGGATCGCCAGATCTTAAAGCTGGCAGAGAAGTTGCTGACTATCTTGGAACACGCCACCACGAGTTTCAGTTTACAGTTCAGGTAGAAAAAATCCCTTGAAGTCAGATTCATTATCACTCATGTTTCTGGAAAAAGACGGCTTAATATCATCCTTTAATGACAACTGCAGGACGGGATAGACGCAATAGAGGAAGTCATTTACCATATTGAGACCTATGACGTGACAACAATAAGAGCTAGCACCCCAATGTTTCTTATGTCCAGAAAAATTAAATCTTTAGGTGTAAAGATGGTTCTTTCTGGAGAAGGTTCTGATGAAATTCTCGGGGGATACTTGTACTTCCATAAGGCACCCAACAAGAAAGAATTTCATGAAGAAACATGCCGAAAGGTATTTGCTTTACATCAGATTAAGAACTTATTTTGCTGATCTGCTCTTGTCCATCACTGAATCTTGTTTATGCTTTGCTTTACTTACAGATCAAAGCTCTCCACCAATTTGATTGTTTAAGAGCTAACAAATCAACTTCTGCGTGGGGTGTCGAAGCTCGTGTGCCTTTCCTAGATAAAGAATTTTTAAATGTCGCAATGAGCATTGATCCAGAGTGGAAGATGATCAAGCCTGAACTCGGAAGGATTGAGAAGTGGGTGCTACGCAATGCCTTTGATGATGAACAACGACCTTATCTACCAAAGGTTTGTTTACCTCTCTGCAATTTGTGTGTCTCTCTGCAATTTTTTTCGATCTACTCTGTAACTACACTGATAATGTTCTAACGAAATTCGTCATTTTCTGGTGAATTCAGCATATTCTGTATAGACAGAAAGAACAGTTTAGTGATGGAGTTGGGTATAGCTGGATTGATGGTCTGAAAGATCACGCAAACAAACATGTAAGAAATATCATTTTGTAAAGCATTTTTTGGATAATAAATGTTAAAACTAATGACATAAACTTCCCTTTTTCTTGGTAAAGGTTTCTGATACTATGCTGTCGAACGCAAGCTTTGTCTTCCCGGATAACACACCTCTGACAAAAGAAGCGTACTACTACAGAACCATCTTCGAAAAGTTTTTCCCCAAGGTAATAACAAATGCCATAAATATTCAAAATCTCCTTCATACTTGTCTGTTTTGCTGATTTTGTTTGTGTTTACTGCGCAGAGTGCTGCAAGGGCAACTGTACCAGGAGGTCCAAGTATAGCTTGTAGTACCGCGAAAGCTGTAGAATGGGATGCAACTTGGTCGAAGAATCTAGATCCGTCAGGCCGTGCAGCCCTTGGAGTTCATGTTGCAGCTTATGAGGAGGATAAAGCTAAGGTTGGATCGGTAGATTCTCTTCCTAAGAATTGATTAGAAGAGAAGATTTCAGGCCTTGTTTCTGCATAGAGATGTGGTTTATGTGATATGATTATCATCTTCTAGATGGATCAATCACTAAAAGCTTCGTCTTCAGTTAGTGCAAGTGATACACGATGTCTGCATTTGTACCTAAGTTCTGCGTGTTTTCTCGTTCTTGTGTTTTGTAGACAAATACTGGACGTTTAATTTGATGAATAAAATCCGAATTTGTTTTGTTACAAAGTTTGTCTTCTCTGCAACTTTTTTCTATTTGTCTTGGCGTATCACTTAGCGCAGGATTTTGTGTTGTTACGATAAATAACTTAGTAAATACTTATAAAGCAAATAGGACTCCGTGGCCCAATGGATAAGGCGCTGGTCTACGAAACCAGAGACTCTGGGTTCGATCCCCAGCGGAGTCGTGTTTTCCTTTTTTGTCATCTTTTTTAATTTGTGGATAAAGTTTCAGATTCCTATTTATTGTTTCAGAAAGACAGATGAGAGATGACCTAACCTCATTCATTAGTGGTACATACCTGTATGGACTTTCTTTTGCCTTAAATTATATTTTATCAAATTTGAGTAGACGAAGCAACTGCTCCCCCTCTGATTTAGCTTAGCGCCAACACGTGAATTCTCTGTCGTTTTCGTATCTTTAACAAATGAGGAAATGATAATCTCGTTTTTTTTTTAATTAATCGTTTTATAAAATAATATCAATCGTCGTGAAGTGATCTTGGTCTAGTGGCAAGTCCACAGAAGACAGACACCATCACACCAGGGATCGAGTCCCCGACCCTACAAATTTGTAGGAATTAGGCTAATGTACCGGCCAGTTATGGCCCAAATGTTGACAAAAAAAAAATAATATCAATCGTCGGTTTATCTACCAATAGCTGTTCCAATAACATGATTTTAAAATTTAATTATAACATTTACCAACACCATTAAGTAAAGTGTGAACTCATCATCATTTCTTTCCCTTGGTATTTGTAAAAAGAATAAAAAGCGTAATACTCCAAAAGAAATTAGTTTCATTTTGGACCTATTCTTGATAAACATAGTCAAACGTGCCCATTCAAATTCTACATCATATATACAGTTACAGACTTACAGTCCCACCCACGTTTTACATCAGTATTAAAAATGTACTGGTCAACTTATATTGGGAGTCATTTATTTTGACACGGTTCGTATTCGCCTTTTCTAGTTCATTACTTTCTCTTCGAAACTGGTTTATGGCAAAATTTGTAAATTTTTATAACTATTTAACTTAATTTGGTATAGTATGTATCTCTTTTGAATAATTGATTTTAATTACAGCCTGGTTTTTGAAAAGAAAAAGTTGAAAATACATAATTGCTTGGATTATTATACACTTTTCCAGCTTGGTTAATTTAACATTAAACCCAATTAAGATATTAATTTTAGCATAAAAGAGGAAAAAACAAAAGTTATTCCTTCTTTTCATCTGTTAAAAGAGGAAAAATAAAACAGCTGTAAAAATATTTATAGAAGAATATCTCCATATTGAATGATTTATATCATTATTATTAAATGCTTTAACTTACAATAACTTTTTTTCATATTATAATTTTTATTTTGGGATTCCCGTTACATTACTTAAGTACGACGACGTGGGTACGCTTCGTCTCATTACAAGCAAAACACACAGAGAGATCTCAAGAGTTAAGGACTGATCCCAAAAATGGCGTCTCTCAAAGTCCCAAGCAATGTTCCTCTTCCTGAAGATGATGCTGAGCAGCTCCACAAGGCATTTTCAGGTCTCTCTCTTTTCCTTTTAATCACTTGATCTAGATTTTGTTTATTCTTCTTGTACGATCTAATCTATAATCTGTTTAATTATTTATACACATATAACGAAAGATTGATCCTTTTGATTTTTTATGTACTCACCAAAAAAACCATCGTGAAGTTTCTTCTCTTTCTTTGATTTTGTCCTGTTTTTGTTGATTTAGTCACGACTACATTGGTCATTAGGGATTTTACTTTGATCTTGTTTGATCTGATCTGATCTGTGTTCTCTCCCACCACAAGATCAGGATCATTTCTTTGTATGTACAGTCCGATGATGTCCTAATTGGTTGACTGTGATATTTCTTTTTGTTCTTCAGTGATCCAAAATCAAGTTTTCGAAAAATGTCATTTATAACTTACTTGTATTCAAATTGTTTTGTTTTCTTTAGGAGAGTTTTGATATAAAAAGTCTTAAATGTTGTATTTGCTTTGGTCTGAAACAGGATGGGGTACCAACGAGAAGCTGATCATATCAATTCTAGCTCACAGGAACGCAGCACAACGCAGCTTAATCCGCAGCGTTTATGCAGCTACCTACAATGAGGATCTTCTCAAGGCATTAGACAAAGAGCTTTCTAGTGACTTTGAGGTTTAACTCTTTTTCTTTCTTTCTTTTGGGTCTCTGAAGTAATCTAGTGAACTGATTTGGGGATGTGAAACTGTATTTGGTGTTTTTGTAACAGCGAGCCGTGATGTTGTGGACTCTTGATCCAGCAGAGAGAGATGCTTATTTAGCTAAAGAATCCACCAAAATGTTCACCAAGAACAATTGGGTTCTTGTTGAAATTGCTTGCACAAGACCTGCTCTTGAGCTTTTCAAGATCAAGCAAGCTTACCAAGCTCGATACAAGAAATCACTCGAAGAAGATGTCGCGCAACACACATCTGGTGACCTTCGTAAGGTAGATAATCAATCAATCAATAGATCCAGAGTCTGCTTGTTTTTTTAATTTGTTTCTGATTTTTGACACATTTTCTGACATCTTTCTGTGTCCTCTTTTTGTGTAGCTTTTGCTTCCTCTTGTGAGCACTTTCAGGTATGAAGGAGATGATGTGAACATGATGCTTGCAAGATCTGAAGCTAAGATACTTCACGAGAAGGTCTCGGAGAAAGCTTACAGCGACGATGACTTCATCAGAATCTTGACAACAAGAAGCAAGGCACAGCTTGGCGCAACTCTCAACCACTACAACAACGAGCACGGAAACTCCATTAACAAGGTTAACTTAAACCCACCAACTGCTTTTTTATTTGATGTTACAGTACCTTGTTCGGAAAGCTGACTATGAAGCAAAATTTTTGCAGAACTTGAAGGAAGAGTCAGACGACAATGACTACCTAAAACTACTGAGAGCTGTAGTCACGTGTTTGACATACCCTGAGAAGCATTTTGAGAAGGTTCTGCGTCTAGCAATCAACAAAATGGGAACAGACGAGTGGGGACTAACCCGAGTCGTGACTACACGAACTGAAGTTGACATGGAACGCATCAAAGAGGAATATCAGCGAAGAAACAGCATTCCTTTGGACCGTGCCATCGCCAAAGACACTTCTGGTGATTATGAAGACATGCTCGTTGCTCTTCTTGGACATGGTGATGTTTGAAACTGGTTCAAATTCCCATTGCCCCCCTTTGTTTTTTTTACTCTGCCTGGTTTGTTTGTAATAAAAGAGTTGTGAAACTGGTTCTCCAACTATTTATCATTGTTGTTCGAGTTTGTTAAGTTGAATCAAAATCTGTTTTTCTTTCTTTAAATACAATCTAAAGCACAGGCTAAAGCAAAAGCTTCGTAATCTAAGCAGTTGCAGCTTCCACAATCTCTACTACTACACCCACAACAAAGCTTCTCTAATCTTTTCTCCTTCTTGTTCAACATCTTCTCCGTTTCTTCTAAAGCTTGGACCTTTAAAGCTATCTTCAACAACATAGGTTTTTCATCTTCCAAAGATTCACCCATCACCACAAATCTCTCAATCTCCATGCCGGGGGACTCGAAAACGGATTCCCATGAAACCTCTCCTCTCCCCACAACCTCAGATCTCGAGGATTTCCTAAGAAACGACGATGTTTTCTTCCTCCGTAGCTCGAAAACAACCCTCTGTTGCTTCAATTCTTGGACTGCTGCTTCGTTCCCTTGACACTCCAGACCAAAAGATTGATCCCACATGAGTTGGTCTGATTTCGAACAAATCTCTCTCGTGTTTACTTCGATGTTTCTGTTGTGTCCTGCAGTTAGATAGAATCTAACGAACAGAGTACTAGCTTGTGACTTGATCTCTACGTTTCTTGCTTCTACTATTCTCACTTCGCATTTTAGTGAACGAAGTTTCTTCTCCATAACACCCATTTTTTTTAGCTTACAAAATCGAATCAAATCAAGAATTAAAGATGAGGTTTTGTTGATTGATATGTTGATGCAACAAAGACTCTGTATTTATATATCCTTGTGATGGACGATGACCAAATATTCTAATAGTTTAATGTAAATCACAAGACATTACTTTAGTATTTCTTAGTGATAGTTGTAAGATTTGGGATCTTCGTTAGTGGTCGTAGATTATCCATTGAAGAATTCCAAAGGACAACACTTTATCACTTTCTCAACTTTGTAGAATATAATAGACAGTAGATTAAGCATAAGTATACACTAGATGGTTATATAAAACATGTGTGGACTAGATCATGACTTGGTGCACATCTTCTTTAGTCCAATGAAATTTATCTCAAGTGTCTATTGCAATATACTAATATTGTCATATTGAAGTGAAGCAAGCTTTGATCTTCCAGATCGAAGATCTTATCAAGAATCAAACTCTAACTGGACCCACAAATGTTTTCATTTAAAAATTTATATGGTCTGTGTCATAAAATCACTGATACTACACCAGGAAAAAAGTATTATACAAAATTGGCACATTCATAAGTTTCTTACAAACACACTACCCATAGACATAAAACAAATCAGTCTTAACCGAAATTTGTCTATAAACGCCAAATTTGTAGATAATATTTTTAGTACTGAACCAAACCCAAATTTTATACAACCAAAGTCAATCAACCAAAATGGAATGCAACTAATATGGAAAAAATATATTAATAATATATGTATGTTTGAAAAACTAATTTATCAAAAAAAAAAAAAAAAGATAATCGTTACAATTCCATGAATGTTACTTTAGATATCAATTCAAAAAATATGTCTATATATTTTGTTATTTTTTTGGCTATAAAATGTCTATTGATTATGGCACAACTATGTGTTTTGTATCTACTGTATGTGCATGAATGAGAGGACAATAGGATCAGGACATGTATCGAGATGGAGATTTATTTGGTAATTATTTAAAAGGCTACAAGGAAACAGACATAGTAAGCCCATGCTTAAAGACCCACTCTTTTCGGCCCACCTTTCAGGTCAATTATATTCATTAACGGACATTTTAGTTTATTTTTTTATTAACCGACAACCTTTTTTTTTCTTAGCATTTAGCTTTTTTTTTTTTTTTTTTTTTTGGTTTTTTTTTTTGAAGCGTTAGATAGCCGAAGTTTGTCTAAACGTCTGACGAAATGGTTTTCGATAAAGAGTTTTTCCGCAAATCTATCACGAATAAACTATTTGAGTCGAAGCTGAAAGCCTCAAATGATCAAGTAGTCCACCACAGAGAAAACATTCGGTTATCTAAATACTCTCTAACATGTATCTTGTTGATATTGTTGCATTGTATTTTCTTCCTTCAAACTTACCAGTTACCATTAACGAATAATGAATATATACCGTTGTTTTGCCTTTTTGTTCTTTAACTTATACGGTTGTTTCTTTTATTTAAAATATACATTTTAACGCATAATTATACCATAAGCTTTCAAAATCGAAAATCCGTAATCTTGAATCGTCCAAACAATAATTAGTATGCTCAGATTTAAATTGCATTTAGTAGATTGTTAATTATATCTGCAGTATAATTGCATTTAGTAGATATATTGTTATATCTTTTGCACCAAAAAAAAAAAGAGTAGATTGTTATATCTGCAGTATTTATATGATTATGTAATGAAATTGGTAATATTTTTTTTAATTAATAAGATTATTATTTCTTGTAAGTTGTAAATTTGTAATCTTAAATATTGGGGGGAATTTGGCCGGCCAACTGGAATTTCCACTTTAAAAAGAGAAAAATCTTTTGGTTTTCGTCACCCAAGATTCGATCCAAATTATTTATAGAATTTCTCAGAACTGATCCCTATCACAAATTCTATTTTCTATATACATTTAAGAATCGGTCCATCTGATATTATAAAATCACAGTACGTTTACTAAATTTCTTATTTTTGCAATTATATGTTACAACAAGTAGGAAGACCACCTGAATATACATCAACATTGATATTATACATTACATTATACACATCACAAAGAAAAATCACACGAACAAAGTAAATTCCATTACTCTACAGCTCATAAATTATCATGCTTATGAAGTTACATTATATGATCACTACAATCATTTCTTCTCATTTTCTATTTTCTCGTGATTTTTCATCATTCTTATATACAAAACGCAAACATAGTAATTTGACCCATAAGGAAAAATTATTATTATTATAGATCATACATGATCAATTAATACGAATTGGTTTCTTGGATGATACGAAGCCGTTTTTCGCTTTTCTCTCGTCCAGCTTCATTTGCTTCTCCCTGCACTCTAAGCTACAAAATGCGTTGTTCCCTCTACAAAAACGATACAATATAACATTTTCATTATATACGAAAAAGATTTATTGAACCATAACACACTGATAATTAAACATCATTTAAAATGATTCGAAGGGTTATTAAATTTACGAAATTTATAAAGAAGAAACATAAAATCGTACCTATACATATAAATGTCACGACTATGGCAGAGATTTCGATTGCAGAGGCTACAAGTCCTCAAGAAATCATCGTAGCTAGTAGCCATCACTACCGTCGGATTATGATGATGTTGATGAATGGTTAGATGATCGGACGACTGAGATGCATCATAGACCGCTGGTGTATCGACTGTGATCATCCTCATGCTTGTTGTTCTCTTGATCAGAGATCCATGACGCTTTCCTAACACCATCTTATCTGTCTCTCTCTAAGAAGAAGAAGTGTGAAGTGAGAGAGGGAGAAAAAGCAAAGGGGAGGAAGAAGAGAAGAAAAGCACAAGTTATTTAAAAGAAAAAATGGGAGAATCTAATTATAGAGATAATATTGTTTTATTTTTATAACATTCTTTAGTTAGCAATTATAAATTTTTTCTTCTTTATATATATAGGTGTAACCGTGTAAGTAATGAACCTCGAGAAAAAATAAATTAAGAGTTAAGACAATCAATTAATCAGAGATTGCGTAACAAAGTTCGACTATCATACCCCATTGTTTCCCTTATTCAATCAATGCCCAAAATTATCGTTTAATTAATTATTTATTGCTCCAATCTATAGAAGTTACAAGAAATTAAGTAATTAACTTGGATATGATCGATACAGTTTGCAAGTGTTTTTGTAATCCAACCGTGAATTTAAAATTTCAATTTCACCTATTGACCAAAAAAAAAAAAATTGTCTATACGAAAATGGTTTTGGGTTTAGTAATCTGATCAGATTTGCTCTTGTGAGAAAAACTCATGATAAGGATCAGATGTACTCGTACTAGTATATGTAGTCAGATAGTGCAATATATATATACATCTCATGCGGATCAAAAATTTCAAACCACTTCTATCTATATATAACAAGTTTTATCGACGTTAAAAAAAAAAAAAGTTTTATCACATGCATCAAAGAAATCTTATGATTGACCAAAATATGATTCATTTTACCACTTTTGAAAAAAAGTATCATACTGAAGTCCGATCCGGTTTGTATAAATCATTACAAACTGGATTGGTCAAGCCAAACGGTTAAATTCATTGGTTTCTTTGCAAATATATTAGAATCATATGTAAATTTGAGATCAAATCAAAATTAAACAAAATCAGAACCAGATCTTAAACAGACCGGACTAAAATGGGACTGATGTATGATGTATCGCAACATCCCTGCTTACATAGAATTTTTCAAAAGCACCAAAAGAAATCATGAAAAAAAAAAAAAATATATATATATATATATGTGATATCATGTAAGCATTAAGAACAGGACAAAAGTTAGTGTGGACATGTAAATGGATGAATGCGTCACCAAAATGTCCAAAAACTTTTCGACACATAAGCCTCCTCCTTCTAATTAGCTGCACTGTCTTGTCTCACTATTTATTTCTCCAAATATCATTTTTTTCCTCATTGCTTCTCACCTTTTTATTTTTGTTTTTAGTGAAATCAACTTCATCGTTCCAAGGAAAGGTTATTTCAACCGGTTGGAGAAAGATAGTATCACTCCATACAAACTCTCGACTCCTAGTACACTATTATAAGTCGAAAGTTAGAAAAACGAATATTAATTTGATCTGATGTACATAATTGAGTACAATTATAAAGTTAAATGATGAAAATTCACACAGCCCCACAATTGTAAGAACTTTTTGTTACATCAACTTTGTAATTAATAATTTTCAATGGGATAAAGTATTGAAGAATCACTGAATGGTACATGAGGTAAGCAATAAAGTTAAAACCAATACTGTTCGAGCACAAAAGGACAAAGGTATCAACAATGGAACCCATCAAAGGACCAAACCAATTATTTTTCCATGAATTCTCTGGGCCCTTAAAAAAAAAAAAAAAGCAGCAAAAGCAAAACAAGTGTTTGGTTCTGTACCAATAGATTCCATTTATTTCTATTATTATTATTTTAAAAAATTAAATAAGCAATTGATGTTTCCTTGTTGTTCAGAGAAAAAAAAAAAAAGCAATTGATGTTTCCTACCAACTTGAAAGAAAAAGCATAGACAAGTGTATGGTTGTGTACCACTTTAGTTTTTCACTTTCTATCATTTTAAGAGAATCCCACTTATGTATATACATTAGCCAGACATTGTAAGTTTTAACTCTTTTAATATTTTATCAAAAGCGGTAAAAAAAAAAAAAAGATTTGACAGGACAATATCCACGTGTTCTGATCCACTTAATCATAAAAAATTAAAAATCTTCCCAAGAGACACTTAACTTACGCAAGTGATCAATTTCACTCCACAAAGACAAGAACTTGAAAGCAGCTTGCAAGTTTTGCTTCTTACACAAAAATTAAAACTTTAAATAGTAATCATCAAAAACCTAGATGGAGCTAACTCAAGAGTTTCGCTCTAGATTTTGATTATAGTATTATACCTCGAGACATGAGCCATGGCCTGGACAATCAAACAAAGTTAACAAAATTTCAAGTGTATCAGTAATGGAAACATATACGTAAGCATAACTTGCATAAACTCAAAACCGTAATACATCATGATTAATTCTAGATTCAAACATTACTCACGGAATCATTTTGATATCTTTAGTTTGATAATAACAGTATATGACTCACCGAAGTGAGAAGAGTTCAAAGCGTTTTGGTAAACTGAAGCAGGCTTAACCGATATGGGCCTTTGTTAGCTAATGTAATTTTGGCCCATCCAATATTACACCTAACGGTCGTCTTCTCGGGTCAAAACCCTACAGCCCAAATCAGAGGATTTTTCCAACGGCGTCGTTTTAAGAAGCCAAAAGTCCACGCCGTCAAAAATAAGATTGAGAAGAAGAAAGAGTTCCGGTTTAACCCGGTTTGAACCTGATTCTGGTTTAGCTGATCGCGTAAGGGAACAAACATCGAGATTGCGGAAGCCAAACTATTAACTGAAGTTTTGAGACAGAGTGTGAACGAGTGGCGGCATAACCCGTAGACGCCGAGTCAACTCGGTAATCTAATGGTGAGATTTGTAATTGAAAAGGTTACT